>JBBGZY010000108.1:4772500-5972500 GCA_037952925.1 Lithobates clamitans | reverse complement strand
GCAGTCTCTCCTGTCATTTGTGAATGTAAACGTACTGTGAATACAAGTGCAATGGGGTGGAGGTTGGGGAAAGAATATAACCTATCCATTCCGTCAGAACAAGAAATGAAAATATATATTTTTTTGTTGGAGGGAGGAATGGAAAGATGGAAATCATGTTTTTAATGTGTGACATGTATTGACATAACTGAATTAATACTGTATGGTGCAAGTACCCAGGAGGCTGGCACTTATGCATAATAAGGTGTCTGTTGGCCAGACTAGAGAGTGCCAGGTGACACATCAGTGGGGTGAAAATTTCCTTGTAGGGGGTGGTGTCTCAATCTTACAGAGAGGTTCTCGGTTACTGGACTAGTGGGACACCAGAGCTGGATATGGGGGACATACGCCTGGTTGATGTCTAACCTGAGAAGTTGGAACCTTGCACAGGTAATGCCAGTGAATACACACAGAAGCATGTTCCATTAGATAAAGGGAACAAACGCTGGCTACCAGGGTACAGTATGCCTTCACCATATGGCACTTCAACGTCTCACTGTGGTTGAACAAATGCTATTACCCTGTATGTGCTGAATATACAATCAAGTGTATACAGACACAGTGTTTCAAAAAAATCTAAAAATAGACTGTAATGTCACACTAAACAGCGCTAATGTTGAGCTATAATCCAATAAACATGTGGCCAACTACACATGCATAGGGAAATCCTTTATAGGAAAGTCCTTAAAGAAAGATTCCCTTGAAGAGATAGGTGATGTAGAGTTCAGGGTGTAATTCAAAAAAGTTCATCAGATGATCATGGAAAAAGTTTCTTAACGTGCACCTTCCACCGATCACTCAGGATTCCACCCAGTGTAGACACACTCCCCCTAGGGGGTTAAACTCACCAGAATTGGAAAATAATAAAGCATTCAGAATAATCCAAGCCAGCAACTAATGTTGACACCACTCATGAGGAATCACGGATGTTCAGGGCCAGATGGTACGGAAGCATCTTCCTGATGTCCCGGCCGGCAGACTGCTCATCTCAGGATGGAAGCTGAAATCTTCTATAGACACACTGCAGACCAATAAGAGGTAACGATAGCTATTCAGATGTTGCGAAACTGGTTCAGTATACCGGAAATCCAGCGCCCCCCCCCTTACTCAGGGAGGTCACAAAGCGCTTGGTTGGATCTCTGATCCTCTGAAAAAGAAATCCAAACTTCTCTCCCCAGCAGTCTTGGATAGTATCCAAGACTGCTGGGGAGAGAAGTTTGGATTTCTTTTTCTGAACATCTGAATAGCTATCGTTACCTCTTATTGGTCTGCAGTGTGTCTATAGAAGATTTCAGCTTCCATCCTGAGATGAGCAGTCTGCCGGCCGGGACATCAGGAAGATGCTTCCGTACCATCTGGCCCTGAACATCCGTGATTCCTCATGAGTGGTGTCAACATTAGTTGCTGGCCTGGATTATTCTGAATGCTTTATTATTTTCCATTTCTGGTGAGTTTAACCCCCTAGGGGGAGTGTGTCTACACTGGGTGGAATCCTGAGTGATCGGTGGAAGGTGCACGTTAAGAAACTTTTTCCATGATCATCTGATGAACTTTTTTGAATTACACCCTGAACTCTACATCACCTATCTCTTCAAGGGACTCTTTCTTTAAGGACTTTCCTATAAAGGATTTCCCTATGCATGTGTAGTTGGCCACATGTTTATTGGATTATAGCTCAACATTAGCGCTGTTTAGTGTGACATTACAGTCTATTTTTAGATTTTTTTGAAACACTGTGTCTGTATGCATTTTTCTTTTCTTTAAACGGCTGCTTTCTTTGTTTTGTTTCCCCTTTGCATCATTGTAGAGTGGGTTTTACTTTTAATTATGCACTTATGAAATTTTATTTGCATTTTTACATTTAGCTGCTTTGCGACTAGCATCGTAACCTGGCGCTGAGTGGGGTTTCTGTAGGCCTGGTGAAACGCCTTCTTTTCTATACAATCAAGTGTGGTCATTATAACAGTGGCTTACTCCCAGTGATGTGCGGACACAGAATGAGGTTCATGCAGGATGCTTATTTCTGAGGAGTAACCAAAAGAGGAGGGATGTATTCATCACTATATTGGGGGGAATAGGAGCGGTGATGGGTGTTGTTAATGGAGTGGATATCGATTTCCTGAGGAACAAACTCTCAGCCAAAGCTTCAGACAGTAAATGGGGCTTTGTTACTCAGAGAGAGGTTAATGACATGGGCAGCACAGTGGCGTAGTGGGTAGCACTCTCGCCTAGCAGTAAAAAGGGTTGCTGGTTCGATTTCCAACCACGACACTACCTGCCTGGAGTTTGCATGTTCTCCCTGTGCAGGTTGATATTTCCTTCTGTTGGAAGCATGACCATGATGTCATTTGTATGCCAAGGGTTCTGGATGGAGAGATCATTGCTGGAAAGGAAGCACCTGGGTGTTATTTGGGACATAGACGAGTTTGATTCTTTGTCCTAAAGGATACCAATGTAACGTTAGTCATGGAACTAGGGTGTTCCTGGAACCTAACAATAGGTAGTGATGCATGGTATACCCTGGGCATGGTCTCTGAAATTCAGGCACAGGGATGGAATTGTGTGGTTTGTCATTGTTTCAGGTTTCTACGTGTTCGACTCAAAATTTATACTGGAAGCTCTCGCATTTATCTATGCAAGTTGAGGGACAAATTGACGGTAAGGCGAACAGGCAAAAAATGTGTTCGAACATGCGAACACCGTTAAAGTCTATGGGACACGAACATGAATAATCAAAAGTGCTCATTTTAAAGGCTTATATGCAAGTTATTATCATAAAAAGTGTTTGGGGACCTGGGTCCTGCCCCAGGGGACATGTATCAATGGCTGTTTTTTAGTGAGCAGTGATTTTAATAATGCTTAAAGTGAAACAATAAAAGTGTAATATTCCTTTAAATTTCGTACCTGGGTGGTGTCTATAGTATGCCCGTAAAGGGGCGCATGTTTCCCATGTTTAGAACAGTCTGACAGCAAAATGACATTTCAAAGGAAAAAATATATTTTTAAACTATTCACGGCTATTAATGAATTGTCTGTCTGACACTACACATAAAAGTTCATTGATAAAAACTGCATGGGATTTCCCCACAGGGGAACCCCGAACCAAAATTTTTTTAAAAATGGCGTGGGGGTCCCCCTAAATTCCATACCAGACCCTTCAGGTCTGATATGGATATTAAGGGGAACCCTGCGCCAACATTTAAAAAAAAAATGGTGTGGGGTCCCCTCAAAAATCCATACCAGACCCTTATCTGAGCACACAACCTGGCAGGCCGCAGGAAAAGAGGGGGGACGAGAGGGCTCCGTCCGCACGATCTGCCTCAGTGGGAGTCTTCAGCCTTGTGACGCTTCACTTCTTCTGACATTTCTTATATAATGGAGGGTGGGGCCACCCGGTGACCCCGCCCTCCTCTGACAACACGGGGAAAGCCACAGGGAAGTCCCATGAATTCCCTGTGCGTCAGAGAAGGGTGGGTTCACCGGGTGGCCCCGCCCTCTGTTATATAAGAAGTGTCAGGAGAAGCCAAGCGTCACACGGCTGAAGACTCCCGCTGAGGTGGATCGTGCGGACGGAGCGGAGAAGAAGCCTGGAGGAAGATGCGGGACGAGAAGAGCAGCGGAAGAAGAAGATGGAGAAGAAGAAGATGAAGAAGAAGATGGAGGAAGAAGAAGAACACCGAAAGAACACCAGAAGAAAGAAGATGGGAGAAGAAGCCGAAAGAAGAAATTAATAAAGGACTTGTCAAAAA
The DNA here is from genome assembly GCA_037952925.1 of Lithobates clamitans. Lineage (NCBI taxonomy): Eukaryota > Metazoa > Chordata > Amphibia > Anura > Ranidae > Lithobates > Lithobates clamitans. Next base: position 5,968,712 of record JBBGZY010000108.1, on the reverse strand, counting down.
CCGTCTCTTGTGTTTTTTAAACTTTTTGACACTTTTTTTGTGAAATGGTAGGGGTACATTTGTACCCCATTACCAATTCACACGGGGGGGCCAGGATCTGGCGGTCCCATTGTTAAAGGGGGCTTCCAGCTTCCGATAAGCCCCCCGTCCGCAGACCCCCACAACCACCAGCCAAGGGTTGTGGGGATGAGGCCCTTCTCCTCATCAACATGGGGACAAGGTGCTTTGGGGGGCTACCTTAAAGCACCCTCCCAATGTTGAGGGCATGTGGTCTGGTACGGTTCCAGATGGGGGGGACCGCTCTCTCATCTCCCCCCTCTTTTCCTGCGGCCTGCCAGGTTGCGTGCTCGGATAAGGGTCTGGTATGGATTTTTGGGGGGACCCCACATCATTTTTTTTTTAATTTTAGCGCGGGGTTCCCCTTAAAATCCATACCAGACCTAAAGGGTCTGGTATGAATTTTGAGGGGGACCCCCACACCATTTTGTTTTTAAATTTTGGCACAGGGTTCCCCTTAATATCCATACCAGACCTGAAGGGCCTGGTATGGAATTTAGGGGGACCCCCACGCCATGCCCATGCCGTTTTTATCAGTAAACTTTTATGTGTATTGACCGACAATTCATTATAGTCGCCAGTAGTTTTAAATGACTTTTTTCCTTTGAAATGTCATTTTGCTGTCAGACTGTTCTAAACACGGGAAACATGTGCCCCTTTACAGGCATACTATAGACACCCCCAGGTACAAAATTTAAAGGAATATTACACTTTTATTGTTTCACTTTAAGCATTATTATAATCACTGCTCCCGAAAAAACGGCCGTTTTTAAAATTCTTTTTGCATTGATACATGTCCCCTGGAGCAGGACCCAGGTCCCCAAACACTTTTTATGACAATACCAAGCATATAAGACTTTAAAATTAGCACTTTTGATTTCTCCCATAGACTTTTAAAGGGTGTTCCGCGGCTTTCGAATTTGCCGCGAACACCCCAAATTGTTCGCTGTTCGGTGAACTGGTGAACAGCCGATGTTCGAGTCGAACATGAGTTTGAGTTGAGCTCGAAGCTCATCCCTAATCCCGACCCATATTTACAGTCAAGGGTTGTAGGAGGTTGGGAGCGGGATGCATAATTTGATGGGTCACATATACAGTGGGGACGGAAAGTATTCAGACCCACTTAAATTTTTCACTCTTTGTTATATTGCAGCCATTTGCTAAAATGATTTAAGTTCATTTTTTTTCCTCCATTAATGTGCACATAGCACCCCATATTGACAGAAAAACACAGAATTGTTGACATTTTTGCAGATTTATTAAAAAAGAAAAAACTGAAATATCACATGGTCCTAAGTATTCAGACCCTTTGCTCAGTATTTAATAGAAGCACCCTTTTGATCTAATACAGCCATGAGTCTGTTTGGGAAAGATGCAACAAGTTCTTCACACCTGGATTTGGGGATCCTCTGCCATTCCTCCTTGCAGATCCTCTCCAGTTCTGTCAGGTTGGATGGTAAACGTTGGACAGCCATTTTTAGGTCTCTCCAGAGATGCTCAATTGGGTTTAAGTCAGGGCTTTGGCTGGGCCATTCAAGAACAGTCACGGAGTTGTTGTGAAGCCACTCCTTCGTTATTTTAGCTGTGTGCACATCGTGCACTGAAATCAGCAGAGATGCTAAATGTTCTTCCTGAGGCTGTCAGGGACAAGGTGAGCAGGGAGTACGGTAGAAGAGATCTCTGGCATACCTGCAGGAGGGGATGCCAGTGCAGTGACCATGACTGGGTCAGGGAGGGTCGTGGGAGGGCGAACCTCCGGGGTTTTGACTCTGGTCTTCACATCAGTAACTATTGCGGACAGTGAGGAGACAATGAAGTGCAGCTGGGAGATGGCCCCACATATGGACTGCAAGGATGCCTGATGGGTGCTGGGTCCTGTAGTAGCTGTTGGTGGGAAGAGTAGCCTGAAGAGCTCTGGCTTCCTGGCCGCAGCAAGGCAGGGGATGCCCCTGTCATAAGCTCAGCTATGATCTTGGGAATTGTCCATGTGCAAAGGGACTGCAGGGTGCCACTTTCTGAGCCTGTAGAGGGTGACAGAGGGGCGGGTGTGAGGTCATTACTGCCAGCCTGCGAAATGACTCAGACTGTAAGAAAACAAGGGGGTGCAAGTGTTATGAAGAAATGTAGTATCGGACAGAAAGCAAATGGGGCACAGCGACTGGGTTTTTGGAGAAAGATCTGTGAACTACACACCTGAGTGATGCCCTGTTAGCGAGGTCCTGGCACAGATCGAGACTGGGTCGACCAGAAACCTGCGATAAGGGTGACATAAGAGTAACATGTATGTTCCTTTAGCTGAGAAGAAAAGTGACCTAACCTTGCCATGCGATTGGCCCTGGCGGGATGCAAACTGTATGTTCTTCCCCCTATATATACAGTATCTCACAAAAGTGAGTACACCCTTCACATTTTTGTAAATATTTTATTCTATCTTTTCATGTGACAACACTGAAGAAATTACACTTTGCTACAATGTAAAGTAGTGAGTGTACAGCTTGTATAACAGTGTAAATATACTGTCCCCTTTAAAATAACTCAACACACAGCCATTAATGTCTAAACCGTTGGCAACAAAAGTGAGCACACCCCTAAGTGAAAATGTCCAAATTGGGCCCAATTAGCTATTTTCCTTCCCCGGTGTCATGTGATTTGTTAGTGATACAAGGTTTCAGGTGTGAATGGGGAGCAGGTGTGTTAAATTTGATGTTATCACTCTCACTCTCTCATACTGGTCTCTGGAAGTTCAACATGGCACCTCATGGCAAAGAACTCTCTGAGGATTTGAACAAAAAGAATTGTTGCTCTACATAAAGATGGCCTAGGCTATAATAAGATTGCCAAAACCTTGAAACTGAGCAGCAGCACAGTTGCCAAGACCATACAGCGGTTTAACAGGACAGGTTCCACTCAGAACAGGCCTCGCCATGGTCAACCAAAGAGGTTGAGTGCATGTGCTTGGCGTCAAATCCAGAGGTTACCTTTGGGAAATAGACATATGAGTGCTGCCAGCATTGCTGCAGAAGTTGAAAGGGTGTCGGGTCAGCCTGTCAGTGCTCAGACCATACGCAGCACACTGTATCAAATTGGTCTGCATGGCTGTCGTCCCAGAAGGAAGTCTCTTCTAAAGATAATGCACAAGAAAGCCCGCAAACAGTTTGCTGAAGACAAAAGCAGACTAAGGACATGGATTACTGGAACCATGTCCTGTGGTCTGATGATTACTGGAACCAGTAATTACTGGTTTATCTTAGTCTCTGATGAGACCAAGATAAACTTATTTGGTTCAGATGGTGTGAAGCATGTGTGGTGGCAACCAGGTGAGGTGTACAAAGACAAGTGTGTCTTGCCTACAGTCAAGCATGGTGGTGGGAGTGTCATGGTCTGGGGCTGCATGAGTGCTGCTGGCATTGGGGAGCTACAGTTTATTGAGGGAACCATGAATGCCAAAATGTACTGTGACATACTGAAGCAGAGCATGATCCTCTAACTTTGGAGACTGGGCCGCAGGGCAGTATTCCAATCTCTTTCCCAGCTCAGAAATTTTGGAGGTATTAGATAACATGACAGGTTCTGGAGGAATAAAGAAGACAGTGAGATATGACTTTCATAAATTCTTCACTGTAACAAGTTTGATGTATGTATTTTTTTTTTTTTAAACGTCTTTAAGCCCGTGTTCACACTTGTGTGAACACAGACAACGCATGTGATTCGCACCTGCACTGCGGTGCCGATGGCATGCGATGTCTGTGTGTCAGAAATGATGAATCAGACCGAAACAGAAGTACAGTTAAATCACACGTGTTTAATAATAAAAGTAAATAGAAGAAACCTAGTCAAAACATAGCCAAAGTTCGGTACCCAGAACGGATAGTCAGACAAGCCAGAAAGTCAGGAAGCCAGGAATCAGTGTAGTGGAACAGCAAGCAGGATCTGAAACCAAAAAGAATGTCAGCCGAGCAAGTCTTTAACAGGAGCGCAGGAGAAAGTCACTGTGATGTTGACCAAGGCGAAGGCAGAGATCATCGGGGCTGGAAGGCTAAGTAAGCAGGAATGATGAGCAGGATATCATCAACAGGTGAGTCACTGTGGAGAGATAGGAGCTGGCAATTAGCCAACAGCTGAGCGGCCAGCTCAGAGAAGGAAGGGCTGAGCTGTATGGCTGAACTCGCGTTGGATCTGCAGGAAAATAGTGCAGGGACTTTTTTTCCCTGCACTAGAATTGGAGCTCATGGGTGTTCTCTCCCATGCAATCTCATTCCTGTGCGAGTTCACAGTTCGCACTGCGATCTTTGAACCGATCTGGAGGTGTCATTAACATTGTATTGATACCTGCAGCAGTTCGCAGAGGGCAGTGTGAACTGCCTGTGAGAGAGATGCAATGTGGGAACCTGTGCTGGAATCACGTTGGTTCCCGCATCGTATATATGTGAACCTAGGTTAAAACTATTATTGTACACAAACACTAACATACTGTATATCAGATTGCATTAAAAAAAAATAATATACTTTTTGTTTTATTTTGCATTATAGGCCAACTGTAGCAAAATTGTCACAGAAGTTGTGCTAATAACACATAAAGCAGCCTCTATTGTGCTGTTTGTTCCACCTTTTTTCAGCCAACCAACGTAGGTTATACATGTAGCATTTTAGGTGCAAATGCAATATGGAAAGTCTGATTTATACCTGCAGAGAAGCTATAATTAAGAGAATTAACCACTTCAGCCCCAGAAGGATTTGCCCCCTAATGACCAGGCCATTTTTTGCGATACGGCACTGCATCATTTTAACTGACAATTGCGCGGTCGTGCAACACTGTACCCAAACAAAATTGATGTCCTTTTTTTCCTACAAATAGAGCTTTCTTGTGGTGGTATTTGATCATCTCTGCGGTTTTTATTTTTTGCGCTATAAACAAAAAAAGAGTGACAATTTTGAAACAAAAACACAATATTTTGTACTTTTTGCTATAATAAATATCCCCAATTTTTTTTAAAAAAAGCTAATTTTTTTCTCAGTTTAGGCCGATATGTATTCTTCTACATATTTTTGGTAATAAAAATTGCAATAGGCGTATATTGATTGGTTTTTGTAAAAGCTATAGCGTCTACAAAATAGGGGATAGATTTATGGCATTTTTATTATTATTTTTTTTTTACTAGTAATGGCGGCGATCTGTGATTTTTATCGTGACTACGACATTATGGTGGACACATATTCATACCCCTTGACATTTTCCACATTTTGTCATGTTACAAACAAAAAGGTAAATGTATTTTATTGGGATTTTATGTGATAGACAAAGTGGCACATAACTGTAAAGTGGAAGGAAAATGATAAATGGTTTTAAAAATATTTTACAAATAATTATGTGAAAAATATTTATTTGTAAAACTAGCTCAAATTAGCTCAAACTCTGTTAGATTGGATGGAGAGCGTCTGTGAACAGCAATTTTCACGTCTTGCCACAGGTTCTCAATTGGATTTAGGTCTGGACATTGACTGGACCATTCTAGCACATGAATGTGCTTTGAGCTAAACCATTCCATTGTAGTTCTGGCTGGATGTTTATGGTCGTTGAACTGCTGGAAGGTGAACCTCCGCCCCAGTCTCAAGTCTTATGCAGACTCTAAGAGGTTTTCTTCTAAGATTGTCCTGTATTTGGCTCCATCCATCTTCCCATCAACTCTAATCATCTTCCATATCCCTGCTTAAGACATGATGCTGCCACCACCATGTTTCACAGTGGGGATGCTGTGTTCAGGGTGATGTGCAGTGTTAGTTTTCTGCCACACATAGCATTTTGCTTTCTGGCCAAAAAATTAAATTTTGCTCTCATCTGACGAGAGCACCTTCTTCCACAAGTTTGCTGTGTCCCCCACATCGCTTCTCGCAAACTGCAAATGAGACTTCTTATGGCTTTCTTTCAACAATGGCTTTCTTCTTGCCACTCTTCCATAAAGGCCAGATTGGCTGCTTCTCTGATTAATGCTCTCTTTGCCCGGCCTGTCAGTTTAGGTGGGCGGCCGGCAATGTCTTGGTAGGTTTGCAGTTGTGCCATACGCTTTCCATTTTCATATGATGGATTGAACAGTGCTCCGTGAGATGTTCAAAGCTTGGGATATTTTTTTATAAATTGGTTAGACTACATTTTAGTTAGGGGTATCAGAGTAAAGGGGGCTGAATACAAATGCACGCTATACTTTTCAGATATTTATTTGTAAAACATTTTGAAAACATTTATCTTTTATTTTTCCTTCCACTTCACAATTATGTGCCACTTTGTGTTGATCTAGCACATAAAATCCCAACGAAATACATTTACATTTTTGGTTGTAACTAGGGTTTTCACCCGTTCTCTGAATTTAGAACATTATGGGGCGTTCGCGTGAAATTTGGGTGTCCGCGGAACGCCCCATAATGCACTGCGAGACCGTCAATCCACTGCGAGATCGTAGTAGATTGACGGCTGCTGATTGGTCAAAGCATGCACCTGACCTGCATGCTTTGGCCAATCACAGCACGCTCTGCTGTGAGAGCCATGATTGGCCAAAAGCAATGTGCCTTTGGCCAATCATGGCTCAGGGGGCCAAGTCCACGCCCCACACTATGTAAGGCTCCTAACATTGCGGCCGTACATAGTGTAATGAAAGAGCAGCAAAATGACATTTCTAAAGGAAAAAAATTCATTTAAAACTGCTCACGGCTGTAATGTATTGCCGGATCCCGGCAATATACATACAAATCATTGAAAAAAACTGCGTGAGTTCCCGCCCCCAGTCCATTACCAGGCCCTTTGGGTCTGATATGGATATTAAGGGGAACCCTGCGCCAAAATAAAACCAAAATGACGTGGGGGTCCCCCCAAAATTCATACCAGGCCCTTCAGGTCTGGATGGATTTTAAGGGAAACCCCCTGCCAAAATGGATGTGGAATTCCCCTTCCACAGGCAGTGGTCTCAGCGGGGAGCATCGATAGTTTCAAAAAATTATTAGATAAGCACCTGAACGACCACAACATACAGGGATATACAATGTAATACTGACATATAATCACACACATAGGTTAGACTTGATGGACTTGTGTCTTTTTTCAACCTCATCTACTATGTAACTATGTAAAATAAATAAAAAATGGAGTGGGGGTACCCCCCCAAAATCGATACCAGACCCTTATCTGAGCATGCAACCTGGCTTGCCACAGGAAAAGGGGGGGGACGAGAGAGCGGCCCCCCATCTGAACTGTACCAGGCCACATGGGGACAAGGGCCACTTCCAAACAACCCTTGCCCGGTGGTTGTGGGGGTCTGCGGGCGGGGGGCTTATCGGAATCTGGAAGCTCCCTTTAACAAGGTGGCCCCCAGATCCTGCCTCCTATGTGAATGGGTATCGGGTACATTGTCAAAAAGTAAAAATGAGAGGAGACAGTTTTGAACAATTCCTTTATTAAAAAAAAAAAGTGTCCCGTGATGTCCATTCGTCTTCAATCACAGCGCCAACGACCCGAGAAAAAACAAACAAAAAAAAAAGCAGAAAAACTCCTCCATGGGAGTCGACCCGCCGACTGCAGCCTTTTCACGATGACAGCTGTTATATAGCTGAGGGCAGGGCCAGCCACTGACGTAAATGGTGACTCCGCCCCCTCTGATGTCATGTGATGTCAGCAGGGGGCGGGGTCACCCGCTTATGTCACCAAGTGGGCCCGTCCTCAGCTATATAACAGCTGTCATCGTGAAAAGGCTGCAGTCGGTGGGATGCCTCCCATGTTTTTTTTTTCTCGGGTCGTCGGCGAAGATGAATGGACATCGCGGGACTTTTTTTTAGGAATTGTCCAAAACGGTCTCCTGTCATTCTTACTTTTTTGGTGAATGTGTAGGGGTACAATGTAACCAATACACATTCACATGGGGGGGCTGGGATCTGGGGGTCCCCTTGTTAAAGTGGGCTTCCAGAATCCGATAAGCCCCCCGCCCGTAGACCCCCACAACCACCGGGCAAGGGTTGTGAAGAAGAGGCCCTTGTCCCCATCAACATGGGGACAAGGTGTTTTTGGAGGGACTCCAAAGCACCCTCCCCATGTTGAGAGTATGTGGCCTGGTACGGTTCAGGAGGAGGGGGTGCTCTCTCAGGAGGGGGGTCCCCCCCTTTTCCTGCGGCCTGTCAGGTTGTGTGCTTGGATAAGGTTCTGGTATGAATTTTGGGGGGCCCCCCCCCACACCATTTTTTTTCCCTTTTGGAGTGGGTTATCCATACCAGACCTGGGAAAAATGTGCTACTTTACAGGCAGACTAAGGAGACCCCCAGGCACGATATTTAAAGGAATATTACATTTTTATTGTTTCACTTTAAGCATGAAACAGTTTTTAAAACTTTTTTTTTGCATTGATACATGTCCCCTGGGGCAGGATTCGAGTCCCCAAACACTTTTTATGGCAATAACTTCCATATAAGCCTTTAAAATGAGCACTTTTGACTTTTTTCACCTTCGTGTCCCATAGACTTTAACGGTGTTCGCGTGTTCGAACACATTTTTTGCCTGTTCGCATGTTCTGCTTGTGAACCGAACCAGGGGGTGTTCGCCTCATTCCTAGTTGTAACATGACAAAATGTGGAAAATTTCAAGGGGTATGAATCCTGTTTCAAGGCACTGTATTTTCTTTCCCTCTCTTTTGTGTCTTTCTTGCATGCTACACTGATTAAAAAGTTCCATTGATATTCCAGTCTTCGACTTGTGACCAGTTAATTTGGACAGATCACAAATCAATAAAAAAATCAGGGACACACACTCAGCCTGTCTCTATTTGCCAACTTACAGTTGGTTTTATTAACCTTCAGTTTCGTTACTCTACGAACGGGAGGTAATTAGTTTTGAAGTGTTGCTATTAGTAACTACCTGAATCTCGTAAAATTACGGAAACGGGCGACAAGGATTTTTGAAGGGCCATAGTGCTACAGGTAATGGAAATGGAAATGGCAAGTATTTTTTTTTTTTTTTTAATATTTTTATTTTTTTACTATTTTGGGCACGTTTTCCTTTGATAATAAAAAAAAACAGGCGATGTTCAATTATATTTACCACCAAATAAAGACCCAATTTATCCTAGAAAAAAAAACAAGATACAATTCACCTAAGTAGTTGTAATGATATGTACAAATTGACTAACACTTGACAAAGTTAGAAAACTGCATTTGGGTGTTAAGGTTTTTTTTAACCTTCTGTCATGAAGGTGTTAAAATGCCCTTTATTAAATATAAACTACAAACACATACTTTCTGGTCTTTAAAAAATGTATGCCCACAATCACAGCATCCAACAAGGTAATCCGTGCCAATCACGGTGAACTATCGGTCGCCGATCTGTACATGTTGCCAGTAAATGAAAGCCCTAAAAATGATCTATGAACTACTGATAAATCATGCTAATTTCTACTGACAGGAAAATGTTTGCATGTGTGCTGACATTTATGTGTGAAAAATCGCACTACACTTGTCATTTCTGTCACACTGCAAACTAAATAAATAATAAAGTATTCACTGCTAAACATGACTTTTATTTTTATCACTTCTAACATCGCTTTTATTTTTATCATTTCATATCTATTATAAACAAGTAACGAAATACAAAAAAAAGATGTAATGGGGCTTCAACCAATATTAAGAGGTCTACAAAATAGTTCCAGATTCTAAAAATATAACTTAGGATACCACCACATAATAACCTATCCTGGCATCTATATTGAATGGCTAGAGAACTGAAGGTGTTAACTGCTGCAAAAACATCAAAAAGGCATTTTAGAATAAAGCACACAGCATAAAAAACAGATTCATGAACATTAGATTGCTCAGTAGGTATTGTAAATGCATGTGTATGATGTTTGCAGCCAGGACAATCAGATATAACTTGCTACAAACCTCACCATATTTTTATTAATGTCTTTGCTTATCTGTTGACAACCACTTGTTTCTTGTCTTAGTGTCACAGGGAGTGTAAGGATGGGTTCACTCCAGTGTGAATTGGATGTGGGTTTGCCCGCATCCAATTCGCATGTCAGGAGATTGTGACCGGCTCTCTATGGAACCAGTCCACACATTTCCAGAGCGGCTTCGGTGCGAATTGTACAGGAGCCCTGTGTGTTTTCTGGTCCGTTTCAGGTCCGAATTCAGCCAAAAATTCAGGCTGAAATCGGACCTGAAACAGTGAATGGAGACGCACCGGATCCCCTGCTGTGAGCCTCTCCATTCCTCGGTGTGAACCCAGCCTTAATGAGGAAGAATTTCCTTGTTGGGGGTCATAGGCAGAAATAAAGCCTGACCCAAATTTTAACTCTTCCCAATTCTACCCAAGACTAAAATAAAAAAAATTTGTAAGTAGTTAGGTTTCAAATCATGGCCTACTGGTATCTTGATCCTCGACTGTAATTGCAAAATTTATGTTAGGTATATATTGCAATTCAGTGTATAGCGTGAAATCACTGGTTTACAAATTAGGTGATTTAAATCAAGATGTCAAATCCATTATGCTAAGCGGTTAAAAATTGCATGTATATTATACAGAAAATTTCATGTGCAAAATTTTTACTTATTTTTTGGAAAAATGAAAGCTGCAGATTCCATGTTTTTTAGGGGACCGTTGTCTTGTTTGAGCCATGGAATCACAGTATTGAAAAGCTCCCATGAAATTTCACACATCTGTTCAAAAATGTTTTCCTGAACAGGCTAGTTTTCTTAACTACTTGTTAAATCACAGTGTTAAGTATAGAACAAATTAGGCAGAAGATGCGGAATAAGCAGCTAGATGTGATTTACTAACGTGAGAAGTAAGATGAAATGAAGGGAAACTGTGATTTATTGTAGATGACTAGATATCCATTGTGTTCATATATAAACATACATATTGATTATACATACACAGTATATACATACACTGTATACAGGCATATCCCACTTTTAAGTACACAATGGGGTTTATTTACTAAAGTTGGAAAGTGCAAAATCAGGCTCACTTCTGCATAGAAACCAATGAGCTTCTAACCCCAGTTTGTTCAATTAAGCCTTGGTAATAAAACCTGAAAGCTGATTGGTTTCTATGCAGAAGTGAGCCTGATTTTGCATTTTCCAGCTTTAGTAAATAAACCCCATTGTGTACTTAAAAGTGGGGTATGCCTGTATTGATCATATATATTGTGTTAGGAAGAATGGAGATGACAGAATTGGGACAAAAATACAAAATATGCATATATAAAACCCAATATTTAAATTTTATTACATTGCTATAAGTTGCTAGGCCTTATCCCTGTTGGACTACTCAGAGCCCAGAGTTGGGGCTGCCACCTGTTGGGCACCAGTGCTCTACGGTCTTTTGCTTTGGTCAGTGTTCAGGCTGTAGTGACTACCATCACTCTGCCACAATTTGCATTCCAGCACCCAGCACTGAAAGAAAACCTGTAGTACTGTTAGGGGGAGTGATCTCTGCCCGGGATAGAAGTAAAGTCCTGGCCTGATGATCAGGTAAGGAAGCAATGACCACAAATACAAGCAGAGGAAGGGGGTTAACTGCACTGCCCCTGTCTACCAATGCAGGGGGGAAGGGTAACAGCACTACCACCGACCGCCAATTCAGGAAGAGGGGGGTAACCAGCACTACCATTGGCCAGAAATGGAGGGGGAGGAGGCGGGATAACAGCACTGCTACTGACTACCAATACCACGGGGATGCGGTTAACAACACTGCCACTGACCAGCAACGCAGGAGAGGAGGGTTAACAACACTGTCAATGATCAGCAATCCAAGGTGGAGGGGGTGAAGTTAATTGCACAACCAATGACCAGCAATGCAAAGGGGGGGGGGCTTAACAGCACATCCATAAAATAGTACAGTAATAGAGATAGCTAGACCAAGAGGGAGCTGGGTCTCCTAGGAAGAGTTCTGCTGAGAAGTCTAGTGACTGGTCATGGTGGGGGTCAAGGCAGGGGTTAACAGCCCTGATGCTGACCACCAGTGAAGGGGGGGAGTAATAGTACTTCTACTAACACCAATGCTGGGAGTTATTATTCCATTACTAACACCAATATTGGGGGCTATTATTGCACTCAATGACATCAATGTTGGGGGTTATTATTGCAGTCACTGACACCAATGCTGGGGGTTATTATTGCATCCACTAACACCAGTGTTGGTGGTTATTATTATAGCCTTTGACACCAATGCTGGAGGTTATTATTGCAGCCACCTAGGCCCCTTTCGAACTGGCTTTCTGATCAGGTCCGCCTGTCAGTTTTTCCTCTATGGAGCGGCGGATGTTAGCGGTGACATGTCCGCTGACATCTGCCAATATCCGATCCAATCCTGTCCGTGAAATGCAGACGGAGGATGATCCTAATTTCCATCTGTCTGGAGGATCAGGTTGGATGGAATCTGATGAAAACAGACCGGTGGTCCGTTTTTATCCGATCTCCCCATAGAGAAGAGCCGAGCTCTGAGAGGTCTGTCTGAGCACAGTGAGCGGAGACGGACCTGTCATCTGCCTGCTCATGGTGATTAGCAGATCAATCCCCCGCCGAGCCAAACGGAGTCTGTTGGGCGAACTGCCCATGTAAAAGACCCCTTACATTGATGCTGGAAATTACTATTACTGCCACTTACATCAACTATAGGTTTTAATTTGTCCCCATAGCAGCGGTCACCAACCTTTTTGCATGCCCGCGGGGGGGGGGGGGGACGGACGGACTGGTGGTAAGCAATTTTTCATGGGCGATGGCTGGTGTTGCCACTTTAATCATCATGGCATAATGGTTGATCTGGTGTCAGGGTGATTGAAGTGCATTATTTATATTGTTACATTCTAATATATAATGAAGTGGTTTCAACTCACCATACACCACATCTCCTTTCACCAGATGCAGCGTGTCACTAGCCACCGTCGCCTGTCACCAGATGCAGCATGTTACTTGCCACCGTCACCTGCCACTAGATGTGGATTGTCACTTGCCATGTCGCTTGCCACCAGATGTGGATTGTCACTTGCCACTTTCACCTGGCAGCAGATGTGGATTGTTACTTGCCACGTCACCTGCCACCATTTGCAGATTGTCACTTGCCTTGTCACCTGCCACCATTTGCAGATTGTCACTTGCCATGTCACCAGCCACCAGATGTGGGTTTTCACTTGCCAACTTATGTCGATTGTCACTTGCCATGCCAGCCAGTGCCACCAAATGTGCATTGATGCTGCATTGGTGGCAGGCTGACAGCACTGGTCCATTTAGTGAGAGCAGGAGAGTGGTGATGCGGGGTGGGCAGTGAGAGATGATGTCATCTCGCTGCTCCCCGCCGCACCTCCGACATTGAAGCAAGGGGATCTGGCTGCAAAGTGGAGCTCCACGATGACAGGAAGCACGTGACCTCCAATCCACCGTGCTGTGAGGGCGGAAGAGCGCTGATGTGTGGCGGGCAGTGAGAGATGATGTAATCTCTGCTGCTTGCCGCTCCCAAATTGAAGAGGCCCGGCGGTAAAGAATGCTGATGTGGAGCGGGCGGAGAGAGACGTCATCTCTGCTCGTCTGCCTACTTGCTTCTCTCCTCTCCTCCGCCTCTCTCATGCAGCCTGCCCGCTTGCTGCAGCAGCCGCAACCTGCTGGCTAGGCAGGAACCCTGCGGCAAGAGACTCGGGGCTATGGGCCCCAGATTCAGGGCTATAGCCCCAATAGCCACCCCCTAGCAATGCCCCTGATGTCTGCTAATCTAGGGTCTGACCATCAAGCTGGAGTCCTTACATAATATATATATCCTCGGCATATAATGAAATTACGTTACTGCGTGGACCCCTAATAAACCCAATAATGTCTGATGACCCAAGAACGCAGACCGCCAGAGGTTCCAGAGCTAAAGCAAACAGCAGGAGTGACAAACGGCACCCCTGCCAAGCACCTCTATGTAAGACGAAAGGGTCTGAAAGTTCATCGTTCTAATTTGAGCAGTGGGAGCAGCATACAATACTCAAACCCACTTAACCTCCCTGGCGGTATGATTATTTCTGATTTTAGGTGCTGAAAGCGGTACAATTATTTTGCACAGAAATTTGGCGTTTTATATTGTAGGCCTGTAATTCTTAGGAATAGTTCACTTAAATCTGTCCAAACAAGAGTCTAGTAGACATCCCGGGTATGATAAAGTTTGAAAAACTAAATAAAAAATTATAATATAATAAATAACTATAAATAATTATAACAAATAATAATATAATAATAATAAAAATTATATAATAATGTAATCAAATCAAAAACACTGAAATTTGCTCAGTTGCAGAATTTTAGCTTTTGTTACTTTTAGTGTTTGGTGACGGATTTCCCCACAAATCACTATCGCTCAATTCTGCGAGTGATTCTAATTTATTATCGCTTTTTTCTAGCTGGTCTAAAACCACTTTTGATGTAAAGAGACAGTTTTGGTTGCTATGGGCAATCTCCAGTTTCCTGGCAGAAAGAACAGTTTTATATATATAAAACTGCATGCAGGACACTGGGCAAACCACTAGGGACAAAGGGGATGTGTAGTTATTTGATACAGTACTGTAATCTGTAAGATTACAGTATACTGTATCTGTACTGTGTGTTTTACTTTTGAATTTACCGCCGAACTCCGTCCCCGTGCGTCGCACCGCTCGCAGGGAACGGAGCTCGGCACTGTGAATCGAGCGAGACACGGCGGCTCGCCGATCACAGCGGGGAGACATCGCAGGATCCAGGGGACAAGTAAGTATACTCTTCCTGGATCCTGCGATGCAAGCCCGAGTCTGGCTTGGGGATACCGCTTTTGGTATAAAAAATCCAACCCGAGCCAGACTCGGGAATACCGCCAGGGCGGTCAATGAACTTGTTGCCTACATCAAAGCGTTCCAAGAGAAAGGGCCACTCAACACTATCAAAGGCTTTAGCAGCGTCTAGTGAAAAAATTGCCCTATTCCCTGGGTTATCCACAGGAAGCTGTAAATTTAGAAAGAAGCGTCTAAGGCCGCGTACACACGATTGGAATTTCAGTCAGAAAAAACTTGGATGGTTTTTCCGACGGAATTCCGCTCAAGCTTGCCCTGCATACACACGGTCACACAAAAGTTCTCTGAACGTTCGACCGTCAAGAACACGGTGTTGTACAACACTATGACGAGCCGAGAAAATGAAGTTCAATGCTTCAGAGCATGCGTCAAATTGTTTCCGAGCATGCGTGATTTTTTGCGCGTCCGAATTGCATACAGACGAACACATTTTCGGATAGGAACTTTTCCCGCCCGAAAAATAGAGAACATGCACACAATCTTTTGCTGGCTGGAATTCCGCCAGCAAAAGACCAACAGAGCCTACACACGGCTGCATTTTCGGACAAAAAGCTCTCATTGGCATTTTGCTGGCGGCATTTCCGATCGTGTGTACGTGGCATTAGGTTTTGCGCAGTGGAACTAGATGGGATAAACCCAGACTGATCTCTATTAATCAGCTTGTGTATAACCTTCCCTAATCTAGAAGCTTCTGGCCAACACCGTTACATTCACTGTGAGAAGGAAAATAGGTCTATATGAGTCAGGGAGCAAGGCATCTTTCCCAGGCTTCAGCAGTAAAACAATTATCGCCTCATTCATTGAGGCAGGGAGAGCCCCCAACTGGAAGGCATTGTTATAAACCTTCAACAACACTGGTATCAGTTCTGCATAGCACCGATACACCTCGGAGGGAAGACCATCCACCCCAGGAGACTTCCTATTAGGGTCTGTGTTAATGCTGTAAACAATTCATCTTCCGTTAGCGGGGTGTTAAGCATCCGCATATCCAAGGTGGACAGGCGAGGCAGGGAGCAATATCCAAGAAATTAATAATGTCTAGCGTGGAATGATGTACTTTAGCTGAATACAGATCAATATAAAAGGAACAAAATACATTAAGAATATCAGGAGTAGAACTTGTAAGCGAACCCTGTGAATCTTTCACTGCTGAAATATGAGAGGAGGCCTGCTGCGTACACACAAGTATCGCCAACATGTGCCCTGTAGTTTTACGCTCCTCAAAGTGTTTTTGCTGTAAGAAAAAATGTTTGTTTTCAGCTAGTTGAAGTCACCTGTCTAGACAGGGATTGAACTGCCAACCAGGCCCATTTAGCATCATCTGAGGGATTAGCAATGTACGCCTCCTCCGTTCCTCCCAACCTCTAAAGTAGTAAACCTTTCCCAGGCTTTTGTAGTAGTTTTAATGTTGTTAATTATATGGATAAATTGTCTCTGTACATATACCTTGGCTGCATTCCAGACTATGCCTAAGTCTGCAGTGTCTACATTACAATCAAAAAGGTAGTAATCAAATTTGGTATTGGATCTGGATCCGGAAATAGTGACATCCAAAATAAATTCAACTTCCAACAAAAGTGTTTACGTGCGGATGGTATGGTAAGTTCTACCCGAAATACTTTTAGGCTCGTACTGAGATGAGGCCACGAACGGAAGAAGCGACTCATTGCCCAATCCTAAGCCTATAAGTGACAGACCTCCGTGTGTAGCGGAGTAGCATGAGAACATTTTAGTATCGGGGTGGTGCAACCTCCACACATCCGTCAGCTGAAGTTCCTCCAATAAACAAGCAAAAGAAGTAGGTCCACCAATTGAGGGGGAATTTTGGTTTGGATGGGGCAATTTATAACAGGTGAGATCTAACAGATTATTGTAATCGCCAACCGCTAACAGCAGAGTATTAGGGAATCAGGCCATAAATCCCAAAAATGGTAGAGGTATATACACACCTGCTATTATACACGTTTACCCAGAAATTGAATATAATAAAAAGATATAACGTCCACCAGGATCAATAACTTTTTGGATACATGAAAATTAACTTCCCTGACAGACTAATGTCCTGTACACATGATCGACATTGATCAGACATTCTGACAACAAAATCCATGGATTTTTTCCGACGGATGTTGGCTCAAACTTGTTTTGCATACACACGGTCGCACAAAGTTGTCGGAAAATCCGATCGTTCTGAACGCGGTGAGTAAAACACGTACATCGGGACTATAAATGGGGCAGTAGCCAATAGCTTTTGTCTCTTAATTTATTCTGAGCATGCGTGGCACTTTGTGCTTCGGAATTGTCCACACACGGTCGGAATATACACCATCAGATTTTGTTGTCGGAAAATTTTATAGCCTGCTCTCAAACTTTGTGTGTCGGAAATTCCGATGGAAAAAGTCCGATGGAGCCCACACACGGTCGGAATTTCCGACAACAAGCTCCGATCGCACATATTCCGTCGGAAAGTGTACAAGGCATAAGATGCTCACTCCCCTGGAATAGGATGAATAAGTGGAATGATATTGATAGCTAAACATTCTGACAAGGAAAGACGGATCTGGTATAGGCGGCAAATGAGTCTCTTGAAGACAGGTTATATTCGCTTGGATTCGCTTGATGTTCCTGCCAGTACTGCCAAATACTTCACCAGGTTATTAAGACCTCGGATGTTCCAGGACAATATGTAGCAGACATGGTAAAAAAGAGATATAATAGTGTAAATAACAATCAGCGCCTATAAATCACTTACTAAAAGTTCATTGTGCTTAAATAATACTAAATATCCACAGCTGCTGTAATACTCTCAGTGATTCACCACACCAAAATATACAAATAAATCTCTTATATTGCAGCGCTGTTCAAATGTTGAAACACCTACAATATAATTTATATATGTGTAAATAATTCAGTTGTTAATTCTTAACCAGTCCATATATATACTTAGAAATTATATTCATGTATATGCTTCAATAAATGATACAAAACACCAGTTCATTTGTGAAACATTATTTAAAATCCACCGCTGTGCTCATCCGTCCTCACAAGGATATATAACCCCTAATTTTGCACACTGTCACAAGCTGCAATGCCTACTCACCTCAAAGATGAGTTAAAAACTCAGCTAATGGTCTCTCCTTCACTCATTCACGCTCTCTCTCCTCCACATCAAGGCAGCGGATCCTCCTATGCTCTCCCAGCTTAACCTCCCTGGCGGTATGATTATTTTGGATTTTAGGTGCTGAAAGCAGTACAATTATTTTGCATGGAAATTTGGCGTTTTATATTGTAGGCTTGTAATTCTTAACAATAACACACTTAAATCTGTCCACCAAGAGTCTAGTAGATATCCTGGGTATGATGAAGTTTGAAACACAAAAACATAAATTATAATATAATAAATAAATATAAATAATTAAAAAAAATAATATTATAATAATAATAAAATAAATTTCCCCACGATTCACTATCGCTCAATTCTGCAAATGTTCTAATTTACTATTGCTGTTTTCTATCTGGTCTAAAGCCACTTTTGACGTAAAGGGACACTTTTTGGTTGCTATGGACAATCTCAAGTTTCCAGGCAGAAAGAACAGTATATATATTATAAAACTGCATGCAGGGCATTGGACAAAGCACTGGGGACAAAAGGGATGTGAAATAATTTCATACAGTACTGTAATCTGTAAGATTACAGTACTGTATGTGTTATGATTTTTACTTATTTTTTAGTTTGCCGCCAGGCTCCGCCCCCATGCATCATGACGTTTGCAGGGAATGGAGCTTGGCACAGAGAGGCTTTGGAGGAGACAGAGCCCGCAGACATAGCGGGGGACATTGCAGGATCATGGGGACAAGGTAAGTAACACCGCACCAGGATCCTGCAATGTAATCCCGAGTGTGGCTCGGGGTTACCACTAATGGTGCTGAAATTTAACCCCGAGCCACACTCGGGAAAACCGTCAGGGAGGTTAACAACCATGCTGGTAACATCAAAATGGATTGAGATCAGGATGTCTCCTAAATGGATCCATGCTACAATCTCGTTCCTTCCCTTACCGCCTACAGCTCAGCTCCATTGTTAATATGCAATCATAAACACAGACTCCATAGTGCTCTTTGCTTACTACTTTTATTAAAAAAGCCCCCAAGTTAGGCACACTTACAAGAAGTTATCTCTAAAAACGCATATATAGAAAATTGTTACATCCTCTCTCTCAGCACTGACACTCACTCGCGGTGGCTACGTGACGTCACGGGCTTGGCTCCTCCCCTCTAAACGCGTGTCCCTCTGATTGGGCTTCCTCAGCAGACACGGAGAGTGAGTGTCAGTGGTGAGTGAGCGATCGTAAAAATTTTCTATATATACGTTTTTAAAGATAACTTCTTGTAAGTGTGCCTAATTTTGGGGCTTTTTTAATAAAAGTAGTAAGCAGAGAGCACTATGGGAGTCTGTGTTTATAATTGCATGTTAACAACGGAGCTGAGAGATGCGGAGCTGAGCTGTAGGAGGGGAGTGAAGGAAGGAGATTGTAGCGTGGGTCCATTTAGGAGATATCCTGATCTCAATCTAACTGTGATTGCACCTGGTCTTCACACCGGGACTGTTGTGAACTGTAGCTGCATTGTTACAATACAAGTTTAGTATCGCACCTGACTGTGTGAATTATTGCTGCCGCACCTCACTGCACCCCACCTACATGTCATAAATAAAAGGTGGCAATTTTTCTCAGAAGGTAATTTGTAAAGTGGGCAGCATTGCTTTCAAAATGCATGCCAGACTACTAATAGTACTGTAAGTAATGGATAAACCATGACTTTCTGCTACCGATTGCTGAAGTCACAGTAGAGTAGAAAGAGTAGAGTAGAGTAGAGTAGAAAAGTCAGCAAAGTCATCACTGCCATATTATCCTGTTTTATTAACAAAGGTAATCCCCCTATGCAATTGTAATAAATGTCATTCTTTTTTATGTACATTGCAAAGTGCATCAAAGGTGCACAATATTGGTAAACTGAAAAGAAAATCTTTATAAGACCATAAAATGCCACAACAACTTGATTTTACCAACAAAACTAGTTTTGCGTCTGATTTTCACATATTGTAAATGAGTTTTACAATGTAATATTTTTTTTTTTATCAATAAATCTTTATTCATTTTCATAGTAATACAGAAGATGAAAAACATGTAATGTCAGTACAAAAAAAGTACAAATGCTGATAATCTTCATCTATCGTACACATTTTCGCGTCATGTTTCTATAAACTTTATATATATCAACTGGTATCGTTAACAGTCGGGTCCGTCCCTCTGTCCCGGTCGCCCCATAGGGATCTAACTGCGACCAGGGGAAGGGTATTCTTCTTTATATTTCTTATTCCCATATTTATTATTTTTAGTACATCTTGTTTAAAGTAAATGTATGGTTTGGAAACATGTACTTCCAACTTCTTTTGTGTTAGAAAAAACTAATGGGAGAATAAACTTGGAGGTGGGGTAAGAATAAAAAAATAAATAAAAAGGATAAATAGGGGAGAAGAAGGTAATTAAGGAACTAAATTCCTGTGAATGGTGTCATTTTTTATTTGTGTCTGTCATTTGAGTAAATTATAATACTTTATAAGTTTATTTTATCAAACTATGCCCGCTTGGGATCTGTTGTCCTGTATGTGTCTTGTAGGCTTTATACCATTCCATCCATGGTTCCCATTGTTTAAGGAACTCTGCATATTTCCCGTCTATGTAGGCCAGCATACCTTCATAGGAGTGATGAATTGTAAGTGTACGAATAACGTCTGCAATCTCAGGGAGATCTGGAGATCTCCAAAGCCTAAGTATGACCAGCTTGGCTGCTAGGAATAGATGGGTGGTGAATGATCTAAATAAAGGTGGTATGTTTTCTATTCCCAGGTTTAGTATAGCCAATGATGGTAAGCATTGAGTAGATACTCCAGTCACTTGTTGAAAAATTGCAAATACTTTGGGCCAAAATTTAGCCATTTTTCCACAGGTCCACAATATGTGAAACAGGGTTCCTGTTTGTGTGCAATTCCTCCAACATAACGAAGGTGTGGAGGGATCAAATTTGGCTATCCTATATGGTGTTAGATACCATCTTTGGGAGATTTTGTGGGATAGTTCCCAGAGATTTGTACATTTAGTGGCTGAGTAAATGTATTGCAGTGCTTTGTGCCACTGTCCTTCAGTATATGATATTTCTAAGTCCCTTTCCCATGCTATCATAGGATTTGTTTTCTCGAGAACAGATTTACTGTCTAAGAAGTTATAGAAAAGTGATATTCCTCCTTTGCGATTCTCTTTAGTAATAAGGTAAACTTGTATTTTCCAAAATAGATTGTGTTGAGGCGGTTTACTGCTTTTGAGAAATGAGGTTACCCGTATGTAGTTAAATTGTTCAGAAGATGGGAGATCGTATTCTGTTTGTAATTGTGTGAAGGTTTTAAGTTTATTGTCTATAGACAGGTCTGAAATCCATTGTATTCCTCCAGACGACCATTTGGACAAGCATATGTTAGGCACTGATAGTGCTATTACGTCAATGGGTATAGCAAGATGGATAGTGGGCGATGGGATAGATTTCAGTAGTATCAGTTTTTTCCAATAATCTAGGGTCACTAGGATTGTGGGGGGAAAGTTTTGTTTTTTTTTTATATGGAAGGGGGAGGCCAAGATGAAATTATGGAGGTTCCTACCCGGTAATTAGAGGTCCCCATAATGGTGTTGTTTGGTTAGGGAACCACCCTCTGACCTGTGCTAGAACTGCAGCTATGTGATAATCAATGAAGATTGGAGCTCCTACGCCACCTGCCTTTTTTGTTTTGCTAAGTTTAGAGAAGGCACTCTTTGCTATTTTCCCCTCCCATAGGAAGGTGGCGAGTGTACATTGCAGATTGTTAAAAAAGGCTTTTGGAGCTGGTATAGGGACTGTTCTAAAGACATACAATATTTGAGGTAATATTTGCATCTTAAATGCTGTTAGCCTGCCTGACCATGATAATATATGTTTGCTTAATTTCTGCGTTCCCTCCTTTACTTTTCCTTCAAGCGGTAGATAATTGGCTTTAAACAACTGGTCAGGATGAGAAGTAAGGTTAATCCCCAGATAGGTAATCATATGACTATTCCAAATATATGGGAAGTTAGCTTGTAAATTTATTTTATTTTGTTGAGATATTCCCAAATCTAAAATGTATGACTTGGTGTCATTCACTTTATAGTATGACACTTTTCCATAATCACGGAGTAAAGAAGACACTTTCCCCAGGGAAGACACCGGATCAGTGAGCATCAAGATCACGTCATCAGCAAAAAGGCTGACGACGTGTTTTCTCTTGTTGATCATGAAGCCTTGAATTTGAGATGATTGTCTAATTTTTGCAGCTAATGGTTCCATTAAGAGATTAAAGATGAGAGGGGACAGTGGGCACCCCTGCCTTGTGTCATTTGAAATCCCGAAGGATTTAGAAAGCATATACCTATACGTATATACCTTTGCTGATGGTGAGGTATACAAGGCTAGGATAGCAGACAATATATGGCCTGTGAATCCAAATTTCCCTAAGGTTTGTGATAGATAGAGCCAGTGTACCCTATCGAACGCCCAAAGCTAGAAGCAGAGAAGGAGCTCGAGTCCTCCTAGCTATATAAATTATGTTGATTAGGCGTCTGGTCGCATCTGATGCTTGCCTGCCTTTAGTAAAGCCCGATTGATCTGGGTCAATTAGGGTAGGAAGAATATCCATCATTCTGAGTGCTATCATTTTAGCGTAGATTTTTAAATCATTATTTAGTAATGATATAGGTCTAAAATTTTTGGGTTGATCAGGTGTCTTCCCAGGTTTAGGCAACGTCACAATGAGTGCTTCAAGCATCTCAGGAGGAAAGGAAGCAGAGGCAGCAGCTCCATCAAACACTTTGAGGAGGTACGGTCCTAAAATTGACTGGAAGCTCTTGTAATAATCTCCTATTAATCCATCTGGGCCCAGGGATTTGTTGCTCGGGAGTGTTTTTATAGCTCGTAATAATTCTGTCATGGAAAAGGGTGAATTAAGTTCTTGTAGTTGAGTTGATGTAAGTGTAGGAAGTTTTATGTTGGATAAGAAGTCATTTATAGTTGTTAATGTGGGTTGTGTTGTTAAGTCGTCTTGGTTCAAGCTGTAAAGAGAGCTGTAATAGTCACTAAATGCGTCAGCAATGCCTTGTGGGTCATATATTTTTTGTTTGCTTTTGGGATGGATAAGGTAAGCTAATTTGGTCTTAAAACGTTGTCCTTGTATTTTCCTAGCCATGGCTTTCCCGGCTTTATTGCTAGTAGAGTAAAAGGACATTTTTGATCTTTTCTCTGTTTATTCAAATGCTTGGAGTAGTATAATTCTAAGGTCATGTCTCAGCGCAGTGAGTTTTACACTAGTGGAGGGGGTAGGTTTAGTTTTGTTGAAAGCTTCCAATGTGTCAATTTCTGTTAGTAGGTTAGTAATTTTTTGCTGCCGCTGCTTCCTAAGTCTAGCCCCTAACTGAATAAATATACCTCTTATGTAGGCTTTGTGGGCATTCCACAGTAGAAAAGCATTATCTGTGGACGGTGAATTGATCTGAAAGTAACTCGACAGGTGGTCTTCTAGTGTTTTTTTAGTTTTAGGATTTTGTTTAATACGTGAATTGGCACGCCATACATAAGTGGTGGTGCTAGGATAAGAATCTTTTAGTGTAAGGAGAATTGGAGCGTGGTCTGACCATTCTATTATGCCTATTTTGGCCTGGGACACTTTTTGTAGTAGCCACTTGTCCAGCAGGATCAGATCAATTCTCGTATACGTACAATGTCTATGTGAAAAAAATAGTAATCTTTCTCACTGGCGTGCAGACAACGCCAAGCATCGTATAAATCATGCGAACGTAAAAAATTGGTTAAGGAGGAAGTCCTTTTAGAGGGTGCTGTAGTAGAGTCTATTAGTGGATCAGGAACAATATTGAAGTCTCCGCACATTACGAGAAACCCTTGTTGTATTTTCTTTACTTTCCGCATGAGCCCATTTAAAAAATTTAATTTGGCGTTTGTTAGGGACATATACATTCATCAGAGTATAACAAGTGTTATTTATGTCACAGACGATCATGAGGTAACGCCCTGATGTGTCATTCGTTGCTGAGATTAGGTTGAAGGAAATCGTGTCTTTAACTGCAATCATCACCCCTCTTTTTTTGGCTGGCATGTTGGAAAAGAAAAAGTGTTAAAATGATTTATGAGTACAATTAGGAGGCACGTTTTGGTGAAAATGTGTCTCTTGAATGCAAAGCACATCGCACCGAGATGAGTCTGCTTCCTTCCATAGAGAGGCCCTCTTAGCTGGGTGATTTAGGCCATGTGTGTTTATAGAAAGAATTTTAACTGGCATCTTGGTTTTTTAAATGGTGCTTTTGTGTCCGGTGTGAAGTGTACTCACTGTTGGAAGCATATGCAGGTTGGCTATGTTCGGCTTTTGTTCATTTGTTCTGCTTGTTGACGGTCGTATAGGTTCTGTAGTTGTCTTGTCCATGATATGGGTAGTTGTCAAGAGGCTCTGGATAGAATGGTAAATATAGTTCTTGTGAAAAAAAGAAAAAAGGAAAACAAAACAAAAAAGAAGAGCAACATAAACTGGAACTTAAGAGGAGGGTAATGATAACCCTGGTGTAGATCATGTCTGCTCAGGTTTTGGGAGCTTGTGGTGTGAGATAATCTCCAATAGGCGGGGCCCTATATTAGGACTAGGATTTTGAGGCGTAACATAAAGTCTTAATGTGGGTGATGTCATTTGGAGGCTGAAGCAAGTTGCCACTCAGGGGGAATTTCACTGAAATTCCTGGTGTCAGAGGGGGTAGAATGTTCCTCTGAAGTAATCTTCCATTTTTGGAGCAGTTGGTAGCCTTTGGATGGAGATGTGATCACATGATTCACACCATCTTTAGTGACCAACAATTTAGTTGGGTAGCCCCATCTATATGTAACGTTGTGGTTCCTTAATGCTTTGGTGATGTTGTTCAGATTTTTGCGTAGTTGCAAGGTGAATTGCGATAGGTCTGCGTAGAATTGTAATTCAGAATATTCAGTGTCAAGTGTTCCCCTTTACGTGTAATTGACATCAGGCATTCTTTTGATTGATAAAAATGCATTCGGAATAACACATCTCTAGGTGCATTTTCTGGAATGAATGAAGGTTTAGGCAACCTATGGATCCTGTCTATAGATACCTCAATGGCAGGAATTTCAGGCATGAGGGTAGTCAGCATTGCATTTGCGTAGGAGCGCAGATCAGAAGGCTGTACCGTTTCAGGAATCCCTCAAATCTTAACATAATTTCTTCTGGATCTATCTTCTAAATCCAATAATTTTGCTTTGATCCATGTTTGTTTTTCTGCAGTATCATGTGCGTCTACCAGGTCGTTAATGGTGGTGGCGTATTCCCCCATTCTGGTCTCAATATGATCTACTCTTTCTCCCACTGCAGTTAGTTCTGTGTTAAAATTCCTCATACATGCCATCATGTCAGTATGAAGTGTGCTTCTTAGAGAGATGAGCATGTCTCTAAGCGTAGTGTCTAACACTGGCTGGTTAGATAGCCTGGGGAAGGGGACTATGGAGTCAGGGAGCTCCCTGGTGTCTTCCTGTGAGTCTGCATTAGATCTTACCTCACAGTGCTGTGTCCCTGAGTCATCCATTGTGAAACGTGCCTTGGCTGGGTTTCTGTCAAGCGGTGAGGAGGGTTGTGATGATTCCTCCGGATCAAAAGCTTGTCTGTATGCATTTGCGTTGCGGCCCTGTGTTTGCTTGTGATCGACCGTTGTGAGGGAAATGAGCCCACGCCATCTTGCTCACAAGGTCGTGGTGGCTGCGTGCAGTAGTCCATCAGCTTTTTCGGGCAATGCTCCGCTTGCCGTTTTCTGGGCATGATGCCGGGTTGTTGGGGGATCAATCCGCTGGTATGAGGGGTATTTGCCGTGCCTCTGGTCGCCGTGAGTCGCTAATTCGTCCCGCTATGTGCTGGAGCTAAGGAGTCACACCGCCATCTCGGTGGAGTCCAAGCCACGCCCATCTACAAAGTAATATTAACCTACTGCTTACTAATGTAAGCTAACAGTAAATATGCATACAATAACATAGAATCAAATAACATCAAATGTGTAGTCTTTTGAATTTCATGCCCAGGCTGTTCATAGGGTCTTGACATGCCCATGTAAACACTAACATTTAAATGCCAAAACCTCAGCTAGCCTCTATGTGGGAGAACTGAAGGGGATACATCCTCAGGCTATAGGATGTAACCCCTTCAGTTCTCCCACATAGAGGAGTTCAGCTCCCATGGTTGAGACAAAGGATCTTCCATTCTATTACTAGTGTAGGACCCACTAATTCGGGGTACTTTGTCACAGTAAGTGGGCTTAGCACTATATGACCATATAGTGTGACCAAACCCCCGTATTAGTTGAATATGTTCAGGTGTTTTTAACTAGCCCTGCAAGTATACTTATGCCGTGTGTGAGAAATAACTTGGTAGCCTCCCTGGCGGTTTTCCCGAGTGTGGCTCGGGGTTAAAATTCAGTACCATTAGCGGTAACCCCGAGCCACACTCGGGATCGCATTGCAGGATCCTGGGGCGGCGTTACTTACCTTGTCCCCGGGATCCTGCGATGTCACCCGCAGTGTCCGAGGGATCCGTCCTCCTCCGAAGACTCTCCGTGCCAGGCTCCGTTCCCTGCGAGCGTCGCGACGCACGGGGGCGGAGCCTGGCGGCAAATTAAAAAAAAAGTAAAAATCATAACACATACAGTACTGTAATCTTACAGATTACAGTACTGTATGAAATGATTTCACATCCCTTTTGTCCCCAGTGCTTTGGCCCATGCCCTGCATGCAGTTTTACATAATATACACTGTTCTTTCTGCCTGGAAACTGGAGATTGTCCATAGCAACCAAAAAGTGTCCCTTTACGTCAAAAGTGGCTTTAGACCAGCTAGAAAACAGCGATAGTAAATTAGAACACTTGCAGCATTGAGCGATAGTGAATTGTGGGGAAATTTATTTTATTACTATTTTTTTTTTTTTTAAATTATTTATTTTTATTTATTATATTATAATTTATGTTTTTGTGTTTCAAACTTTATCATACCCGGGATATCTACTAGACTCTGGTTTGGACAGATTTAAGTGTGTTATTGTTAAGATTTACAGACCTACAATATAAAACGCCAAATTTCCATGCAAAATAATGGTACCGCTTTCAGCACCTAAAATCCGAAATAATCATACCGCCAGGGAGGTTAATATGAATTTTTTGTGAAAAAATAAATAAATAATGTCTTAATTTTCCAAAGAATTGTGGGAAAAAATTACAGCTTAAAAAAACTCGCCATGCCGCTTACTAAATACCCTGGACTGTCTACTTTCCAAAAAGGGGTAATTTGGGGAATATTTGTACTGTCTTGACATGTTAGGGACGCAAGAAATAAGATGGCCCATCAGTACATCAGGTGTAATCAATTATCAATTATTGGCACCATAGCTTGTGGACTTATAACTTTCACACACACCAAATAATATACACTGATTTGGGTTATTTTTACATAAGAAATGTACCAGTATAAATTTTGGTTAAAATTTATGAAAAGAAATGACTTATTTGCAAAATGTTAGAAAAACACATTTTTTTCAAAATTTTCTGCCTTTTGTTTATGTGTAGCGCAAAAAATAAAAACCCTAGTGGTAATTAAATGCCACCAAAAGAAAACTCTATTTGTGTGAAAAAATGCTAAAAATGTTATTTGGGAACAGTGTTGCATGACTGGGTAATTCTCATTCAAAGTGTGAGAGCGCTGAAAGCTGAAAACTGGCCTGAGCAGGAAGGGAGTGAAAGTGCCCAGTATTGAGGTGGTTAAAAGAGGTATGGACAGCAGAGAGAGAGATATAATTTTGCCCCTGTACAAATCATTCCTCATCTGGAATATACAGTTCAGTTTTGGGCACCAGTTCTCAAAAAGGATATCGGGGAACTGGAAAAAGTGCAGAGAAAGGCAACCAAACTGATAAGAGGGATGGAGGAACTTGGCTATGAGGAAAGATTAGAGGAATTAAATTTATTCACTCTTGAGAAGAGGAGAATAAGCCCCCATTCACACTGAAAGCATTTCAATCAGACTTCAGGGGCAACTTGAAAAACATCTGTGCGGATTCATGCACACATGTCTATTTAAATCGTCCCTGAAGTTGCAAAAAGCAGTGCAGGAAATACTTTTGGAAAACGGTGCGGTGCCGCAAATTTGACGTCGCTCCGATTGGAACACTTATTATTATTCTTATTGCTGGCAATAGGCTAAGATTTGACATGCGATTTGACCTGTCAAATCGCATGTCAAATTGCGCTAATGTGATAAATACATAAGTGGTCCATGTAGTGAACTCTGTGTAGAGTTATTCACCTTAAGGTCATCCCAGAGGTCAAGGGGGCACTCTTTTTGTCTGGAGGAAAAGAGATTTAATCTCCAAATACGGAAAGTATTCTTCACAGTAATAGGGCGTACACACGGTCGGACTTTGTTCGGACATTCCGACAACAAAATCCTAGGATTTTTTCCGACGGATGTTGGCTCAAACTTGTTTTGTCTACACACGGTCGCACAAAGTTGTCGGAAAATCCGATCGTTCTAAACGCGGTGACGTAAAACACGTACGTCGGGACTATAAACGGGGCAGTGGCCAATAGCTTTCATCTCTTTATTTATTCTGAGCATGCGTGGCACTTTGTCCGTCGGATTTGTGTACACACGATCGGAATTTCCGACAACGGATTTTGTTGTCGGAAAATTTTATCTCCTGCTCTCCAACTTTGTGTGTCGGAAAATCCGATGGAAAATGTGCGATGGAGCCCACACACGGTCGGAATTTCCGACAACACGCTCCGATCGGACATTTTCCATCGGAAAATCCGACCGTGTGTTAGAGTTGTGAAAATGTGGAATATCTCCCTCAAGAGCTGGTTCTGGCCAGCTCAGTAGATTGTTTAAAAAAAGGCCTGAATTCTTTCCTAAATGTACATATTATAACTTGTTACTAGTATTTATAGGTAAAGTTGATCCAGGGATTATTGTGCCTTCTTGTGGAAATCAGGAAAGATCCCCCCCCCCCCACTAGAGCAAATTGGATCATGATTTATTATTTTTTTTCCCTTCCTCTGGATCAACTGTGGGTATAGGATAGTGCATATGGATGTTTTCTATTTACATAGTTACATAGTTAGTCAGGTTGAAAAAAAACACAAGTCCATCTAGTTCAACCAAAAAAAATAAAAGATTTGCGTGTGTGTTTTTTATATGTTCGTTTAAGGATGGACTAGTGTCTTTTTTCAACCAGATTAAGAATGTGACTTTGAAATGACCAAACTCTGTAATATGAGGACCTACTTAATCTATACAATCAAATTGTATCCAATCAGGCAGGCCCTTGCACCACACATTTGTTGGTAAATCTAAAGGAGATTGTAAAATTAGATATCAACACGTATAGTAATCTTAACAGTGTCTGCATCAGCCCTGGATCCTATGTAATCAGCAATCAAGGGGTATGTGAGTGCTACCTGCAGCTGAGCAAGCCTGCTGTGGTCTACAAAAGCTCTCAAAAGCATCCCTGAGGGCCTGTTCACACTGGTGCGACAAGCGTTCCGACTTCGAGAGCACAAGTCAAAATCAATGGTTCCCTATTAGAGCCCTCTTAACTGGTCCGACTTGTGCCGGTCTGAATTTTGAAAAAGTTCCTGCACTACTTTGGTCCGACTTGGGTGTGATTTAAACCCATAGAATTGAATGGAAGTCACATCCAAGTCGGATTAGCATCCAACTTGTGACATGCGACTTGTGCTCAGAAGCAATGCTCATTTAGCAATGCTAAATGTATTGGGAAAAAAAATGGTGTGCCCCCCCTCAGATCCATACCAGACCCAAGATTTTAACCGCTTGCCGACCAGCTGCCATACAGCGGCGGCTCACGCAGGTTGCGAAAGCGTGCGCACTCGCGCCCGCTGCGCGTTGCGGGAGCGTGCCTGCAGGTCGGGCGGACTCGATGTCCGCCGGCAACCTGCGATCACCTAGCACAGGGGCAGAACGGGGCTCTACCTGTGTAAACAAGTGGATCCCCGTTCTGACAGTGATCGGGAACAGTGATCTCTGTCATGTCCCTGCTAGCCCTTCCCCCCTACAGTTAGAACACGCTGAGGTAACACACTTAAATCGTTGATCGTCCCCTAGTGTTAACCCCTTCCCTACCAGTGTAATTTTTACATTGATTAGTGCATTTTTATAGCAATGTAATAATGTCACTGGTCCCCAAAAAGTGTCATTTGGGGTCAGATTTGTCCGTTGCAATGTTGAAATCCCCCTAAAAAAATTGCAGATCGCCGCCATTACTAGTAAAAACAATAAAAAAATAAAAGTCCCTAAATCTATCCCATAGTTTGTAGACGCGATAAGTTTTGCGCAAACCAATCAATATACGCCTATTGAGATTTTTTTTTTTTACCAGAAATATGTAGAAGAATATATATTGGCCTAAACTGATGAAGAAATTTGTTTCTTTACATATAATTTTTTTTTGGATATGTATTGTAGCAAAAAGTTAAAAAAAAACGTTTTTTTTTCCAAAATTGTTGCTCTTTGTTTTTATCGGAAAAAATAAAAACCACAGAGGTGATCAAATACCACCAAAAGAAAGCTCTATTTGTGGGAAAAAAAAGGATGTCAATCTTATTTGGGTACAACCTTGTGCCACCACGCAATTGTCAGTTAAATCAACGCAGTGCCATATCGCAAAAAATGGCCTGGTCATTAGGGGGCAAATCCTTCCCGGGCTGAAGTGACCAGGACCAGGAAAGGGAGGGACAGGCAAGCGCCCCCCCTCCTTATCCATATCAGGCCACATGCCCTCAACATGGGGCTCTGCCTCCCCACCCCAAAGCACCTTGTCCCTATGTTTATGGGGACAAGAGCCTCTTCCTCAACACCTTGTGTCGGTCTGCAGGCAGGGGGCTTATTAGTATCTGGAAGCCCCCTTAAAGAAAGCGGACCCTCAGATCCTGGTCCCCCCTATGTGAATTCACCCAAAAAAAACTGTGTAGTATAACAAAAAACATGAGGCAGTTTTTGATAAGTCCTTTATTAAAAATTAATAATGTCTCCCAGTGTAATTCCAATGTCAATCACAATGTCTAACTCCACCGCCGCCAAAAACTAAACAAAACAAAAAATGCTCCTCCCCCGACGAATGCCCTCGCCATTCTGGTAGCTCCCGTATCTAACAGTTCTTATATAGCTATTGGGGCTATGGGGCGTGGCCATGTGGTGATGTAACCCAGAGACCCCTCCCCCTTGTGACGCCACAGACCCGGGCATGATTGGTCCGTGACATCACACAGGGGTGGGAGCTGACAATATGGCGGCAATCAATGTGGGAGGAGAAGTTTTTTTTCAGTGGGGAGGCGGCCGTGGAGGAAGACATTGTGATTGAGATGGGAGCTATCACAGGAGACATTAGTAATTTTTAATAAAGGACTTGTCAAAAATCGTCTCATGTTTTTATTACACTACAAACTTTTTTTTGGGTGAATGGGTAGGGGTGCTTTGTACCCCATACTCATTCACAGGGGGGGCTGGATCTTTAATAACAGCCCAGGATTCTGGAGAAGAGGAACCTTGTCCAACATGGAGACAAGGTGCTTTTGGGTTCCCCCCTGCCCCAAAGCACCCACCCCCCATGTTGAGTGCATATTGTCTGGTTCAGGAAAGGGGAAGGGGCGCTTGATCGCCCCCTTTTCTGACCTGCCAGGCTGCATGCTCGGATGAAGGCCTGGTATGGTTTTTGAGGGGGACCCCATGCCATTTTTTTTTTGGCGTGGGGTTTCCCCTTAAAATGCATCCCAGACTGAAGGGTCTGGTATGGTATAAGGGGGGACCTCATGCATTTTTTAAACATTTTAGTGTAGGGCCTGATATGGATTGGTGAATGGGTAGGGGTGCTACGTACCCCATACTCATTCACATAGGGGGGGCAGAATCTTTAACAACAGCCCAGGGTTTTGGGGAAGAGGCCCTTGTCCCTATCAACATGGGGACAAGGTGCTTTGGGGTGGGGGGGATCCCCCTGCCCCAAAGCACCCACCCCCCTATGTTGAGGGCATGTGGCCTGGTATGGTTCAGGAGGGGGGGTGCTCGCTCACCCCCTTTCCTGACCTGCCAGGCTGAATGCTCGGATATGCCATTTTTTTTTATTGTGGTGTGGGGTTTCCCCTCAAAATCCATACCAGACTGAAGGGTCTAGTATGGTCTTAGGGGGGGACCCTACGCATTTTTTTTTAATTTTGGCGTGGGGCCTGGTATGGATTGGGGGGGACACCATGCCTTTTTTTCTGATATATTTGGCGTGAGGTTTCATCCATTCCAGACCCAAAGGAATTGTTTTGATTGGTCAAAGGACAAGTCGCAATCATCTCAATGTCAGATCAAGATTGGATCCTGTTCATTAAAGTCACATGGAAGTCAGATCTGAAGTCGCAGGGCAAAGTCGGATCGGAAGTCGTGAGGCTTTCGTGTCGAATCACTGTGAACATGGCCTGAGGCAGCTACCACCACCACTGCTCCTCCTTTTATGAGTCAGAGGAACTTTGGTCAAGAGGGGATAACACCACCATCAGGAAATGTAGAAAGGTGCAAAGACCTCCTCAAAATGCTGCATTTTGGGCTTCAGCTGGGATGGTGACAGTAGATTGCCCATTTTACCCAAGTATCGGTATCCAATAGGATGGTGACCCAATAGAGGACCTTCTTTTCCTGTAATCTTGGAGTCCTTACCCAGGCATTTGAGCATTAAAGAACCAATTTATAAAAACCTGCAGCTGAGGACTTCCAAGTCCTTGATATTGCCAAGAAAAAGAGTCTTTAACAATCTCACCCCAGGCACATACAACTTCTCGGGTTATCCACCTCCCATATATTGCTTATAAGATAAATTTCAACAAGTATGTAGAATAGTCAATTAGACACCAGAACCAGTTAAATTAAGCAAGCAAAATGAATAAATGACAGGCCAATAAGATCTTTATGTGTATGGGCACCATTAAATTTAACAACAAATACATATTACAAGATCTTAGGTTTTAGGATATAAACTGAATGGATAACTTTGGTATGCCTTCACACTAAATAGTTGTTAAAACATACATACAACATGAATAAATGTATGAGGAATGTACAATCAGATTGTGCTCTGTTGTTGCCACCTTGATGATAAATCAGTTAAGTTATCTGCATTTGTGAATTATCTTTCTAAATTGATATTTTCTACACTGTTTTTTTTACTTATTTATGGGTTTGTTTGTTTTTTTTTGCTTTACAGAAGTTATCTGCAACTCAAGCTACAAATGCTTTATTTCCTGAAATCCTTCTTTTAGGGCTCGTTCACAGTAAAATGTGTGCATGCTGGTGTGTGGTGCAAGAGTGCAGTGAGTGAGGAGATTTGATAAATTGTTACAACGCATCATACTGTTTGCTGTTTTTTAACTTTAGGTGCCAGAAAAGCATACTCCATTTAAAGTTGTATTGGGGGTTATTTACTAAAGGCAAATTCACTTTGCACTACAAGTGCACTGCAAGTGCACTTGGAAGTGCAGTCACTGTAGATCCAAGGGGGACATGCAAGGGAAATAAAAAACAGCATTTTAGCTTGCACATGATTGGATGATAAAATCAGTAGAGCTTACGCTCATTTCAGATCTACCCATCAGATTTACAGCGACTGCACTTCCAAATGGACTTGTAGTGCAAAGTGCATTTGCCTTTAGTAAATAACCCCCAGTATGTCACGCTGCGGTGCCATGCATTGTGCTGCATTAAAATACGCTGAACCTCAACACAGCAACGTGGCATTAACAGGGCCTATA
This sequence comes from Lithobates clamitans, assembly GCA_037952925.1. NCBI lineage: Eukaryota > Metazoa > Chordata > Amphibia > Anura > Ranidae > Lithobates > Lithobates clamitans. The sequence goes on along the minus strand of JBBGZY010000108.1, from coordinate 5,934,850 downwards.
CAAAATACGTATATCATTAATTATAATAAATAATTTAAAAACGAATATTATTTTATTGAAAGTGTAGTTGATGATTTGTATAGACTTCCAGCAAAGGTAATGAGTCAGTCAACAGTAAATGGATTCAAACATGTTTGGGACAAAGATCAATCTATGCTAAGACAAAAAAAAAAATTAAAACAGAAACAAACAAAAAAAAAATATATATTTACATATATAAACACACATGTTTATATGTGTGCATATACACACACGCACATGTATAAAATACTCATTGGACCATTCGGTCTTTTTTCTGCCATCACTCTTCTACATTTCTAATTGTTTTCTATGAGCACCTTGTGTCGAGCCTAAGTTGATCTATGCAGATCAATGGTGAACAAACGCTTATTCTCACTCTAATGTCAACAGATCATCGTGAAAGTCACCGGTATTGTTGTTGCACAAGACAAACAGTATTTTTGTTGCATCAATTTTAAATTTAGCATGATTAAATTTGGTACGATGGTAGAAATGAAGTACTCACGACTTTTTAAAGGCTCCCCCCAAAGTACTCCCCACCAGGATGCAGAACTGCTGGGCGAAGAAGACCCAGGTGATGTCCTGCAGACTGCTATGTGTCAGGCATCTCAGGTCTAGTATAGTTGGTCCCAGAAATGCGATGCATAATCCAAAACTGAAGAAGACACTCCAATAGGTTATGGTAGTCCGCAAGTGCCTCCTAAAGAGAGCAAGGAGGTTTTCATCCCACCACATGTTCCCTTGTCCCCAAACAGGGGAACAGGTGGAGGCACCAGACAGCAGGCACACAGCACTTGTGACTTGGCAGAGAAAAGCTTAGTGAGGGAGGAGAGCAACTACTGAGATCCTTTATTGCTCCATGTTCTCTCCCAGTAAGTAAATGTTATCAAACAATCCTGCCGCCTACTGAACTCTTCACGCTTCTTGTTTGTACTTCCCATGCAGTCTCTCTGCGTTCTCTCTTCTTTTGTCCATGTATTTTCTTTGGCTGACAGTGAGAGTGACTATTACTTCCACCTCACATTACTCACTGCAGCCTTTATATCGTTTTCTTCATTTGAGTGGAGTTTTTAACAAGAGGTGTGAGAAGGAAAAGAGCCACCCAGAGACTGCTAGGGAAGGGACACGGGCTGGAGTGCACGAAGGCAGGGTACAGGATGTCTACAACAATCACACATTCCCCTCCCTTCTAAGCCTATTCACACTTGTGCTTCTAGAGGGCACGCAGATTCCTATCTGAACCGTGCAGTTTAATACTAGTCGAAGCCTAGGTTCACACTAGTGCGGCTGCATAATCATGCGTTTTCAGTGCATTTCTCTAGTGCGTTTGTTCATGTTTTTATACATGTGTTTTTCATGCTTCATGTGTTTTTTTTTTAAGGATGAGGAGACTGTATTTTAAACACAAAACTCTACCAAAAATGCACTTTACATGCATTTTATATCAACTTTCTACTGTATGAGCTCCCATATTAACCATTTGCCATCCAGGCTAATTCTGACATTTCTCTCCTACATGTAAAATTCATCTTTTTTTTCTAGGAAATTACATAGAACCCTCAAACATTATAAATGTTTTTTTTTTTAGCAAAGACCCTAGAGAATATAATGGCGGTCGCGACCTTTTATCTCACACAGTATTTGTGCAGCAATTTTTCGAACAGGTTTTTTTTTTTTTGGAAATGCTTTAAAAAGAAAAAACAAAACATTAAAGTTAGCCTGAGTTTTTTGCATAATGTGAAAGATGAAGTTACGCTGAGTAAATAGATACCTAACATGTCACGCTTCAAAATTGCACACGCTCGGTGGAATGGCGTCAAACTTCGCTACTTAAAAATCCCCATAGGCGACGCTTTAAATTTCTTTACTGGTTACATGTTTTGAGTTACAGAGGAGGTCTAGGGCTGGAATTATTGCTCTCACTCTAACTTTTGCAGCGATGTGGTTTGAACACCGTTTTCATATGTGGGCAGGACTTATTTATTTTATTTTATTTATTTAAGGTACTTATATAGCGCTGTCAATTTACACAGCGCTTTACATATACATTGTACATTCACATCGGTCCCTACTCTCAAGGAGCTTACAATCTAATGTCCCTAACTCACATTCGTATACTAGGGCCAATTTACATAGAAGCCAATTAACCTAGCAGCATGTCTTCGGAGTGTGGGAGGAAACCGGAGTACCCGGAGGAAACCCACGCAGGTACAGGGAGAACATGCAAACTCCAGGCAGGTAGTATCGTCATTGGGATTTGAACCAGCGACCCTTTTTACTGTTAGGCGAGAGTGATACCCACTACACCACTGTGCCACCCACTTACGTATGCGTTCGCTTCTGCATGCGAGCACACAGGGACAGGGGCGCTTTACTTTTTTTTTTTTTTTTTATTGTTAATTTTACTTTTCTTTTTTTAGTTTGACACTTTTAAAAAATGTAAACATCCCTTGTAATAGGAATATGGCATGACAGGTCCTCTTTACAGTGAGATATGGGGTCAGTAAGACCCCACATCTCACCTCTAGGCTGGGAAGCCTGAAATAAAAAAAAATAAACAATCTTAGCTTCCCAGCCAAGGCGGCGCCATTTGTTTGAATGCAGAGGCCGGGCGTGACGTCATAACATTGCGCCCGGCCTCCGACAATTATAGAGACTCCAGCGACCATCTTGTCTGCCAGAAATCTCTATGGTAAACATCCGGGGCCGGCAGATCTGTAGGGTGGCGGGAGGGGGGACGATCAAGCGGCGGAACAGCCGCTATGATTATTCTTATGGTGTAGGGAATCGCCGGCTGAAAAAGACGATATCTGAATGATCCCTGTAAGCTGCAGGCATCATTCAGATATACCTGCACAAAGTCAAAGACGTCATATGATGTACCTTGGGCGGGAAGTGGTTAAACAAACAAAAAAGCCAAACTTGGCTCTGGCAGCAAGTGGGATACAATTAGAGAATAACTACACCTCAAGCCTAGCTGCACATATGTCACGTCATGGGTACAATCTCTTTAGATTTACCAAATTATATGAGTGCAAACCGGAAACAATGCTACCAATTTGTATCCTGTCAGGCAGACCCTTGTACTACATAGTTAACCTCCCTGGCGGTATGATTATTTCGGATTTTAGGTGCTGAAAGCGGTACAATTATTTTGCATGGAAATTTGGCGTATTATATTGTAGACCTGTAATTCCTAACAATAACACACTTAAATCTGTACAAACAAGAGTCTAGTAGATATCCCGGGTATGATGAAGTTTGAAACACAAAAACATTAATTATAATATAATAAATAAATATAAATAATTAAAAAAATAATAATATAATAATAATAAAATAAATTTCCCCACGATTCACTATCACTCAATTCTGCAAGTGTTCTAATTTACTATCGCTGTTTTCTAGCTGGTCTAAAGCCACTTTTGACATAAAGGGACACTTTTTGGTTGCTATGGACAATCTCCAGTTTCCAGGCAGAAAGAACAGTATATATCACATAAAACTGCATGCAGGGCATGGGCCAAAGCACTGGGGACAAAAGGGATGTGGAATAATTTCATACAGTACTGTAATCAGTACGATTACAGTACTGTATGTGTTATGATTTTTACATTTTTTTGAATTTGCCACCAGGCTCCGCCCCCGTACGTCATGCCACTCGCACGGAACGGAGCCTGGCACGGAGACAGTGCGGGGGACATCGCAGGATCCTGGGGACATGGTAAGTAACGCCGCACCAGGATCCTGCAATGTAATCCCGAGTGTGGCTCGGGGTTACCGCTAATGGGACTGAAATTTAACCCCAAGCCACACTCGGGATTACCGTCAGGGAGGCTAATGGTAGAGTTAAAGGAGGCTGCCTTCACAGGCATCCATGAAATTCCCTATACTGTCCATTCCCACCAGGAACCTAACCCTGTCAATAAGGCTACCTCTCCCTTGTGGGTCTTTGTCCCCACCTGTAACTTCCCACACAAATTACATAGCAGGGGCTATACACAGTATCTCACAAAAGTGTGAGATAATTGGTGAGGGAAAATGGCTAACTGGGCCCAATTTGGACATTTTCACTTAGGGGTGTAGTCACTTTTGTTGCCAGCGGTTTAGACATTAATGGCTGTGTGTTGAGTTATTTTGAGGGGACAGCAAATTTACACTGTTATACAAGCTGTACCCTCACTACTTTACATTGTAGAAAAGTGTATTTTCTTCAGTGTTGTCACATGAAAAGATATAATAAAATATTTATATATGAGGGGTGTACTCATTTTTGTGAGATACTGTATATTTATGTCCTGTATCAACAGGTCCATAGCTAAATAGTAAAAATTATTCTGGTCCATAAATGGTGTACTCACTTTTGTGAGATACTGTTTAATCCTTCTTTCTCAAAGATGGCTGCTCATTTCTCAAGAGAACTCTGTATCCAATCAGACACAGACGTTCCCAAGGTGGCCCCTGAAGTCCTTGGCTGAGGACACACTGGTGCTAAGTGGGGGCATCTATTGGTGAAAAGTTAAAACTACATGCCTAACAACCTGTTACATGCGCACACCAGCAGCACAACAAGGCTAAATATAAACTAAAAAATAGTTGCGTTGTACCTAACAAAATAATTTCACTTTGTGTAAATCAATACAGAATATATGTTGTGACAATGCAATGCCTTGCCATTGTATTAGTAGAATGAAACGGTACACAGGATTCCCACATATTCAGAGTGATGGGCTCCAGGGGTACAGTTCAGAGTGGAGAAAACTAGCTTTTGGTCATTCCTAAAATCAGGATCTGGAGCTTGTAGACTTCAAAGAGATTTTGGTGGGAAGAAGTCTCCAATCCATCCAATCTCAGAACAGACAGAGACCCCAAGCCTGAGGGCCAGGGTGCTGGAAAAAAGATTCTACAGAGCTGAGAAAACTGACAGAGGTACAGTGGTTGTACATAAACATATGGGTGGTGTTAGGTGGTCCGGAGGATGGACCAAGGCATAAGGCCTGAGAAACCGTGCTACTAGAGAGAGCGCAAGGAGAATGAATATTATTTAATTTTACATTGATGGTTGAAATCCCTGCAAGGAAAGCCATTTGTTTTGTTGGTCTTTTTTCTGTTAAAATAAAGTGTATCAACAAGCCCTTAAACATATCTGGTGTGGACTGTACTCCCTGGTGAGCACTGCCCTTGAGCTAACAATCCGACAAACATCACAGTGTACAACAATAGCAAATCAATGTGAAAATATGCATGTGACCAAAAAATAAACCGAAAGTTAATTAAACGCAGACATCCGTTAAACAGCCAAAAGTGATCATTGAAGTGCAGACTTCAGTGGTGGCTGGTGCTCCAAAATTTTTTTTTTTTGGAGGGGGGGCAAACAAACTGAAAAATTCTGGGAAAAAAACCCCATCAATTGCAGCCTCACTGTACCATCAAACACAGCCACTGTGCCATCAAACACAGCCACTGTGCCCATCAATTGCCACCACTGTGCCATCAAACGCAGCCACTGTGCCATCAAACATAGCCACTGTACCATCAAACGCAGCCACTGTGCTATCAAACGCAGCCACTGTGCCCATCAATTGCCGCCACTGTGCCATCAAACACAGCCACTGTGCCATCAAACGCGGCCACTGTGCCCATCATGTGCTGCCACTGTGCCATCAAACGCAGCCACTGTGCCATCAAATGCAGCCACTGTGTCCATCAATTGCCGCCACTGTGCCATCAAATGCAGCCACTGTTCCAATCAATTGCCGCCATTGTGCCAATCAATCGCAGACACTGTGCCATCAAACGCAGCCACTGTGCCCATCAATTGCCGCCACTGTGCCATCAAACGCAGCCACTGTGCCCATCAAACGCAGCCACTGTGCCATATCAAATGCTCCCACTGTGCCATCAAATGCTGCCACTGTGCCATATCAAATGCTCCCACTGTGCCATCAAATGCTGCCACTGTGCCCCATAAATACTCCTATTGTGCCATATCAAATGCTGCCAGTGTGCCGCCGCCTGCCGTCTGCACTTACCCTGTCTCGTGGGACAGCTCCTCAATGCTCCTCGATGTCTTCTCCCATCCTCTCTTCCCATACTCTGCTATGATTGGATGCCTATCAGGCGTCCAAATCACAGCGCCTGTTGTTTCAGCCAATCAGGTGATGGGTAACAGATCCAAGCACCTGATTGGCGGAGAGGCGGTTTAGTGTTAGGAAAGCGAATACTCATTCGCTTTTCTAACAGCTGAGTGACCTGCGAGCACCCAGCGTGGCGCTCGCAGGTCCCCTTTTTTGACGCCTATTAGAGCCTATGGCTCTAATCAGGTGCTTTTCATAAACACCCCCCACCACTGTAATTTAGGCGCCCGGCCATAGATGGATTCAGGTGCTAGAGGGGGTGGCAGGAGGGAGGGGGCGGCGCCCGTGCACTCTTATGTACGCACCGCCACTGGCAGACTTATTCCTGTGTGCAGCACAACAATTTTTTTGTTATTTTCCTTCTTATTCTGGTTGCCTTTGATACACTTTCTTTCTGTCTTATTTCTCTTCCTGGCTTTCTATCCTGTAACTCTGACTTTTATGGCCGTCTTTCTTCTTCTTAAAGCGGTGTTCCGCCCCCCAAAAAAATTTCAATAAAAGCCAGCAGCTACACATACTGCAGCTGCTGACTTTTAATAATAGGACACTTACCTGTCCTGGAGTCCAGCGATGTCGGCACCACAGCTGATGTTTCCATCAGCTGTCAGGTGCTGCTGGCACCATTGCAGGTAAGGGTACCCGGCAGTGTAGCCTTACGGCTTCACGTCAGGAACCCTACTGTGCATGCGCGAGGCCCCGCTCCTCTCTCCTACTGGCCCAGCGACAGGGAGAGGAGGAGGAGGGAGCCCCACGGTGATATCACGGGCCGTGGCCAGGACTCCTGGAAGTGGGAACAGGATACCTGTCAAAGGTATCCTGTCCCCCCTCCCCCCCGAAAGGTGCCAATTGTGGCACTGGAGGGGGGGAGGAGACAAATGAGCGGAAGTTTCACTTTTGGGTGGAACTCCGCTTTAAACAGTATTTATACTATTAGCAGACAGTTGCAAACAGTTGAATATAAGGGTGTTAGGCTTGGTTGGCAGCCTCACTCTTTCTTTGTGGTTGTCTCTTTTGTGATGTCCTTTTTTCTGTCTTTTTGTTTATTTTTCTTGCTCTCTTCCTTTTGTTCCATGACTGTCCCTTGTTCTCTTTCTCACTCTAGTTTTTATTTTGGCTCATCTTTCTCCTTATGGTTGTAGCTCTCTATGCAAACCTTTTTGGCTGTCTTTCTTTCTTGCTCTTCTTGCTCTCCCTCTCTTTATGGCTGTCTTTACTCATTTCTTTCTCTTTCTCACTTTTTTTTCTGGTTATCTTTCACTTTCTGGTTGTTTCTATGTCAGTCTCTTTTTGGCTGTCTTCTTTTTATTGTTTTTCTTGCTATCTTACTTTCTTTTGGGCTTTTTTTCTCTCTCTTTCTCTTTAGCTGGGTTCTCAGGCTATCTTTCTGTTTTGTTTTTTTTTTCGCCTTTTCTTTTTATCCCTGGTTCCTCTTTTTTTTCTCTCATTGTGGAATCTTCCTATAGCTCTCTGGTGTTCCCTCTATCTTGGGTAGTCTGTTTCTCTCCTGCAGTTTCAATTTTTTTCTTTAATACATTCCCTTTCTCTGTCTTTTTCTCTATCGGTCTCTTTCTCTCTCGGTCTCTTTTCCTTCCTTTCTAGCTCTCTCTTTCTCTAGTTGTTTAATAATCTTATTTTTCTCTGGCAGTCTCTCAATTTCTGTAACATATTTAGTTTTTCTTGCACTTGGTCTCTTTTCCTCTGGCAATCTCTTTCTCTCTCTCTCTTAGGTGGGTACTTTATCTTTCTGGTGGTTTATTTCTCCTCATGAGATTACATGACACAAATTACTTTACACAACTAAGCTCCATGTAGATCAAATGAAAAACTGCAGAACGTAAGGATTGAAGCATACAGAAAGCATATGTTGAAATGAACCTTTAAAGTGAACATCCCTGCTTGGTACATAGGTACCTTTCAGAGGTATTACTTATCTTCTCTGCACTTGTTTGCCAAACATAACTGCACAGCGGCTTATTTGAAAATGTTTGTATTTATGCTTATCCCAAGTATTGCGTTCCTGCATTGCTGTAGGGTGAGGTGGGAGGAACCACTAAGCACTGCAGGGGAGTCAGAATTTCCTGAAACATATCATGTTCCTAGGTGGGTTCACTGGCTTTGCCTCCTCCGATGCCCTGGGCGCAGCTGTATGTGTATGGGTGTCTGACATCACTTCCTCTGTCTCAGTGAAGGAAAATGACATCACTGTAAACCGGAAGTCAACCTCCGGCTGTTAGTCCCACCTTTTAGGCGGCAACCAGGGGCAAATAGGCAGTGTGCTTTTGCTATGGGGGACAGACCTAGTGTTCTACTATCAGGCTAGGGCAGATCTGGGGATGCCTTAAATCTTATTTTACCTTGAGCTCCCTATAGGTACTATGTATGCACCCACACCAGAGACTGAAGCATGAAGAGCAAGTAGATCCACATATGGAACTGTGGAAGGTTTTCGCTTCAGGACTATAGAGGTATTTAAAAGAGTGCTGATGGACTTTGCTTATGCTTGCAGGGGGGAAGATCCAAATGTAGGCATAAGTCAAAGTCCATAAGGCTCTTTCTACCCCATTGTTCCTCATCTCATCATAGAAGGTGCAAGTAAACTTGGCGTAGCAGGTTTGCCTTCTTGTCATACTCACAGGGTTTAGAGGCATTCCTCGTGGGACAGTCAGTGCATAATTGCTGGGCATACAGTTCTCCCGCTATGGCTTTTAAATTGGTCTGTGATGGTTGTAAGGCAGCTAGATACAGGCAGGTGGAATAATTAAAGCTAAAAGAGGTATTCAAAAGTTTTCAAGGAAATCTTCAAGTGCAAGTCTGAGCACTTCATGATTCTGTCCAGGACCCTGAGTCCTCTCCTGAATTAGAGCAGGTAGAGCCCCTAGAGGCAGACTCCTCTTCTGATTCAGATGCTTCTGAATTCACGGCTGTGCCACAATTTTTAATTACTATCAAACAGACGATTGAATGGGAGCCAGAATAGCCTCCTCAAAAGGTTAGGAAGTATTTTCCCAATCAGAAAAAAGTTCTACTGACTTTTCCTGTTATGTTTTTGACCAAGGAGTTGACTGAAAAGGAATGGGCGGGGGGTGCTCGTGAGCAGCGATCCAAGATGGCCTCACAGTAATCTCGCTTCTCGCCCGCCGGTCACATCAGCCATTTTCCCCGAATCCCGTGGATTCCTTTTCGCCCACCCTGTCCACCCTACACCTTTGCACCCTCCTCTGCACCAATGGGGAGAAAAACCGGCACTGCAAACGCCTCCAATACCGCATCAACCGGCCCAGAAGATGGGGCCTCCCCAAGCAAGTTCCTGTTGAACGCTTTAACCCCCCTTTTTTTTTTTATTTACCCATAGTTCACTGTGGAACTTCTTATAGTGTCCCTAACTGTGCCTACAGGTCCCTACCTTAGCTGGAGGTTTTTTCCCCTTAGTTTCATGGCACTATTGTTGACTCCTGTTTTACATGGGCTCCCCTGGAGGCCTACTATGGGTTAATGATATAGAAGTTAATGTTCTATTGTTCATTAGGTACTTGTGATTGATTTGCTAGGCTACTTTTCATATGCTAAGCTTTCCATATGTTTGCGCCATCCTAGATTGACCCTTGGGTCGGAATCCTCGCCTCCATCAGACCCTTTCGTGCTGGCGGTGGTGTGTAGGCCTGCCCTTTTCTCTATATGTTACTTTTTATATATTTATGCCTTTTCATACCTGCCTTCATGGTCTCTAGGGCCCTGCAGTGGACCTCTGGGGGGGGGGGTTGGGGACATGACACGGTGTTTGAGCTCCCTCCCGACTTCCCTCTTAGAGAGTTTGTTGTTTGCACTTATAGTTCATAATTTGCTGGCCTGTGTTGCTCCCCTTCATGTGTATGGTGTGTGTGTGTCCCCCCTTTTTTTTTTGCTTTACTGGTCCTTTTCTCTACCTATGGTGCATATTCCCCCTCCTCCCTGCCCCCTCCCTTCCTCTCTGCCCTTTCCCCTTCCCCCTCCCCCTTCCCTTCTCCCTTCCCCCCTCCCCCCCTCATCGCAGGTTGGGCTAAATTCTGGCTTCCTGCAACTTCTCCATACCCTTTTCCCTTATCTCCATGGGAGCTATAGTATTTGTTATGTTTGCAGCCATGTGTCCGGTGGGGGAGCTACCCCCCTAGACGTCCCTTACTGTTGGGATGTATTCCACCTGTTTGTGGGTCCCTTCTTGTGGCTACTATATGTTTCTCTCTCTCCAGTCTTCTCTTCCTTTTCTTCCCTTTTCTTTCTCCCACCCTTTTTCTGCTCTCTCCTTAGGTCCAGGGGCCTGTCAGGGAGCTAGCCAATCACTACCTAGGGAATCTGTTGAGCCTTCCTCTGTTGACAAGCACTTTCACTCCTACACACTATGGCCATCCCTTAGTTGAAAATCCACTCACAAAACATCCATGGCTTTAATTCGCTCCTCAAGCGATCCAAAGTATTCCACCATCTTAAATCTCAACGGGTGGATATAATATGCCAACAGGAGACCAGGTTCGCCCAGTTTTCCACTCCTAGGTTCCTCTCACCACATTATCCTCAGTTTTATACTGCCTCGGCCACTGAAAAACATAGAGGTGTCTTGATCGCATTCAAACTCATTCTTCCTTTCAATTGAGCATTGGAACTTGCTGATCCTAATGGCCCCTATCTACTCTTGCAGTTTGTCTCCTACTACGCACCTAACCGGTTTAAGCACAGGTTCTTCTCCCATCGCTGTAAGGCTCTCAGCACCTGAAGGGCCTACTCTTTTTTATGGGTGACACCAACATCACCCTCAACTCGACCTTAGACAGACGATATGCACAAGGGTCTACCCCTCACGACTCCTCCCACGAGGCTCAGATGTGTGCAGTCCTGCAAACTTTTGGTTTAATAGATGTTCTATTACTCCAATCCCCATGATTGCAGGATTGACCAAGTTTTTATGCATTAACATCACCTTCCAATGGTTCATAAGATCTCTATTCTTTCCTCACCATGTTCTGATCATGACCCCTTGGTTTTGTTTCTCTCTCAGGCCCTACTAAGCGCCCCTTTTTATGGTGAATTAATGAGTCCCTACTGTCTACCCAGGCTACAAATCTACAAATTCAATCTTCCATACAAATGTATTTTGCTGACAACATTGGCTTGGTCCCTGTGGGAATCCCAAAAGGCTACAGTTCGGGGTCATATCATTCAACTCGCTTCAGCGTGTAAACGAGATCGAGCATCGCATCACAGAACTACAGTCTCTTCTGACGGCTGCAGATGCACTTTGGAAGGCATGTCCCACTGTCACACATAAAAAAGCTTGTGACACCCTGGCGACAGAACTTGATCTTCTCTCCTTCCCGAGCCGAAAAGGCCCTACAGTGGTCTAGAAGATAAACCAGGTCCTATGCTGGCCAAGAAACTGAATTTGGTGGGAAAACCGTATAAGCTGGTTCGGCTCCGGACGAGAACTGGGGGTCTTACCTCTAATCCTGAGCAAATCCTATCTAGATTCTATGAGTTCCTTTCTGCGCTTTATACTAAACCAGTTCCATTTCCCTTACAGCAAACGGAACAGTTCTTCCGGGACCTTCGCTTCCTGGTGGCGCACATGAAGCTCTCAACGCAAGCATCTCAGAAGCTCTCTGGGCAATCAAGTCGCTGAAGCCCTCTAAGTCTCCGGGCCCGGACGGATCCTCCAGCCTTTACTATAAGGCGTTCCCTGCGTTGTTAGCACCTCACCTTGCTAACTACTTCAGTGCTCTGAAGCAGGGCTCCTTGCCCTCCCCTGATACTTTAAGGGCCCATATCGCAATGGTTCCTAAGAAGCCAGAGGATGCTAGTGAACCCCAGGCCTTCCGACCGATATCACTTCTGAATGACAACCTGAAAATCCTGGGTAGAATCCATTAATCAATATATAAGCCACCTGATCCACAGGGATCAGGAGGGTTTCATGCCAGGGAGGCAGGCTGGCGATAATGTCCTCAAAGTGGTTTATCTTATGCAGCATCAGAAAATCCCAGGCTTCCTTCTTTCTTTAGATATTTATAAAGCCTTTGACACCTTATCGTGGGAATACCTGCAATTTGTGCTCTCTCGTTGGGGTTTTGGGGAAGCCTTGTTGATCTGGATTCAGGCTTTATACTTGGCCCCTACAGCTACGGTCAAATATGCCAGGTACTTTTCAGCACCCTTCTCTATCCATAGGGGCATGAGACAGGGGTGCCCCCTTTCCCCAGCTCTGTTCCTTTTGGCTTTGGAACCCTTAGCACTTGCACTTCGCGCAGACCAGGAGGTGACTCGAATCCCCTATGCAGGCCATGAGTTCAAGTTAAGCCTCTTTGCTGATGACACTCTTCTGACTTTGACTAATCCCCTTACTACCCTCCCCAACTTGTTGCTCCTCTTGACACATTTCTCGTCCATTTCAAGCATCCCTATTAACTGTCCTGGTTGGGTCGAACCCACTCTGTAAAGATGACGGTCTTACCAAAATTCCTGTACTTTTTCCACACCCTACCAGTATGGGTCCCTCCACATTTTCTCCGCCTACTCCAGAGCAGGATCATGCGCTTTATTTGGGTTAAAAAATTACCTAGAATTTTCAAGGCTACCCTTTTTTTACATAGATTGCAAGGTTTTTGGGGGTTCCCCATGTCTCTAAGTATTATCTGGCAGCTCAGATCTCCCAATTATCACTACTCCATGCTTTCTCCAAAGTCCCTCTATGGGTGCTTCTGGAGCTCCCTAATTTTGGCCCTCCTTGCTTCTTTGGCTTCCCTAGAAACTTCAGCCGATTTCATTGAGCCCTTTCATGTTACATAGCTTAAAGTTGTGGGGCTCGGTAAGATACTCGAGCTTCCTTATGTCCCCCTTTCTGCCCCTGCTGCCTATTACTCATAACCCATTGTTCCCCCCTGGTCTTGACCAGCCTCAGGCGTTTGCATGGTGGACTTCACGGGGCCTTACCCAGGTACTCCATATGTTGACTACATGTACTGCACTGATGTGGTCTGCATTCTGTGAATCCTATGACGCTTCCCAGGCAGAATTGTTTCTGTTTTCTTCAGATCCAGCACTGGATAACTACACTCAGACATACCTCCTCTTACCTGTTCCAGACGCCCACTTTCGAACATATATGTCTACATGCCCCGGGTTCCACCCTCTACGCAGCTTTGAATGGTTGATCATCTCTCACCTCACTCTCCTATGTGTCCCAGTGGAAACGAGACTTGGGACATGGGATCGATCTGGTGGACTGGAGCAAGGCCTGGTCTTCTGTAGCTAAATGTTCCCTTAATACTGTCATCTTAGAGGCGGCATACAAAGTGCTGTTGCAGTGGTATTGGGTTCCGGCACGTATTGCCCATGCCAATCCGACCTCAAGCGATCGCTGTTTCCGGGGATGTTGCCATCGTGGGGATGTAATTCACACCTGGTGGGCCTGCCTGCGCTTAGTGGGTTTCTGGTCCCGAGTGTTTGGTTTGTTTTCTCTGTTCCATTTGAATGTCCACAAAGAGGCCAAATTTGCACTATTACATTGTCCTATCCAGGTTTGTTTGCTCGTCAACAGAAATTGCCAACCTATCTGTTTATAGCGTCCAAAAGGACGATCGCTCAAGTATGGAAAAAACCACGGTCCCCTTTCAGGAAGTGAAAAACCGTTTGACGTTCACGATGCTCAATGAACAAGTGTCTAGTATACTCAAAGACACGCATGCCAAGTTCCTTAAAGTTTGGGAGCAATGTCTGGCATATGTCTTCCCTGAACCCCCTCTGGCTAGTATGGATCGGCTCTGACTGGTTTCCTGGGTGATCCCGGGTCCACTTCTCCTTCTCTGTCTTCCCCCTACCCCACTTTTTCTTATTCTTCCCCTCTCTTTCTTATTTCTCTCTCAGTTTTCCTTCTCTTACCAGGGCTCTTAGCCCTTTTCAATTGCTAACATATGCCCAAGACGATCTTAATGCAGAGTTAATGCATTTTTTTGTCCTGGTTATTCCTGCACTTATGAGTGTTACCCCGAATTATGTATGTTGCACTTAGGGTTTCTGTGACCATTTAAAAAGGCCTCCTCTGTTTATGTTGTATTTTTTTTTTTTGCCTCTTATGCGCTAGTTCTAGCCCCTGCATGGGCAATCTAGGTGCCTTTGACATTGTTGTATGTTTAACACTATTTCTGCAATAAAAATGTATTGAATCAGAAAAGGAATGGGCTAAGCCAGACAAGAAAGTTCATCTGCAATATAGGCTAGCTAAGGGATGTCATCGATAGAAGGCTAGATATGGAATTAAAGAAGATCTATCTGGTGGCTGGTGTTGCGAGTAGACCGGCAGTGGCCTTGACCTAGGTAGCCAGACCCATGAAAGCTTGAGTAGTCTTTAGCGGTTTGTCAGCTGGTCAGGAAGCAGACCTGTTGTCATTGGAGGAGCTGAAGTCAGCAGTTGGTTTTGTGGCCGAAGCAACAGTGGACCTGGTCCAGTTGTCTGCTAGGATAATGGTGCAGTCTGTGGCACCCAAAACGGCCTTGTGGCTGAAGCATTGGATGGCGGATTTTGCTTCTAAGAGGGGGAAAGATTCTTTTTGGCAAAACTGAATTTTTGGAATAGCCCTGGACGAGGACTAGTGGTAAGTCAGGCCTCATTCCACAGGAAAAAGAAGCAACCGCCCAGATCTTTCTGAAGGTCTGCCTGTCCAGACTCTGCAGGTGGGAGCAAGGCTATCTCTCTTGTCCAGGGTCTGGATGGACCACATTCAGGATTCTTGAGTGATTTCGGTAGTGAAAAGGGGACACCAGTTGGAGTGGTTGGAGGCCCCCCCCCACCGAAGACCATTTATCCAGACAAAAAGAAGGCTTTCTCTGAAGGAATATGTACAAGAGAAATTACATGCAAATGCAGTGGTTCTTGCTCCCAAAGATCAACACGGAAAGGGGGTCTATTCCCCAATCAGTCGTGGTAAGAATTTGTCAGGGAAGCTCAGGCCAGTATTTGATCTGAAGTTTTTGAACTCCTTCCTCAGGCTTGCAGCCTTTGGGTGGGCTTGATGCTCTATAGATCTGGCAGACACTTATCTGCACGTCCCAATTCACCCAGCTTTTCACTGATATCTCTGGTTCGCGGGCATCATTATCAGTTTGTTTGCCTTCCTTTTGACTTACGTTTGGCTGCTCGAGTCTTCTTAAAGCTATTGATAGTGGTGGTAGATTTTGTGCGTATGAGGTTTGAAAATCTTCAATTACCTGGACAATGTTCTTCTAGCAGATTCGAGGCATCATCTGATCTCTCACTGGGAGGAGGCTCTTCGGACTCTCTAAATCTTTGGATGGCTAGTGAATTTTCAGAAGAGTCAGTTAACTCTGTCTCAGAGGTTGGAGTATCTGGGAATAATCTTCGACACAAGGAAGGGTCAAGTGTTTTTGCCGAAGGTGAAAATCTCCTTGCTAGTCTCAGCTGCCCAAATTCTGAGAGTGTCAGACTCAACATCTTCAAGACAGTGTCTGAAAGTGATAGGTCTAATTAACTCTGCTATTCCCACAGTGGCCTGAGTCCACAGTATACTCTCACAATGGCAGATTAGACCTGTGTTTCTTAACCTTTTTTCAGTCAAGGCTCCCCAAAACTATTCTAATAGTTTTACATAATGCATCAACATCCACAAGTGCAAGTAAGACACTCAATGTTAGAAGTGATTTAGCCTTCCAAAGCAAATATAATTTTGCAAACTGGTACTGACTGACTGATGTTCCAAGGTTTCTCTTCTCCCTCAGTTTTTCTCCATCACTGATATCAGCTAATGTGACCCCAATGCTGATGGAGAGGGGCAAGGGAGGGTCAAACAAGGATGCTATGAAGGCGAATGACATCCTCTCTATGATGCCATTGGTCGTTAGGACACTGGCAGCTAGAAGGTTGTAATGGTGCACAATGAAAACCTGTGGCTTATTGTAACTAAAAGGAAGTCTTCATCCACAAGCCAGCCTGTATACAATTTCTGGGCAATTTTTAGGCATTTTTCCAAGGCACCCCTGGAGAAACCTCAAGGCACCCTAGTTGTAAAAGGCTGGATTAGACATCGGCAAGATAGCACCCGGTCCCCCTCCCAGCTTGATATAATCACTCCACACTGACCACCTGATGTATATCACCCCTCTAGGTTTTCTCAAAGGTTCATTTTGAGAAAGCCTGGATGGGGCATTGTCGCACCATTGGAACTTTCCACTAGTCTACGTCTTCCCCCCCCATGTCCCTACTTATGAAGACGCTGCTGAAGATGCAAGAGGGTGGAAGCTTCTGCAGTCATTCCCTTTTGTCCTGTAAGAGAAGCTCAGTGCGTATTCGAACCAGAAGGCCATTACATGCACATACTCATACTTCTGAGCAAAGGCTCACTAAAGTACGAGCATAAGCACATATGTGCACATGGATGTGCACATATACCTACACTGTTTCCAAACAGCCTATTTAAGCTGGACAATGGCATGAACAGATTGCTGAGTGATCTTCAGCTAGTTCCTGTTTAACCTGCGCCTTGACCTGCTATATCTGCTTACCAGTGCACGACCTGTCTGGCCCTTGACCAATCTCTGGATTCCTGCCTGTCTACTGTGACCTTGGCTTGCACTCTGACCCTCCTCCATCCTGTGCTTTTGTGCCTTGCAGCCTGAATGTGTACCAACCCAGGACTGTATCTTGACTCTGCCTGATGTTTTTGTACCACCCTGCTGTTGATGACCTTTTGGCATTTCCAAACAGCCTATTTAAGCTGGACAATGGCATGAACAGATTGCTGAGTGATCTTCAGCTAGTTCCTGTTTAACCTGCGCCTTGACCTGCTATATCTGCTTACCAGTGCACGACCCGTCTGGCCCTTGACCAATCTCTGGATTCCTGCCTGTCTACTGTGACCTTGGCTTGCACTCTGACCCTCCTCCATCCTGTGCTTTTGTGCCTTGCAGCCTGAATGTGTACCAACCCAGGACTGTATCTTGACTCTGCCTGATGTTTTTGTACCTTTGCCACCCTGCTGTTGATGACCTTTTGGCATTTGGAACAAAAAGAAAATAGAGTGATGGGACTTTTAGATGGTGAAACCTCCTTATGGAATAATATATAAAACAGTGATGTATAAATATATAAAAATTCTATAAAATACATAAAAATGTCTTATATCGTTTAAGACATGTGTAACAAAAATAAGAAACCATAAACTCTGTATACACCTGTAAACAGCCCCGACAACAAGGTGAACAATTTCCACAAATATGTGTAATCATGAACCATGATCAACACTCAGGACCAAAATATGAGAAAAGAGACACAGTCCAACACTTTTCGCATAGTAGCTTCTTCAGAGGTTCTCATTGACAGAGAGGTCGTTATCGTAATAGAGTTGCTGTAAAAAAAACATAAATACAGATCATATATTCATAGACAATAGTACAATAGAACATCACTGTCAATTATTCATTTCTATGCTCATTCAAAGAAAACTTACATTCGGTAAGTAATAGTTCTGGGAAACTTCAAAAAAGGTGTTGCATGTTCCCACCAGGGTACTGTAGACTGGGTCAAATGTCTGTCTCAATCATGTAGGTCTGAAATCAGCCCAAGAAAAGCTGTCCAACAAAGCTTGTCAGAAATCCCATACAGAGAAATTGGCGATTCCAAGCTAAATTGATCAAAGTTCTGCCATGCTGCACTACAACAAAAAGGAGAGGATAACTAATATCTCTCTACTTAAAATAGATCAAATGGTGCAACCATTTATTCAATCACATATCTGGGAGAAATCTCCACAGAATAGCCACAAACAACCACAAAGGTGATGAACAGCTTCCAAATGCTGATATGATCACAGTGTTAAATCTGAAATAGCATAAAACAGATAAATAAAAATCTGTCACCATCTTCTAATGCAGTATTTCTCAATTCCAGTCCTCAAGGCGCACCAACAGGTCTTGTTTTCAGGCTTACCATTATTTTGCACAGGTGATTTAAACAGTTTCACTGCCTTAGTAATTACCACAGCCGTTTCATCTGAGGGAAATCCTGGAAACATCACCTGTTGGGGCACCTTGAAGACTGCAGTTGATAAACATTGTCCTAATGATTATATATACCATGTCTGTCAGACTAACAAATTACCTTCAATCATGGCAGAAAACAGCAAAAAGCCAACAGCAAAAAAGGCACTGTTCCTGGTGTCACAATAACAGCAACATTCCCTATGGATAGCCATCTCCAATGAGGATCCACAGGCCTTTGTTACTGGTAACACCTTAACTAGAGCAAATTGGCTCCAAACAAACAAAAAAAAAAAGATGGCAAGCGTGAAACTATTGCTTATTGAGTTAATTAGTGGCCACACTACAAGTTCATATTGACAATGTCACCATACTCATGGCTAAAAGATATCATGTTGAAACTAGAAATCACCAAATTGAAAAATCCATTGTATGCTATCATAAATTATGTAACAGTGCAGACAAACACATTTAAGAATTTCAAGGCTTCATTACCTCCTTATTAAGCTAACAAAGAGGAGAGAAACATACCTAACCACAGAGCACAGCTCCATGTCACCCCATGAACAAAAACAGACCCCACAGCTGCCCCCCCCCCCCCCCCACTCAATTAATGTACATATAATTCCATTATTTCCAATTACTCATGTCACAAACATAATCATTGGTCAAATCATTTGTTTTCCCTATGTAAAAAGAAAAGAAAATAGTGCCCCCAAAGGTCACTGGAGTCAACTGAAACTCTGTCTCTCTCCTATAGAAATGGTTTATAACTGATCTGTTCATTTAAACCAGGTGATTTTGTCGCTTGCAGGCGAAAAATATATTTTGTTTCTAGCTGTAACAGACATTTGTCAATATCTCCACCACTGGGGGATCCCTTGACATGTTCAAGAGAAAAACATTCATATAGCTGAACTCAAAGTTATGATACAAGCCAATATGACAGCTAACTGCTGATATCATTTTAATGGTTGTTATTTCATAAACATAATATGTTTTTTGATAGGTCTTTTAGTCTTACCTACATAAAATGCCTTACATTGGCATTCCATGTAGTAGACTACCCCAACTGTATCACAGCTGATAGCTTCCTTAGGGGTCTGTCCATTGGATAACCTAATAGTATTTGCTTTCCATATCCAGCTGCAGTAATTACATTTCCCACAGCTCTATGTGCCCTTGCGTTTTTGACTCCAAGGGAGTATAGATACTTTTTCTTTCAAATGACTATGTGATAAATGGTCTTTCAAAGACCTTTCCCTATGAAATGTCATATTGGGTTTGTCACCTATGTACTTGTTAACTATTTGATCATCCCGTAACAAATGCCAATGGCGTTGCAGTATCTTCCTAAAGTCCCCATGATTTTGAAAAAACCCTGTGATAATATGAGTGGGTGTATTATTCTCAACTTTGTGATGAGTATAGAGAAGTGACTGACGTGTCCTGTCCTTTGTCCTATTCAAAGCATTCTTTAAACATTTTTTACTAACATTTAGTAGTAGAAAAGTATTTTTCTTTACAGCCATGTTTTATGGGCACTTTCATTTTGCCAACAGGGTCTCCTTAAAGTGGAGTTCCGCGCCCCTCAGCAAAAATGTTTAAATCAGCAGCTACACATACTGTGTTCTCCTCAACATAAAGTTGTGGAGATGTTTAAAGTGGAGAAGTGGGGTCCCACATGGTTCTGTGCTGGGACCAATCCTAATTAACTTGTTCATAAACAACCTAGAGGATGGGGTAAACAGGTCAATCTCTGTATTTGCGGACAATACTAAGCTAAGCAGGGAAATAACTTTTCCGCAGGATGAGGAAACCTTGCAAGAAGATATGAACAAATTAATGGGGTGTAAAAAATGTAAAATATTGCATTTGGGTGGCAAAAATCTGAATGCACTCTATACACTAGGGGGAGAACCTCTGGGGGAATCTAGGATGGAAAAGGACCTGGAGGTCCTAGTAGATGATAGGCTCAGCAATGGCATGCAATGCCAAGTTGCTGCTAACAAAACCAACAGAATATTGGCATGCATTAAAAAAGGGATTAACTCCAGGGATAGAGCAATAATTCTCCCACTCTACAAGACTCTGGTCCGGGCGCACCTGGAGTATGCTGTCCAGTTCTGGGCATCAATCCTCAGGAAGGATGTACTGGAAATGAAGCGAGTACAAAGAAAGGCAACAAGGCTAATAAAGGGTCTGGAGGATATTAGTTATGAAGAAAGATTGCGAGCACTGAACTTATTCTCTCTGGAGAAGAGACGCTTGAGAGGGGATATGATTTTATTTTACAAATACACTACTGGTGACCCCACAATAGTGATAAAACTCTTTCGCGGAAGAGAGTTTAACAAGACACGTGGCCACTCATTCAAATTAGAAGAAAAGAGGTTTAACCTTAAACTACGTAGGGGGTTCCTTACTGTATGAGATGCAAGGATGTGGAATTCCCTTCCACAGGCGGTGGTCTCAGCAGGGGCATCAATAGTTTCAAAAAACTATTAGATAAGCACCTAAACTACCACAACATACAGGGATATACAAGGTAATACTGACATATAATCACACACACATAGGTTGGACTTGATGGACTTGTGTCTTTTTTCAACCTCACCCACTATGTAAAGCAGGGTTAGGTTATAATAAGATATCCCAAGCTTTGAACATCTCACGGAACACTGTTCAATCCATCATCCAAAAATGGAAATAGTATGGCACAACTGCAAACCTACCAAGGCATGGTTGTCCACCTAAATGGCAAGGAGAGCATTAATCATAGAAGCAGCCAAGAGGCCCATGGTAACTCTGGAGGAGCTGCAGAGATCCACAGCTCAGGTGGGAGAATTTGTCCACAGGACAACTATTAGTCGTGCACCCCACAAATCTAGCCTTTATGGAAAAGTGGCAAGAAGAAAGCCATTGTTGAAAGAAAGCCATAAGAAGTAAAGAAGCCATGTGGGGGACACAGCAAACACTTGGAAAAAGGTGTTCTTTTTAGATGAGGGCATTATGTTGTGGGGATGCTTTTTTAAGCAGGGACAGCGAAGCTGGTCAGAGTTGAAAGGAAGATGGATAGAGCCAAATACAGGGCGATCTTAGAAGAGAACCTGTTAGAGTCTGCAAAACGATTGAGACTGGGGGGTAGGTTCACCTTCCAGCAGGACAATGACCCTAAACATACAGCCAGAGCTTCAATAGCATGGTTTAGTTCAAAGCACATTCATGAGTTAGAATGGCCCAAAGTCCAGACCTAAATCCAATTGAGAATCTGTGGCAAGACTTGAAAATTGCTGTTCACAGATGCTCTCCATCCAATCTGATGAGCTTGAGCTATTTTGCAAAGAAGAATGGGCAAAATTTTCACTCTAGATGTGCTAAGCTGGTAGAGACATACCCAAAAAGACTTGCAGCTGTAATTGGAGTAAAAGGTGGTTCTACAAATTATTGACTCAGGGAGGCTGAATATAAATGCACGCCACACTTTTCAGATATTTATTTGTAAAAAATTTTGAAAACCATTTATCATTCTCTTTCCACTTCACAATTATGTGCCATTTTGTGTTAGTCTATCACATAAAATCCCAGTA
The DNA here is from genome assembly GCA_037952925.1 of Lithobates clamitans. Lineage (NCBI taxonomy): Eukaryota > Metazoa > Chordata > Amphibia > Anura > Ranidae > Lithobates > Lithobates clamitans. The sequence goes on along the minus strand of JBBGZY010000108.1, from coordinate 5,913,087 downwards.
AAATACGTTTACATTTTTGTACCATGACAAAATGTGAAAAATTTCAAGGGGTATGAATACTTTTTAAAAGGCACTGTATATATAGTGTAATATCAAAAACAATCAAATCTCTGTATCAATCAATGGTCTAAAATTCAACTGAGGCAATGTATATAGATGTGAAGGTTTCTCTGCTGGCTCGAAATTACTCATCTTAAGCACAAGTTTCACATCAATGAGATTTGACATGTCAAATCGCATGCCAAATTGGCAGCTATTGCCGGCAATGGTACCGTCCGAATCGGTGCTACGCAGACTCTGCGGCACCGCACTGATTCCCAAAAGTAGTTTCTTTACTACTTTTGGCGACTTTGGGTGCGATTCCAGTAGACATCTGTGCAGGAACCCGCACAGATGTCTCTGAAATACCCCCCCCCCCCCCGAAGTCGGACTGACATGCAGGTATGAAATCAATTTCAATCCCGAAGCAGTGTGAACCTAGGCTAAAGTGTTACCAGACCTTGCTTTTACTAGAACAATGAAAGGTAACCCCCTAAATGTGACTTTAACAGACCACCAACTCCCTGGGTAGGTGTATCCGACGTGTGGCGTGCTGCCTCTCAATCAATGTTTTGTTTTGTTTTCCATGTGATGTATATTCTCTATTCTTGTTATGTGTAGAAGATACATGTTTTTTATTCTATATCATTAAAAGATTATATTTTATCATTGAGTTGGTGGTCTATTAAAGTCCCATTTAGGGGGTTACCTTTCTTTGTTCTAAATATTAGGGATGGGACCACCGTACTTCCCATGTGACATGGTGGAAGTCTCTCTTTTTTCTACTTGCTTTTACTAGAAGGTCACTTGTTTCTGGTGAGGCATCCAAACCACTGGGGTGTGCGCACTGGAGCACTTTATTTGTTACTGGTTGAAGCACTGTGGCACATTGTGGAATATAAACTCAGAGAAGATAAAAGAAAAGGACTCATATAGTCATATATTTTCTACGAGCACTTTTTTTTTGGCACAATATTAAGGTTTCAAAGCACATTGCTGTAGAGTCTTGATTGAAATTATATGCACTGTTCTTTTTAGCACATTGATTGATACAGAGATTGATTGTTTTTGGTATTACACTTTAAGTTATTGTTTTCTTATGATATTATGATATATATATATTTTTTTTGGTATATTTAACCACTTCACACAAAACGACATACCCGAACGTCGGTACTTTGACACTATGACAGCAGCTAGCTGTCATAACCCCAGTATTTTCGGGAACGCTATGCATTTCTCTTTAATAAAAAAATGGTCTCAGCAGTGGATGCGCCACAAGATCACTTTTATCGGCCCACCCCCCTCCCGCCACGCTCCCTACCAGCCCCAGTTTGGCTCCATGGCATGGGAGGGCGAAAGTGACGTCAAAAACTTTTTTCTTCTTTTTTTTTATTGCATTTTAGTGTAAATATGAGATCTGAGGTCTTTCTGACCCCAGATCTCATATTTAAGAGGTCCTGACATGCTTTTTTTGTCATGTTCACATTTCTTGCAATAGGAATAAAAGTTGCCCAAATTTTTTTTTTAAAAACAATGTCAAAATAAAAAATTAAAAGTAAAATAAATAAGAAAAAAAATAATTTTTTTTTTTAAGCGCCCCGTCCCCACAAATTCGCGCGTAGAAAGGAACGCATACTGTACGTGAGTAGCGCCCGTATATGAAAATGGCAGTAAAACCACACATGTGAGGTATCGCCGCGATTATGAGAGCGAGAGCAATAATTCTAGCACTAAAACTCCTCTGTAACTCAAAACTGGTAACCTGTAGAAATTTTTAAACATCTCTTACGGAGATTTTTAAGGGTAAAAGTTTGTCGCCATTCCACGAGCGGACACAATTTTGAAGCGTGACATGTTGGGCATCAATTTCCTCAGCGTAACATTATATCTTCACAATTAAAAAAAAAAAATTGGGCTAACTTTACTGTTGTCTTATTTTTTAATGAAAAAAAATGTATTTTTTTCCAAAAAAGTGCGTTTGTAAGACTGCTGCGCAAATACGGTGTGACAGAAAGTATTGCAATGACTGCGATTTTATTCTCTAGGGTGTTAGAAAATATATATATATATAATGTTTGGGGGTTTTATTTTATATAGTAATTTTCTAGCAAAAAAGAGGAAAATTGTATACTTACCTGACGGTAATTTTCCTTTCCTGATGCAAAGCATGACAGCATATGCGTATGGGTAGGCTCCGCCCCCTGCCCTATTCCAGGATCGGTTATACTATAAAAGTAAGTCTCCTCCCTGCAGGCCACATTCTTATAACTTAGTATCACTGCGAAGCCCTTTCGGGAGGGACCTACAGTATCTCACAAAAGTGCGTACACCCCTCACATTATTCACTTTTGTTGCCAACAGTTTAGACAATAATGGCTGTGTGTTGAGTTATTTTGAGGGGCAAAATTTAGCAAATTTACACTGTTATACAAGCTGTACACTCATTACTTTACATTGTAGCAAAGTGTAATTTCTTCAGTGTTGTCACATGAAAAGATAGAATAAAATACTTTCAAAAATGTAAGGGGTGTACTCACTTTTGTGAGATACTGTATATGCTGTCATGCTTTGCATCAGGAAAGGAAAATTGTGAGAGAGAGGGGAAATATATATATATTTTTTTTCTCCCTTTCTCTCTCCTCCCCTCCACTCTTGATATACCGGGGGCGGAGGGAGGAGGGGTCGGTCTCAGGGGGAATGACCGGTACTTTCTGGAAAGTCTAAAGATAAATAATGGGGATTGGGGGACCTGGATTCTTGGCGTGTTCTGGAATCGCCTCCTTTGAAGTAGGGGAGGCGAGCTTGACAGTGCCATACAGAACACCACCTCAAGTCCAAGAGAGCAAAGGGACAAGGGTGTCCCTAAGGGAGTGCTCTAGACCATGAGGTCAATATACCAACATAGGAAGGGGGGGGGGGGGGGAAGCGGGGGAAGAGATAAGGGGAGTGGGGGTGGGTAGGATTGGGGGGAAGATCTGTATATCCGAGTGTAAAAACCTGTTTATTGATATTTCATGACTGATGTTAATTTTATTTACATATAATGTAAGAGGGCTGTACTCCCCGGAAAAGAGAAATATGGTATTAAGGGAAATGGAAAGGCTTTCTGCCAAGATAATTTTCTTACAGGAGACGCATATAGCACTGGAGTCAAATATCAAAATATACTCACGGGCAATACCAACCTGGTTCTATGGAGACTCACCAAATAAAAGGGCGAAAGGAGTCGCCATAGGAATAGCGAAAAATATTAATTTTATCCTTGAAGAAAGGAAAGTCGACCCTGATGGTCGTTTCCTGTTTCTGAAAGTATCTCTTCAAGGGAAAAAATACACACTGGCAAATGTATATTGCCCTAACAGACACCCCAAAAGATACTTAAAAGGGATCCTCAATGTCTTAACAGAGTTTAAAGAAGGCTATTTAATCCAGGCAGGAGACTTCAATTTTACCATGGATCATAGTCTTGACGCTACGTCTGGTGCACCGTACTCAAGATTAGACTACATTCTGGTGGATCATGAAGTACTGGAGTGTGTAGTAGAGGCATCAATTGGAATAATGTCAATCTCGGACCATGCCCCTCTAATGATAAAGATAAGATTCAGTGAGAAAGAACACAGAAAAGGAGTTTGGAGATTAAATGAAGATCTTATAGAAGATGTAGAAGTAAGAAAAATAATAATCGAACAATACTTCAGTATAAATGATACACCAGATCTGACAAAGGCGACAATTTGGGAAGCTCATAAGGCCTATATCAGGGAAAAGTTGATTTCTATAGGAGCTGGAAAAAAAAAAAGAAAGAGAAATGACTATGAAAAAAGTAATTAAAAAAATCATATGAGCTGGAACAAAAGCATAAAATACAATTAGATAGGGCAACACATCAGAAGATCGTTATAAAAAGAGGTCATTTAAGAGATCTGATGGAACAGGAAACTTGAAAAATATTTAAAAACGTTGCAAAAGAAAGATATGAGTGGGGAAATAAGCCTGGGAAATACTTAGCAAAAATATCTAAGGAGAAAAAGACTCAAAATTATATAGAAAAAATAAAGAATGGAAAAGGTGAAATGAAATATAAGACAACAGATATTGCAGAGGCTTTCACTACATATTACAGCTCATTATACGCAATAAAAAGTAAAGAGATACAGCAGGAAGAAGAGAGTAGGAAAATCAAAATACAGGAGTATTTAGCAGAGGCCAATTTACTAAAAATATCACCAGCAAATGCTGAGTCGTTAGATGAACCAATTTTTCAAGAAAGAAATCCATAAAGCTATAAAGGACACACCAGGGGGGAAAAGCCCAGGCCCGGATTACTTTTACTATTAAATATTTTAAAAGATTTAAAGAACAATTAGTTCCAATACTATGTGACTATTTTAATAAATTAGGGGAAAATGAAGAAATAAGAAGAGAATCCCTCCTAGCTAATATCTCAATAATACCCAAAGTAGGAAAAGATAAAACTGTGTGCTCCAATTAAAGGCCTATAGCCTTGTTAAATGCAGATACAAAGCTATACGCAAAAATACTAGCAACAAGACTAAAAAATTATATGTCAGAGCTGATAAAGAGAGGAAATCCCCAATGCTACTCATTTCGATAGATGCAGAAAAAGCATTTGACGATAGATTGGGGATTCATGATGGAAGCACTCCGAAGTATAGGCCTGGGACCAAGAATAATAAAATGGATCAACAACTTATATAGACACCCTATGGCTAGGATTAAGATTAATGGAACTATGTCGCCTACCTTTGAAATGTTCAGTGGAACAAGACAAGGTTGCCCACTCTCGCCACTCCTGTATGTGATTGCATTAGAACCATTGTTAACAAAAATGCGAATGAATGTGGATATAGGAGGGGTCAGAGTGGGGGAAGAAGAGCACAAAGTAGCAGCGTATGCAGACGACATAATCCTTTATATGACTAAACCTAGATTATCTCTTCCCAACCTAATAAAAGTACTAAAAGAATATGGTAACCTTACGAACTTTAAGATCAATCCCATAAAAACTGTAATACTGGGCATAGGAGTAGATAAAAATGAAGGAGAACTATTACAACAAGAATTTACTTTTACTTGGGAAAAAGAAGATCTAACATACTTACGAATTAAGAAAACACCTACCCTAGAAAAGCTATATCAGGCAAATTATATTCCATTACTGAATGAAATAAAAACAGACTTAAAAAATATATCAAAGAGACTGGTGATCCTGCCAAAAATATTATATACATTTCAAATGTTCCCTATAGAAATACCACAAGGTTTTTTTAAAGTAATAAAAACAATAATATCGAAATATCTATGGCAGAATAAAAAAGCTAGAGTAAAAACACCCTTCTAACTAGGAAAAAAATAAATGGAGGGTTGGCAGTCCCAGACATATAAAGATACTACAAAGCGATTGTACTGACAAGATTAATAGAATGGGCAAATATAAACACTAAAAAGAGATGGGTGAAAATTGAAGATGCACTAAACACATCACAATTAAAAAAAAACATGTGGATTCCACCGAAATTAAGAACACATAGTAGAAACACACATGAATTAACTAAAAATGTATTTAAAATATGGGACACATTATATAGAAAAGAAAAATGGAAATATACTTCCCCTTTAATTTCATTAGCGGGCACAAATTTGTTTATTCCAGGAAATGGGACACGATTAGGGAAACAACTAGGACATGCACAACTAAAAGACAGCATCACGCAAGGTAAAACTAGGACAAAACAAGATTTAACAATGGCACACGGGTGTTACCATGTTAATGATTGGGAATATTCGCAAATAAAACACCTTGTAGATACAATCCCTCAACCGATTAGATCTGAGAAAATGTTAACTCCAATTGAAAAACTTTGTGATATAAAAACATCCTTAAAAAATTGAATATCCCAAATGTATAGAATACTAATAGACCTAATGGTTCTGGTTAAATGGGAACGACCTTTCATATATGGCGGGGGTGTCGAAAATAAAAGAGTATTGGCAAGAAATTTTAGAATACATTGAGGGGATAACCGGGGAGAAGATTTCGTAAAATCCCTGGAACTGTCTGTTTCATGGGACAAACAAAACAACAAATCAATATAAGAAAACGTTGGTCCTTTTCCTTCTGAACGCAGCAAAGGGACTTATCCCAAAAATGGCTGTACTCTAGGAGGCCAACTACGAGAGAATGGCTTCAAAGTGGACCATATTGGTAATATGGAATACCTATGTAGCAGAGATGAGGGACGAGAAGAGAGTCATAATGCAACCTGGGAGAAATGGAAAGTCTTTAAGAGCCCTTTCACACTGGGACAGGCGTCGGCGGTAAAGCGCTGCTATTGTAAGCGGCGCTTTACCGTCGGTATGCGGCCGCTAGCGGGGCGGTTTTACCCCCCGCTAGCGGCTGAGAAATGGTTAAAAACCACCGCAAAGCGCCTCTGTCCATTGCTTTCAATGGGCAGGAGCGGTGAAGGAGCGGTATACACTCCGCTCCTTCACCGATCCGAAGATGATGCTAGCAGGACTTTTTTTACCGTCCTGCCAGCGCATCGCTCCAGTGTGAAAGCCCTCAGGGCTTTCACACTTTAATGAAAGCAGCGGCACTTTCGGGTCGGTTTGCAGGCGCTATTATTAGTGCAATAGCGCCTGAAAACCGCCCCAGTGTGAAAGGACCCTAAGACATCAGAGAAATATGTCCAGGGAATGATGAAATAGACAGAAGATATGGAAGTAAGGGAAATGAGGATATCAGATCTGGACTGGGAAAGGGAGGGGGAGGGGGAGGGGTAGTGGAAAGGGATTAGAAATAAAGTGGATGTATTTTAAAAATTATTGTAAAGGGATTTTGTATGTTTTATATGAAAAAATGTTTCAATAAAGATTCAATTAAAAAAAAAAAAAAAGGAAAGGAAAATTACAGTCAGGTAGGTATACAATTTTCCTCTTTCCTGACACAGCATGACAGCATATACGTATGGGATGTACCAAATCACCAGACAACAAGGGTCGGTAATGCTGACATGTTTAAGTTGAGGATTAGATCTATCCTCAGTAACAATTGAAATATATTGTAGCTAAGGTCACTGGGTCCTCTTTAAAATGGGCCCCCAACTTATTGAATGTAGACCAGGCCGTAGTTTACATATTAGTTCTTGAGGGACTCCTTTGGAGTTCCGTCCATGGATGCGCAATCCGTCTGGAAAAGCGGTCTCTGCCCTTCATGGATTTGTCCTAGCCATCTAAGCCCCTTGACTAACTTGGTCCGCACTACTGCGATTGTCTTTAATGGAGAGTAATTGTCTTCTGATGCCGTTAGGCCTAAAGAGCCTATTGTTTTTTCCTTGAAGAAGGGCCAATTCTATATCTCTCTTCAACCTTGAATCTATTTTCAATGCTTGTGGCAAAGATGCAGACCTCTGTATAGTGCTGAGGAAGAGACTAGAACCACTTTGCCTGATAATTTCAGCAACTAGGTAGTTTATGGCTTGATAGTTGGAATATCTGAGATCCTTCTTAGATCTATTAGCCATAAAAAAATACTTCTTCAGTGTTACTGGCCATATTGAGAATGTCTTATCCCTCTGAATGGAGAGTGAGATAATTATGTCCCACACTATTTGGAAGACCCCAGGGGGAACGAACAACCTGCCCAGGTCTTTCGGAAATTGGTTTGCCAAGTTATGCAACAGTTACTGGTTCCCAGAGAGTGAGGACATGACTGATCCTTATCTATCCTTTAATGCCGTCTCTAGGCTTACTTGTATACAATTCAATCCTTATAATATGGAACAGAAGATCCCATCCTTTAAATTCTGTAGGGTTTCCATTGCTTTAATGTACTTGAAGTTTTGGAGTAGGCACCCTGACCTCCATAATATTTCAAACACTAAAACACTAACATTAAATGTGAGACCTCCATGTGAGCCTTCACTTCTTGGTCTCCAGCATCTAGATATAACTTGTCTGACTTTGGAAGACACCGTTGGCTACGCTGTATGAGGTGTTGGATCTCAGAAAGGAGAATAGGAGGTTCTCGGATCTGAGACTGTACCTGCAGATATCATGGCTTGCAAGCCACTGAGCAATTATTGTCCTCATCACCACTGAACCACTGCGGATCCTGAAGTTCAATATACATATTACTAATCTGCAGACTCAGCTGGATGTCAGAAGTTTAACTGCTTCCCCCTCTGGAAAGCCACCAAGGTTACTGTCAGATCAATATCTTGATCACTCTATTTGTTGCCGAACCCTTGAAAAGTTTGTTGGTTTGGAGACCATCCCTTGACATCCAACGGTTTTGTACCTTACGCTGTCTGACAGGAAGTTCTGGGAGCCCGAAACCTAAAGGGCTGGCAGACCTGACTGGGAGATACCTCTGACAGAGGTTGACTAGTCTTGCATTCCTTTGACAACGAATATAGGACTTCCCCATTTTGCTGAGTCTTTGCAGCATAGCTGAGTCTCTATTTAATGCATTTTTGGAAGGACTTCAGTCTGCGACCACTGCAACTCTGACTTTGGACATCTTGTCCTCCATTGGCATGAATACCTGACAAATAATAGATTGTGATGACTGGTATGCCTAGTAGCTGATAGGCTGAAAGATTAGCTAGTTTAGCTCCCTCCAAAAAGGGACTTGTCTTCTCTGTGGAGTCACTGTTCCTGGTGCAGGAAGCAAATCTTCCCTTACAACAAAAACCAGGTAATACCGTTATCAACCTTCCATTGGGCCCCTCGGACCACATAGGTTACTACAGGTAATTTCCTTACCCTTTTGTGACCGTGGGATGCAACCAATGGGAAAGAGCTAGATTTTGTTCAAGCGAAATACTTATACTGTTGCTCTCTCTGAGGGTAATTCTACTTTTTTCTTCAGAGATTCAGAACTGCTTCCAGGCAGGTCATTCCTGTAATGAGACTAGTTGGTCTCTCAATGATGGCTCCTCCCAATTCGATCAGATTCTGAACTAGAATGTTTTTCCCAGGACCTGGAAGACATTGCGCCAGGTTGTTGCCCAAACAAGGTTCGCCAGAAGTCCTTGCTCCCGCAAGATGGCCACTACTGGACCTAATATACTGGGAAATGCCCGGGAATTTGTGGAAAGGCCATAGTTTTCCAGGTAAATGTGTAGTGAATTTGAACGGCCAAGCGAAGTTACTTGCAGAAACATTGGTGTCTCGAAGTGTGTATACAGTACACACACACACACATAAACACACACAATTGCTAGGTCTAAAGACCATCTACAATCTTAGCCTATCTTTCCACTATTGCGACCTAAAAAGTTGTGCAATTTTGATGTGACCTTTATGAGACTTGAAGCAATGCCTGTGTATTCTTGAGGTCCATGGCCCCAAGTCGCATCAAAGTGGGACCAAAGTAGTGCAGGGACTACTTTGAAGTCGCACCACTATTAACGGTACTCCTTGTAGATAATAGGGAATGATTTGTGGAAGCCAAGCCTTACTGATGGCTGGAGAGATTGATTGCAAAGATGCCATATGCGGTTTTGGATCCTAATCCTTCTGCTTGTTGACCAAGTCCTACTTTTGACTGAACATGCAGTCACAACTCTTGTGCTCTAATGCGTCATGGAGGGAATGCAATGAGTTGAAGGAGGGGAATGAAAAATTCCAATGGCTTCCTTAATGCACAGGACCCACGTATCCTAAAGCTCAGATTTACATAAAATTCTGTCAGCTGACCCTACTGGGCGACTTGGGTTTAGGTAGATAAATAAAGATGATTATTGATTCTTTATTCTCCTCTATAGTTTTCCCAGGTTTAACCTGTCATTCAATCTTCATTACTTTGCCTTTTGGCTATCCTCTGGTCATTGGTGATTAACACAAGGGATTAATCACCCTTCTAGATATCGCCGCCTCCGACTTGAACAGTCAGTCACAACTCTGACTTAAAAGCGGTATGTGTGGGATAAACCATAAGGATTAACTGACCACAACAGACTACCAGAGAAACAGCATACAGTCTTGTATCTACAGTGGCTGAACTGCATCACTGGCTACTTCATTTTCACTCTAGGATACGCCATCATAGAGAGTTTATCATTGACCAGAGCCCTGCTTTCATCTTGTCAGGGGTCCTGACAGTCTGGTTACCGAAGTGAGATCCACCGCAGGTCACAAAACACTACTTAATAGTAGTAGGAACTTCTTCATCTCCAGATCCATTCGCTGTCCCAGGGTCTCTGCAAAGGATATTGCTTTTCTTCTGGCAGAATGGCACCCCTGGCTAATCTGATGAAGCCTGTTTGGCCGACTGTTTCTGAGGCAGAGGTACCTTTTAAACAACTTAGTTGATTAGCTTAATACCTGAGCATTATTGCAATAGAGATCCACACAGTCAGTTTGGACAGAGTTAAAACATACACGTTTTTCTTCTGATATACCAACTTTCCATAGCAATTTCCTAGAAGCAAGCTAAGGCTAACCCCTCTGGCCAGTCTGATAAAGACTCCCTGGTCAACTGCTTCTGAGGTAGAGGTTGCCTTTAAATAAACACAGCTGTTTGATTTAGGCTTGGCATGGAATCATTAGTGACTGTAGGCCTTCTTAGTCTCTGTCCATTTGCCACTGCCTCTGGCCTGCAACTTGGTTTTGCATTTTGGCCGACACACCAGTTACCACCAGTCCACTATGATTTTTGTAGAGATTTCCTTGGTCTGCCTCTTCTGGCAGTTAAATACATAGTGGTTCCTTCAGTGTTGCAGAAGCAGGCTGACTCTCCTCTTCCTGAGAAGCATTGTTGGTGTTGAGAGCCCCTAGTATGTATGAATGTGAGTTAGGGACCTTAGATTGTAAGCTCCTTGAGGGTAGGGACTGATGTGAATGTACAATGTATATGTAAAGCGCTGCGTAAATTGATGGCGCTATATAAGTACCTGAAATAAATAAATAAAAATAAAAATTACACATTGTTAACAGGTAATGTAATTAAGCAAATCCTGATTTTCATTTCAGCATCAAGGTCAGCATGTAAATGCATAGAGATAAATGCATAGCAGTCAAAGTACTGTCAAGTCAATGTATTCACAGGCAAACAGTGCAGGTTAATAGTCATCAGACAATTAGCACTAGCAGGTTAAACTTACCTTAGACACACGTACCGCAAAAAAAAGGTCCATACTACAACCAAGCATTAATACACAGAAGGCCCAGCCTGCAGGGCCAGGCCCTGTGTTGATAGGAAAGGCTCAGGACCACCTGAAATCAGCCTAAGCATTAGCAATACTGCAGACACAGATACAACCTGTGAAGCATTAGTAAACAGAATGGCACTATGTACAGCCAGTAAGATTCACATATGTGATATATATGCTTTCAGTGATGCAAGCTAATAGTATACCTGCAGACAATAAATCAAGCCTGTAGGACCAGGCCTTGCTAAGTTAATAGGAAGGCTTCAGCCTAGCACAGCACACCTGCTATCAGCATTAGCAGTATTGCAGACACAAACCACAACCTGTAAGGCAATAGTAAACCGACTGAAACTATGGACAGACCAGAAAATTGCATGTGTGACATATGCTTGCAGCAGTAACTGAATACTATAGATTTGTGCACCACGTGGTGCCTTACCACCTGCATGCTTCATGGTCCAACCAGAAGTCCAATGAGTGTCCATCCATTGAGTCATGATGAAGGAGCAATCTCTAGAGACCAGATACCATTACCCCCCTTTTCATGGATCTTGAGGGGGTGGGTCTCCCCCATATAGGCGTTCGGGTCTGCCTGTACAGCGGGGAGCTTCATCACAGGAGAGGCTTGAACCTGTGCGACTTGGCCAGTTGAATACGGCAAGGTGAGAGAAAAGAAAAATCTTACTTTCAGCAGTAGCATCCCCGGCTGTAGCAGTAAGAAAAAAAAAGAGAATGTGGCCTGCAGGTAGGAGACTTACTTTCATAGTATAACCGGTCCTGGAGTAGAGCAGGGGGCGGAGCCTACCCATATGCTGTGTGAGGAAAAAATGATTTAAACTTGTAAACAACAAGTGTTAAAAAGAGGCTTGGTCCTTAAGTGGTTAAGCGCTGCCAATTTACACTTTTAACCTAATCTTGGTGTGTTTTAGAGGGGTACACCTTTTTAGGTAGCTGCTGGGAAGTTTTTTGAGATACACTTACCAGTTTAATTAGGCGCACTTGTTTCTATTTTATAATCCATGATATATACAGACTTTTGGCATTTGTAGTATATGTTACCAGAGGAAGGGTTCAGTTATCAGAAGAGCAAGTGAAAGAGAAGGACGTGCCAATCTAAATGCAGTATCCCAAGAGTTTTAATACAAAAGTAAGATTAAAAACACTTACAAGAGAAAGCATTAAAATGGGCTCATCTGTAAATAGATCTCCAGGGCATGGTGCTTGTCATCAGTAGGAGTATCAAGATGGGGAAGATGTGTGGCTTTCCTGCGTCTGTGGGGATGTGGTCGTCACTTTCCAGGCTGTGTGGTTTGATGGATGTCTGCTGTCCTCAGTGTCCTGTGGCCACCAGGAAGTGCAACCAGCGAGGAACACGAACCAAGAAACCAGAAGTGACGTCACCAGAACGAGATGAGGCCAGGCTGATTGGGAAAATGCTGTGGAGAGAATAGGCTACGCGCTCAGAGCCTTCAGCTCCTTCTACAGGCCTCGTGTGGCTATGACATGTTGGACATATAAATAGTCTGTGAGAGATGACGCTGATCGGTGGACTATACTGACCAGCAATACCAATGAGAACATCAAAATAAAAATAAAAACAAACAATGCTTAAAAATCTTAAAACACAGTGTGGCGACATGATGATAAAAGATAAAATCATACTAATAATAATGCCAATAAACAAATGTTTAAAAATAGCATAAAAATGGTTAAGAATAAACATAAAAATGAGGAGATCTTAGAAAAACAAACATTTAAGGCGGATATTTGTGTACTTACTGACAGGATGGGACAAATTATGTGTGCAACCCCCCCCCCCGCCGAAAAAAGCTCATAATGGATCGAATATCCATAGGAGGAGGATGACCTTAAGGGTCTTCTGTAGAATAAGAAATAAAACGTGTCACATATATGTTAACACACTATTAAACATATAAAAACTCATGTATGCACATGCTTATGCAGATATATACCCTATACACACACACAAAAATGCATGAAACACTAATTTGCTATAGTAGAGTGTGGGTTTCACTTTCCTCGTTCAACCCTCCAGGAGTGAGGGTATGCAGGGAATATATCTAAAACGTTTTCTGTTGACACAGGCGTCTAAAATGTTCAGCAATGAGATATATGGCAGGGATAGCTTCAATGACCCAGACCCTTGGTCCTACAGTGGACTGTTGATGGTGTTCTGTCTGGGGAGGGATGCTGTGTTGGTCAGAACCACCCTCAATAAAACGCCTCCAGAGCATTGACGTAGAGGCCTAATTGTCCTCCCTATGTAAAATAGGCCACATGGACATGTGAGACAGCAAACAACATAATCAGTTGAGCAGTTGTAAAATTTTGTGATGGGATAGGTTTTGCCTTTTACGTAAACAATTTTTGGCCGTGTTGAACAAATTTGCATGTGAGGCATAGTACTTTTTTACACTGATACATACCGGTGAGAGAAATGAGAGTGAGGGTCTTATGAATGCAAGAAGCCTGGGGTATGTTTAAATTGCTAGGAGCAAAATTGTTTTTTATGTTTCTAGCCTTATGATTTGATACCCGAGGATATGTGGAAATGGAAGATGATAGACAGGGCTCCTCTAAAAGTATGGGCCAGTGTTTATGCAAGATGTTTTCCATTTTCTATGCTTGTCATGGTATTGCATAGTAAAGCGAAGTGGATGTGTGGGATTAGATACTGAGGTCTTTTTAATTTTGCAGGGTTTTTTTTTAGGTAGAACTGAAAAGAGGTGCAGGATAACCCTTTTCAAGAAATGTATCTGTAAGGAGATTACCGTGTGTGATATAGTCTACCTCATGAGTACAGTTATTTTGGAGGTGACAGTATTGACCGTTCGGGATGTTTTGGATCCATCTGGGGTGGTGACAGCTCTTGAAATGAATATAGGAATTAACAGCTGTAGGCTTGGTGTAATTTTGAGCAAAGATATTGGAGTTGTCATGAGCCAACCTCAAATCTAGGAAGGCGAGTTTTTCCTTGTCTTGCACAAATGTAAAGGACAGTCCAAGTGAGTTTTCATTACAGTGATTGACGAAGGCAGCAACTGTGTCAGCTGTGCCCTCCCAGATAATAACGGTCAATGTAACGACCGAAAAAAATTATGTGAGCAGCAAAGGGGTTGTTGGTGGTATAAAGGTCTTCCCACAGACCCATAGTAAGGTTGGCATAGCTGGGGGCAAAATTTGCCCCCATGGCTGTGCCATTGTTTTGGAGATAGAAGGTCCCATCAAATTCAAAATAATTGTATTTGAGGCAAAATGAGAATTTTGAGAATGAATTCTGCTTGTCTCACATTCATAAGGGGGTCTTGGACCAGGAAATGCTCAACAGCCCGATAGCCCACCTCATCGGGGATTGATCTATACAGAGATGTTACATCAAGTGATACCCATGTGTAGGTGGGTTTCCAGGCATTTTATTGAGGGTGGTTCTGACCAACACAACATCCCCAGACACTATCTAGAACACCACCAACAGTCCACTGTAGGACTAAGGGTCTGGGTCACTGAAGCTATTCCTGCCACATATCCCATTGCCGAACGTTTTAGACACCTGTGTCAACAGGAAACGTTCTGGATATATTCCCGAATACCCTCACTCCTAGAGAGTTGAACAAGGAAATCGAAACTCACACTCTACTATAGCAAAATAATGTTTTGTGCATTATTATGTGTATAGGGTGTATATCTGCATAAGCATGTGCATACATGGGTCTATATATGTGTAATACTGTATTAACATGTATGTGACACATTATATCTATTATTCCACAGAAGACCCTTAAGGTCATCCTCACCCTATGGATATTCAGTCCATTCTGAGCTTTTTTTCAGGGGGTTGCACACATAATTTGTCCCATCCTGTCAGTAAGTACAGAAATATCCGCCTTAAATGTGTTTTTTCTATTAAGATCTCCTCATTTTTATGTTTATTCTTAACCATGTTTATGCTATTTTTAAACATTTGTTTATTGGTATTATTATTAGTATGATTTTATCTTTTATCATCGTGTCTCAACACTGTTTTTTAAGCTTTTTAAGCATTGTTTGTTTTTATTTTTATTTTGATGTTCTCATTGGTATTGCTGGTCATTATAGTCCACCGATAAGCATCATCTCTCACAGACGATTTATATGTCCAACATATCATAGCCACACGAGGCGTAGAAGGAGCTGAAGGCTCTGAGCGCATAGCCTTTTCTATCCACAGTATTTTCCAATTCAGCCTGGCCTAATCTCGTTCCGGTGATGTCACTTCCGGTTTCTTGGTCCGCGTTCCACACTGGTTGCACTTCCGGTTTCCTGGTGGCCACAGGACGCTGAGGACAACAAACATCCATCCATCCACACAGCCTGGAAGTTGACGACCACATCACCACGGATGCAGGAAGGCCACACATCTTTCCCATCTTGATAATCCTACTGATGACAAGCACCATGTCCTGGAGATCTATTTACAGATGAGCCCATTTTAATCCTTTCTCTTGTAAGTGTTTTTAATCTTACTTTTGTATTAAAACTCTTGGAATACTGCACTTAGATTGGCGCGTCCTTCTCATTCTCTTACCAATATACAGAACCTTCAAAACTCTGAGGTCAGCAGCCATAAGTGATCCCTGAACTTTCCCAGTATACCACCAACTTATCACAGCCCTGTGATCACAATAGACTGCCTCCCATCCAATATCATTGTATTACTTATAAGAGATATTGTTTTTTCAAGCTGGCTGGACTTTTTTTTAACATTACCCCTATGCGCCAGTTGTTTTCTCCTTGAATCAGTTATCAGAAGAGGTGTCTCTTTTGGTCTTAGGCGAGATTGATTCTGCAGTCTGGATTGGCTCCACATCTCTGCACTGCTCACTGGAGTGTGCATAGTAAAGAAGGAGCCTTCCCTAAGCTATCCCTCCTTGCCAGGAACCTAAACCTGAGCTAACAACTGCCCCTCACTGGCGAGCTCCTCTCCCTACCATTCACAGGTCAAAATTATATGGACCCCTTATTTAAAAGGTTCCCTCAGCCAAGACAGACTCCAAAGGTCACCAGATGTTGCAGCGGATCAGATGGTTCATTAGGGGGCTCCCGTAACAAACTCCACTTCATCTATAAGATAGCACAGTACCACCTGCTGGACAGAGGAAAACCTGCACCTGCCTACAGTCCGACCTCTCATATAGTCAGTCATTGAGCAGTATCTACACTTTTTTTTGCACTGTGACAAGATTCTTAATTCAGGAAGGGAGCTGTGATTTTTTTTAAAAAGCATCTACTCAAGTCACATTGACCAAGAAAATCCCTAATTTTCCCACCTAGGTTCAACTACAGCATTAATTTCTGGGAACACCACCACTTCAGGATCACCAGACAAAAATGAATAGAAATTGTGTGACCGCTGGCAGAAGGTTGATTCATTGGCCTCTACTGGCAACCAGCAGCAGAACCTCAAGCAGACTAGACCCAACAATTTTCAAATAATTTTCTAGATATTTTCCAAGAGACACAATGGCAGCAGCAGTTAGCAAGATGCCAAGAACCCTAATCCTGATGCACGTTTAGCAAAAGTTTCTTCTAGCATGCGCAATGAATGCCTGTAGACAGTATCAGCAATTCTACATATCCCTCTCACCCCACTGGTACAGCTATAAAAAAATGTAATTACCTAGCTCACAGTGACAACATTTTAAAGATGCTTCCCAGTATACAGACAGAAAGGCATAACTCCATGAAGAGTATATACATTATTTTCGGCTTGCAGACTAAATAGCAGTGGATAATGAATGCACTACAACTATGACAAGACCCACAATGTTTTAAGTAGAACATTTTCTGTTTTTTTGCCCTTTACAAAGATGACAGAAAGCAGCAAAAAATGATCTTCTAATATATAAAAATTTTATAGCAAGGAGAGTACGGACCCCACCTGAGGTGGGCAGCCTTTCCTGCCCTCCCAGCCTTAGTGCTGCCCCATACCAGTTGAGGCCCCTTTGTTGGTCTGCGATTTCCCATTCTTCCCTCACCACCCTCCCTCTTTTCCCCCTCCCTTTTTATTTATTTTTCTTTCTTTCTGGTCTCCCTGATTAGACACATGTGGATCGAGCCCCCAATTTACTGAGGGTTTTTTTTCGTTTTTTGCTGCAGTCTTGACGGTCGCTATTGTGCTATACATCTGGAACCAGGCAAGTAGTGCTGTTACTTACCACTTTTTTCCTGAGAGAGATAGTTCTTCTGAGGGTCAGTTTAAGGGTATTCCCAATTATTGATCACTTTATGTGTACATTGCATAAACATTCGTATTCGTATTATACCTTGACCAGCTTAAATATGTTTGTAATTTTCTTTCCATTGTATTTTTTGTTATATACTTGTCAGAAAATGTGCTGTGACAATGGTCTTTATTTTTTTTTCACGTTGTACTCTTATGAACTTATCAGAAAGCTTTTATAGAAAAAAAATGATATATATATATATATATATATATTTATTATAGCAAACTTGCAGCAGGCAAAAAGAACAGTAGATAAGCAGCTGCCCGGGATTAAAAAAACAGTAATAGTTTATGGATATTATCGGTATGAAGACAGAATGGCAGGAGGCAGTGGCAGCAGCTCTGGGATGATTAGGCTCCCACAGGTTTAAAGTTATAAATTTATTCTAGCAAATTTGCAGGCACTTCTTGGATCCCCAACATGATTTGCAGCTTCCCCTCTTACTTTCAATTCATAAGGGCTACATATTCCATGGTACCACACTGCCTACGAGTTGATTCTTGTACTGACTCTGTCTTCTGAAACGCCTCCTCTCACCACCTCTGTAATTCAAAAGGCAGGCTCCGTAAAATGTGTAGCACAGCAGTGCTTACTCACAGTGTAGAGGTAATACGTGTCACAGAATCCAAGGAATAAATGTGTGAGGAACTTCACAAAGTAATTTATACAAATGTAAAGATCGCTCAGAGTAATAGAAGAAGGGTAGAAATAATTTAAATACAATGTGTAAATGAGTATATGATATACCTGATGACGGTGTCACTTCTCGGGACAAACAATGGTTTCTTTTGACGATTTTGTTTTGCAAAAATGATTCTATTATTTAAAATGATTTTATTGTCTATGCAATCTATAAACTAAAAAAGTTATTTACAAAAAAAAAAACTTTAGTACATTGTACATTTTTTGCAACGCAAAAAAAATGAACAAAAACAAACTAAACAAAAGAAGATTCATTTTAAAAAGTGTAAATATTACAGTGGTTTTAATGGATGAATTTTGCATTAAGGTAAAAAACCTTCAGTATGCAACTTCACCCCCACCCCCCTTTATACTTAGCCCAATCTTGATTCAGCTATGTGAACAAGAGCAGAGGCTCTCCCAGCTCTCTGCCTCCTGATTGGCTCAGACACAGCAGTAGGAGCAACTGGATCACGCTGCTGACTACACCACTGCTGTCAGTCAAATGCTGTGAAGAGGGAGCGGAGGGGGCAAGCCGCGCTTTGTGTGTCTATGGACAGATACAACCCAGCTCAGGAGGGGTGCCCACACAGCTTGTTTTGGGGGCACTCGTAAAAATAAAATACCCTTAACATAACTTGTTATATCTGTACATTTACACATAATAAATGGCAATTATATAATATATTTTTGTGCTGTAAAAAGGACAACAGACTATATAATTAGCAACAATAATCTTTAATTTTGTCAACATTCACAGTCCACAAATAATTTGTCAACAACATCATACATATCACCACAATAGGTCACATACAAAAAAAATCTAAACATCTGTAAAAAAAAAAAACAATCAAAAAAAAAAAAAAACATTCAGAGCGGCATTTCCAAAATACAATCTCTGTCATTCTTTATCAGCAAAGCCTTTTCACTTAAATACAAAAACCTACAATTATTAGTTAAAAATATTTAAAGACATTTCTCCATAATTAATTTGTCTTTGGAACTTATTTTTAGAAGTATCTTTAAAAACATGGAAAATGCTGCAGAAAAATAAGCTCTTAAGTAAATCAAACGCGCAATAAACTCCATTATCAGAGAGGTTGAATATCAGAATAAAAATAATAGGAGTAAGTCTGAGGAGCAAATATTTAAAGTTGATGTAGGGGGTCACACAGTAAGCCTGGAGATGTGGCAAAATGGATCTACTGGCTGATGTTAGGGTCTTTAAACTACAGCCCACGGGCCACATCCGGCCCACTGCAATATTTTATCTGGCCCTCAGCTAGGGTAAGTGGCATATCCTTAATGCCTATAGTCTCTGCTTCAGATTTCGGGGGGGTCTCTGATGATGGCCCGGATGTAAGGGGGACTCCTAAGGCAGACATTGATGTACGGGGGCTCTAATGGGGGCGTGATGTAAGGGAGGACTCTGATGGGGACCTTGACATAAGGGGACTCTGATTGGAACCCTGATGTAGGGGAGGACCCTAATGAAGACCCTGATGTATAAGGGACTGTAATAGGGACCCGGATGGGAAATTTTTTGGGCCGACAGATTTTTAGAAAATATACAATGTAGTCCCCATATTGAAAAGTATAAAAAAAAACCTGGCTTATGTGAAAGGGTGGAATCATGATGTATGTATATGCATCACTGGGAAAACGTAAAAATAAAACTGTAAAGACCCCTTCAATCTAAATAGTTTAGATAAGACTAATTTGATGCATTTATAGTATTACTTTTCATCTCCAGTCTTCTGTTATGCTATTTATAAAGGATCACATCTCCAGTCTATCTATCCCAATGATTAACTCATGGCAACCAGCTATAAATCACCTTTTACTGTTCTGAGAGCATGAATAAAAGATGAAATGTGGTTGCTGTGAGCTACTGCACAATACTGCTCTTTGTGCCTTTAAGGTTTAAATGAGCAGTGTACCGCTTACTTGCAACTGCACCTGATCTCTTTATGAAACCTTTACAGGACAAAATGCTACAGAGTTGCAATTATTCAGCCAAAATCCTGATGTTCCCTAAATAGAATAGCTGCATATGGGGTCTCAACAGTTTAAAAGAACATGCAGAGATGTGAGCATAGATGTTTAACAGTCTAAGTATCATTAAAAGGAACCTGCATTGATAAAAATATGATGGCTACCTTTCTGGCTACTTTCCCAATCACCTGGAACTGGCATCCAAATTAGAAAGTGAAAGTGCAGAGTCAAATATCCTATTCTGCAAACTTCCTCAGTCAGTGCCTCTAAAAGTACTGAAGCCATTTGACCAGCATAATGCCCCATACACACGATCAGAAATTCTGTCAGAAAAAACTTGGATGGTTTTTCCGACTGAATTCCGCTCAAGCTTGCCTTGCATACACACGGTCACACAAAAAATTTCGGAACTTTCGACCGTCAAGAATGCGGTGATGTAAAACACTATGACGAGCCGAGAAAATGAAGTTCAATGCTTCCGAGCATGCGTGGAATTGTTTCCGAGCATGCGTGATTTTTTGCGCGTCCGAATTGCATACAGACGAATGCATTTTCAGATAGGAACTTTTTCCGCCCGAAAAATAGAGAACCTGCCCTCTTCTTTGCTGGCTGGAATTCTGCCATCAAAAGTCCGATGGAGCCTACACACGGTCAGAATTTCTGACCAAAAGCTCATATCCGACTTTTGCTGATCGTGTGTACGGGGCATAAGACCACTAGAATTGTCAGAAAGGTAAGCAATAGCAGCCTCCATATTATGTCAGTATAGATATTTAAAGTGTTTGTTAAGGCATTATTATAAGTCTATGCCAGCCCTTCTATTAGAGGCGGGCATAGCACACTGTGTATGTTGTATTTAAAAACGAGCGCTGTTAGAGTAATGAATATCACCTGTCTTCAGGCCCCTCTCATCACTCGCAGCCACTTTCCAGCTCTAAAAGATGTCTTCTGTGGGAGGGGCCGTGATCTCCCTCTGACTTCAGAGGGAGATCACGCGGCCGCTCGTCTCCTCTGCAGAAGTCACGTGACCGGCCTGAAGACAGCTGATATTCAGTATTTACAGCGCTCGTTTTTAAATACAACATAAACTATGTGGTATGCCAGCCTCTAATAGAGAGGCTGCAGTGACAAATTTTATATTTTAATATTAAAATAATAGCGGTGGGGGGGTTGGGGGCGGGGCTGGGCTGGAGACAGACAGAGAGGGCACTGACAGGGAGGAAGGAGGGAGTGAGGGGGGAGAGAGGAGAGCAGAGAGCAGGCAGCCTATCACAGAGGGAGGCACATTGACCACAGTGATCAGGGCGGAGTTGCCCTGGTTATTGTGATCTGTTTAGAGCGGGCATACAGGAAGTGGTAGGTATAGTTTTTTTTTTTTACAGTTTAGAGGGGGGCAGATTACATAGCACAAGCGCTGTGTAATCTGCTTTAAGGGACCAGAATCTACTTTTTGTTTTTGGGTTAACAAACGCTTTAAACTCTGTGGAAAGCCTAATGCTACCAGTAAACACATCACAGTGCCTGCAGCCTAGTAAAAGTACAAAGATCTTATTATATAAAGTGATAATCTTTTCATTCTCATGGTTCAATTGCAAACCACACATATAATGATGTTAGATTATATTGAAATGTTTCTTCATGTACAGAAAAAGTACATAATATTTAAATTGTTCAATATTCTTGATATGTAAAAGTAGGCATGCGAAAAAATTGTTCACAAAAATATATATTTTTCTCGCAATGTTACCTAAAAAAAGATCTTTGTATGAACAAACATTTCAGTTAAATTCATCTTAGACAAGTATCTTGTGTTTATGTGTAGCATTAGTGGCAAATCCATTTATATTGGCTGGAGCGGGGGTCGAGGAGTTAAAATATTGTGCACAGGAGTTTCACATACATAGTAATAAGCAAAATCAAATTGAAAACTAGGCGAATTGATGATTTGGGGAATTTCCTTATTATCCTTAATATATGTATGGAAATATGTACAATCTGTACATGATCATACAGTTTGTGAATTCTGATTGCCTGGTTTCCCAACTGGCATGGCTCTTTGCAGATTAAACAAATCTACATTCAGATATTCCATTAGCTACAGTTCTTCTAGTGCGGTCCATAAATCAAATAACTTTTTTGTTTGCAAAGTGTTATTTATATACACCAAATACATAGAACAATGGAGTGTTTGGAAATCAATAAGTGAGGTCAATTTTATAATAAAATTTGTCAAATATATCTCATTTTAAGATTGCAGAACCTGGCAATCATGTAAATTCAAAGGAATCATACTTGCCTTTTAGACTATGTATTTTTGTGGTGTATAGGTTTTTGCATATTTGTGTAATGCTGGCATATTATGTGGTATATTGCAAAGTATATAACTTATTCGTATCTATCCCTGCTCTGGAGTAAGTCACAATCTGTTGTCTATTACAGTCACAAAAGCACACACACATTCACTCTGTTACTTTGGTTAGAAGTCAATTGATCTAAACTTTTTAATTTTTTTTATTTTCAGGTTAAATACAATACAAACATGGAGGAAATGTACAATTTTCATACAGATAGAGTGGATAGAGTGGTCACCATTGTATTTAGTCCTGCAAGATTGCCAGACAGTTACCATGCTGTAGTATTTGTATGCTTTTTGCTACTTTTTGATGTCTGTAAAAAACTATAGGTGGGATATTATTCTGTTTCCTGCTATTTTTTTTATTTTTTTTGAAGGGAAAAATTATTTATATGGTATTTAACTCAGCCCATGATTTGCTCAAATCACTTCTTTTGTTTACAACACAATAATCACACAAAATACTGGATTATTAATAACAAAATATGTCAAGTTATTTACACTTTGATTGCAACGCAATTTTAAAAACGTACATTAAATTGGAGGCTTCTTTTTAAATTACTGTATCATAATAAAACATCAGTTATACATAAATCTTTTTACGTCTTTATAGTCTAAAAATTGATTTACCCAGAGAGTCAAATCACCTGTAGCACACTTTTATATGTGTGTACATTTGTGTATACACACACGTATATAAATATATAGTTAGATATATGCAGACACACATGCAGACAAGCACGCTCACATTTACACTTTGTTGCTAGGTGTCCATAAATATTATATTATATTAACAATATACAAGATCTTATTGGTCAGGCACAAATATGGGGGTTTATTACTAAATTGTTTTTGGCCTACCTACACTGTACACTATAAAATTAGCAGTCTACAATATATGCTTGCAGTTTCTGTCATTTTACATATGCTTTTTTTTAGCCAGCAGTGCCAGAAAGGTTTAGTAACTTAATTGCTAAATGGTGAAGACTTCTTGCTATTTTAAAAGGCATCTTCCATTTTAAAGCCCAACTGAACTGTCGGCTTAAATCACCTAAATATTTTGAAGGTGCGTCAAGCAAAAAGCATTCAAAGTCATACAGTTTTCTTTAAAAAGCAGTCACAGCCTTAGTAGAACAGCCTGTTTCCTGCCAGCATGCTGCAGAGTGGGATCCTTTCCCTTTGTGTGGAAGCAGTGAACTATCTGCAGAGATGCTTCCACACAGACAGCAATGATTCCAACTCTGCAGCTGCTAGAAGTGGGCAGGCTTTTCTACTCACACTGTGGCTGCTTTTGAAAGAAAAAAAAACATAAGACACTAAACACCTTTTCTTTTGATTCACCTGGAATGTATTTAGCAGATTTAAAATTAAGTTCAATTAGGCTGGGTTCACACTGGTCCGACAAACGCTCCGACATTGGGAGCTCATGTCGCATGACGTGTGAAATTTAATGTTTCCCTATGGGAGCCGTCCTAACTGGTCCGACACAAGTCGTTCCGACTTTAGAAATGCTCCCTGTACTACTTTGGTCCGACTTTGATCCTACTTCAGCCTATTGACTATCATTGAAGTCGGATCAAAGTCGGATTGCCGTCTTGCATGATCCGACTTCGGCACGCGACTTGTGCTCAGATGATCTTGAGGGGGAACGCTGCGCCAAATTTTAAATAAAAATCCGGCATGGGTTCCCCCTCCAAGAGCATACCAGGCCCTTAGGTCTGGTATGGATCTAAGGGGAACCCCCTACGCCAAAAAATCGGCGTGGGGTCCCCCCTAAAATCCATACCAGACCCTTATCCGAGCACGCAGCCCAGCCGGTCAGGAATGGGGGTGGGGACGAGCTGGCGGCCCCCCCCCTCCTGGACCGTACCAGGCCGCATGCCCTCAACATGGGGGGGTGCTTTGGGGCATGGGGGGGGCGCAGTGTGGCCCCCCCACCCCAAAGCACCTTGTCCCCATGTTGATGAGGACAAGGGCCTCTTCCCGACAACCCTGGCCGTTGGTTGTCGGGGTCTGCGGGCGGGGGGCTTATCGGAATCCGGGAGCCCCCTTTAATAAGGGGGCCCCCAGATCCCGGCCCCCCACCCTATGTGAATGAGTATGGGGTACAGCGTACCCCTACCCAATCACCTAGGAAAAAAGTGTCAATTTAAAAAAAAACACTACACAGATTTTTAAAGCATTTTATTAGACAGCTCCGGGGGTCTTCTTCCGACTTCGGGGGTCTCTCCGGTTCTTCTCCACGCTCTCCGGATCTTCTGCCGGGCTCCTCCGCTCTCTTCTGCTCTTTTGCCGCTCTTTTGCTAAAGCGGAGGAGCCTGGTCTTCAATCTTCTGCCCTCTTCTCCTGATGTTGACACGACGCTCTCCGGGGCTAGAATGCTCTCTGTGCGCTCTGCTCTGACTTATATAGGCGGTGACCCCGCCCCCTTATGCCGTCACAGTCCCTGGGCATGCTGGGACTATGACGGTATAAGGGGGCGTGGTCATCGGGTGATGACCACGCCCCCTAAAACGTCACAGTCCCAGCATGCCCAGGGACTGTGACGGCATAAGGGGGCGGGGTCACCCCCTATATAAGTCAGAGCAGAGCGCACAGAGAGCATTCTAGCCCCGGAGAGCGTCGTGTCAACATCAGGAGAAGAGGGCAGAAGGCAGAAGATTGAAGACCAGGCTCCTCCGCTTTAGCAAAAGAGCGGCAAAAGAGCAGAAGAGAGTGGAGGAGCCCGGCAGAAGATCCGGAGAGCGTGGAGAAGAACCGGAGAGACCCCCGAAGTCGGAAGAAGACCCCCGGAGCTGTCTAATAAAATGCTTTAAAAATCTGTGTAGTGTTTTTTTTTAAATTGACACTTTTTTCCTAGGTGATTGGGTAGGGGTACGCTGTACCCCATACTCATTCACATAGGGTGGGGGGCCGGGATCTGGGGGCCCCCTTATTAAAGGGGGCTCCCGGATTCCGATAAGCCCCCCGCCCGCAGACCCCGACAACCAACGGCCAGGGTTGTCGGGAAGAGGCCCTTGTCCTCATCAACATGGGGACAAGGTGCTTTGGGGTGGGGGGGCCACACTGCGCCCCCCCCATGCCCCAAAGCACCCCCCCATGTTGAGGGCATGCGGCCTGGTATGGTCCAGGAGGGGGGGCCGCCAGCTCGTCCCCACCCCCATTCCTGACCGGCTGGGCTGCGTGCTCGGATAAGGGTCTGGTATGGATTTTAGGGGGGACCCCACGCCGATTTTTTGGCGTAGGGGGTTCCCCTTAGATCCATACTAGACCTAAGGGCCTGGTATGCTCTTGGAGGGGGAACCCATGCCGGATTTTTATTTAAAATTTGGCGCGGAGTTCCCCCTAAGATTCATACCAAACAATGCCGGGCATTGGCGGGGATCCAAGTCGGATCCCCGTTCATTGAAAGTCGGACACATGCCGGCTTCATGTCGCAGGGCAAAGTCGGATCCAAAGTAGGACGGCTGTCGTGTCGCACTAGTGTGAACCCAGCCTTAGGCTTTAAAATTTGTTCACAGGCTGGTACCATAACCATACAAGGCAGTATCTGTGATTTAGCCCAGGTTCACACTGAGCTGCGGGAATGAAGCCTGAACTCGCACGATTTTACTCCCATGTGTCAGTCTCGATTTCGGCCGTGATTTCAGAGACATCTGTGCAGGTTTCTGCACAGATGTCAATGTAAATCGCAACCTGAAATCACAAAAAGTAGTACAGAAACTACTTTTTGAAATCGGTGCGACGCTCCTTTTGCATTAGGACTGTGCCATTGCCGCCGATTTGACATGCAATTTGACATGTCAAATCGCATGTCAAATCCTACCAATGTGAACCAGGGCTGAAGCAGTAAAATGCATTATATAACTGGTCCCAACTTTGCTCACAGATGTATCAATGTATAGATGTTATGTCTATGTATTACCATGTTGATGGGATACAGGTCAGTCAACATGTTAAAAAACATCATTGTAAAAATGCTAAAAAAGGTTTTCATTATGTTTAGGGAGCATTCATTCGTAGATAAAATTGAGAGGAATATCTCAAGTGGGTTCCCCTACACCTTAGTCCTTCAAGGATGAGCATATTTCTCTCCCCTATTCAGTCTAACAAAACATTGAAAAAAGATCAGGTTTCCTCTGGGTGAGACTTTTAGGGAGGGGTAGATAGCATAATGAGGTATGAGGACAATATAAAAAGTATATAAGGTTTTATTAAGAAACGTAAATTTAAAATAGTCAGCACATATATACATTCAACATATCAAAAGGTCATAATTAAATACTGGATAGGACTAGTCAAACAAGAGTATTTCAGATAGGGTAGCTGGTAATCACAGAAATCTGTTTGGTTGAAGGTAAACACAACAGAGAAAAACCCAACGCGTTTCAAAATTGCTATTTGTTCCTCAGGGGTATATGCGATTCTGTCGCAGAACGTGCAAACGTCTGCAATTTAAACAAATAAATGAAGGTTGGTTGCATAATATTGACTATACACAAGCCAATGGATAGGAAAATAACTCAAGAATCACATAGTCTGCATGGTCAGTGTCTACACACATTCAAATATAGACTCTATACGTACCCATTGGCTTGTGTATAGTCAATAATATGCAACTAACCTTCGTTTATTTGTTTAAATTGCAGACGTTTGCACGTTCTGCGACAGGATCGCATATACCCCTGAGGAAGAAATAGCAATTTTGAAACGCGTTGGGTTTTTCTCTGTTGTGTTTACCTTCAACCAAACAGATTTCTGCGATTACCAGCTACCCTATCTGAAATACTCTTGTTTGACTAGTCCTATCCAGTATTTAATTATGACCTTTTGATATGTTGAATGTATATATGTGCTGACTATTTTAAATTTACGTTTCTTAATAAAACCTTATATACTTTTTATATTGTTCTCATACCTCATTATGCTATCTACCCCTCCCTAAAAGTCCCACCCAGAGGAAACCTGATCTTTTTTCAATGTTTTGCAATTTGGGATGTGGGGCAGCTTAGCGCTCACCCTGTGACATTTAGCACTTTTTCAATTATTCTATTCATTCTAACAGGGTGATCTTCCTGCCTATAGTCACGCACAGAAAGTCTGCGGCTAGGTTTACACTGATACGGTGTGATTTGAGCTTTCTAGTGCGATATCAAGCATCACGTCTAGTGCAGGTCATGCAATTCCATGCAGAACGCATCTGAAATTGCATCAGTGTGAACCAGGGCATGTGATCTCTGAGATTCCTTTTGGGATCTGACCACATAAATGCGTTTATGTGTATGGAGTATTTAACAAAGTTTTGATGTGCTCCAAAGCAGTAAAAGCTATGGCCCTGGACCCCTCAAACTCTAAAGCGGACCTTTGCCCTCACAACTTAATTTAGATCATTGTACTACTCCCCCCCCCCCCCCCCCACTGATGCAATCTGAAATTTGTTATTTATTTATTTTGTACCTTTTTCTTGGAACACATTGCCACACTTCCTCTATTCTTCCCTAGGAGAGAATGACATTTGCAGCACCTGCAGCCTCATGGGATACACATGTCATGCCCCCCCTAGAGGCCACCGAGAATCTACTGTACACGTGCAGCATCCTGTCATTAGAAGGCTGGCTATCCACTGTTTTTTGCAGCCAGCTGATGCAGTGTAGTACATTGGCATCCTTAGCACTCTGTCTTCAAGAATCAAGAAGAGGTTACTAGCCTCCTGATTGACATCAACAAAGAAGGACACCGCAGTAGCACAAGAGATCCCTACAGGACACCACTGAATTGCTGGACGTTTGAGTATATTTTTGTGCATGACCCAGCGAGAAAGTAAAGGGGGGGACTCTTTTTTAAGTTCAATAAAATGGGTAAAAGACGGAAATATTTTATTTCAGTTGTAATACTTTCTTTATGTAGTGAAAGGTAATATGGAGGTTTTATTCCTTTCACACCTCTATAAGAAATTTGAAAAGGTCCATTTGTTTTTCCCCTAAATTCTCCCTAAATTCTCTAAATTTCCCCTAAATATTCCCTCTAAATATGCTAAATAATGTAACATAACGTTTCATCATTGCATAATATACTTGCTTTCTTAGCAGAAAATATTGCCACTGCTGTCTAAAAAAAATCAGATCTGAAGAAAATAGCAAATAACAAAGTTCACATTAGCATCTAAAATAGTCTGCTCTTTACCCGTTTACATCTCTTTGCTTAACATAGAGAATTTTTGCACAAAGTCCATTCACAGCTACAAGTGCTTCTAAACAGTGCAGAATTCACACAGGAAGCATGAAAAAAGTGCTACATGATGAGGCCATTCCCTGAAAACAGACAGAAATTGAACAATAAAACTCTTACGATAGGGTTCTTTTTTGTACCCTGCAAGCATTTTTTCTAACAGTTACTGTAAATATAGTAGTACCAACTCAGACCCATAAAGGCAAGTGACATAATGAAATTTCATATATTCCTAAAGTGCACCTGTGCCCAGACTATGACCATTAATGTATTTACATATTCTTAACAAGCAATAATAAGCTTTAAAATACTCCATTGCTGACCTCTGTAGCTGCTTGTACTGTGGAGTAATTCATCTAGTGATCTAAAGATCACAAAAACAACTCTGTAGTAGGGTTTCAGTTGGTTTTTAACAGCCTGCATTTACATTATGTTAGAATGCTGACTAGCTGCCAAGATTCTGCTTCCACAGAAAGTAAATGGGAAAGTGTAATGTTCGTGCAGAATCACTGTGACCCTTAACCCCTTTTTTCCTGATGCATGCTGGAAGTCAGTCACGAGTGTGTGTGTGTGGGACTGGAGGCAGCCGCATGATACTTAGAGGGAGACCTGTTGTATTACGACTCCTCCATGTAAGAATGTACATCACTTTCTGAGTGAGTAATAAACCGTTCCCTGGTTAAAAAGTGCATCCAGCCTGTGTGTAACTTGCTGAGCGGATACTGGCAGCATTGCTAGCAACACCCTGAGAGACCCCGTGTCGAAAGGACATAACAGAAAGATGCTGTTATTTTTCTGTCCTTGTTGTAAATTTTGAAGATGAATGCATATAGCTGCAGACATGAATGCAGGCTTAGTTTAATGCACCTTTGCTGCTTGTTGATAATATGTAAATACTTTAATGGGCATAGTATGTGCACAAGTTCACTTTATACAGAAACTGCTAAAATTGCTAGGCATTTTTTCAAAAGTGAGGACATCATTTCTGTAAAAAAAAAAAAAAGAAATTAAAGTGAAGGGATATTACTTTTTGTCATATTACTTATACATTCTGAAAGAATTTTATGGAATGGAATAAATGACAGCAAAGGCTGGGGTTCATCTCATACAAGAAGGCTGGTATTTAACAAAACTAAATACATCATACAAAATAATCTATTCATCTTTTGTAAAAATAGAGATTGCTTTATACAAGTATTCCATCACCTGTATAAACGTATTTAGGTTACAAATATTTGACCAGAATTTCTCATTGTCCCCAATACAAGGGTAAAGGTCAATCATTTTCAAGGTTCCCAATTTATCACATATGATATTCGCAGTCTCTATGAAGAGTACACTTTTAGGGCTCATGCACACGGTTAATTAGGGCTGTACACCACCCACATTAGCATATTTCTACTGAGGGTGGCGACTAAGACTAGGTGTTTCCAAATATGCTAATTTAGGTGTTGTATGGCCCCAGCTGTATGCATGACCCTTTAAGGGATCTTCAACAAATACATTGTTACTTGGAGCACCAACATGAAAAGCTGTATGGATTTCATTATTGCCAGGATTTCAAGAATGGATACAATGAAATTAGAGAGTGAATTTTCCCATGGTGTAAGACCACCATGAGGTGTCACAAAGCCCCTATGGTGTCATATTGTATAATTTCACAAAGAGTTTGTTAAACTTATTGTTAAAACATGTCATGTTTTGTATCCTGATAAACAGCTAACTTTTTTGTTATCTAAACCTCAACCATTTGGCTCTGATAAAATTGAATATAGCACTTCTGAAGGCCAGGAATATTTTAAGCAGGATGAATGCAACCATCCAATGTAATACCTAATATGAATGTATTGCTAATGTCTTACATTTATAAATATAAGTTAACTAAAAACACATCAATAAGAAATAGAAATCATCAAACAAATTTCTGAAGAAAGAAAGAACAAATGTATAAAAAAAGAGAATATCGATCTAAAGGGCAGCACAGTGGTGTAGTGGTTAGCACTTTCACCTAGCAGCAAAAAGGGTTGCTGGTTCGAATCACGACCACGACACCATCTGCCTGGAGTTTGCATGTTCTGCCTGTGCCTGCATGGGAGTACTCCGGTTTGCTCCCACACTCTAAAGACATGCTGGTAGGTTAATCAGATCCTGTCTAAATTGGCCCTTGTATATGTATGAATGTGGATTAGGGACCTTAGGTTGTAAGCTCCTTGAGGGTAGGGACTGATGTGAATGTACAATGTATATGTAAAGCGCTGCGTAAATTGACGGCACTATATAAGTACCTGAAAAAAATAAAAAAATTAATCTAAACAAAATCAGTGAATGAGCTTGTAGGCAGGAGTCTAGTTGGTGGGTCACCATTAGTTAGACAGTATGGGCTGCCAAGGTAGGGAAGGGTTATTTCTAGGTCTGCTGGTTTCCTGGGCTTTTTAGGTTCTACCTTTTTGGGGACAGCTCAAGATTAGTTAGTTAGGAGAATGGTATTTATGAGATTAGGGGGGTTATTTACGAAAGGCAAATCCACTTTGAACTACAAGTGCAAAGTGCACTTGAAATTGCAATAAAAGTGCACTCGGAAGTGCAGTCGCTGTAAATTTGAGGGGTAGATCTAAAATGAGGGGAAGCTCTGCTGATTTTATTATCCAATTATGTGCAAGCTAAAATGCTGTTATTTATCTTCCTTGCATGTCCCCCTCGGATCTACAGCGACTGTAGTTCCAAGCGCACTTTCAGTGCAATTTCAAGTGCACTTTAACACTTGTAGTTTGCACTTGTAGTGCAAAGTGGATTTGCCTTTAGTAAATAACCCCCTGTGATTCTTGTACTACATATTTGTGATGTCACAAGAACTTCAGTAAAGCATCCTAAACAGTTTTAAGCCTGGTTTAAAGTTATTCAAAGGGGTGCATGGTGGTATGTGGCCTGTTAATTATTATTATCAGAATAACAGGGCCTGTTAAGCAGACATTGGGTGCAAGAGGAAAGTCACCACAAAGGGTTAATTCAGCAGAAGAGTCAGAGAAGGAACATAGTTGCCATGGGTAACCATGAACTCGTGTGGGATTTAAAAGCAGGCAGGCAGCGTGGAGCGGTACCAGTCTCGGGTGACAGGTCCTCCGATAGAGAGGGGGTTGGTGTTTCGCCTCCCTCCCTAGCAGTCAGTTCCTCCAACAGCAACTGGCACCGAACCCATGGTACGGAGGACCCATGCATCCAGCATGGAACGGGAGAGTGAAGGAGTTAATTAAGTGTACGCATGATGTTCGCGATTGGTGCACGGTGGGATCCCATTCTGTCACTGGTAGTGAGGTGGCAGAGTTATGCTAGACTGGTGTAGAGGGCATAGGCTTAGCAGTGTCCCTTCTAAATGCAACATTCACAAGGGAAAGTGTGTAGTGACACGGGACCAAATACTTCTCAGAGGAGCTTTTTAAGTTTCATTACTGCACACAGCGCACAGCTCATCTCTAAGCTGGGGTCCCTCCTTAATGTTGACTTCCCCATGAACGTGTTCACACCTGGTCCTGGGCATTGATGAGAGCATGCATGAGACGAGAGGAGAGAAGAGGTCAGGCAAAGTGCACCCCGCCCAGCTCACAAGCTGTTAGGCTGGATTCACACCTGCATTTTGCAGATTTGCACTACAGAACGTGTTCCATAGGAAACTATAGTAAATGGACTGTAGTACAAATCTGCAAAATGCAAAAAGCACTAAAAATGCATTGGTGTGAGTCCAGCCTTAGAATCTATACATAACATTGTATTCATTCTTTAAGGTTTCCTGGCTTTGGAAGATCAGTTTACATGTAAACAAGCAGCTCTCAAACTCCCAAACAAATTAGAAGTATGTGCCCCACTATCTAGGTTTCAGGATAACTAATAGCAGTTTAGTGTTGTACAATAGACAGTGGTAAAGCCCAGATTTTGTCAAAAATTGCAAAAGCAGTACTTCAGGATGCATATGTCAGCTCTTAGCTCAGTTTTCATCTTAACAGATGCTAGGTGTGCTGCATTAGAACAACAGCAGAGTGAATTTTTTATCTTTTATTGTATATCAACCACACAGAACAGCAAAGGACTACTGAGCAGACCTGTAAACATATGCATGTGTTGCTGACTGTTATGCCCTGTACACACGAGCGGTTTTGCCGTCGGAATAAACTCTGAAGGTTTCTCCGACGGAATTCCGCTCAAGCTGTCTTGCATACACACGGTCACACCAAAGTCCGACTGTCAAGAACGCGGTGACATACAACACATATGACGGGACAACGCGTACGACGCCTCGTACTTGCTTCAGAGCATGCGTCACTTTTGGTACATCGGAACAGCATACAGAGGAGTGGTTTTCCCGATAGGAATTTGTTCCATCAGAAAAATATAGAACGTATTCTCTATCTAAGTCTGTCTGAATTTTCGATGGAAAAAGTCCAATGGGGCATACAAAGGTCGGAATATACAATGAAAAGCTCCCATCGGACCTTTTCTGATGGACATTCAGCTCGTGTGTACGCGGCATTAGAATATGTTTATTCTTATAGTAAAGAATTGAGAGTATTCCAAATTGACTATGGTACAGTGCTATGTCCTTTTAGATATAGCATTAGGTGAACTTTTTCTTAGTTTTAAATGCTTCCCTTGCCTCTGCAGCCTAAACATATGGAAAGAGCAGCATAATTGGTGCAAAGCCATCTTCATGAAAAAAGAAGTACTATCTCAGAGTGGGGAATCTCAGTGTATGCAGAAAGCAAACAAGGCACATAACGTTAACCCCATTCCCTATACTATATATTACATGAACTTATGTTCAAAAATTTTATTCCACTCTATTTGCACCAGATGAGGTTTCTCAGTGTCACATTTTTCTGCAATAAAGTAAATTCATTTTGATTAAGGCTTGCATAACATTTTTCTGTAAAACATAAAACTGTAGCAGATGATCACCAATACAAAGCTATACCTGACCGATTATATTATGACACATCTAAGTCACTTTGACTATATTTCTAAAAATGTTCTCCACTAAACTGTAAATTGCTAATTATTTCAGCCAATACTTCTTGACAACAATTTTAATTGTGAAATTGACAAAATTCAGATTAATTTTGTAAATGTCTCTTACTGGTCCTAATTCCCATACAACAATAAAGATAAATATACTGTCATCTGCACTGAGCTGGTGTCAAGGGTGGGGGGGGTGATACCGGTTTCAAGAGATATGACAGCTGGAATTAAGGGAAATCTGTAGTTTAGTAGAGAAACTGCAGTTGCAGTTGATAAAAGCATAGCTGAGGTACCAATTGGCACCAAGTGAACCAATATTTTCTTTATAGACTAGTAACATGAAAATAATAATTATCTTCCTGTAGCTTTAATCACATCAAATACACTATGCTACAATATAGTTAGCTGGAAAGAGGGTGAACATACAGTATAGTTGCAGAGTAGCCAGGATGATATGTCTGCAAATCCGGGAACTCTAGAAATCTTGCAATGTACTAGGATTCTTCTCTGGTTGCGTAGGCAGGTAATATAATATGTT
The DNA here is from genome assembly GCA_037952925.1 of Lithobates clamitans. Taxonomy (NCBI): domain Eukaryota; kingdom Metazoa; phylum Chordata; class Amphibia; order Anura; family Ranidae; genus Lithobates; species Lithobates clamitans. The sequence goes on along the minus strand of JBBGZY010000108.1, from coordinate 5,878,779 downwards.
TCCCTGTGGTAAGACATCTGCAACCAGGGAACCCCACAGTAACCTCAACATTCTGAAGTCTACTAACTCATGTGCATAAAATATTTGAATTAAATACATTTTGGAAACGGTTTTCAGAAGGGGCTAGTTGACATAATACAAGCAGGCCCCTTGCTTTACTTTCCCTTGTTTCCTGTATTTAGTGTTGACACTGACAGTACAGTACATTTTGCACAAGACTCACTGCAAACTAATAAGATTTTAATACTCAAACATTTTTTCATAACTGCAGGAGTCTCTGGCAGTGAAGGAGGAGAGTCATTGGGTGCCCTGTAGTTGCTTTAGAATATACTCTGCCGTCTGTTTCTTCCACGTCCTGTTAAAAAAAAAGCAAGCTTTAGTTAATAAAGCCAGAATAAAAACAAACAGAGAAGCACTGAAGAGCCATGGCAGAAAAAGACCAAATGGTCCATCAAGTCTCTTTGCTTTTTTTCAATTCTATCCTTTTTGTCTAAGTATAGATTATGTGTTTCCCATATGTTAAATTCACCTACTGCTGATGTTGACTGACTCATAACCTGTGTTGGAAGTCTGTTCAAGCAGCAACTACTCTTTTAGTAAAAAAATGGTTTGAGGTCATGTCCTGTTGTTCTTTCAGATTGAAAATAATGCCTTCATGACCTTATTCAAACCCTTAATATGTATTTAAACGTTTCAATTATGTCTATCTTTTCCCTTCTTTCCTCCGGACTGTAGATATAAAGTTTCTGAAATCTCCCTGATATGTTTTATCCCTTTCACAATTTTTGTTGCCCTTCTCTGGACTCATTCGGTATTACCAATATCACGTTGTAAGTGAGGTCTCCAGAAGGTGACACACTGGGGTTGATTTACTACTGGAGAGTGCAAAATCTGGTGCAGCTGTGCATGGTAGCAAATCAGCTTCTAAAGGCCCATACACACGATCGGACTTTTTCACAACAAACACACAAGTTACCTGTTTTAAGGCAACATCCGACCGTGTGTACACGATGGGTAAATGGTAATAACACTTGTTAGGATAGTTTGGCCAATAAGGGCCTCCTACACTAATTACATAAAAACTAATAAACACGTACACTTCCTGCCCCCCACCCTTTTTTTTTTTTTTTTTCTTCTTCTTAGGGGGTGGGCGAGGAATAATATGCAAGACCATTAGGTGGTTCCAAAAGGGAGGGGGAAGGGACAAGTAGGTATGACTTAGGTGAATGTGGTTGTGGAGTGATGTAATGTATTATGGTTTTGGGGTTGGTGAAAAGGGGATTTAGTAATGATGTATGAAGGTTGTTGTATTTATAAAATGGAAATAAAAAATTTTGATTATTTAAAAAAAATCAGCTTCTAAAGGCCCATACACACGATCGGACTTTTTGACAACAAACACACAAGTTACCTGTTTTAAGGCAACATCCGACCGTGTGTACGCTCCATCGGACAAACTTTTTCGGTTTTCATTGGACAAATGTTGGCTGTGCGAAAAGACAAACTTTCCTGCAACAAAATTCCTACGTCGGCTAGTCCGATCGTGTGTACACAAATCCATCGGACTGTAGTCCAAAGTACAAACACGCATGCTCAGAACCATTGCAAAAGATCAGACAACAATGCAGAAATTGTCCAAAGGGTGGCGGTAATGAGCTGAAAAACCACGTGATTTGGTGAAAGTTGACTGAAAAAGTCCTGCCGTGTGTATGCATACCAAGTTCACGGCCAACGCCCTTTGGACAGAAAACTACGGAAAAGCTTGTTTGAAGGCCGATCGTGCGTACGAGGCTTTATTCAGCTTGTTCAATTAAGCTTTGACATAAAAATCTGGAAGCTGAAAATCAACCCCAATATTCTAAATGAGATCTAAATAACTATTTAGGGCAACACTTCCTTCTGCTAGTGATCCCTCTAATGATTCACCCCAGAATTCTATTTGCTTTCCCCACTGCCAGACAACACGGTTTACTCATTTGCGATCATCTCAAAAAAGCAAATCCTTAGTAGTTCTAATCAGCACTGTCCCCATTATTGTGCTGTTTTGCATTTTGTAATGTTGTACTGCAGTTTCCACTTCATTGACCAATCTACCAGCAATGCCAAAATATAGTTTATGTTACAAACACCTCCAGGAATATCAACCCCATTCTGGCGTCAGCACAATAGCTATCTTTGTGGTGTAAGCAAAAAAAACATACCTTGCCCAACAAGCCTTCAGTTATATCACTTGCAAACCTGCTGAGGACCTAGCACAAAGCCTTGTGATATACCACTAGTGACTAGTCTCTGTTTACAAATGAATTTAGAACCACACACTGATATCTATCCTAGCCAACTGCATATTCACTGAACCCACCAAGGATTAAGTCCCAACTTTTGGGAAACTTTATAAAATGCTTTGCTGAAATCAAGATAGGCTGAGCCTGCAGCACCACCTTGTGTGTATGCAAAAAGGCACATACTGTATTGTGTGCTTCCAAAATCTGTCCTCAGATATTACCAAATGTTTTGCCGGTAACTTTACAATTTGACCGCTAGAGTAAATGGTGTAAAGCAAAGAGATCAAGCCAAATCTTTATGGATGTCTACAAAATACGGTCAGATTGAAGCGAATTTTTAAAAATGTAATCACAGTGTAGCAATGTTTTATGAAGGTTGTTGTGCAGTTATATAGGCACATGGATGCAACCAGGCAACCATACTGGCTCATTACATCTAGACGACCTGCTCCTAGCTTTACAGCGCTTCACAAAGGGTATGCTTTACAGATTCTTCTCACAGTTCTATGGAATAAACAACTTAGTAACATTTCTGTTCAGCTACTGAGAACAGATTAAGAAGAATATATATATATTTTTACACCCTAGTCACACCGATGGCGACATTGAAATCATGCTACTTCATGCACAGATGTCTATGCAAGTCGCCCCTGAACTTGCAATAAGTAGTGCAGGAACTACTTTCAAAATCGGAGTTGCACCGATTTGACCACGTTCAATGCGGGAGGAACTGTCAATTGCATGACAAGTGGCACCTGTGTGACCAGGGAGGCTTAGTGTAGAGTATATAAATCTGAGGTTTAGGGGCCCATTATTACCAGAGCTAGATAAAGTAGAACTTGTTTGTATTACTAGCTGTGTTAACAAAAAATAACAGTTCACAAGATAGAAGGTCCAGTTTACTAAGCTGTAGAACACATTTCGTTATTTTCAGACACTCAACCTATCTGCAGCTGTCTTTGATGGAAATTACAATTGCTATGTTTAGGTAGTATTAAACCCAAAAGCAAAAATGTATTATATTGCAGCTTACCAATTGTTAGATGTGATGGCTGCATTCATTTTCTCTTTTAGGCTTTCTTTCTTTTATTTTCACCTGGTGATCTGGCCAGTAAGTCTGTTGTTTTTAAAAAGAACAAGCCCTCCTGCAGATGTATCAGTTTAAAGGATGACCAACCATTCAACACTAACATGGGGTGCTTTTAATGATCAGTTTTATGTAAAACCTTTATCCCAAAAGGAAAAGAATGGTTTGCTGTAACTGCTTATAAAGTATTGGCTGGAGTTTGGCTTTGATTTGACAATCAACAATGCTGCTGTCCAAAGGTGCCCCTGTGCTCATTCATCCAGAATGGGGCACTCTAATACAGTAGGTGTGTTACTGACAGGATCACCAGGTGAAAACAGAGGGCAAAAAAGACAAAAAAAGAAAGCTAATGCAGCCACCACATCTAATTATCGACAGTCAATACATTACATTTTTGGTTTTGGGTTTAATACCACTTTAAATAATGATTCCAATAGCTTAGCGGCTTAAGTCATTAGTAGGAACACCAAAATAAATCCACTGGAAATGAAAAAATTATACCTGTCTGGTGGAAGATGGAGCCACGATAGCCAGGGTCTTTCTGAAGTTGGATTTCTTTAAGAGTGAAGATTGAGTCATCTAAACAGAGACAGCATAGTATAACAATGTTTAGTCTGGTCAGAATAAAAACTATAGACAGCAATATGAACTTTGTATTTTTTTTTTCTCTAATATTCTGGCAAATTTATGGATGATTTAATTGCTTACTATCTGGCAGTGTGTGTATTCTTTCACCAAGGCTTTTGAAATAAGGATGCCTTAGACCTAAATCTGCAGATATCCTCTTCTTGTCTTCATACTGGAAGAGGAGAAAAAATATAGGTGTTGACATAAGAAATGCTTAGCAGTGAGATAGTTTGCTTAAAGAGAAATTTTATATTTTGCATACACATTTACTAAAGCAAAGAGGTATGTTCCCTTTGCAGGAGAATGTTCACTCAGTTTAAGTCAAGCTATGTGGACTTCCATCATCCAATCATTTGCAAGTAAAAATACAGTTTTTTTATACGTTTATTGCATGTAATTGGGTATTCTTTGCAATTTGAACTTTCACTGCATTTGCTAAGCTAAAGGAAGTTCCCCTGCAAGGTGAAAATTCTCTTGAACAGCTTATTTGCCCTTTGTAAATCAACCCCATTGGTGTTTTAAATGGCCAAAACATAGCACTGTGAAAGATCTAGTTTATATTGCCTACATGTATATTGTATTCAGCTGTCAAAGAACTATTTCAGGATGAAAGCTATTTCATTTTTACAGGATATTCCAAGGCAAAATATCAAAGCTTGAACAGCTACTGGAAAAGTAAAATGAACCATTGCTTAATAAAATGTTTAAGTTAGTATCTTGGCTGTCATACTGATTCGCTGACTTCCGATTTAATGACTTGGAGGAAGTAGGTTGCAACTAGACATGTGCACACTGAAATATTTCGTTTTGGAATTTCGTTTTCGTCCGAAAAATAAATTTATTTAGTTACTCACGAAATTCGTTTTTATTTATTTTGTTTTTCGTTAAAAATTGCATTCGTCCGAAAATCCAAATTAATTAAGGCCGAATCTGTCATTGAAGGCTTATGGTGTCTGTCGAATGTTCAAAGAAGATTCAACGGAGCAGCTAAACTGTACGTGTACATTTCTGGTCGAATTTTCCGCCTACAAGCTAGCTGTAGTAGAATTCTAATGTTGTATGACTAGTAAAAATTATATTTATTAATTATTTTACTAGTCAACCAACATTAGAATTTTTCTATAGCCTATGGGCGGATGCGTTTGACCGGAAATGTATGATTGCAGCGTCGTACAGTTTAGCTGCTACGTCGAATCTTCTTAGAACTTTCGACAGACACCATAAGCCAAAGATTCAACGTTTGTATGTTTTTCGTTGTTTTGCCACAACACGGGCAGCCTCTGAGGCTATCACAACACTAGCAACACTAGTATCACTATCAAGTTCACAACACTAACACAATAGCAGCAGATTATTATGAAAAAGTTAAGTTGAACTGTAGCTTGCTTTACAATTGTTCTGCTGCTGTGCTTATGCTTAATTGCTAAATAATTCAGGTTCTCTGACAAACGGACCAGCTAAGATTGACTGTCTTGTGAAATGATTCAGTGTGTGTGTCTCTCTCTGCTAGCAAATCGTAAGTGAAAGTAAGTTGGCTGTATGTGTGTACTTAGTATTAGCCATTTTACTGCCCCTCCTCTTTGGTTACAATCGGACAATAACATTCAACATCATCATTATTTTTATTTTACTTCCCCCACCCAATACCAGCATCGATCTTTTCTCTCTATGTCAAATCTTTTCTCTCTATGTCAAATCTTTTCTCTCTATGTCAAATCTTTTCTCTCTACATAGAATAATCTTGGACTAATAGAGTTAAGGTTAGGCACATTCGACCACAGGTTCGATAGACACAGATTGTTATTGTCAGTGTTATGTCAAATCTCCTATCTATATCGAACTGTTGTCGTAACGAAAACGAAAATAAAGCATTTGTTTATGACGGATCTTTCGGTTTTCGTATTCTGCACTCTCCTTATCGTTTGTTAAAACGATAACAAAAATACCTGAAATTCGGACGAAAATGCATTCGGATGAAAACGAATGCACATGTCTAGTAGCAACCAAAGTCAGCACCTGATCTGCTGTACATACTTAGTATCTTTTAGTAACTTAGGAAGTGTTTAAAACAATTGGATTAGCGTGAAAGCCAGACACCTAGCCTAGTCAACAGTGATCTACACATATCTCGCAGCCCATTATTAAGGGAAAGCCTTACTTAAAAAAAAATCATAATTACCCTTTGCCCCATCAGCAGGATAGTGATTGTGTATGTCTCCACCTTAGTACATGCAACAAGGACAATTATTCTCTATCCCCAACCCTGTTAAATGTGTGCCACTTTAGAGGTCTATACTGCTGCTGCATGCAAGGGTAAATGCTCATTTAGGTCTAGAGGGCCGCAAAACAGTACTTTAAATCTACCCAATCCTCCACTCCCCTGGCAGTCAGCGCTCTCCTCTACTCCCCTAGGACTGTCCCTTGACATCCTCTCAGCCAATGCAGGGTGATAGACTGCTGGAGCATTGGAGAGAAGAGGCTGCAGGACCAGTCTTAAGCCTCGTACACACCATTGGATTTTCGGCAGGGAATTGTATGATGACAGACTGTTTGCCTAAAATCCGACCGTTAGTATGCTCCATCAGACAATTGTTGGCCAACTTTCCGGCTAGTAAAGGCAGGCTAGTAAATTTTCAACGGACAATGATCTGTTGTCAGATTTTCCTATCGTGTGTACACAAGTCCATCACACAAAAGTCCAAAGTACAAACACGCATGCTCAGAATCAATGCTCACCAAACACGACATTAGCAGAAGGTACCCCAAAGGGTGTCACTCAAGTGCTGAAATTCCTCGTAGTACGTCACTAGGTTCGTGTTTGTTGGCTGACAATTGTGCACCGTTTGTATGCAAGACGAGTTCACGGCACACGCCTTTCGGACAAAAGTGTGATGCTTTGTCTGCGGAAAATCTGATAGTGTGTACGAGGCTTTACAGATGGGAGGAAGCGTGCTGGAGAACTAGACCTAAACCAGCATTTAACCCTTGCAGTGCAGGGGCAGCCCAATTGCAAGGGTGGATTTCTCATTGGAGTTCAGCAGTAAGCTATACATTTTACAATTACATTAAAGTGTATCTAAAGTAAAACCTTTTGCTTGGGTACCACTGGTTAAATTTTCCTTTAACTTGTTGCCTTGGGAGGCAATAGGCAACAAGAAATGAGAAGAAATCACTGTAAATTGTACAGAAATGCCCCATACACGTGATACAAAAACGTTTGACTTTTTTTGCTTGCTAGTTGCAAGTAGAAATTGAATAGGCTGCTAAAGTTACGAAAATACTTGTACGACAGAATAAAAATTCAGAAGTGATGTAATGTGTTGTAGTTTATTTGTATTGTATTTTCGGACGACAACTGTACGGATTAAACAAGAATCGTACAATCTGGTATTGTATGTGAAAAATGTTCGTGCTTGTTCGATCGGATAATAATCGGATGAACTGTCGTGATCGGCTATAAAAAGCTATGTACTAACAATCAGATTATCGTACGATCACTTTGAAATTGATCTCTGTATTTTTCGTACGATGTTCGGATCATGTGTACGGCCATTAGAGAGCTGTCATAGAAAAAGGTATCTTCAATGGAGAATTTTCCTTCACCTCTTCCTCCAGTGACCACTCAATGTCCTCTCATTTTCTATCGCTGGGACAAGGGTTAGCAGGAAAAATAAATAGAAGACTGACTCCCCCCCAGTAGGGACACAGACAGCAACATAAACTTGACAAAGGTGGGAATTTTCTGAAACTGGAGAGTGTAAAATCTTGTGCAGCTCTGCATAGAAACCAATCAGCTTCCAGATTGTATTGTCAAAGCTTAATTGAACAAGCTGAAGTTAGAAGCTGATTGGCTACCATGCACAGCTGAACCAGATTCTGAGTGCTCTAGTTTTAGTAAATCCCCCCAAAGTGTCTAATCCTTCCCTCCTCTATCCAAAACTAAAAAAATGCCTTTACAGTGTATACACTTTAAAATAAATAATATGTATATCAATACAGCTCCTAGTACTATATAAAATACATACCAGCAATAAGCTGTTTAGAAGATCGATCCCCTCAGAATCAAGTCTGAAACAGACATAAGGTTCTACTGTTATTGTCATAAGAACAAAAAGACACAATGGGAGTTATTTACGAAAGGCAAATCAACTTTGCACCACAAGTGCACTTGGAAGTGCAGTCGCTCTAAATCTAAGGGGTGGATCTGAAATGGGTGGAAGCTCTGCTGATTTTATCATCCAATCATGTGCAAGCTAAATGGTGTTTTTTTATTTTCCTTGCACGCCCCCCTCGGATCTACAGCGACTTTCCTTCCAAGGTCACTTTCAGTGCACTTTCAAGTGCACTTGCAATTCACTTATAGTGCAAAGTGAGTTTGCCTTTAGTAAATAACCCCCAATGGGTTTAATTTACTAAAGGCTGTGCACTCTGAAAATGCAGTTGCACCCTGCAAGTGCAATTGCTCAAGAGCTTAGTAAACAAGGGGAAGCTCTGCTAACTTTCATCATCCAATCATATGCAAGCAAAAATGCATTTTTTTTCCCCTTGCTATTGATTGGGTATTCTATTCAAAGTGAAGCATCAATGTATTTATTAAGCTCTATTTGCCTTTTGTAAATCAACCCCAGTGACTGCTGCTGTCAAAATTCACAGCAAGTAAAAGTATTAAAATGCAAAGGAACCAAAATATCACAGTATACAAACAGGTCAAAACTTTGATTTAAAGCGTTAATTCAACTTTATAGAATAACTATAACACTTTATGATCTAGCACTTTAAGAACTGCAAACCCAAATGTTGTCTTTGGAGCAAAGCACAGATATCACATACTTCCACTGTTGGCCAAAGTAAAGGCAAACTTTTGTTTCTAATACTGTACCTACTGCTCAAAATTGGTGAACTTGTTGTGCCAGTCAAAACTGGTAAAATTATTAAACTTGTTATTTTTTAGTTTTATTATTTCTTATGATAATGATACTGTTGATAAACTGAATATTTCTGTACAGATGACTTCAGAGGGTCAAACTACATTCATTGAAGAAAATGACTGTGATGTATGATAAGCAGTTTAAAGAGCCCTTTCACACTGGGGCAGTTTGCAGGCGCTATTGCGCTAATAATAGCGCCTGCAAACCGACCCGAAAGTGCCGCTGCTGTGTATCCAGTGTGAAAGCCCCGAGGGCTTTCACACTGGAGCGATGCGCTGGCAGGACGGTAAAAAAAGTCCTGCCAGCAGCATCTTCGGAGCGGTGAAGGAGCGGTGTGTAAACCGCTCCTTTACCGCTCCTGCCCATTGAAATCAATGGGACGGCGCGGCTATACCGCCGGCAAAGCGCCTCTGCAGAGGCACTTTGCGGTGGTATTTAACCCTTTCTCGGCCGCTAGCGGGGGGTAAAACCGCCCCGCTAGCAGCCGCATAACGACGGTAAAACGCCGCTAATAATAGCTGCGTTTTACCGCTGACGCCGCCCCCCGCCCCAGTGTGAAAGGGCTCTAAGAGCAAACATATACAACACTGATTAATGTGGAAAATGTTCAATAGGAAAAAATATGGCTATATTTTCTTCTGCAATTAACTTATTTTTTATCATACTGCTGAATAGCGGTGTGATAACACTATTTGGTACAATGGAGCGATAAGCATGGTGGATAATTTTATTTTCAAAGTTTACAACAGAAGTACTGAAATCTCAGCTTCTTTCCTATTACTTTTTATTGCAGCAGAATCTTGGCAGCCTTCAAACTCTCTAACGTAAACAAGCAGCAGTAGCTTGTTAGCTATAAAGGCTCATTCACTTGTGCAGCTATACTACTGCCTTCTGTAAAGCGATCTCTTGTGGATCACTTTTCAGAGGGGGTTTGACAGGTGGTGAGGCCGTGATATCTCACCACCTGCTTTAATCCTCAAAATTCCAAACCACTGCATTGCATGTGGGTTGCAGGGTATTTGCTGAGTGGCCCCATTCACTTACATGGGTTGCCTTTGGTAGCAGTACTGCTTACCGAATGTGACATGCTGTTTAACTTTAGAAGTTGGCATACTTAGTTACAATAGTTACATAGTAGGCCAGGTTGAAAAAAGAAACAAGCTTTACCTGGCTCTTCCGGACTCTGGTTTCTTCTTTATTGACCCTACTTCCCACGTGTACTTGGGGTAGTTTAGTTTTCTGCTCAACCAGTATGGACATGGAGTACTAAATATTTGCAGCCTATCCTCCACTAACCTTGATGAAAAAAATCTCGCCACCTGCAGACCTTTTTATTAGAGCCTATTGAAAATAGGTCATGAATACGCAAATACAGTGCAGCTTTGTTAGCTAAGAAGACTGGGGTGCTGATGATCATGGTGTAGGATGTGACTTCAGGACCATTTCTCTCTCTGATCCAAGGTAAGTATAAGAAAAGCTAAATTAGACTTACCGGTAACTCCCTTTCTGAGAGTCTTCAGGACAGCCCATGAGACCTAGGGCTCCTCCTACCAGGACAGGAAACACATTAACCCCCACCAGATAAAAGGGTAGCCCTCCAGGCCCCATGTCAGTATTATAGAGAACCGCAGGACGTACCTGCAAAACATATGTACAATACACATAATTCAAGACATAACCGGGTGGGAATCCGGCTGTCCTGGAAGACTCTCAGAAAAGGAGTTACCAGTAAGTCTACCTCAGATTTTCTCAAGGCATCTTCCAGGACAGCCTATGAGACGATGAGCCATAACTTATCAGTCTAATGAGGGGGCACTGCCTCAAGGACCTTTATGACCAAACGCCTGCTCCTGAGAAGATAGGAGGTAGAGGCGATAATGTTTAATGAAAGTCGAATAACTGGACCAGGTGGCAGCTTTGCATATTTGTTCCGGTGAGGCTCCAGCTCTTTCAGCCCAAGATGCGGACAAGGCTCTTGTTGAATGCACGTTGACAAAAGGTGGAGAAACCTTCATAACCCTATAGGATTCAGTAATAGGTTTTGGTGACTTCTAGGTAGAAGAGAAGAATTCTCCTGACATCTAGGAAACAAAATGTATTTTCTTTCTCGCCCTTCGGCGTACCGCAAAAGGTTTATAGCACAATATTCTTAGATCTGTGGAGGGTACTGGCTACCTTAGGCAAAAACCCCAGATCCATTTTCAACACAACCCGATCATCAAAGATTATGAGGAAAGGCTCCCTGACTGAAAGAGCCTGCAATTCACTGACCCTACGAGTTGAGGTAATTGTCACTAGGAAAATTGTCTTTAGAGTAAATAATTTAACGGAAGCATCCTCAAAGGGAAACTCTACCAGAGCCTGTGGAACTAGAGACATTTCCCAGGTAGGACATGTTCCAACCACCACCGGCTTAGATCTAGCAATTGATTTAAAGAATCTAGCTAGAACGGGATTTTCCAAGAGACAATACTGGAGGAAAACACTAATAGCCACCACCTGTACTCCAAAATTGACTGAACGTCGTGAGCCACTCTTCGATTTTCAGATAACCAAGAGCTAAATTTCTTTCAAACTTTGGAGTATATAGCTCTTGTAACCGGCTTCCTGCAGTTAACCAGGGTTTTGACCACTTTGCCAAAAATCCCTGGGAGCTTAATATCTTCTCTTCAGATATCAAGCCATTGAGGTGCTGAGAGGATGCTCTAAACTAGAGTCTGCAGCAGGGAAAACTATGGCCTAGCCTCTTGGGCCAAAAAGGGGCTATTAAGATGAGATCTGTCTCTTTCAGAAGAAACTTCCGGAGGAATTCCAGAATTAGTCTGATAGGCAGGAAGGCGTAGCAGAGGTTGAATGGCCAAGGATTCGCTAGTGCATCGATCCCCATAGATCGTTTTGCTGGCTTCAGGGAAAAGTACTTCTTTGTCTTGAAATTGCTTTGATTTGCGAAAAGATCTACTTCAGTGATCCCCATCTGTCAGTAAGTTCCACAAAAATCTCCAGGTAGAGGGGACCGATTGTTGTGACACACCTGGTAGTGGCTGAGGTAGTCTGCCAGACAGTTTTGCGTCCCCTTTAGGTGTACTGCTGTGATTGAGGACAGATTCCCTTCTGCCCATGACAAGATCTTCTGGGCTATAAATTGAAGGGTCCAACTTCTTGTACATCCTTGCTTGTTGAGGTATGCCACAGTAGTAATGGTGTTGGATAGAATCTGCAGATTGTGACCCTTGACCTCCCTCTGAAATGCTTCTAAGGCTCTCTGTACCGCCAGAAGCTCTCTTTTATTCGATGAAGCCTTTGCTTCCCTGGGGAACCATGTTTCCTGCACCACAACATGGCTTAGATGGGCTCCCAAATCCCAAGGAACTTGGATCTGTCGCAATCCTTTGCGATATAAGAATGAACCATTCCAAACTCCTTGTCAGTTGAAGTGGCGATCTCCGCTACCACAAGCTTCCTTTAATCCTGGAGGGTATCCGAACCCTTGTCTCTAGGGAACTTGTGGATCCGTCACAGTTTCTTAGCAGAAACAGCTGCAGTGGCCGTTGGTGCAACCTCACCCATGGTACTGCAGGAAAGCAAGAGGTCATCAGACTTAGCGCTCTTGAGGTTTCTCTGAGCTAGATCCAGTGATTGGTCTGCAAGGCGGAAATCATTTGAATCTGCAAGACTTTTTCCTGTGGAAGGAAAATCTTCTGATTCACCAAACAAAATTCGTATCCCAGATAAGTGACCTTCTGAGTTGGAATCAGGGAAGACTTCTCTCTTTTGAGCAACTAGCCCAGCAACTGCAGAAACTCCTGTCTCGAGTATGACTCCACTAGGAGGTTGTGCAGGTAAGGGATGATTGTAATTGTTTTTAGCCTTAACGAAGACAGTGCTTCTCCCAGGCTTGGCGGATTGTTGAGGAGGGTTAAACAAGACCCCTCCCTATTTCTGCCTTTGTGCCCTGTCCAATGTTTTTTGGCCTGTTGTTTCTCTCTCTCGGACCCTGCTGCCTGCTTTGGCCACATTTTTTTCTGGCCTCTGGATTCCTTTTTCTTGTCAGCCGTTCACTCTAGTACCTATTGTAATCCAGGGCCAAAAAGATAATCATCTGTCAAGGGAAGACCACACAGGCGCAATTTGGAAGAAGAGTCACCTGACCAGGTTTTAAGCCAGAGACTTCTGGCGGAATTCACCAAGGCCAAGGTCCTAGCTGTCATTCTAACCGACTCTGCGGAATAATCTGTCAAAAAACCAACCGCCCAAAAGAAGAGTGGGAAGGATTTAAGGATCTGCTCTCTAGCAGTTCCTGCCAAAAGTGTGTGTTAACCATAACTTCAGGTTTCTGGCTACACAAGTAGTTGCTAAGGCTGGTTTAAGACTGACAATTGATGAGTCCCAGGCCCTGCGCAAAAGTATCTCTCCTCTTTTATCCATAGGATTCTTAAGCGTGCCCATGTCGTCAAACGGTAGGTCCGTATTTTTGGAACTTTTTGATAGAGGTGTGTCCAACTTGGGGTTTTTGTTCCAAGGCTGCGCTATGTCTTCCTAAAAAGGAAACCTTTTCAGGTTTCCGGATAAAAATGTGTTTCTCCCTGAATTTTTTTCCATTCTAATTTAATCGTATCAAGAAGGGAACTATGCACAGGAAAAACTCTAGCCTTTTTCTTATGCATTCCTTCATACATAAGATCGTGCTTAGTCATTTGCACCTTCTCCTCTTCTATTTCAAGGGTCGTATAGATAGCCTTCAACAAGTCATCAACATCTTCTAGTGACAGCTTGTACCTCGAGTTTCTGACAGATTCCCTATCCTTAATCTCTTCTGACCCTGATTCTTCATGCGAAGAATGGGGATATCTGGGTTCTTCCTCTGAATCTTCACTATCCACGCTCTGCGGTAGAGCACCAGAAAAACTGGAGCCTTATCTGGCAAAGGATCCTGAGAGGGGACCTGTATCTTGGCCATTAGGGATTTAAAGGAGCTAAACTGAGAAGTTAGCTCATCTCTAACTGAAGTAAGCATTTTCTGACAAGATACAGCCGGGTCATCCTTAACTAGGCTATCTATGCATGTGCGGCAGACTGGTTTACTCAACAAGGAGCTCAATTTGCCTCTGCAGACTGCACACTTCCTTTTGTGTGGTTGTGCCTCTGCCTTAGTCTGTCCTGAGTCTTGGTCTGCAACAGAAAACAAACAACCCCAGGTTGCAATTTAAACCACACCAACACAAAAACAACCCAGTGCAGGAGAAAAGAAAGGTGTCCCCTTTACCCAGCCCCACTAGGTATAAGGGGAGAAACACTCGCCAGATTTGCAAGGGGTTAAACAAGCTCCAGGCTTACCTATGAGGTGTTGGAGCCTGCATCCGCTGCCTGTGCAGGTACTGCAGAGGAATCCATCCTACTCCTGTAGTGAATCCACAGCCTCTGTTGGGTTTTTCACTACTGTACAATAGCCGCCCAGCGTCCCCTGTCCGCGCCTCCAGAGACCGGAATCAGCATCTCTGGTGCCCGCTGATGTCAGCTGCCTCAGAAGTGACCCACACTTCCTGTGGGCCAGCTTGCAATGTGCACCGGCTTCGCCTCTCCACGCGCTCAAGAAGCAGCTCTCACAGCTTTCCCCTGCCTAATCAGCCCAGCTGTCTGTGGGGATGCACGCTGCTCCGGCCCTGTGGAATAACCCGCACCTGACAAGAGCACTGGATTTGGAGCTAGACATCAGCTGCGGTCCTGGTCTTCCCCAGATACTGAGCACAGAGGATAGCAGCAGCCCCCTACTCCCCCGGCGGAGGTGACGTTCTGGGCTTACAGGAGAAGGTAGGAAACTTTCCTTACAGGAGACAAGAGCATTTCCCATGAGAACTAGGGAGATCCGGTTCCAGGAAATGTTAACCACCCGCTGGAGGAAACACCAATACTGACATGGGGCCTGGGGGACCGCCCTTTTATCCGATGTGGGTTAACGTGTTTCCTGTCCTGGTAGGAGGAGCCCTAGGTCTCATGGGCTGTCCTGGAAGACACCTTGAGAAATATAGTTAGCATATTGAAGGGGGATCAGTTAAAACTGACCAATTTAAAGGTATTGTTACACTTTTTAATACGCATTTTTCTTAGTTAAGTTTATGCTTAATAATTAAATATCAATCATGCTTTATGTGAAATGTACACCTTTTAATTGTCACAATAGTAAAATTGTAAATACTGCATACTGATGTTGATTTACCAAACCACAAGAAAATTTTCACTTAGCAAAGTGAATGTTTACTTAGCTTAGTGAATGTGGTAAAGTCAATTTGAATACACAATCATGTGCAATAGAAATAAAAAAATTATGAAATATACACATTCTACATTCCTTTAGTAAATCAACTGCTATATTTAAAGGAAAGCACATAGCTAAAGAAAGCCATTTAACCTCCCTGGTGGTATGATTATTTCAGATTTTAGGTGCTGAAAGCGGTACCATTATTTTGCATGGAAATTTGGCGTTTTATATTGTAGGCCTGTAGTTCTTAGGAATAACTCACTTAAATCTGTCCAAACCAGAGTCTAGTAGACATCTCGGGTATGATAAAGTTTGAAACACAAAATCATAAATTATAATATAATAAATAACTATAAATAATAATATAATAATACTTTTTATTCAATAAATTTTAGTAAATAACATAATCAAAAACACTGACATTTTTTTTGGCCAAACAAGGGTGCAATATTAGTAGTCATATTGCTTCAGTAAACGTCCCGGGTATGGAAAATTTTAAAACATGGTACAGTACAAAGTCCGACGTCACAGTCAGGACAGTAGAACCTGGTTTCTTTTCTGATTTTCCTTCCAGTGTCGTCACGCTTAGAGCAGCAAACCACACACATCCTTGTGGGTGCAGACTTCTTTTCCGTTTGTGGAATGTGGTCCATAAAGTGACGACTAGTCAGGCGTTCTGGGTTCACAACGCCAGCAGCACGGCATCCAGGTCTATTTACAGTCGGTGTTTGGTGCTTGAGAAATATAAGTTTGGCAACTTTCCAAACAAAGTCTGCATGAACCACAGGCTTGTCACTCTTTTTTTTTTAGAAGAATGAAGACATTCCACAGGCATTGTTCAAGAAGATGCCTGAAGATTTTTTTGTAATATTTTTTTTGTTGCTTTCTCATGGCTGGATAAAAAGTCATGACCTGGTCAGCTCTGTCAACACCTCCCATGGTGTTGTTGTAGTCCATCACGACTTGTAGTTTCATTACATCTTTTCATATTTTGTGTGTACCATGACAGTAAAGGTGTTGTGAATAGTACTTATTAGGCACACATCTTTTTTGTAGCGCCATCTCAGTGCCATTATTTTGCCTTTCTGCCAGGCAACTATTTCTCCTGCCTTGAGCTTTTTATTGCCAAAGGTTGGTGGCATGTCATGCCGGTTAGCTCTAACGGTCCCATATGCATCCATCTTGTGCTGTAGAAGGAACTCATAGAGTTCTGGAGAAGTGTAAAAATGATCTGTGGTTACACAGTAGCCCTGATTCAGCAATGGCTCAATCAAAGTATGAACAGAAGCGGTTGCCATTCCATAATTACTGAATCTTTCGTTGAATTTGGTTCCTTTCCCGGTGTAAAGGACCGAATTCCATATGTAACTATTGCTGGATTCACAGAGCATGAATGATTTTATGCCAAATCGTACTCTCTTAGATGTGATATACTGTATCCAGCTGAGTCTTCCTTTGTAGGCCATCAGACTTTCGTCGATACTGATGTCTCTATCTGGTACATAGGTCTGCTGGAAATTTTTCTGAATAATTTATTATACCTCCCAGTCAAAAAGAGTTGGAGGTATACCAAGGGGTTGTCATTTTCAACCTCCACTTTGATACCCGGTGCTCCAGTAAACAGGAATCTTGGGGGCGCTGCGTGCTCCGTACCGTAGTCAATTGAGCACCAAGTCCGCACATCATTGGGCACAGTCGCAGGATCATCGCTGAAATCGCTTTCCGTGCCTGATGATGAACTTCCCCACGAATCGCTATCACTCAATTCTGCAAGCGATTCTGTATCACTGATAAATGTGTGGTTAATCCTAGATACAGCCCCACCTAAACTAGGTTAACCCCCACTGCGCCCAGGATTATGTAACTAGATGCTATTAAACATCCAGCACAATACCGCCTACCTATAGCTGCCACTTGACAAATAAACAATACTACAATGGAATTTAAATCTGCACTGAATAATGAATAGTGATCACCTTCCGTGACAATTTAAATTGTGGCGCTAATCACAATACATCTAATTCACCCCTTACAGTGAAAAAATAAATAAATTGTGAATTAAACAAACTAAACTAATAACAACTAAAAAACCAACCACCTTTTTACTGGTATATATCTACATGTGGTGTAATCCAACCTACACCCAAATAATTGAATATTGTGACAATATGTGTAAACACTCCCTTAGTGATTTCCCCACATATTATTCAACATACATATTGTATTATATACACCATAATACATAACGTGACTCAGTGTTAAATTGCTCAAAAATTGCTCATCCAAAATAACTCACTGTTTTCCAGCAGGTCATATGCCGCTTTTGAGGTAGAGGCACGCTTTTTTGATGCCATGGTCGCTCTGCAGTTTCCAGACAGAAAGTACATAAAGCTGCAGGCAAGGGCACTGGATAAAGCACTGGGGGGCAAACTAAGGTCAATTTTATTTTTTTTTAGTAAAGTAGTCCAATAGGATTACAATGTATCAGTGTGTTTGTGCTTTATGCTATTTGAATTTTGCCACCGGTTCCACCCCCCTGCGTTGCGACGATTGCAGGGAACGGAAGCCAGGGCGCACAGTGCATCGGGTGGAAGATCCGGCCGCCGTACACAGCGGGAGTACCTCTTACAGGATTCAGCGTTGCGATCCCGAGTGTGGCTCGGGGTTACCGCTAATGGTACTGAAATCTCACCCCGAGCCACACTCGGGAATACTGCCGGGGGGTTAAGAAATAAATATGAAAATATATTGATCATTTTAAAATACTTAAATTGATCCTAATCGCTAGACAGCTGTCACATGACCCAGCTCTTTGCCAGCCTGTCTGTAAGAAAACAGTATCAGGTGGAGCTTCTAGTAATCTGCTACCAGTTACATGAATAAATAAATAATATCAATAAACCTTTTTACATTGTCATACAAATATACAGTGCCTTGAAAAAGTATTCGTAATCCTTGAAATGTTCCAAATGTTGTCATGTTACAACCAAAAACGTAAATGTATTTTATTGGGATTGTATTATTACTATTATACAGGATTTATATAGCGCTGACAGTTTACGCAGAGCTTTACAACATTAGTCTGATTGTATGTCAAAGTGGCACATAATTGTAAAGTGGAAGGAAAATGATAAATGGTTTTCAAAATGTTTTACAAATAAATATCTGAAAAGTGTGCCGCGCATTTGTATTAAGCCCCCTTTACTCTGATACCCCTAACTAAAATCTAGTGGAACCAATTGCCTTCAGAAGTCACCTAATTAGTAAATAGAGTCCACCTGTGTTTAATTTAATCTCAGTATAAATATAGCTGTTCTGTGAAGCCCTCAGAGGTCTGTTAGAGAACCTTAGTGAACAAACAGCATCATGAAGGCCAAGGAACACACCGTTGTTGTAGAGAAGTTTAAAGCAGGGTTAGGTTATAAAAAAAATATCCCAAGCTTTGAACATACAGTAATAGTTACATAGTTACATAGTAGGCGAGGTTGGAAAAAGACCATCAGGTCCAACCTATGTGTGTGATTTTATGTCAGTATTACATTGTATATCCCTGTATGTTGTGGTCGTTCAGGTGCTTGTCTAATAGTTTTTTTAATTATCGATGCTTACCCCCAAAACCACTGCCTGTGGAAGAGAATTCCACATCCTAACTGCTCATTCCACATCCTAACTGCTCGTTCCACATCCTAACCGCTCTCATGGAGAACTGTTCAATGCATCATACGAAAATGGAAAGAACATGGCACAACTGCAAATGTACCAAGACATGGCCATACACCTAAACTGACAGGCCGGCCAAGGAGAGCATTGGTAACTCTGGAGGAGCTGCAGGTGATCTACAGCTCAGGTGGGAGAATCTGTCCACAGGACAACTATTAGTCATGCACGCCACATATGTGGCCTTTATGGAAGAGTGGCAAGAAGAAAGCTATTGTTGGAAAAAAGCCATAAAAAGCCTTATTTGCAGTTTGCGAAAAGCCATGTGGGAAAACAGAAAACATGTGTAAGAAGGTAAAGAAAAAGAAAATAAAAACTGCGCTAAGAAATGTGTGAATACGTGATTCAAAATTAACATAAAAATAATGACTGTAAAAAGCAGCAATTCAAAATATATATGACACCCATATACCAAGTAAATAAGAAAACCCCTGAATCGCGCTAATAATAAAAATATTTGAAAATCATATTAGAAATATCATATATCCATGACTGAATTGCTGAACCACACAGAGTCCTATGGATATATGAACCATATTACATGTCATAAAACTGAGTCATGGCTATTGATGTGATCTATAACCCAATAGAATAACAAATAAAAGTCTCTAAAAAAGGTGATAAAAAATTGTCCACCCGTGCAAAAAATTAAACAGCATAAAAGTCCACACAAAGAGGAATCTTCAACTGTTGAATAGCAAGAAGTTGTGTGATCCACCACCAGTGTAGAAGGGGTTACTCCTTACCAGACAGAAATGATCCCCCATTACAGAGGATCATAGAAGGCATGTCAACTGTGATGGCAAGTGTATCTCCCGTGCTGGACTGCCGCTTTGGCAGAGTCAGTATGGGGGATCCTGATTGGTCACTTTAAAACTGAGAATCTGGAGATTTCTCCCTGTCGATCTTCCACATAGATAGGATTCTTCATTGTTCATGAACTATCAGTCGATCTTGCTTCTCCCAACCCCTCCTCCGTGTGTGGAAGAGCACCGCCTGAGGGAAGAAGAGGGAGATACAATTGTCGTGCCAGAAGATTCAACATATCAGCCCGACAAAACTGAAGAATGGAGATCGACTGACAGTTTATGAACAATGAAGAATCCTATCTATGTGGAAGATCGACAGGGAGAAATCTCCAGATTCTCAGTTTTAAAGTGACCAATCAGGATCCCCCATACTGACTCTGCCAAAGCGGCAGTCCAGCATGGTAGATACACTTGCCATCACAGTTGACATGCCTTCTATGATCCTCTGTAATGGGGGATCATTTCTGTCTGGTAAGGAGTAACCCCTTCTACACTGGTGGTGGATCACACAACTTCTTGCTATTCAACAGTTGAAGATTCCTCTTTGTGTGGACTTTTATGCCGTTTCATTTTTTGCACGGGTGGACAATTTTTTTATCACCTTTTTTAGAGACTTTTATTTGTTATTCTATTGGGTTATAGATCACATCAATAGCCATGACTGAGTTTTATGACATGTAATATGGTTCATATATCCATATGACTCTGTGCGGTTCAGCAATTCAGTCTTGGATATATGGTATTTCTAATCTGATTTTCAAATATTTTTATTATTAGCGCAATTCAGGTGTTTTCTTATGTGTAAGAAGTTACTCTGGTCAGGTGGGATCAAAATGGAACTTTTTGGCCTAAAAGCAAAACGCTATGTGTGGCGGAAAATTGACACTGCACATCAACCTGAACACACCATCCCCAACGCGAAATATGGTGGTGGCAGCATCATGTTGTGGGGATGCTTTTCTTCAGCAGGGACAGGGAAGCTGGTCAGAGTTAATGGGAAAATGGATGGAACGAAATACAGGGCAATCTTAGAAGGAACCTGTGATGCTGTGTACACATGACTAGGGATGAGCCGAACACCCCCCCCCCGTTCGGTTCGCACCAGAACATGCGAACAGGCAAAACATTTGTTCGAACACGCCAACACCGTTAAAGTCTATGGGACACGAACATGAAAAATCAAAAGTGCTAATTTTAAAGGCTTATATGCATGGTATTGTCTTAAAAAGTGTTTGGGGACCGGGTCCTGCCCCAGGGGACATGTATCAATGCAAAAAAAAGTTTTAAAAATGGCAGTTTTTTGGGAGCAGTGATTTCAATAATGCTTAAAGTGAAACAATAAAAGTGCAATATTCCTTTAAATTTCGAACCTGGGGGGTGTCTATAGTATGCCTGTAAAGGGGCACATGTTTCCCGTGTTTAGAACAGTCTGCCAGCAAAATGACATAACCGAGTGACCCCACCCCCCTCTGACGCTACGGGAAAGCCATAGGGATATCCCCTTATGTCAGAGGGGGTGGGGTCACCCGGCGATGCCATCGTGTGGCTCCGCCCTCACTTATAAAAGAACTGTCACCTGAAAGGCCCGTCATTACGGCAGGTGCCTCAGATCGTAGGCGGCTTGCTTTACCAATAAATTTTTATGTGTATTGCCGGACCGACAATTCATTATAGCCGACACTAGCTCTAGCACTTTTGAATGACTTTTTTTTCCGACAATGCATTTTAGCCGCCACTAGCTCTAGCACTTTTAAATGACTTTTTTTCCCCGACAATTCATTTTAGCCGGCACTAGCTCTAGCATTTTTAAATGACTTTTTTTCCAGACAATTCATTATAGCCGGCACTAGCTCTAGCACTTTTAAATGACTTTTTTTCGCGACAACTCATTATAGACAGCACTAGCTCTAGCACTTTTAAATGACTTTTTTTCCCTTTAGAAATGTCATTTTGCTGTCAGACTGTTCTAAACACGGGAAACATGCACCCCTTTACAGGCATACTATAGACACCCCCCAGGTGCAAAATTTAAAGGAATATTACATTTCTATTGTTTCACTTTAAGCATTATTAAAATAACTGCTCCTGAAAAAACTGTCGTTTTTAAAACCCCCCGGGACCCAAAATTTTTTTATGACAACACCATGCATATACGCCTTTAAAAGTAGCACTTTTGATTTCTCCCATAGACTTTTAAAGGGTGTTCCGTGGCTTTCGAATTTGCAGCGAACACCCCAAATTGTTCGCTGTTCGGCGAACAGCCAATGTTCGAGTCGAACTCATGTTCGACCCGAACATAAAGCCCATCCCTACACACGACCGGACTTTTCGTCGGACTGAACCCCGAAGGACTTTTTGATGGGGTTCAAAAAGTTTCAACGAAACGGACTTGCCTACACATGATCACACCACCAGTCCGATCGTTTCGAACATGACGACGTACGACCGGACTAGAATAAGGAAGTTCATAGGTATAACATGAAACATGTTCTATTTGTAAAGTCAGACAGATTTTTCGACAGAAAAGGTCCGATGAAGCCCACACACGATCGAATTTTCAGATGGATTTGTTCCGTCGGACCAGTTCGGTCGAAAAGTCCGGTCGTGTGTACGCGGCATTAGAGTCTGCAAAATACTTGAGACTGGGGCAGAGTTTCACCTTCCAGCAGGACAATGACCCTAAACATACAGCCAGAGCTAAAATGGAATGGTTTAGATGAAAGCATATTCATGTGTTAGAATGGCCTAGTCAAAGTCAGGACCTAAATCCAATTGAGAATCTTTGGCAAGACTTGAAAATTGCTGTTCACAGACATTCTCCATCCGATCTGACAGAGCTTGAGCTATTTTGCAAAGAAGAATGGGCAAACATGTCACTCTAGATGTGCAAAGCTGGTAGAGACATAGCCAAAAAGACTTGCAGCTGTAATTGCAGCGAAAGGTGGTTCTACAAAGTATTGACTTGGGGGGCTGAATACAAATGCACGGCACACTTTTTACATATTTATTTGTAAAAAAAATTGAAAACCATTTATCAATTTCCTTCCACTTTACATTTATGTGCTTCTTTGTGTTGGTCTATGACATAAAATCCCAATAAAATACATTTACGATTTTGGTTGTAACATGACAAAATGTGGAACATTTCAAGGGGTGTGAATCTTTTTTTAAGGCACTGTATCTTTGAAATTAACCTTTTTATTATTTTTGGTCAATAACATTGTGTGGGCTGATTTCTGCCAGTCACAGGCTTTGTGACATCCCTCCTGCCTGTGTCTTAGAATAAGAGGGAATAAGAGGGAGATGAAGCCTCTATCAATCAAGATGTAATATCCCACCCCATTGTGTTAAGTTGGTTAGTGGGCATGAAGGAGGAGGGAGGGTATTGACTTTCATTTACCACTGTATATACACCCACATGTGTGACTCCATAGTCACATGGGCTGCTCAGATGTGATCAAGGAGGAAATGCTCAGGGTATAAAATACACTGAATTACTGAGCATGTGCACTAGCTGCCAACACTGCTCTGCAAGATCCACAAAACTGCCATTGGGATACGGACAGAAGGGAGACACAGAGAACAGAATCAACCAGTTTTTTTGCAGAATACAGAAAACGAATCCCATAGTGACTGAGTTAGTGTGAACAGCGTGTAATACAGCATTTATTGATAGTTTTTAATGATGTGGGTTTAATAAGGATGTGTTCAAAAGAAACAAAGGACAGCATGAGTGTAGACTATGGTTTATTCATGCATGTTATGTTCTGATCGTGGTTAACAGCAAAATGTAGAATTTTCCAGGAGCCATAACTGATATTTCAAAAGTCTGTATTACTGTAGAGGAACAAGTCCCGTTAATAAATATTAATTACATTGTTGATTATTATGTTGCCCTGCTTTACAGGATTACATTTTATGTCAAAGTCTTAAACACAGGTAGATTATTTTTCAGGTGAACATGTGTGGTCATCAACAATAATATACACCGATAAAGGCTCCTAAATAACCCTTGATTATAGCAATCAGAAAAGTTGATGTGGCAGGCAAATTATTATGTCTGATAATGGATATGTACAGCTATTGCTTCTGCATCTTATTTCAATCCAATGCTGCTTACATACTCCATGAAATGGATGATATAAAATTTTCCGACCACAAAATGTGATCGGTTAAATTCCGATCGTGTGTACACAAATCCGACGCACAAAGTCCCACGCATGCTCAGAATAAATTAAGAGACGAAAACTATTGGCTACTGCCCCGTTTATAGTCCAGACGTACATGTTTTATGCCACCGCGTTCAGAACAATCGGATTTTCCGACAACTTTGTGCCACCGTGTGTATGCAAGACAAGTTTGAGCCAACATCAGTCGGAAATAATCCATGGATCTTGTTATCGGAATGTCCAATCAATGTCCGATCATTTGTACAGGGCATTAGAAGAAAATAAGTCTATTTATAACTGTCATTTACCTTGGTATTTGGCTTTTCAAGGGTTGTGCTCGGTACTGTGTGAATCCATATGCTTTGAACTCGTTGTTAGAAGTAATTCCAGGCCACGTCTCCTCTGTGGGTGTTCCTAATACGAAGGAGATGTGGGTTATTTATGGAAAAAGTTGCATGAAAGATGTTTGTTTTATTTCAAAGTAGGTTATTGAATAACCCACATTGTGCATACAGTATAATGAAACTCAGATTCTTAAGAGTAGACCATTATGATACTATGAATATTTTGATCTACAGCTAACCATAGGCTGGTGACACATGAGTGAATAACCAAAATTCATTCTACTTCTGCAGTCAGGGTTCACACTGAATAATTTGATAGTATTTTGAAATTCACAATGTTTTGTGTATCCCCCAACATGTGGATATAAGAGCTTGTGCCCTTTTGAATTGAGCAGGCGCTTAAAAATTGAGGCTCTTTAAAAAAAAATGTAACCCCTTTTTAAAATACCAGCTGAGTTGATAGCCTATGTTCTTTTCTGAGCCCCTAATGCCAAAGAAATTGGTGATGATAAAAATAGATTTTAGGGGCAATCTGTGTTTTACAGGAAATGGAAATAGTGTTCCCAAAGCAGTCTTACATCATAGGCCATTAGCAGAAACAGGCACATAAATACAAAAACCCCCCAAAAAACAAAATATTAACAAGTGTTTCCAGATATAAGACAGCCAGATGTACAATGTTTTCAATAGCACATAAAAAACCATAATATAATCTATAACATTGTAGAGCATAATATAACCCAAAGATTAAAAGCTCCCACCATGGGGGCGTGGTCGCAGCATGGAAGGGAGCAGCCCGAGTGAGCCAAGCTCTGTCTGACCCGCTCCATAGCGCCACATGCAGCAGCATCCAGCCCTAGGACACAAGCATACCGAGATGCCAGCGCGGAGGAAGAAATCCCTGCAGCCCCGGAGGACCCCCCCGGCTCCGATCCAGCTCTCTAGAGGCTTATTTCTTCAGGGGAGGCCGGCAGCGTGGGGCCGAATCCAAGATGGCGCCGGGTGAGTGTCTCCAGGCAGCACACGCGGCATCCCCGATCCCCTCACCGCGCCATCCACCTGCATCATCGACTCCCCCCTCCTCACCAGACTCTCGGGGGGAACACCTTCAGCAGCCCAGGCTGGCATGATGACAGGGGAAACCGCAGCAACGCCTCCCACAGGTCGCCTCCCACAGGTCGCCTCATGGCTCCCATATAAACTCTGCCATTCACCCCCCCTCCAGCCCCCAGATCTCCCCCCGCACATTTCTTGAGCACAGGGGCTCACAGATGGCCCTAGGAGACCTGAGGTCCCACATCTTAGCCCTCCCCACCTGGGCTGATCTAGAGGGCTTCATGGCCCGGATGGAGAAGGCCTTCAGGAAGGATATTGAAGATCTGCAAGCAGACACAGCTCACATTGGGGGCAGAGTAGAGGCCTTAGAAGCAACAGTGGAAGACATCAACCCTAACCTACAGGCCCTACAGGCCTGCTGCACAGTGGAGGATCTACGTATTGATTCTTTGCTTGACCAACTT
This sequence comes from Lithobates clamitans, assembly GCA_037952925.1. Taxonomy (NCBI): domain Eukaryota; kingdom Metazoa; phylum Chordata; class Amphibia; order Anura; family Ranidae; genus Lithobates; species Lithobates clamitans. Next base: position 5,853,040 of record JBBGZY010000108.1, on the reverse strand, counting down.
GATGATGTGGAGAACAGGAGCCGAAGGGTCAATTTTCGCATATGAGGTCTACCAGAGGCCACGGGACCCAGAGACATTATTCCTACCCTTCAGGAGATATTCACACAGATCCTGGGTAGGGAGGCACCTGACCGCATAGGGATAGATCCAGCCACCGGGCCCTCAGACCCCCCTCTGATGATCCAGATAAACCCCAGGACATTGTTTGTAAGTTGCACAAGTATACCCTAAAGGAAGGCATTATGTTCCATGTTCGGGGGGTCTGCCACGTGGACTTTGATGGAGCTAAGTTATCTCTATTCCCGGACTTATGCTGATGCAACGCAGGACCCTTAAACCACTGCTAGAAGTTCTGCAAGATGCCCATCTGATCTACCGCTGGGGATTTCCCTTCAGCCTCTCGGTCACTAAAGGGGATCAACAAGTCACTCTACGGAACAAGTTGGACTTACCTCACTTCCTTTCCCGCCTTGGCCTACCTGCAGTGGACATACCTGATTGGCGCACCTCCCCAGCTGTTCCAACACCGGCTTGTCCAGAGCCTTCGCGACAGGCCCATCGCAGACGCCGCAACAAACCTCTTGTTGATTCCGCTGTCACTGCGTTCCTCTTCCTTAGCTGCACATTGACCGAATGTCTGTCCCAGTTCCAGATGACTCTGCCTTTCTCCTTTTCTTTTTTTTGTCCTCTAAATTACTTTTTATAAAGTATTTTTATTTTTTGGGACTGTTTTTGCTGCTGCTGATAATTTGAATGCACATTCGATTTACGGAAGTGAACATGCACTGGAGCCTTAACAGGGCTCCTGCCTGATGTCTCCCCAATTACCCCCCATAGGTGAACTCCCGGGAGTTCTACTGCTCGGCCGAGGATGTCCATGGTGCGTGGGTCACTTGAACCCTTCAGGGCTGGCTGGCCGAGAGGTGACCCCTGCACTGTCGGTGTTAGGGTTGATCACTTGCCCACTGGGCACTATGTTCTTTGTTTGTTTTTCATTATTCATGTGTTATCTCTCTTTTTCCCCTTTTTTACTATATGGGTTATACCCACATGTTTTTTCTCATCAGTACTTCAGGTTTATTGGGTCAATTTGCTGCGGGTCTCTCCTCACCATCCGTTCGCCCATGGAGCGATATTACCAGTGACCAATCCTGGCTGATCTGAAGATCGTATCGTACAATGTTCGTGGCCTGAGCTCCCCATCCAAATGCACTAAGTTGTGGCTTGAGACAAAGAGATTGGGTGCACATATTTTACTCTTGCAGGAAACTCATTTCAGGACTGACTCCGTTCCCCGCCTCCCCGTACATATATACAGTAAATGATATCTCAGCAATTCACCCTGACCTAAATTTGGTGGGGTGGCGGTTGCGATACACAAAAATTGCCCTTTCATTCCCCTGGACCACTATGCAGATCCCAACGGTAGATTTGTCTTTTTGAAAGGCACCCTGTTTGATTGCAAGCTCCCACTCATGGCGCTTTATGCCCCCAATTCCAAAGAACTGGAGTTTCTGAATAAGTTGTTAGATACACTTTGCACTTTTCGCGAGGGGCGACTGGTGGTGGGGGGAGACTTTAATGTCTGCCCTTTCCCGCAGTTGGACACCTCTTCTGGTCGTTCCACACACTCGTTCGCCTTTTTCAAATGATTCCGTAAAACCCTGCATGCTAATCATCTGGTCGATTGCTGGAAAGTGCTTCACCCCACCGTAAAAGACTTTAGCTTTTATTCCGCCACGCATGTATATACGCAGATAGATCTCCTATTGGTGGATCAATGTTTCTTGGAATCGCTCTCCAGTGCATCGATCGGATTTGCTGACGATCTCCGACCATGCACCCATCTCCGTCTCCCTAGCTCCCCTTTCCCCGGATGTCCGTCAATGGACATGGCCGTTAAACGAAAACCTGCTAGATGATGCAGTGGCACAAAAACAGGTTTCATATACCATCTCTTTATATTTTAAGGAGAATATGCCGGGAGAGACGGGGATGGTATCTGTATGGGAGGGACATAAGGCCATGATACGAGGTGAACTTATATCCCAGAGATCTAGACTCAAAAAGGCACGTAATGGGAAACTTCAATCCCTACTGGCCCAGCTACGCACCGAAGAGCTTAAACACAAACGCCAAATGACGCCACGCCTATATGAGGAGCTTGTGTCCGTTAGGGAAAAGCTTTCCATTCTGTTAGAAACACAGACACGGGATAGACTGAGATATGTTTCTCATAAATTTTATGAGTTTGGAAATAAATGCGGTAGACTATTGGCCAGGGCCCTTAAACGACAACGCACATCTGGTCCCATCAATAAACTGCAAACTACCTCAGGCTCCCAAACAGTACTGTCCTCCAAAATTGCGGATACATTTCGGGAATACTATGCCCAACCTTACAAACTTCCTGCCACACTCGCGGGTCACCAGCCCTCACAGAAAACAGAATGTATTTCACAATATCTAGAAGAAGAGCTAGCTCCCCAACTGTCGACGCAAATTAGCGAGCAGCTTAACAGGCCTATAGCTGTAATGGAGATTGAAGCAGTCATTAAAGACCTTCCGCAAGGAAAGAGTCCTGACCCAGATGGGTTCACTAATGCATCCATGCATTAGTGATCCACCCATCCACCCCCAGCAGCTATAGGCCAATCTCATTGTTGAACACTGACATCAAAATATTAGCGAAGGTCCTGGCTAATCGACTTAAACCCGTTTTACCGACAGTAATTCACCCGGATCAAACTGGATTTATAACAGGGAGGGAGGCCAGGGATAACTCCAACTGAGCTATACAACTGATTCACTGGGCGAACCTGCAGCCCAGCTCACCCTGTCTTCTGTTATCCAAGGATGCTGAAAAAGCTTTCGACAGGGTGGACTGGGCCTATCTCCAGGTAGTGTTATCCAGATTGGGCCTTGGGCATAACATGCTTAGGTGGATAGGCTCTTTATACAGTTCCCCAGAAGCCCGGGTTAAGGCAAATGGGATGCTTTCTGACCCCTTCCCTATAAGAAATGGGACAAGACAGGGGTGCCCTTTGTCTCCCCTAATATTTTCCCTCACCCTGGAACCTCTACTTAATATGATACGGTCCAATCCTAACATCAAGGGACTCACAATAGGGATGGCAGAACACAAACTTTCGGCATACGCTAATGACGTTCTATTCTACGTCACAGACCCACTGATCTCCCTTCCTAATATCATGGCGGAACTACGGAGATTCCATTCTTTCTCCAACTTTAAAATCAATTATAGTAAATCGGAGATCCTACCCCTTGCTATCCCTTCTGCGATGTGATCCCAACTACAAGCATCCTTTTCCTTTACATGGCGCTGGTCTTCCTTAAAATACTTAGGCATCTACCTTTCAACTACATATGCACAACTATATACGTGTAACTTTGCCCCTTTACTTAACACTATTAAAGCTGATCTCACGATTGTACCTCTTTCTCATGGATGGGCCGAGTCAGCATCCTGAAAATGAATGTCCTGCCAAGAATTCTTTTTTATCTTCAGATGGTGCCTATAGCGCATCCCAGATCTTTCTCCTCAATCTTCAACAGCCTGTTCATAAAATTTATATGGCAGGGTGGTGTACCCCGCTTGGCCCTCCGCACACTGCAACGTCCAAAGAGGCTTGGGGGATTGGGAGTCCCCTCCATATGCAGGTACTATGAGGTGGTTGCTCTGCAAAGTATTCTTGACTGGCAACACCATACTGCTACTAAATCCTGGGTTCCCCTTGAGAAATTCCTGGCTGGACGTAACTTGTCTCATGCCCCATGGCTCCCCCGGGACTGCCGAGGCCTCGCAGATTTCGTGTCCCCGGTCTCTGTCCATGTGCTGAAGTTATGGGACACGCTAAATACACGAGAGCTGCTATCGCTTGCACCTCTTGGGTACAGAGTCCCAGCGACTTTGGCTAGGATATATCTTCTGCTGCCTGCTGGAGTGGCTGTGGGCTTCAAGGCACCTTCCTGCACATTTGGTGGGAATGCCCGAGGCTTCGGCCCTTCTGGCAGGATATCAGGGCTCATATAAAAATTATTTTAGATATTGATTTGCAGGATTCCCCATTGGAGTTCCCCATTGGAGTGCCATCCATTCCTCTAAGCCTCTACCGCAAATCGATTCTCCCACACCTCTTAAATGCTGCCCGGCGTCTGATTCCTATGGATTCCTATACAAGTCGGCCTATGTCGCGGGGCGGCCCAACTGGGTTCGTTTGCTCAACTCTATCATGGCGGCCGAGGAGTGGATGGCGAAGTGCAAGGACAGGTATTATACATTTTATGCTATCTGGGCCACTTGGATACATTATACGTCTAATATGGCGCAGACACCATCCGCTGCCACCCATGGGCAGGCAGAATAGTGGATGATGGTACATAGTTTTTTGGAGTATGAGAACTACCCATCTTAATCCCATAGATTTTCTACAACAGTTGTTGACCCGCACCAACTGCTGTTGTGCTGTTTGATCATTCTGTTCTTTGTGCCCATTTCCCCCCTTTCCCCTTTTTCCCTACCATTTCACTTTGGGTTATGTTGGATGCAACGCGTAAGCTGTTGTATCCTAAATATATGAGAACGCAATCCTGATTTGATACAAGGATCAAAGTACTCACAAGCCCCCTTGTGGTTGGGGTATAATTTGATGAAGTCATATGAGACTAGCTATCTGAATGTATCAGGGGTTCCTATACGCAGGTAACCCATTGTCCTCTATGACCCCCATATGTGCCCCTTGCGCATTCACTGTTTTTTTTTTTCTTTTTTCTCTGCTTTGTTGTATTCTGCTTCTCTCAAAGTGTGTTATTTTGAAAATGTAAAATAAAGATTATATATAAAAAAAAAATCCACTATGCCAAATCCAAAACGCGAAAGAAAAACCAGAACTCAATGTTCCAAAAAAAGGCACAACAGGAGGCAGACAAATGTTAAAATCAGAATTTTTTTTAATTAGAAACACTAAAGTGTAATTTCAATTTAAAAATCAAGAACCCTCTAAGGGGAACTACAAATTGCAAAGACAAACCCTACATTTACATAGAAAAAAAGTGAATAGGGTGCTTCCGCATGAGAGACCTCCACTATGCTGTTGCTCTTAGGGCATGATCCGAGGGAGGTGTAGAGTGGAGCTGGAGTGGCACTTGAGCAGTACTTCAAGGAGTAAAAGTAGACACTTACACAGCAAAGGTACGGAGAAGGTTCTTCTAAGTGCAGTACACCTACATTTTATTGTGACATACGGTTAAAAACACTTACGGAAAGTGAACGTAAAGCAGATTCATCAGAATAGCATTCCAGGCTGGGCTCCTGTCACTGTTCTCTTCATAATGCTATGCCGACCAGCAGCTGCAGGGGAGGGTTGGCGTGCAGGGTAGGATGGCGCTCGCACTTCCAGGATCACCGTGGAATGTATGCAGAATGCATGCACTGGAAGTGGCGTCACTTCCGGTGCGTGTGTTCCACAGTAGTCCCGGAAGTGTGGCGGCCATCTTGACCCGTGCTGCAACCCCCCTCTGTAGCTGCTGGTCTCCAGCATAGCATTATGGAGAGAACAGTGACAGGAGCCCAGCCTGGATTGCTATGCTAATGAGCCTGCTTTACATTCACTTTTTGTAAGTGTTTTTAGCCATACGACACAATAAACTGTTGGTATACTGCACTTGGAAGCCCCTTCTCTGTAAGTTTGTCATACATTTACATATAATCTTTAGCCACTTCAGCCCCGCTCACTGTATATTTACGTCATTTTTTTGAAGATGGATATCTCGGTAACGGCAGCAGCTGCTGCCACAACCGAGATATCCATCTTTTCAGCGAGCGGTTCTGTACACGATAATGGTGGTCTCTGCGGCGGGTTCGCCGCGAGATCACCGTTATCGGCGGCGGGAGAGGTTCCACCCCCCCTCCCGCCGCTCTCCCGCACCCGGAGCCGTCGGTAGCGGCGGAGGTGATTGGGTCCTTTCGCTGCTGAGGTATGGAGACAAGTGAGGCCAAGATGGCGCCTACCCGTCTCCATACCATGTGACGGCCGGAGCGACGTCATTACGACGGCTCCGCCCACTCTCTTATAGGCACAAATTTTTTTAGTGTCATTTTTTTAAACAACTTTTTTTTTTTTTTTTTTTTGCATTTTAGTCTAAATATGAGATCTGAGGACTTTTTGACCCCAGATCTCATATTTAAGAGGACCTGTCATGCTTTTTTCTATTACAAGGGATGTTTACATTCCTTGTAATAGGAATAAAAGTGATCCAATTTTTTTTTTTAAAAAAAACAGTGAAAAAATAAATAAAATAAAATAAAATGAATAATAAAAAAAAAATAAAATTTTTTTTAAAGCACCCTGTCCCGACGAGCTCGCACGCAGAAGCAAACGCATACGTGAGTAGCGCCCGCATATGAAAACGGTGGTCAAACCACACATGTGAGGTATCGCCGCGACCGGTAGAGTGAGAGCAATAATTCTAGCCCTAGACCTCCTCTGTAACACAAAACATGCAATCTGTAGAATTTTTTAAACGTCGCCTATGGAGATTTTTAAGGGTAAAAGTTTGACGCTATTCCACGAGCGGGCGCAATTTTGAAGCGTGACATGTTGGGTATCAATTTACTTGGCGTAACATTATATTTCACAATATAAAAAAAAATTGGGCTAACTTTACTGTTGTCTTATTTTTTTTTTCAAAAAAGTGAATTTTTTCCAAAAAAAGTGCGCTTAGAAGACCGCTGCGCAAATACGGTGCAAAAAAAAGTATTGCAATGACCGCTATTGTATTCTCTAGGATGTTAGAAAAAAAACAATATATAATGTTTGGGGGTTCTAAGTAATTTTCTAGCAAAAAAACCTGTTTTAAACTTGTAAACACCTAAAATCCAAAACGAGGCTAGTCTTGAAGTGGTTAGGAACATACACAAAATATTGCTTGAAAGAGGTGCCTAACTGTCACTCCAAATCCAGGCTGTCAACACGTTTGCCTATTAATATAGCTTTGTCAGGACAAGTTGGGTGGTATATTGCGCTAAATACAATAAACGCTATGTATTATATAAATCAGGGATATGCAATTAGTGGACCTCCAGCTGCTGCGGAACTACAAGTCCCATGAGGCATAGCAAGACTCTGACAGCCACAAGCATGACACCCAGAGGCAGAGGCATGATAGGACTTGTAGTTTTGCAACAGCTGGAGGTCCGCTAATTGCATATCCCTGATATAAATCAATAGTGTAGACCTGTTAGACTTGTTCACCTTCTCGCTCCTATGTCTGCCCGCAAGACCTATGTTTGCAAATGGTCAATGACGTGATGGTGTTTCATGTAAGCATTCAGTGCAGTGTTGTCATATGTATATGTCCTATATAATATAATTATTTGTTCTATTCTGAATAATATTTGTATTATGAATATTATCACATACATATTGTTTATTGTATTTAGTGCAATACTTGTCCTGAAGAAGCTATATTTATAGCGAAATATATTGACACCAAGTATTTGGAGCGACACTTGCGCACCTCTTTCAAGCTGTTTTTTGTGTGTATTCCTAAAGATTAATTTATGTAGGCAATAAAATTATAGAAAACCAAAACTCCCGATACCCAAAGTCTCTAATCACTTATTGCAGCAGCGCTATGTGTCAAGCCTATCCGGACACATGAAGAAAAAAACATTAATGATCAAGGAGATCCAGGAAAGTTCAAATAGCTGTGTTCTATAGTAGTGGAGAGCTTCTTTCACCAAGGATAATCACCACGTGCAGGGGACATCTCCCCAATGAAATTGCACTCACCAGAAAATCAGCATACATAAGCCTTAATATAACAGCTTTCCTTCTCCTTCATCCAGCCACCAGATGTCAGAGAGGATCTCGGTTTAGGACACTTGCTGGGCACTCTGGAGTGCGCCGCGTCGCGATGGCTCGCGCTGGCGCCAGTTGCCCTATTTATGTTGCTGGGATGCTGTGCTCGGTGCTGTCCGATCATCAGCTTCCTGTTCCCGTGCTTCCTGTTTCCTGTGTACTGTTTGATCTCTCTGTGACCCGGCTTGTTTACTGGACTCTGCTCTGCTATGCGCCTGCATCTGACCCCTGGCCTGCCTCCGACTTTGAACCTGCCTGACCCCTCTGTACCGTGCTGACCGCCTGCTGCCAAACCTGCTTGTGACCTGGACTTTGTATCTGCCTGCTCCTTTTGTACCGTGCTGACTGCCTGTTGCCAACCTTGCTTGTGTTCGGATCTGCCTGCTCCTGCTCTGCACCTGTAGCTGACCTACAGCCTACCTATCATCTCCTGCCAGCTTGCATCAGGACTTTGGGCATCATCCCTGCTAACCACCTGCCAGGCTCTCATACCATTCTGTGCTCCCATGCCTTCTGTGTGCTCTTTCAGGGGTCAGGAACCAGATACGTACGGGAGGCCATCCTCTGCTATATCAAGTTCGTCAGTCTGATACGGGTAAGTCTGACAGTATCGGACAGCCATGTCCGAGCCCGAGCATGGGACCTCTCCCATGGAGGAGCTATGCAGACACCTGGCGGGTCTCACGCAGGCTGCGAAGAGCCTTCAAGAAGGTTATACCAGACTGGAGGAACAAGTTCAGGTGCTATCTTCACCTGCTAACCCGCAAGGTGCTTCTGCTACCGGGCTCTCACCTGCACCCTCAGTGGTTATGCTACCTCCCGAATCCAGGGTCCCTACACCCGAAAGGTTTACCGGAGAGTGCAACAAGTATCGAGCATTTCGCAACGCTTGCGAACTGTACTTCGCCTTGCAACCACGCACCTTCTCCTTGGAAGCAACCAGGGTGGGTTTTGTCATCTCTCTTCTATCTGGAGAACCACAGGCGTGGGCCCACCGTCTCCTGGAGCAAAAGTCAGTCTGCTTGGATAGTCTGGATACCTTCTTTACTACCATGTCTCAATTGTATGAGGACCCTCAGTTAAAAGCCACAGCCGAATTGGCATTGCACGCCCTACAACAGGGGCGCAGGCCTGCAGAAGACTATGTTCTGGAATTTAGGCGTTGGCGTTCAGACACTGAATGGAATGATGCGGCCCTGCGATACCAATTCCGCTTAGGATTATCCGATTCGCTCAAAGACGAGCTGGCACGGGTAGGCGTACCCCAAACTCTTGAAGACCTTATTAACCTGTCGGTGCAGATTGATCGGCGCTTGAGAGAGCGTCAACCAGTTCCGCCCCACTTGGGTCCTCCCCAAGGTCCCTAGTGCTACCAGCTCCGTAGGCCAAAGTCTTCAGGTACCGGCTGCCTCAGCCCTTGACACTTCTGAACCGATGCAACTGGGGCTTCTCCGCCCATCCCTCACTCCCGAAGAACGACAACGTCGACGGGTCAACAACTTATGCATGTACTGCGGGGAATCAGGTCACTATGTGAGCTCCTGCCCAAATAAGACATGTAAGTCTCTTTCAGCTACTTCTAAAATCGCACCTGCCTTGCCTAACCTTGCTAACCATCTGGCTCTCTCCATTACCCTCCAGCTTCCAGCACAGGATCTGCTTACCCCGGTCATCATTGACTCAGGAGCGTGCAGTTGCTTCATTGATCTCACCTTTGCGACTCAACACCGTATCCCTCTCCGGACAAAATCGCAGGGACTTGCTGTCTATCTCGTGGATGGTTCCACCCTCAGCTCTGGTCCGGTCACCTTGGAAACCATCCCACTGCTAGCCACCATGAACACCTGTCATCAGGAAACTCTCCGGCTGGACGCCATTTCTTCACCACTCTTCCCTATTATTCTAGGAATGCCTTGGTTGCAGGCGCATAACCCCAGTATCGATTGGGTTTCTGGGGAAGTCAAGTTCTCTTCCAGTTACTGCCAACAGCACTGTTTGCACGGAACTCCTGCAAAACCCAGTCAACTCTTGTGTCTGAACACCGAAACGGAATCGCAGCAGGCGATTCCCATCCCTTACCAGGACTTCTCCGATGTCTTTAGCAAAAAAGGGGCTGAGACCCTTCCGCCTCATAGACCCTTCGACTGTCCTATTGAGTTGTTGCCCGGATCTGAAGTTCCTTTTGGGAGAATATTCCCTTTAACAGAGCAGGAGCTGGATACTCTCAAGGTGTATATCGATGAAAATCTTAAGAGAGGCTTTATCCGTCCTTCGACATCACCAGCCGGGGCAGGCATCTTTTTTGTCGAGAAAAAGGACCACTCACTATGTCCCTGCATCGATTATAGAGAACTCAACAAGGTGACCATCAAAAATCGCTATCCCTTACCTCTTGTGCCAGAGCTGTTCCAAAATTGGGTTCAGCAAAAATATTTACCAAACTCGACCTCCGTGGGGCCTATAACTTGATTCGCATCAGAGAGGGGGACGAGTGGAAAACAGCCTTCCGTACCAGGTTCGGACATTTTGAATACCTCTTCATGCCCTTCGGCCTGTGCAACGCACCGGCAACTTTTCAACATTTCATAAATGACATTTTTCGTGACCTCCTGGATTTATATGTTATCGTATACCTTGACGACATTCTGATCTTCTCCTCTTCAGTTACCGAACATCGCAGGCATGTCAGGAATGTGTTAACCCGGCTCAGGCAGCATGGACTCTATGCTAAATTGGACAAATGGGATTTTGAGCTCCAGTGCATTTAGTTCCTTGGCCTAATCATCTCTACCGATGGTGTTAAAATGGACCCGCAAAAGGTTGCAGCTATTCTGGACTGGCCCGCTCCCTCCGATAAAAAAGGGGTCCAACGCTTTGCCGGTTTCGCCAATTTTTATCGGAAATTTATAAGGAGTTTTTCTACTATAATCGCCCCCATCACAGAACTGACGAAACAGGGAAATCGATTCTGTTGGTCTCTTCAGGCGCAAGCAGCCTTTGATAAACTCAAGGAACTTTTTACTTCCGCTTCTGTCCTGAAGCACCCAGACCCTGCCTTGCCATTTGTCCTTGAGGTGGACGCATCAGAGGTCGGGGCAGGGGCAGTACAGTCTCAGCGGCAAGGTGCCAAGGCTCTCCATCCCGTAGCCTTCTTCTCACGAAAACTTTCTGATGCAGAAAAAAATTACGATGTAGGAGGTCGTAGCTGGCCATTAAAGCCGCACTTGAAGAGTGGCGCTACCTATTGGAGGGGGCCACTCACCCCATTCTGATCTTGAGTATTTGAGAACGGCCAAGAGATTGAGACCACGACAGGCAAGATGGGCTCTGTTCTTCTCGAGATTTTAATTCCACATTACGTATAGGCCAGGTACCAAGAGCACCAAACCAGATGCATTATCCCGTATGTTTCATGACTCCAGGGAATCTCTGCCTCCAGACACCATTCTCCCTGCTGGAAATTTTCTGCTTTTTCAGGGAGATCTTATATCCCGGTTCAAACAGGCCTCAAGAAATTGTTCCCCTTCTGTGGAAGGCGAGGTAAGCTTGCAAGACGGCTTATTCCGATACAAGGATAAAATCAAGGACGTCCGGAAGTGACAAAACATGTCAGGGACGTAATTCACCGGAAGTGACGTGTGCGTTCCACGCACCGGAGAGGAACAAGGAAGTAGGCTGGTTCTTGTATCCAGTAAACGTTCCGGAGGACCTCCCGGGAGACGGGATAGCAGGCACAGTGCACTTTTTACAAATGCTCGTTTTAACTGCATATCTGGTACGCATGTTAACAAAGGGGGAATATTTTAAATGTTTGAATAAAATTGTTTTAGCAATATTACGCTATATGGTCATTTCATTCCTCCCATATGTAATGCGGTATCAACTAAGAATGTGACTGACATCTGGTGGCTGGATGAAGGAGAAGGAAATCTGTTATATTAAGGCTTATGTATGCTGATTTTCTGGTGAGTGCAATTTCATTGGGGAGATGTCCCCTGCACGTGGTAATTATCCTTGGTGAAAGAAGCTCTCCACTACTATAGAACACAGCTATTTGAACTTTCCTGGATCTCCTTGATCATTGTTTTTTTCTTCATGTGTCCGGATCGGCTTGACACATAGCGCTGCTGCAATAAGTGATTAGAGACTTTGGGTATCGGGAGTTTTGGTTTTCTATGATTTTATTGCCTACATACATTTGTCGATTTTATTTAAGCAGCTGCTTTGTCTACATCACATCTCTCAGTGAATCCTGGCGCAGAGCAGTGGGAGATAGAGGCGGCCATATTTCCACATTTTCTCATATTCCTTCAGATTATATGTAAAATGTATAGGTAGCCCATTCCAGAGTTGTGGTCTGTCTTTGCAATTTGTAGTTCACTTTAGGGGGTTCTCGGTTTTTAGAGTCAAATGACATTTTTGTGTTTCTAATAAACATTTTTCTGATTATAAAATTCATCTGCCACCTGTTGTGCCTTAAAGTTCGCTATTTTTTGGAACATTGGAACATTTTTTGGAACCCTTGATACTAGATCTTATTGAAGACTATTTTTTCTTATAAAAGGTGAACATAAAAAAACATTTTATTATTGGCATGGCTAAAATCAACAATAAATTACTACATAAAATTAAAAAAAAGAATCACTATCCAAGTGCATTGCCAAAAATCCCCCACAAAATGGAAATATGAAAGAATGTAAAAACTCATAACAGACATATGTAAAATCTCAAAATATCCAAAAATCTGCTTGCTTTATTGTTTTGTATGCAATTTGAAGTGTTTGAACGAATTTGGAGGTGCAGTTTAGTTTTTATTGTTCCCCCAAAAGGGGAAGCAGATGAAGAGTAATATGAAAGGTATTAGGTAGTTTTTACACAGGTATTTGATGTTTTTAATAACTGTATATACAATGTCTAACAGATTACCCAGATACATAGATAAAAATATTAGGTTTATTAAGCAATGCAGGGGATAAAGCACAGGCGACAATCTAAGTGTAGTATAAGTGAATTTATTGCACAAATGAGCCATCAGCAAGAAGCCTCACGGATGTACCCTCTACATAAACACCCTGCCATTTGTACCCGATGCTTGTGATTACTTCACTCTTGTGAGTACCTATATTCTTTTTTTACAAATATAACGTTTATTTAGACACAAGAAAGGGCATTTCTCCAGAGTAACAACATGTATAAGTGCAAAAATTGAGGACGCAGCCTCTCACAGCATACATCTGCAATTACTTCCAATGCAAAAACAGTTACATTCTGTAGAACCATGAATACAGTGTTCAATATTGCTGCAGTCCTTGGAGATGTCTGGATGTCCCCCTCTTCCTGCCTTTTTTTCTTATTCAAATAAGAATAGGAGAGGGATGAGGTAGGATAGGGAGTAGATAAGGAGGGCAAGAGGAGATAGAGGGATGGGGAGAGAAGGTAAGGGGGGATGGGTACACGGAGGCGGCGACAACCCCGAACATGGGGTCGACATGTCAAGTTGGCTAGTCGGGTGTCTTCAGTCACCCGTCAAAAGATTCTGTCCTTCATTTGAGAATATAAAAGTCAACCAGAGCGACCAGGTTTTGGTGTATAACTCATTTTTATGTCGGGCCGTGAGGATGAGATCCTCCATTTTCCTGATGTCCTCTACTTTCCTGATCCACATGCCTATGGTTGGTGGTTTGATGGACTTCCACAGTAGTGAAATACAGGATTTTGCTGCATCCAATAAATGTCTGATCAGGGATTTTTTGTGTTCATTTCTGCGATAAATTCAGTACTATACTACACTTAGATTGGCGCCTGTGCTTTATCCCCAGCTGTTCCAGAAGTTGCTTCTTACTTTCCACTGGGCTGCCTCTCCAGATACTTTAACATATGGACTTTTATTAGTCAATTAAAAAAATGTAACTCCTTTGATCATTACTATCCCCTTATGATGTCCAACAAGCTGGCCTATTTACACTCAGCTTGATGCAAGCACCCACTTTTCTATGTGTGTTATTAAGCAATGCAGGCAAAGTGCAGGAAACCATGGCAACCAATCAAATTTCAGAATTTTAATGTTTGAAATGCTTTGTTATAGCATTTCAGTACTTTTTCACAGGCTAGCATAACTGAAGCAAAAGCATGGTAAGTGATATACTAAACTCAGAGAGATGTATATTGCAAGTCAGTTTAAAAGGGAGGTATTGCCAAACCTTTTTTATGTCTATACATTTTTTGGGGTCACAGGAGTACATTTACTTTTGTTCTCCTGTTATCCTGCTTGCTATGGGGGCACTTGTGTGGGCTCACTTCCAAGCCGGCTGTGTGTGACATTGATTCTCTTCACTGGCTGTGAGTGACAACAGCGGGAGCCAATGAGGAATGAGAGAACCAAGAGAGCTGGTGCTCTCATGCACATCGCTGGATCGAGATCGGACTCAGGTAAGTATAAGTGGGTGCTGAGAAGGCATTAACTGCTTGGCGACCAGTCGCCACAGTTTTACTGCGGCAGAATGGCACGGCTGGGCGAAACAACGTTACCTTATGTCACTTCGCCTTTTGGTCACTAGGGGCGAGCACACACTGTCGGAGGCACACGCGCTTGCAGCAATGTCCGCCAGCACCCAGGATCGCTCGTGACAGAGCAAAAACCGGGATCTGTGTGTGTAAACACACAAATCCCGGTTCTATGAACACACGATCTAGAGACAAATCATGTGTTCATACTAAGTAGACAGTTCCATTCCCCCTACAGTTAGAACACACCTAGGGAACACAGTTAACTCCTTGATCACCCCCTAGTGTTAACCCCTACCCTGCCAGTGACATTTATACAGTAATCAGTCCATTTTTATAGCACTGATCACTGTATAATTGTCAATGGTTCCAAAAATGTGTCAAAAGTGTCCAATTTGTCCACCGCAATATCGCAGTCCTAATAAAAATCGCAGATCGCCATTACTAGTAAAAAAATAATAATAATAAAAATGCCATAAATCTATCCTCTATTTTGTAGACGCTATAACTTTTGCACAAACCAATCAATCTACGCTTATTGCGATTTTTTTTACCAAAAATATGTAGAATACATATCGGACTAAACTGAGGAAAAAATTAGTTTAAAAAAAAAAAATGTGGGATATTTATTATAGCAAAAAGTAAAGGATATTGTGTTTTTTTTCAAAATTGTCGCTCTACTTTTGTTTATAGCATAAAAAAAACAAAAAATGCAGAGGTGATCAAATACCACCAAAAGCAAGCTCTATTTGTGGGGAAAAAAAAGACGTAAATTTTGTTTGGGTACAGCGTCGCACGACCGCCCAATTGTCAGTTAAAGCGATGCAGTGCCGTATCGCAAAAATCGCCTGGTCATTGAGCAGCCAAATCTTCCGGAGCTGAAGTGGTTAAGGTAAAAAAAACCTTCAGCCTTTAGAACCACTTTAATGCAAGATGTCGCCTACAATTTTGTCAAGTGTTGTACTGTGTGAACAAAAACTTAAATGTCAGAACATGATGTTTGCACATGCAATATTTACAGGCTTCCTGCTAAGTGATATGTACTATATGTTTTACGGAAAATGCATAACTGTTTTTTTTAACAAATCAAATTCATGCATAAAAATTTCCGAGTAAAAAGTCTAACTAGACTGCCACCCTGTGGGCAAAAGGCATACAAGTGCTTACGGTGGAAATTACATCTTATAGGAGTAGCATCTTTTTTTTGGAGTTCTTCAAACTTTGATAGTGGTTTTGATGTATATTGCTTGTTTGTACTGTCCATAGTGTTTGTGTTTGTTTGTATTATTTTGTCTACTTTGAGGCAATTCTGTAAATGCTGAAGCTTGTTGAGACATGCCATCTCTTCATGTGCAGCTTTATTCCACATTTACTTCCCATGAACAGGTAGCTTTTTTAATTTCTTCCTATGAAGTGGTTTCAGGCTGTGGTGCTGTAGGAACCATAAGTGTCAAGTTGGGATGTCCTTATTACATTCTGCATATTTGCTGACTGAGGTTGCTAGCATTTTATCACTTTCTCATTTCAGGGGATAAATTACCGAAATCATTTTCAGTTGCCGTCTGGGCTGTTCAGGGGTGCCGCAAAATACTAAAAACTGTACCAACAAAGGCAAGTAGCTTAATCCAAGCCTGCCTTATTTTACAGATAGCCACATATTGCAATTCAAATACAAGCCCGAGCCCTGTGCAGGATTGCCTGCCTGTGCCCTAACGTCGTCAGTTACTAAGAAACATGTCAGGTGCCTGCGCAGTATCCTCACTTTGCCCTCATCTGCTTCCAAGACCATCAAGGGAGGTACAGGTCAGAAGGGGTGTTGGTGGATGGGCAGTTGGAATGCCTGTGGCTCTCTTGCCAGAGTTAAACTTGGATTTCTCCTTCCCTGTTCTCGGTGCATTGTATCATGGGACCAGCAGCTTTTCCTTGGACCACCAGAGGTATTAGATGGGACCATGAGTTTGACCACTTTCTTCCCTCCTCACACAGATGGCCTCTACCTGATCCAGGAGCTGAAAATGGGGAGCAGAGATGGCAGCCCTGCAAATCTTCCATCTCCAGCCCTGCGGTAAGTATCTGCTCACTGACCGCCCTACCAATACACACCGCTCACTGACTGCCTTGCCACTTTGTACTGCTCAATGACTGCATAGTCAACACATACTGCTCTCTGATACCCCTGCAACTACGTACTGCTCCCTTACTGCCCTGTACCTATTCACTGACCACTGACTATCCTGTTACTGTGTACTGCTCATTGACTGCCTTTCCACTAATTAACTACATCACTACATAGTGCTCACTGTCCCCCCTGCGACTTGGTACTGCTCATTGACTGTCCTGTCACTATATACTGCTCACTGAGATCCCTGCCACTAAAAACTAATCACTGACCACCCTACCATTATGTACTGATTCCTGAGCACCCCACCACTACATAGTGCTCACTGTTTTGAATATTGTACAGGTAAACTCTGCATCACAAACTACTGACCACTGCACTACAAACAAAATTGTATGCCTAAGCATACACTCATGCGAGGGCAGTGTTCACCTGCATGGAGAGGCACAGGTGTCCCTGCATATGCGTGCAGGCAATCCTATTCGTTACATAGTTACAAAAAAAGACACAAGTTTGAAAAAAGACACAAGTCCATCAGGTCCAACCTATGTTTGTGATTATATGTCAGTACTACATTGTATATCCCTGCATGATGCGGTCGTTCGGGTGCTTATCTAATAGTTTTTTGAAACTATCGATGTTCCCCGCTTGATCCCACCGCCTGTGGAAGGGAATTCCACATCCTTGCCGCTCTTACAGTAAAGAACCCTCTACGCATTTTAGGGTTAAACCCATTTTCTTCTAATTTTAGTGAGTGGCCACGTGTCTTATTAAACTCCCTTTCGCAAAAAAGTTTTATCCCTATTGTGGGGTCACCAGTATGGTATTTGTAAATTGAAATCATATCATACTCGTGTCAATTGGGATGCAGTGGCTGCACAGATACATCTACGGGTCTTCCTTTATCTTCCTTTATTAGATGGCAACTCACCTCCTCATAGAAGGTTAATAGATTGGTTTGGCAAGAACGATTCTTCATGAATCCATGCTGATTACTGCTAATGATACAGTACTTGTTACTAAAATCTTGTATATAGTCCCTTATCATCCCCTCAAAGAACTTGCATACTATTGATGTTAGGCTAACTGGTCTGTAATTCTCAGGGATGTAATTTGGGCCCTTTTAAATATTGGTGCTACATTGGCTTTTCTCCAATCAGCTGGTACCATTCCAGTCAGTAGACTGTCAGTAAAAATTAGGAACAATGGTCCGGAAATTACTTGACTGAGTTCCCTAAGTACCCTCGGATGCAAGCCATTTGGTCCCGGTGATTTATTAATGTTAAGTTTCCCAAGTCTAATTTTAATGCAGTCCTCTGTTAACCATGGAGGTGCTCCCTGTGATGTGTCATAAGGATAAACACTGTAGTTTCGGTTACTAAAGCCCCTCGATTCCCTCGTGGAGACCGAGGAGAAGAATAAATTCAATACCTTTGCCATCTCCCCATCCTTTGTAACCAGATGTACTTTCTCATTCTTTATGGGGCCAATATGGTCTGTCCTCCCTTTTTTACTGCTTACATACTTAAAGAATTTCTTGGGATTTTTTTTTGCTCTCCTCTGCTATGTGTCTTACGTGTTTTATCTTAGCTGCCCTAATTGCACCCTTACATTTCTTGTTGCATTCTTTATAAAGTCTGAATGCTGATGATGATCCCTCAACCTTGTATTTTTTGAAGGCCTTCTCCTTTGTATTTATATGCATTTTAACATTGGAGTTAAGCCATCCAGGACTTTTGTTCGCTCTTTTAAATTTATTACCCAATGGGATGCATTGGTTAATGCCCTTATTTATAATATGCTCTTAAAGCAAACCCATCTCTCCTCCATCTCCTCCTTCTTTGTTCCTAAGATTTTATCCCAATTCATGCCTTCTAACGAGGTTCGTAGTTTAAGGAAGTTGGCTCTTTTGAAATTCAGCGTCTTTGTATTCCCCTTATGTTTCCCATTTGTGTGATTTATACAGAACCCAATTAACCTGTGATCGCTGTTTCCTAAATTGCCCCGTATTTCCACATTCGTGATAAGGTCTGTATTGTTGGTAATCAGTAGATCCAGTAACGCTTTATTTCTAGTTGGTGCGTCTACCCTCTGAACCATGAAATTGTCCTGCAAGACATTTGGGAACTGGCGAGCCTTAGACGAATGCGTGGTTTCCTCCGCCCAGTCTATGTCCGGATAATTAAAATCCCCCACAAAATCCAAATCCTTCTTGTACAACAGTATCTCTAGTTCACCCATCTTGTCTGCCAGGCTCCTGGCATTGGTGAACATACCGCATAGTTTAGACCGGTCGCATACTATCCTCTTATTGGGTGTTCCGAGATTGCAACTAGGACTTGTTACTATACTTACCTTGGGTTTATGTGCTTTTGTCAACCTACCACTAATGCCCCCAATACTCCACTCTGGAATATGTTCCGCACTGACTATCTCTACCACTGGGCCCTCCCCCCCGTCACCTAGTTTAAAAACCCCTCTAATTTCTTGGCCAAATTTACTCCCAGCTAATCTGCACCTTCCTCATTTAGGTGCAGTCTGTCCCTTCTATAGTACTGGTGACCGACTGAGAAGTCGGCCCAGTCCCCCAGGAACCCAAACCCCTCTGGTGTGCATTAAAATTAATTTACATTTATTTTTTCCTTGAAAAATTGCATTTGATAAATGGCTACTCAAACAACATGGAACATAAAATATTGCAACAACAACCGTTTTATTTTCCAGGGTCTTTGCTTTCAGAAAATATATAATATTTAGGGGTTCTGTGTAATTTTTTAGCATAAAAGTGCATGAAATAATTTCCCTTTGGGCTTCACCCACATGACCGTGACATTCATTCACAGTTTCCTGGGAATTAATGCCTACAAGTACTATCAGCCATTGCTCAATGAGCTGCGAGGGTGCTGGTGAATGTCCTTGTAGTTCATTGATTCTTCCTGCTCTCAGGAAACTGTCTGCCCATACGAGGTACGGGCAGACAGCTATTCTGTGAGTCTGCAGGAGCTGGAGATTGCAAAGCTCTGCAGGCTCCTTAGAAAAAAAAAACAACAAATGCATATTTTTTTTATCTGCAAAAAATGTGGATTTTTTTTTTTTTTTTAAAGCAAACCTATCCTTTAACACTTTTGGCCTCTTGTTGCTTATTGCAGAGTTTCACCCAAAAATGGAACTACTGCTTTAAGTGCTGGTGACCCCTGACATGCCACATTTGGCATGCCATTTTTTTGGGGGGAAACGGGTACCCATTTTGACCCACTTCCTCTCCTGGGGCCGCGGCACCGAATGGAAGTTCACCTCTCCCTCTCCCTCCCTGTAATCTTCTGGGATACATCACAGGTGCCAGAAGATTGCCCAGCCATTCAGCTCGTACATGCGCAGTGCGCGCCTGGCTGTGAAGCCACAGCTTGGCGCCCACAGTTAGAAAGCCGGTGCCTCGGAGAGAAGGGGTAGAGGAGCGGGAAAGGAGTAAGGCTTCCTGCACCCGTATCGCTGGACCGTGGGACAAGTGAGTGTCTGATTTTTAAAAATCAGCAGCTACACTTTTTGTAATGGGTGGAACTCTACTTTAACTTGCTCTTTTGCGATTCATTCTAGATTTCCAGATTATGTCGTTTGCATTTAGGTGGCCTGTGTTTTATGCACTAGGAGGCCCTAGAAGAATTTTAGCTGTTTGGACTTTCGGTTTTGTCAGTTATACAGTATATACAGTGGGGACGGAAAGTATTTAGACCCCCTTAAATTTTTCACTTTTTGTTATATTGCAGCCATTTGCTAAAATCATTTAAGTTCATTTTTTTTCCTCATTAATGTACACACAGCACCTCATATTGACAGAAAAACACAGATTTGTTGACATTTTTGCAGATTTATTAAAAAAGAAAAACTGAAATATCACATGGTCCTAAGTATTCAGACCCTTTGCTCAGTATTTAGTAGAAGCACCCTTTTGATCTAATACAGCCATGAGTCTTTTTGGGAAAGATGCAAAGTTTTTCACACCTGGATTTGGGGATCCTCTGCCATTCCTCCTTGCAGATCCTCTCCACTTCTGTCAGGTTGGATGGTAAACGTTGGTGGACAGCCATTTTTAGGTCTCTCCAGAGATGCTCAATTGGGTTTACGTTAAGGCTCTGGCTGGGCCATTCAAGAGCAGTCACGGAATTGTTGTGAAGCCACTCCTTCGTTATTTTAGCTGTGTGCTTAGGGTCATTGTCTTGTTGGAAGGTAAACCTTCGGCCCAGTCTGAGGTCCTGAGCACTCTGGAGAAGGTTTTCATCCAGGATATCCCTGTACTTGGCCGCATTCATCTTTCCCTCAATTGCAACCAGTCGTCCTGTCCCTGCAGCTGAAAAACACCCCCACAGCATGATGCTGCCAACACCATGCTTCACTGTTGGGACTGTATTGGACAGGTGATGAGCAGTGCCTGGTTTTCTCCACACTTACAATTAAGGCTAAAAAGTTCTATCTTAGTCTCATCAGACCAGAGAATCTTATTTCTCACCATCATGGAGTCCTTCCGGTGTTTTTTAGCAAACTCAATGCGGGCTTTCATGTGACTTGCATTGAGGAGAGGCTTCCGTCGGGCCACTCTGCCATAAAGCCTTGACTGGTGGAGGGCTGGAGTGATGGTTGACTCTCTACAACTTTCTCCCATCTCCCGAATGAATCTCTGGAGCTCAGCCACAGTGACCTTTGGGTTCTTCTTTACCTCTCTCACCAAGGCTCTTCTTCCCCGATAGCTCAGTTTTGCCAGACAGCCAGCTCTAGGAAGGGTTCTGGTCGTCCCAAATATCTTCCATTTAAGGATTGTGGAGGACATTGTGCTCTTAGGAACCTTAAGTGCAGCAGAACTTTTTTTGTAACCTTGGCCAGATCTGTGCCTGGCCACAATTCTGTCTCTGAGCTCTTCAGGCAGTTCCTTTGACCTCATGATTCTCATTTGCTCTGACATGCACTGTGAGCTGTAAGGTCTGAGTTAAATATATGAGTGTCAAATCAAAGGCTCTGAATACTTAGGACCATGTGATATTTCAATTTTTCTTTTTTAATAAATCTGCAAAAATGTCAACAATTCTGTGTTTTTCTGTCAATATGGGGTGCTGTGTGTACATTAATGAGGAAAAAATAAACTTAAATGATTTTAGCAAATGGCTGCAATATAACAAAGAGTGAAAAATTTAAGGGGGTCTGAATACTTTCCGTCCCCACTGTATATATATATAAACTCATCATCTGGGTGAACATCAATGCTGCTGTATGGAAGTATTTCATGTCTTCTTCTATAGCTCACACCATTTCTAGAGTACATCTTATATAGCTGTGCATGTGCTCATGTTTCATTAGTTTAGTTTGGTATGGTATAGTTTTCTCTTTCTAGTGTACTTTCTGTAGTTCCTTCCATGTTTTTTTTGGTTTCACACTTGTGCATCATTTAATCATCATTTATGCTCAGTCATATAGTATTCTGAGCTTTTTGAGGTTGGTTGGATATGAGCATAATCCATTTAAAATTTCCACGGTTTGTCAGATTAGCAACTGAGAAATTTGTCGAAACACTGCTAGTAGCCATCATAATTGCTTGACCTTTTTCTTTTGCAGAGTGTTTTTCTGTAACTGGGCTATAACTGTATCAGCATTTAGTATTTTGGCTGTGGCTGGGCCTGGGCTCATAACCTGTTGAAATGCTTTTGCAGATATGACTCTTACCCATCAAGATGGCTGAGCCCTCTTGTGTTATTGAAAACAAGAACACACAGAGACAGGAATGGCATCATAAACATGTAGTTCCAATTGAAAGAGCAATAATTTAAACATAATACTACCACCTAGTGACAGAACTACTAACCACACTATAATAGGTGAGAATACTTGTATTGCACCAGCGTGCTAACAATATATATATTAAATAATAATAAAAAAACTTTAGACTCACCAAGAAGTCTAAAGACTAAATGCAGTTCCTCCTTCACTGTAGAACCAGGAAACATTGGCCGTCCAGTGGCCATTTCATACAAAATACAGCCAACTCCCCTGTAAAGAAAGGTCAGATTGTGTAAACCTGGGTAAAACTATTTATTCTTTTCTACACAGTTCCCTTGGTTTGCCTTAGACATACATTTATACCATTTTTATAATAATATTCAATCTGGACATCAAGGAAAGAAAAAACAAAAAATGAAATAACCAAAGACTGCATGTAGTTGAACTGACATTGAAAGCATATTTTGGATTTTACAATCATAATTTTGTAGATATGTAGTTTTATTATAGACATGGAAAATAATCAGTTGTCACACTGCATTGATTTAGAGCTAATATTTCTGTCACCTCATGGTAATTAATTGGAGTGATTTCAACAAAAAAAGTTAGAATTATGTGTTCCCATGTTGGTTAAGCTAACAAGTGAGTTTGAGGTATCTTGTATGTTAACCCCTTGCACTACCACAGACATAAGGGTTACAGTGGAGCAGAGCTGATTGCACTGACCTACCTGACCAGGAGACCTTATGTGTCCTGCAGCAGCAGCTCAGCTGTGGTGTGCGGTGCGCGCCCATCATCACAGCAGGCAGGAGGAGGAGGGGAGAGCCGAGCACCGAGCGGGGATCTCACAGTGGCGAGGCGGCCGCATTGTAATTCCCGCCTTCTGGAGCCTGCAGCGCCTATGATGGATGTCATCCCGTGGTCCCACCATTGGACCAGTGGGACATCCATCAGCGCTGCAGGCTTCAGAAGGCAGGAGCTGCTATGTGACTCGGCTGCATCGGCGGCATTCGGCATCAGATCGGTCCCCGCTCGGCGGCACTCGGGGCAATTAATAGAACTGTGCCCACTCGAGACCTGGGGCTTTTTGGGGACTCACTCGGAGCCTCAGCCATGGTCAGCCCCCCTGCCGACGCCACTGCTACCTGTGCCCTAACACTGTCAGTTACTAAGGAGCATGTCGGGTGCCTGCGCAGTATCCTCAAGTTGCCCTCTTCTGCTTCCAAGGCCATCAAGGGAGGTACAGGTCAGCAGGGGTGTGGGTGGATGGGCAGTTGGAATGCCTGTGGCTCTCTTGCCAGAGTTAAGTTTTGATTTCTCCTTCCCTGTCCTTTGTGCATTGTATCATGGGACCAGCAGCTTTTCCTTGGACCGCCAGAGGTATTAGATGGGACCAAGGTATTGACCACTTTCTTACCTCCTCACCCAGATGGCCTCTACCTGATCCGGTAGCTGAAAATGGGGAGCAGAGATGGCAGCCCTGCAAATCTTCCATCTCCAGCCCTGCGGTAAGCATGTGCTCACTGACTGCCCTGCCACTACATACTGTTCACTGACTGCCCTGCCACTTAATACTGCTCACTGATTTCCCTGCCACCTAATACTGCTTACTAACTGCCCTGCCATCTAATACTGCTCACTAACTGCCCTGCCACCTTGCACTGCTCACTGACTGCCCTGCCACTTAATACTGCTCACTGACTGCCCTGCCATAACATACTGCTCACTGACCGCCCTGCCACCTTGTTACTTTTAAATGACTGTCCTGCCACTACATACTGCTTACTGACCACCCTGTCGCTACATACTGCCCAACCACAACGTACTGCTCATTGACCACCCTGCCAGTATGTACTGCTCAATGTTCGCCATGGGGGGTTCCTGTTAATTCTCAAACAGTTGAGGGGCAAACAAATAGAGAATAAAATAAATAAATAAATAAATAAATTACAAAAGAAAACATTTTTGATTACCCCCATTATGTTAGAGGGTAACATCCTACAGGACTGGTGATGCGACCCACTGCACATCTTGCTCTATGTATATGTTCCTTGAACAACCAGCAAGTTGTTTGTTCAGAAGCCCACATTCTATAGAATCAACTGGCAACACTGAAAAGCATCAGCAACCTCAATAGGAGTGTGAACCCTACCCGTCAGTTGCTGGCTAGGGCCAGTATAGAGGAGCCTGGTGATATAGAGGTGCAGACGCCAATGGTAACTAGATGGGTTACAGTTAAAAGGCGGGGTAGAGGGAAGAGTGTTAGAGAGGCTAGTCCTGGGTTGATACTTGATACATCCTAACAAATACGCCCATTTGCATGATGTTGAGGATTTCGGTTCAGGAGTGGCATTGCTGGAGCAGACTACCTCCCCTAGCTGCCAGGGGAAGGACTAATCTAGTAAGGAGGTGTGCAAAAGTACAGCCAAGGATAGACAGATACTGGTGGTAGGGGACCCAATCATTAGAAGGATAGATAGGGCAATCTGTCACAAAGAACATGATCACAGAACAGTATGTTGGTTTGCCAGGAGCTGGGGTTCGGCACATTGCGAGGCAGATGGACAGATTGTTGGGTGGAGATGGTGAGGACCTAGCTGTCATGGTACATATTGGTACAAAATACAAAGTCAGAGGAAGGTGGAGTAACCTTAAAAAAAATTTCAGGGACTTGGGTGTTCTAATTAAGAAAGGGACCTTCAAGGTAGTATTCTCAGAAATAATGTACCTCAAACCACACCATAGAGGCAGCAGGAGCCTAGGGAACTTAAAAATTGGCAGAGGAACTGGTTACAAAGGAGGGTTTTTGGGTTCACAGAGAACATGGCTTACTTTGGGCTAATGTGTTAAGTCTACAGGTCTGGAAAAATCAGTTTGGAAATGGATAGAAAACTGGCTAAAAGACCGTATTCAGAGAGTAGTGGTTAATGATTCATACTCTGAATGGTCTAGGGTTCTCAGATGGTAAATATGAGGGATGACTTGCTAACAGGGCTAGTGAGGAGGTGGAATCTTTGTAGCTGGTGCTTCAAGGGGACAACACAAATGGTAAATGAATTGTGTGTGCACGTTATAGACCCCCGCAGATTAAAGAGGTGGAGAAAACCAATCGTCTTTCACAGTTAGAGATTAAGGGAGGAAGGGCAATGTTATAATCATGGGAGCCTTCAACTATCCTGCTATTAAGTGGGCAGACGGAATTCCTCACTCAACTAAGTCTCATCATTTCTTGAATGTAATGCAGGACAATTTCAAAAGACAAATGGTGGAAGCCCCAACTAGAGAGAATGCTTTGCTGGACCTATTAACTACAAACAACACAGAGCTGATTGCAGATGTGAAAGGGATAACTTAAGAAACAGCGATTACAGACTAATTTAGTTTTGCCACAACTTATAGGAAAAGGAGACGCAAGTGTAGGACAAGAACACTAGATTTCAAAAAAGCCCACTTTATTAAGCTGTCCTCCACACTACATGGCACTAAATGGGATCAAATTCTTAAAACAAAGAACACTAAACTGTAGCACCCTGATGTTTAGGCAGGGTTGCTCCTAAATTTACCTGCCAGGTATAGTTGCCTTGGCCAATTGTTAGGGATCAATTGATTTCACCCTAAGTCTGGAATTGCTGCACTTCTCTCTTCTGTTGTTGGTTGGCCGGGTACCTGGTAACATTAGATAAGATGAGGGCGATGCAAAGACAGATTAGGAGTAAATGGGGTGTCTCTGCCAATGGGCAGGGGCTTTCTTGGCCCCTTAGCCTGCTGGGGGAACCTATATATTTGGGTGAAGTCAGGTGATCACTGTTCTGTGCCACTGGATGGCTATCTGGGTGGACGTGTGCTTAGCTGCCCGGGCTGCTAGGCCGGAGCTTGGGCCTATCCTGGGTACATCTGGCTGATAGGCTATCCAAGAGCCTATCCAGAAGCAAGAGAGCAGTGTAGGGTTGGGACTGTGGCTTGCAGTCCAACCAGAAGTGATGGTTCTGCCGGCCGGAGAACCTGTCGTGGTCGGAGGTAGAGGGGAAGCTGCTGCCACTAAGGGTCAACCCAACTTGCTACCAGGGACCACATTGAGTAGCTGAAGCAAGTACCGGAGCAGTGTTCTCACCAACTGGGAACGGTGAAGAATTGGAAAACTTCAGCAGGTGCCAAGCCAGGGACCCAGCCAGTGGGGTGACGCTTGAGGAGTGTCTGGAGTGCCAAGCCAGGGACCCAGCAGGGAAGCGGGGGTGACACTTGAGGAAGATACTAAGAAAGACGATTGGAAGAGCTCACGGGGTTCAGTGGCAGTGAACCAGCAAGTCTAGTGAGAGAGACTGGGAGCTCAGTGGGTTGAGAATCTACAAGTGATTGTAGAGGAAGTAAACGAGTTTGTTACAACTTGTGTTAGGAACTGTTATAAGACTCCCATAGGAGACAGCGCTCCCACACATGCAGATGTGGTGTCTTGCTGGATGCCTTTCCCTGCATGTCTGTCTACCTGTAGACATCTCAGAGTCTGCCAATTAACATTGTCCTGGCCCTAACCCTCTGTCCCACAGTTCTGTTCAAAAGAAAATAAATCTCTTTGCATTCAAGAAGTGTTTGGCGCCCATGAATCCATCTTGCACTACACCCACCATACCTTGTATCACACTCTATATAGAAGGATGTCAGCTGTGCCTGGCTCTGGCGGTTCTCATTAGACTAAAAGAGGCCCAGGACCTTGCTACTTTTGGTGCCCAATGTGGGGCAAAGGCGTTATCCTTGCAGCAGTAGCCCATAACAACAGGCTATATCTCCATCGGGATTTCGTCTGGCTCAGTGGGAAAGTGGCAACTAACATCTGTACTTTTCATAGACTGTGTTATCATGCATTCTAACAACCTGGGGAAGAACCAACAAGTCTAATAGCTCATGGGAGAGGATCAGCTTGGTCTTTTGACACTTCCCGCCGGTGCTGTGAGGGTTAAGTTCTGGCAGGCCGCAGCATGAACAAGGCGGGCGTGAAAGTTTGCAGAAAGCATCTGCACCAATCCGTTGGCAGGGGGAGGAGTCCCCACTCTGCAGAGGAGGATAAGAAAGTGCTGCCACGTGTGCCTGGTTGTGGGTTGGAGAGGAAGATGGTGCAGTTTGGAAGCGAGATGGTGGATTGGAGAAAGTATGGGTGTTGGTTTCGGCCTGAGTGCAAACCTGTACTGACTAACACCAGAGTGCTGTACATCCCGAAGGGCAGTCTTGCTCTGTATACGGCTATCGCTATCCCGGCTGGGAGTGATATCAAGAGTCCACCTGCCATCACCCAAGTCGTGCAGGAAGCTGTTTTCCCTGTCTCTGCAGCTGCCCCAGGACCCAGCCCTCCAGTCGCCCCTCAAGGCCGCGGTCAGGCCCATCTGCTCGTCCTGATGTCTGAACCACCAGGGAAGAGTACCGGAGTCAGGTAAGCCTGCAAGGGGTGAAAGCGGTGTGCCTGTAGGGGAGGTAATACCTGTGGCCGTTAAGGCAGACAATGTGGTTGTGCCAGTTAAAGCAAGTGATAAGTGCAACTATATCCCGGCTGAAGAGTGCTCTAACATAACTAAGACTTCCCATCTGATAGATTATCTGAACTGTTTTCGGACATCCTATCCTGTACAGGGCGGTGGAGTGACAGTGATGAGGAGCAAATGTGTGATATAGAGGAGGGTTCCCTCTACTACTTCCGCTAGTGTGAAAATTGAGCTGTCTGCCAATGCAGCTCCGTTGATAAGTATTATCAAATCTTTTGAGGAGGACCATTGGGCTTGATGGGTTCCCAAAGCTCGCCCTACCAAGTCAATGCCTGTAACCAAGCCTGATTGTAAGCCAGATGTTGTTGCTGGATGCTCAGTTCAGCATGCTCCAGACGCACGGGTCCTACCCAGGTATGGAAACCCTAAAACTCTGCCTCGGCTGTCTAAAGTGCAGCAAATCATTATAAAGAAAGTGGCTGAGGAACACGGGTACCTATATCCCTACATACCGGCTCACCTGGAAGAGGAGATTCTGGATAAAGAGACCCAATGGGTAGACAAAGCTGTACGTAGTTTCCGTAAAATCAATTTAGACAGTGTAATCTTCCATAGGCCAGACAGAAAGGACATTAAACACTATGTCAATACAGGCAACGCCAAAGGGAAGGATGTAATGTTGCCAGATCACAGGTACTACTGGTAAGTGCTACAATATTGCATTTGATTACGAAATCTTGTTGGATTACAAATGTGTGCTGTGTGGAGTTAAGGATGCTATGCTGAAGCCACTTCACCTTTGCACAAAAGGTGCTGCTGCTGGAGAACATTCCTGCTGGCTGTACTGGCGAGATTGTGCTGGACTGAATGCTGCCGGCAGATACAGGGAGTGCCCACTTGAGTCATACTGGCCAGTGCTCTGAAAGTTGCCAGTGTGCCTCCCTCTGTGTCAGGGCGCTGACAGCAGGAGAAGGTCTTTAGGACCCAGCATCTGTTAGGGTACCAACAACAGTAGAAGGGCTCTAGGACACAGTGTTCCCAGCAGCACATCACATGGGCCTTTTAAAGGAAGTGTATAGGTGCTTGAAGTTGCTGATTGATCTCAGCTTGTTACCTGTGTTCCTGTGATTCATTGCTCCTGTGTTCCCTAGTTTCTGACCCGGCTTGTTCCCGACCTGTCTGCCTATCTCCAGTTCCTGACCCCGGCTCGTCTCACGAATACCCTCTGCCTGCTTTTCATGTTTGACCCGGCTTCCACCTGACTTCGTCTGCTCAGCTTTAAACCTGGTTCTGATCTCGGCTTGTGTTGACTACTCTATTATCTCAGTGACTTTATAGACCTGTCTCACCTCACAGGTGCCACCTACTTGCAGACTCTGTTCCTCACAACAGCAGCATTCCTGAGCTTTCTGCAAGCAACTTCACAGGTGACCTGTGCTACTTTGTGCCCAACTCCTCCTGTTTCACCTTCAGGGTAGTCTGGAACTTAACTGCAAAGAAAGCCCTCTCTCCATTGTCCTCCAGCACCTGGTACGTGATAGTATCAGTCAGCCATTATGTCTGAGGCCGAGAGAGGTGCTTCTGTGCTGGAAGCGCTGTGTCAACAGATGACAGCCCTAACACAAGTCGTCGAAAACCTGCAAGATGGATACTTCCAGCTCGACCCAGCCACAAGCTCCACCTCTGCAACAGCACCCTCCAGTTCAGCTGCTGCTGCTCCACCTGCTGTGTTACTGCCTCTCCCAGAACCCAGAGTCCCCACTCCAGAACGCTTCTCCGGGAACAGACAAAGGTTCAGGGCCTTCAAAAATGCCTGCAAACTTTACTTCGCCCTGCAACCTAGGATTTTCGCACTTGAGACCGTCTAAGAGGGGTTCATCATCTCCCTCCTATCTGATGAACCACAATGCTGGGCTTATAACCTGTTTCAAAAGAGGAATGAGGTGGTAAACTCAGTCACCACATTCTTTGAAGCCATGGCGGTGTTATATGACGACCCACAGAAAACGACCACTGCCGAATCAGCTCTTCATTGCCTTGTGCAAGGCAGATGAGCAGTGGAAGACTACGTCGGAGAGTTCCGTAGGTGGGCAGCTGATACAGGTTGGATTGATGCAGCCCTAAGATTCCAATTCTGCCTAGGCCTGTCCGAAACCCTCAAGATGAGCTAGCCAGGTCTGAGGCACCCTCTACACTAGAGGCTCTCATTCAAGTTTCTATTCAGTTGGACAGGTGCCTGTTGGAGCGGCGCTCCGAGCGATCCCAGAACTTTGGGCTAACTTGGGTACTACCCAAAGTCCCGGCCCCTGCCTCCATTCCTCCAATCTCCAATACATTCGATGTAGAGCCTATGCAGATAGGTCTACTTTGACCCTCTTTGAGCCCGGAAGAAAGGGAACATAGGCATCTAAACAAACTATGCATCTATTGTGGAGCTGCAGGCCACTTCCTACTTAACTGTCCCATTCGGCCATGTAGGTTCAGGCACCTATATCCCTCATACCTCCAGCTATCCGGCACTGTGTCTACTCACATAATTTTTGCTATCTCTTTGCAGGTGACTAGAAAAGAGGTCAAATTACGGGCAATCGTTGACTCAGCATCATGCAGCTGCTTCTTGGATATTAACCTTGCAAAAGACTTACATATTCCTCTCCTTTTCAAGAAAAGAAGACTGGACGTACACCTCGCTGATGGCACTCCACCTAGCTCAGGGCCTGTTACTCAAGAGACTGTCCCCATTCTCGCAAACCTCAGACACTGGTCATCAGGAATTCCTCTGCTTTGATATTATCAGATCTCCCATTTTCCCAGTCATCCTGTGGATACCTTGGCTGCAAGCCCACAATCCATCAATCAACTGATCCAAAGGGGAGGTCACTTTTTCCTCCAGCTACTCTGGCCAACACTGTAGCATTCCCATACAAGTCGACACCCCTGCGTGCCTAACCATTCAACCTTAAACAGATACCAGTCAGCTCGTTCCCTCAGCTTACCACGACTTCCTTGATGTCTTCAACAAGAAGAAAGCCGATACCCCGCCTCCGCATCGGCCCTACGACTGCTCCATCGAGTCGCTTCCTGGAGCAGAGATTCCTTTTGGGTGCATCTTCCCATTATTAGAGGTTGAGTTGGAAGCTCTCAGGCAATATATTGATGAGAACCTGGCCAAGGGTTTCATTTGTCCCTCCTCCTCACTCGCAGGAGTAGGCATTTTCTTTGTTGAAAAGAAGGACCTGTCAGGGTTGGCTCAGCCCTTCCTTCTCTGAGCTGGCCACACAGCTGTCAGCTAATTGCCAATATATATATATACAGTGGGGACAGAAAGTATTCAGACCCCCTTACATTTTTCACTCTTTGTTATATTGCAGCCATTTGCTAAAATCATTTAAGTTCATTTTTTTCCTCATTAATGTACACACAGCACCCCATATTGACAGAAAAACACAGAATTGTTGACATTTTTGCAGATTTATTAAAAAAGAAAAACTGAAATATCACAAGGTCCTAAGTATTCAGACCCTTTGCTCAGTATTTAGTAGAAGCACCCTTTTGATCTAATACAGCCATGAGTCTTTTTGGGAAAGATGCAACAAGTTTTTCACACCTGAATTTGGGGATCCTCTGCCATTTCTCCTTGCAGATCCTCTCTAGTTCTGTCAGGTTGGATGGTAAATGTTGGTAGACAGCCATTTTTAGGTCTCTCCAGAGATGCTCAATTGGGTTTAAGTCAGGGCTCTGGCTGGGCCATTCAAGAACAGTCACGGAGTTGTTGTGAAGCCCCTCCTTCATTATTTTAGCTATGTGGTTAGGGTCATTGTCTTGTTGGAAGGTAAACCTTCGGCCCAGTCTGAGGTCCTGAGCACTCTGGAGAAGGTTTTCATCCAGGATATCCCTGTACTTGGCCGCATTCATCTTTCACTCAATTGCAACCAGTCATCCTGTCCCTGCAGCTGAAAAACACCCCCACAGCATGATGCTGCCACCACCATGCTTCACTGTTGGGACTGTATTGGACAGGTGATGAGCAGTGCCTGGTTTTCTCCACACATACCACTTATAATTAAGGCCAAAAAGTTCTATCTTGGTCTCATCAGACCAGAGAGTCTTATTTCTCACCATCTTGGAGTCCTTCAGGTGTTTTTTTAGCAAACTCCCTGCGGGCTATTATGTGTTTTCCGTCGGGCCACTCTGCCATAAAGCCCCAACTGGTGGAGAGCTGCAGTGATGGTTGACTTTCTACAACTTTCTCCCATCTCCCAACTGCATCTCTGGAGCTCAGCCACAGTGATCTTTGGGTTCTTCTTTACCTCTCTCACCAAGGCTCTTCTCCCCCAAAAGCTCAGTTTGGCCGGACGGCCAGCTCTAGGAAGGGTTCTGGTCATCCCAAACGTCTTCCGTTTAAGGATTATGGAGGCCACTGTGCTCTTAGGAACCTTAAGTGCAGCAGAATTTTTTTGTAACCTTGACCAGATCTGTGCATTGCCACAATTCTGTCTCTGAGCTCTTCAGGCAGTTCCTTTGACCTCATGATTCTCATTTGCTCTGACATGCACTGTGAGCTGTGAGGTCTTATATAGACAGGTGTGTGGTATAATCAAACACAGCTGGACTCAAATGAAGGTGTAGAACCATCTCAAGGATGATCAGAAGAAATGGACAGCACCTGAGTTAAATATATGAGTGTCACAGCAAAGGGTCGGAATACTTAGGACCATGTGATATTTCAGTTTTTCTTTTTTTAATAAATCTGTAAAAATGTCAACAATTCTATGTTTTTCTGTCAATATGGGGTGCTGTGTGTACATTAATGAGGAAAAAAATGAACTTAAATGATTTTAGCAAATGGCTGCAATATAACAAAGAGTAAAAAATGTAAGGGGGTCGGAATACTTTCCGTCCCCACTGTATATATATATCTATATAGATATATATATACACACACACACATACACACACACACACAGACGCACGTGTGTTTGAGCTTTGGTTTGAGGTGCACACCCTAATGCAATAGGCTGCGCACGCCTATGCCTTACAGTATAATCCAGCAATGTCGGAGATCGACAGAGGTGCTTCCCTGGTAGAGGCGGTGTATCAACAGGTGACTGCACTTACCCAAGCAGTGCAGAAACTACAAGACGCCTGTGTTCAATTAGAGTCATCTGCAACACTTATCCCCGAATCCCGTGTCTCCTGATCTGAGACCCTCCTCAGCCTGTGCTTCTTCTGCTGTGCCACCTCAGGAGTACACCACCTCCACCCATGACCACCACACTGATCCCGCCTCCTGAACCGCGAGTGCCGACCCCTGAACGTTTCTCGGGTGACCAAAGAAAGTTTAGGGCCTTTTAAAATGCCTGTCTGCTATACCCGGCTCTCCAACCAAGAACTTTTTCCCTAGAGAACATTAGAGTGGGATTCATTATATCCTTACTCTTGGACGATCCCCAGGTCTGGGCCCACGGACTGTTAGAACAAAAGCGTCCCCTCATTGACTCTGTTGACACTTTCTTTAGGGCTATGGCCCAGTTATACGGTGACCCCCAACAAATGGCTACAGCCAAAAACGACCTCGGTTCCTGATCTCCCGGTTTGACCTTTGGCTTGCATCTGGACCCTGCTTCTGTTCCTGATCACCCGGTTTGACCTTTGGCTTGCATCTGGACTTTGCTTTTGCTCCAGTCTTCCGTGTTTGACCTTGGCTCGCCCCTGTTTATGCTCTGGACTGACTTATCCTGTATGACCTCTGGCCTGGTTCCTCCACTTACCAAACACAGCAAGCTCAGCTCAGCCTGCTACAAGTTATTATTATTATTATATTATTATACAGGATTTATATAGCGCCAACAGTTTACGCAGCGCTTTACAATATAAAAAGGAGACGATACAGTTATAATACAATAAAATACAAGAGGATTAAGAGGGTCCTGCTCAGAGGAGCTTACAATCTAATAGGGTGGGGCAGGTGGTACAAAAGTTTGTAACTGTGGGGAATGAGCTGATGGAAGTGGTAAAAGATTAGTTGGAGATGTGATAGGCTTCCCTGAAGAGATGAGTTTTCAGGGATCGGCTGAAGGTAGCAAGAGGAGGGGATAGCCGGACAGGTTGAGGTAGCGAGTTCCAGAGGATGGGAGAGGCTCTGGAGAAATCCTGGACATGAGCATAGGAGGATAAGACGAGAGAGCTTGAGAGTAGGAGGTCTTGAGAAGAGCGGAGAGGACGATTTTGGTGGTAGTTGGAGACAAGATTGGTGATGTAGCTCGGGGCAGAGTTGTGAATGGCTTTGTATGTTGTGGTTAGTATTTTGAATTTAATTCGCTTGGTGATTGGGAGCCAGTGTAGGGATTGTAGGAGAGGGTTTGCAGACACTGAGCGGTTGGTAAGGTATCCCTCAATGGGATACCTTATCCCATTACTCAATTCGAAAAGCAGTCCATTCAGTTGTTGGGGCTCATAATCTCCACTGAGGGGATTTCAATGGACCCCCAAAAGGTCTCAGCAATCCTTGAATGGCCTGCACCCTCTGATGGAACGAGAGTCCAAAGATTTGTTGGTGTCGCCAACATCTACCGTTTATCAAAGATTTATCAAAGGCTTCTCGACCTTTATCTCCCCAAACACTCAGCTTACTCGCTTTCATACTCTGGAACCAGGAAGGCCAGGCAGCCTTTGAACGTCTGAAGATCTTGTTTACCTCCGCTCCAGTATTGCAACACCCGGAGCCAGCACTTCCTTTCGTTCTTGAAGCTGATGCTTCCGAAATAGCTACAGGAGCTGTTCTCTCCCAGCGTCTGGGCCCAAAGGCCTTTTTGCACCCAGTAGCTTTCTGCTCCAAAAAATTAGGCCAAGCCGAAAATAATTTGGACGTAGGCAACAAAGAACTCCTGGCAATTAAAGTAGCATTTGAAGAGTGGAGGTATCTGTTGGAGGCCGCTACTTACCCAGTCCTGATCTTTACTGACCATAAGAACTTAGAATATTTGAGATCCGCTAAGTTCCTAAGGCCCCAGCAGGCCAGATGGGCCTTATTTTTTTTAAGATTTAACTTCCATTTGACATTTAGGCCCGGATATAAGAATGGGAAGGCAGACGCCCTATCTTGGATGTTCCCTTTTTTTTTTTTTTTTAATATTCTTTATTAGCAAAATTTAATACAAAACACACATACCCATGCAGGCATTTTCCCTTCCTTTTCTTTTTTTTATACATACATTATATAAATTAATAACTAATGAGCACTGCAATGGCTAGCTATAAATACAAATTACATTAATTTTCCCCCCTTTCTTTCTCAATTCCCCACACCTTCCCTCCCTTGAATTACATCTACCCACCCCCCTCCCACCCTTAACCCACCCCAAAATTCCCTCCCCCCACCTCATCCAAATAATAGATTTGACAGGGAGAATTTTCGGGCTGAGTGGTGTTTTTTTCCTTAATCCAAATCTTCCCACCCCCGTTCCTCTATATTCACACATACACATCTGCATAAGTTAACATTTGAGTTCCCTTACTTCTCAAAGGGAGACGCCCAAACACTCTAACCATGGTCCCCATAGCTTCATAAATTTGCCATAACTACCCCTTCTAATGTATGTTGTCTTTTCTGTCCACACCAACTTATTCATCACTTCGATCCACTCTTCCGGAGTTGGAGGTGTGGCAGAAAGCCAGGACTGGGCTATCAGTTTCCTTGCCTGGTAGAGGCACCTCCGCACGGCGGTATTAGTACTAATACACCCTGTATTCTCCCCTGTCAGGCCAAGAATACATACCCTGGCCTCCAGGGCTAATTTAATTTTCCACCTAGTTCCTATGATCTTTACTATCTCCCCCCAGTACCTTACTAGTTTTGGGCATCGCCACATCATATAGAAAAGATCACCTGTATCCTGACACCTGGGACATTTATCATCTTGTCTATTACCAAATTTATATAATCTTTTTGGGGTGTAATAGGCTCTATGCAGTAGGAGGAGATGCGAAGCCTGTTGCGACGGAGAGACAGACACCAGCGGGCCATACTCCAAGATCTTCTTCCACTGGAGGTCCGTAATCTCCCCCACATCCAACTCCCATCTCGCCCTAACTCCCATGGTCGCCTGCGGGTCAAGTAGTTTTTCAGCCAGTTGTCCATATGCCTTTGCTATCAGGCCCTTAGTGCTGTTTGTTCTAGCAATACTTTCGAGGAGAGGGACCTTGCACCATACAAGCGGGCGATTCTTGAATTGGCTGTCCAGGGCATGTCTAACCTGCAGGTAACAATAGAATGTTTTTTTTGGGATTCCATATACACTCCTAAGCTCAGTAAAGGATTTTAGTATATTATTATCTTCATATAACTGAGCCAGCCTACTTATTCCATAATATTCCCAAGTCCTATTTTTTTCCAAGGCCGCCAATTCATACAGGAATTTATTATGCCATATGGGTGAGAATTCAGTGAACCCTCCATATCCCATAATCTGCTTAATCGTCAGCCAGATTTTATTAACTATCTGCTTGTTGGGGGCCCGTCCTGTAGTGACCCAGCCTCCAGTGCCTCTATCAAGGATTTATGCGAGCTGTCCTGTAGCATAATTTTACCACTAGTGTCCGTCCAATCCTGTGTCTCGCATCCCCCTGTGTGCTGCAATTGAGCAGCAAGGAAATAATTATATGGATGGGGCACTGCCATTCCCCCCTCCCTGGTGGGACGCTGCAATGTTTGCAAGCTAATCCTTGCCTGCCCTTTCCTCCAGATTAGTTCTCTAAACAAGGTATTTATTTTTAGAAACCATTTCTTCCCAATCCAGACTGGGGAATTATGGAGCACATACAGGAGTTGTGGCATCCATATCATTTTGACTAGGTTGGTTCTGCCTGCCATAGATAGAGGGAGTTTACCCCAGATGTCACTTTTCCTTTTAAATTTTTCCAGCAGGGGGGCTATCAATATATTGATAGGGATCACTAGATACCACTATACCCAAATACCTCATTTTCTCCGTTACCTTTAACCGAGGCATACCGCCAGTCGGGGCATTAATAGTTGAGTCTATTGGTAGAAGCGTAGATTTATTCTCGGCATTTCTAATTGTATCCATCTTGTACTCCTGTTGCTTTTTTACCCATAGCGCCTGGTTTTCCGAGCTTTGGTCCTCCACATATTGCCTCTCCAGTTTTAGAACTTCTTCTCTAATCTGCTCGCTCTTTGCCTTTGAGCATTTCTTGACCCACGATACCTGCTGTATAAGCAACCCCCTAAGGAATGCTTTTAAGGAATCCCAGACCACCCCCTCCGACGCTGTGCCCTGATTATTTCCAATGTACTCTTCTAATTTTACAGAGATCTCCTCTATTCCTCCCACAATCTCCAACCACACTGGATTTAACGCCCATGCCCTCTGAATGTGTCTATCTTGGATCTTTATCTTCAGCGTCAGAGGTGAGTGATCCGAGATCCCCCTCGGCTGGTATTCTATCTTGGCTATGAGGGACTGTGCCACCCCATTACCTATCGCTAGGTCAATCCTAGAAAGTGTGTGTTGCGACCCCGAAAAACAAGAGTACCGCTGAGCCCCTGGGTTCCGGGCTCTCCAAAGGTCACACCACCCAACCTCCTCCAAGAACTGAGCAAGCCGCCCCCCAGGCACTCCTATCGACCTGGGACCAGGTGGGAACCTGTCCAGGCAACCATCCAGAACTATGTTAAAGTCGCCCACTATTATGGTCAGGACGTCAGGTTTATCCTCCGTGTACTCTAATAGACGATACAGAATTTCCAACTTAAAAGGTGGGGGGATATACAAATTGGCTATAATAAATGGGTGACCCTCTAGAAGACAATATAAAAACACATAGCAACCTAGTGTATCAATCTTGACATCCCTAGAGGAGAATATCACACCTTTTTTAACCAGTATGCTAACCCCCCTTAAATAAGACGAATATACTGAGTGGAACTGGGCCTGAATTTTCCTATTCCTAATCAATAATTTGGTCTCGTTGGTCAGGTGAGTCTCCTGGAGGCACATCAATCCCGAGCCATGGGACTCCAACTCGGCAAATACCGTGGCTCTCTTAGTGGGATCGCCCATGCCCCTAATATTCCATGAACTTACACCCACGATGCTAGGCAACATTAACAAAGAAAATAATCATTGATAATAATAAGAAAAAAAATATCGCCCTTGCAATCAGGGGACCAAGAAAAAAGAAACTGTTCTACCTGGCCGACGGTGCTCTTAACCTTTCTACCATAATCACCCTGTCTAATGTGTCTATCTTTTAATGTGCCTTTCTCTATCGTACTCGGCTTCTCCCCTAACTCCATTACTGACCTTGCTTTATATTTCCTTACTGTGCGTGGGGGGACTCTCAACAAACTATAAATCCTTTTAACCTTTTCACTCCCCAACTTTTGGTCTAGTGTAGTGTGATCCTTTTTTATTGTTTTAATCCCCTGTGCTCCTTTACCCACCTGTAATCCCCCCCTCCTCCCCCCAAACCTAGCTTGGTATGCCCTGGGGACATACTTTGTGACCATTCTAACCCCAACACTGCACTCAATCCAACGTTCCCTCCCCCCATCCAGATACACTCCCCCCCTATCTCCTCCCTCCCCTGACCCTCACCCCCCCACCCAAGTGCTCTCAAGTAAAGGGCATCCTCAGCCCTCCACCCTTTACCATCTCTCATTAAACACTTCTAACAATCCACCCCTCCCCCTTCGACCCTTGCTGCAAAAAAAAAAAAAAAACACCCTCATAATAGAAGAAGAAAAAAAAAAAATCAACATTAATTTTCATTCAATGTAGTCCAGCACTAAAAGTTCCTCTTATTGTCTTCAAGTCACTTGGTGGCCTTATCTACAGTGTCAAAAAATTGTGTCGC
This sequence comes from Lithobates clamitans, assembly GCA_037952925.1. NCBI lineage: Eukaryota > Metazoa > Chordata > Amphibia > Anura > Ranidae > Lithobates > Lithobates clamitans. Next base: position 5,814,422 of record JBBGZY010000108.1, on the reverse strand, counting down.
CCCTAGGGCTTCAATGCGCAGCCGCGCCGGGTACAGTAGAGCGTATGGTATTTTAAAAGTTCGCAAGCTGCGTTTTATGCCTGCAAATCCAGCCCTCTTCTTCTGTAACCCCGGGGAGTAGTCTGGGTATAACGAAACGCGTTCATGATCATAGGTCTAGGGCGGGTACTTGATGTAGCTACCCTAATAGGTACTCTGTGTGCCCTTTCAATAGAGAAGAAGCGTGAGAATGTCTCGGCACCAAAGACCTCCCTCAACCATCCTTCCAAGAATTCTTCAGGGCGGGGGCCCTCACTTTTCTCCGGAAGGCCCAGTACCCTCACATTCTGTTTTCCATTTCGTCCATTTTAGACTTGTAAGTGTCCAACTGAGTTTGCATTACTTTAAATTCTTGTTGCATTGGGTGCAAGACATCCTCAACTTGACTTAACCTCTCCTCTAATTTGAGGCCTTGTCCGCAGCTTTTTGCAATTCCTGGCTCATAAGGCGTAACTCGTCTTTAAGGCCCCTTATTTGGTCATTTAGGCTAGTCAATGAACCCCTACAAGAATTAACTGCTTTTAGCACCTCTTTTAATGTGGGCTCGGGTTCACCTAGTTCATTAGAGGCGAGAATATCCTCTGACGCCTTTTCCAATGGGGCCTTTTCAGGGCTCTTTTTATTCGCCCCTTTAGCAGGAATTACTGGTATGGATGAGGTTTTGCCTGTGCTTTTCCTATCCCCCGCACCTTCCAATTGTGTTTTTTCTTGAGATGTATAGTTGCCCTTAGCTGGGGAATGCAGGGGGGTGTGCGCATACTTTTCTAGCTTGGCTGCCGCTGCCATTGCGGATGGCGCCAGACTCCCCTTTTCTTTAAGTGAACAGGTGACTTGGGCCACTGAACCTTCCTGGGTGTGCTGGGCCTGTTCCTCCCCCTTTTTCCTAGTCATATTACAGCAATGATAATGATGCGGTAAAAATATAAGGTTAATATGATGGATATCAGAGAAGTAACAGAAGTGGTAACAGAAGTTTCTTTAACGAGGCAGGATATCCTGCGCAGCAATCACCCTCTCTCCTTCAATTTCTATAGGCAATGTCCAAGTCCTCCATTTATTCACTACCATTCAGTGTAAAAAGGCAAAGGAAAAAGAAACTGTCACGTTACCAGTCACGCCGCTGTGTCCTTCTAGCGGTATAATGTGGTTATCCGGCGGCCTGATGCAGAGCCGCCCTCGGTAGGTTTCTCACTGGTCCTATTACCGTCCCGGAGCGTCCAGCACTTGGGGCGTCTAATTAGCTTGGTGTACTGTCGGCTTTCCTTCCGTGGGGCTCTCTCGCGGGTGTGCAGAGCCTCTGCTAGGCAACCTGCCGGCGCGTGCAGTCTGGAACGCCATCACTCGCGGTCTGACGTCCAGCCACCTCCAGCGCAGGTCCACCTCTCTCACTCCGCAGTACGATGCCGATGCGCTCGTCTCCAGGATCCCAGCAAGGGTAAACTATGCAGGGAGCTATGCATAGAGGAGCAGGGGCTGTGATAAATGGAAAAGAGATATCCCACTACATGGCGCTGGATCGCCTCGTTGAGGGTAGCAGCAGAGGGCCGAAGCAGAGAGGGAGCTCACACTCCTCCGCTTACCACCACATCCGGTCACACCCCCGGTTGTTCCCTGAATCTGCTGAACCTGCTTCCCCGAGCCCCATTCTCTCTGGCCAGAACTTTTTGTTTATTCTGCCTAGCTTGAGATCGACTATTGGACAGGCCTCTGCATCTTGCCCTGAAACAGAGCATGCTCCTTCAAGGAGACAGGACGGATTACTGTGGCATCAAGATAAGGTCTTCATACCCCAGGAGGCAAGGCTTCTCAAAACATTCCATGACCACCAATTAACTGGCCACTTTGGAGCCCATAAAACTAGTGGGCTCATCCAACGGTCCTTCTAGTGGCCCAACCTTGATCGAGACAGCAGAGCCTGTGTTAGAACCTGCACAGTGTGTCTTCACAGCAAAGGTGACAAGACTAAGCCCTGGGGATTATTGAGATCCTTAAATGTCCCTTACTGTCCATGGGAGATGATCTCCATGGACTTTGTCATTGATCTTCTGCCCTCTAAAGGATTCACAACCATCTTGGTGGTTGTGGATCGCCTGTCAAAGATGGCCCATTTCTTGATCATGGTAGGCACACCTTCAGCTACAGAGACAGCTTACATGTTCATCAGAGAGATCGTGAGACTCCATGGTCTGCCCAACAACATTCTCTCGGATCGACGGGTACAGTTTACCTCCAGATTCTGGAGGGCTCTTTGTAAAGCCCTGACTGTGGAACTCTGCCTTTCTTCGGCCTACCACCCCCAGAGTAACAGGCAAACTGAGCGTACAAAACAAACCTTGGAGCAGTACCTTCGTTGCTTCTCAGCCTTTTCCCAAGACAATTGGGCTTCCCTGCTTCCACTGACAGAGTTCACCTATAACAACTCGCTACACTCTGCAACCAACCGGTCCCCATTCTGGGCCAACTATGGATTCCACCCTTCCACTATACCAGAGACTATACCCAAATCAGCAGTGCCTGCTGTACAGGACAGACTTGCCTTCATACAACGGAATTACCAATCCCTCCAAGAATGTATACAAAAGGCTCAGTCCAACTATAAGAGGTTCTTTGGCAGGAAACGAAGAGGGAATCTCTCCCTTAAAGTCGGTGATAATGTATATCTATCAACAACCAATCTGAAGTTACCATGCCCTTCGAAGAAGTTGGGGCCGAGATATATTGGCCCTTTTCCAATTAAGCGTGAAATAAACCCAGTGGCTTTCGAGTTATTTCTGCCCGATTCATACAAAATTCACCCAATCTTTCACGCCTCTCTCCTCAAGCCGGCCATTCCGGATCCTTTTCCAGGTAGAGTGGAACCACCTCCACCATCTGTAACTGTTGAAGGGGAAACAGAATACGAGGTGGAATCTGTTCTAGATTGCAGAAAACGAGGTAGGCAGATCCAATACTTAATCAAGTGGAAAGGATATCCACCCAAAGAAAGCTCCTGGGAACCCGAAGCCAATGTACATGCCCCCAGATTCCTCCGAGAGTTTTGGGCCAAATACCCGAAAATTGCCCAAATGGGCATCCAGAGGCTGCCCGTTGGGAGGGGGGGCACTGTCAGGGTGCTGACAGCAGGAGAAGGTCTTTAGGACCCAGCATCTGTCAGGGCACCAACAGCAGGAGAAGGGCTTTAGGACTCAGCGTCCCCAGCAGCACATCACATGGGCCTTTATAAGGAAGTGTATCAGTGCTTGAAGTTGCTGACTGATCTCAGCTTGTTACCTGTGTTCCTGTGATTCATTGCTCCTGTGTACCCTAGTTTCTCTTAAAGAAGAAGGGGAACTGCTGGGAAATATTGTTCTATCCGAGTGAAAATTTGATGGACTGTGATACGTCAAGGATGCTGGGGTATTTAGCTAGTCAGGTAGAATGAGCTGTGGCAAAGGGGCAAATTCTTACCTTTTATGTGAATAATGGACTAATCCATGCATCAGGACTGTTTACTTGATATAAAACACTACGGAACGTCTTTTGATTAGTTAAAAACGGGGTGGCATTCTCGCTGAGAATGGGGCCCACTTTCATATGTATATGGTTCAGACATATTATAGGGTGTGCTTACACTGCCACGCTTTCCTTGGCTAAGGACAAGTAACAACTATGTAATCACTTATGTATATTATATGTTATTATAGGGATAGGATGCATTTGAATTGCTGTTTATTTCTCTTTCAGGTGTTACTGCACCAGTGCGTCTTCCTTGGACAAGGAGAGACAGGATCTCAACATGATGACAGCGTTAACTAGTAATACCCTTTCATTACTGTATATATTAGATACATAGTTAGAATATAAGGTCATTGCTTATATTTCCTTTAATTATCTGAATGGTATGCTGCATTTAAAATTGTACATAATGTTGATATTTGACAACCCTGCGTGGATTACCATTCCTTCATGTATCTGATATCCATGTGGTACACTACGTGCATTGTTTGCTATTGTTATTCTTTCCTTGTTTACCCACCCATCCCAGTTGTTGCCAGGACATTCGCTCACAGGAGAGCTAAAATAATTTTTCTGCAAACTCCGAGACATAGTTTTGTAGGCAGGGGGAGGATGTAGCACCCTGATGTGTAGGCAGGGTTGCTCCTAAGTTTACCTGCCAGGTATAGTTACCTTGGCCAATTGTTAGGGATCAATTGATTACACCCAAAGTCTGAAATTGCTGCACTTTTCTCTTCTGACGCTGGATGGCCGGGTACCTGGTGACATTAGATGAGATAAGGGCGATGCAAAGACAGATGAGGAGTATATGGGGTGTCTCAGCCAATGGGCAGGGTTTTTTTTTGGCCCCTTAGCCTGTTGGGAGAACCTATATATTTGGGTAGAGTCAGGTGATCACTGTTCTGTGCCACCTGGATGGCTGTCTGGGTGGACCTATGTTGAGTTGCCTGGGCTGCTAGGCTGGTGTTTTGGCCTATCCTGGGTACATCTGGCTGCTAGGCTGTCCGAGGGTCTGTCCAGAAGCGGCTTGCAGTCCAAGCCGCTTGTGATGGTGAAGTGACGGTTCTGTGGGCCATAGAAACTTGTTGTGGTCGGAGGTAGAGGGGAAGCTGTCGCCACTAAAGGTCCAACCACCTTGTTACCAGGGACCACAGTGAGTAGCTGAAGCAAGTACCAGAGAAGTGTTCTCACCAACCGGGGATGGTGAAGAATCTGGAAACTTCAGCAGGTGTCAAGCCAGGAACCCAGCCAGTGGGGGTGATGCTTGAGGAGTATCTGGAGTGCCAAGCCAGGGACCCAGCAGGGAAGCAGGGGTGAGGCTTGAGAAAGATACTAAGTAAGACGATTGGAAGAGCTTCAGTGGCAGTGAACCAGCAAGTCTAGAGAGTGGGAGCTCAGTGGGCTGAGAATCTACAAGATGTGATTGTAGAGGAAGTAAAGGAGTTTGTTACAACTTGTGTTAGGAACTGTTATAAGGCTGTTGCCATAGGAGACAGCGCTCCTACACATGCAAATGTGGTGTCTTGCTGGATGCCTTTCCCTGCATGGCTGTTTACCTGTAGAAGTCTCAGAGTCTGCCAATTAACATTTCAATTACCCAAGGGTGTACTGGCCCTAACCCTCTCTCCCACAGTTCTGTTAAAGATAAAATAAATCTCTCTACATTCAAGAGGTGTCTGGCACCCTTGAATCCATCTTGCACTAGACCCACCATGCCTTGTAACCCAATGTTAATTTAGTCGACTAAAATGACTAAAACATTTTAGTGGACTAAATGAATACTATTTTAGTCGACTAAAATACGACTAAAACCAAAACAATTGAGATGACTAAAATAAGACTAAAACTAAAAGCCATTTTAGTCAAAAGACTAAAATGAGACTAAAACTAAAATGCCATTTTAGTCAAAAGACTATGACTAAAACTAAATTGCAATTACTGAAATGTACTGGAGATTTTAGTCGACTAAAACGTAGGACATTTTAGTCTACTAAAATGTACTGGAGATTTAGTCGACTAAATACGACTAAAACTAAAACAATTGAAGAAAACTAAAATGGGACTAAAACTAAAATGCCATTTTAGTCCTCAGACTAAAATTAACACTGTTGTAACCCACTCTATATAAAAGGATGTCAGCATCCCTGGCTCTGGAGGTTCTCATTAGACTAAAAGAGGCGCAGGACCTTGCTACAAAACAATGACATCAGTGCATAAAAGAGAAACAATAAACCTGGGTGACTAAATACCAACATAAAAAAAGCATTTTAACAAGAAAAAAAAATGCCCTTAATATAAGACTAAAAGTTCATTATTGGCATTCCAAAACTTTAAAGAATGAAATAAGAAATGCATAAGTGTGATCAGGGTAACTAAAATAGTTTATGAGACATTCATTGTTGAGGAGAGTAAAAAAAAAAAATCCACAAATGTTTTTCAAATATATTAATATATTAATATTAAAAAGGCCAAGTCAAAACATATTGTTCCCATAAAAGCTGATCAGGGGAAGCTGGTCACGAATGACAGGGAGAAGGTAACTGTAATAAATATGTAATAAATACGTACATTCTTCTCCTCAGCTTATACAAAGGAAACAGAACGGGTATAATAAATAGGACAGTCAGATTAATGACAATATACTGAATGTGCTCATGTGGCTGACAGAGACCAGTGTTAAAAAAAAAGACAAGAAAAACCTAATCAAGGATGGAAAGAAATCTGAGGGGCCTGGTAAATGATTCAGCAATATCGTTGGAACACTATTTCACTATAGAGTGTAATAGGCATAATCATTCTACCGCTGATTTGTTATTTTTGGTTTTAAAGCATGCAATGCCAATGCCAAGCTGCAGCAAACAAGGCCAGCAGACTATCAGCATGCATTACTAGGGTATTTACTCAAGAGATAAAACTATAATTCTACTACTTTATAAAACCCTGGTTTGGCCAGATCTTGAGTATGATGTCCAGTTTTGGTCACTGGGCTTCAGGAAGGATGTCCTTGATCAGGAGAGAGCCCAGAGAAGGGCAACAAGGTAATAAGGGGTGGGAGGACCTCAGTTATGAGAAATGACTACAAATGTTAAACTTATTCTCCTCAGGAGCTGCTTAAGAGGATCTCATAAAACTGAGTACACCCCTCACATTTTTGTAAATATTTTATTATATCTTTTCCTGTGACAACACTGAAGGAATGACACTTTACTACAATGTAAAGTAGTGAGTGTACGGCTTGTATAAGAAAATAACTCAACACACAGCCATTAATGCCAAAACCGCTGGCAACAAAAGTGAGTACACCCCTGTCAGAAACCATGAAATCAGGCAGAGACAGAAGTACAGTTAAATCACACTTGTTTAATAATAAAAGTAAAAAGAACAAACGTAGTCAAAACATAGCCAAAGTTCAGGAACAAATAGTCAGCCAAGCCAGAAGTCAGGGATCAATGTAGTGGAACAGCAAGCAGGATCTGGAGCCAGAAGGGATGTCAGCAAAGCAAGTCTTGACCAGGATTGCAGGAGATAGTTTCTGTGATGTTGACCAAGGCAAAGGCAGAGCTCCTCTGGACTGGACGGCTTAAGTAGGCTGGACTGACGAGCAGAATATCATCAACAGCTGAGTAACTGTAGAGAGATAGGAGCTGGCAATTAGCCAACAGCTGAGTGGCCAGCTCAGAGAAGGAAGGACTGAGCCCAGCCCTGACAGTACCCCCTCTTCAACGACCCTTCCCCCTCAAAGGACCACCAGGTTTGAGGGGAAAAAAGTCTATGGAAATCACGGAGGAGGACAGGGGCATGTACGTCCAAGGATGAGACCCAAGAGCTTTCCTCCGGACCTTACCCTTTCCAATGCACCAGGTACTGTATGCACCCACGGAACCTACGGGAGTCAACAATGGACTGAACTTCATACTCCTCGTGGTTCTCAACCTGTACAGGGTGAGGACGTGGCACCAAGATGGTAAAGCGGTTTCAGACCAAAGGTTTTAATAAGGAGACATGAAATACATTTGAAATACGCATATTAGAAGGAAGGTGCAATGCGTAAGCCACTGGGTTAATCCTGCGAAGAATACGGAAAGGCCCAATAAACCGAGGTGCGAACTTCGTTGAGGGAACATGAAGTCGGAGGTTGCAAGATGACAGCCAGACCCTTTCCCCAAACTGGTAGGAAGGCGCAAGGAGGCGTCTGCGGTCAACGTGGGAGTCTGTACCTATCATTAGTAGACTTGTGCACAACAGGAAATTTCTTTAGTTTCAGTTCGTTGTCGTTCGTAAAATACATAATTTTGTTCGGTTATATTCGTTATGTTACGTTAATTCGTTTTCGGATAATTCGTTATTTTTCTTAGAGTGTCGATATTCGTTATACTGAATCTTGAATCATGTCGAATTCATTCGTTATATCCGTTATAATTTCTTTCGTATTAGTTGAAATTCGATATTTATGTATGTATACAGTATATATTCATGATAATGATTCGTAGTTTGGAAAGACATTTGTTTATTGAATCTATTAAAACACACACAATGACAATATCTCTTCTCCTCTGCTCAAATACAATACAACACCCTTCTCACTCAGTTCTCAGGAATGCACTATTGCCAGTAATCCAACCTCCAGCACAAAATTAATCAGCTTATTGGACTGTAAGATTTACTTTAAATTGACCTTTTGTTTCATTAGATCTTTAACGAATTACCAAATCATGTCGAATTCATTCGTTATATTCGCTATAATTTCTTTCATATTAGTTGAAATTCGTTATTTTTTTATGCATCCGAATGTCCGAAAGATGCAAAATTCGGCCGAATTTCGATTTGTTACAAAACTGACTGCACATGTCTAATCATTAGCATGTCGCAAAGTCTCCTGGACTTGTGCCCAAGTGGAACGAAGACCACGGAGATGCTCCTCTAAAGCAGGAATATTCTGTGGAACAGACGAGTCAGGCAACATGGGACAAACTGAACGTCCAGTTTGTCTAAGGTACAATGGCCACCTGACATCAAGAAGACACTTCCATGAAGGCTCCTAGGACCTCATCCCTTGCTGGTTACCAAGGCTTTCCCTCTATTGCCGGTGGGTAATACAAGCTGGTTTGACCCATAGAGCGTATGCTGTTTTGGGTTCAAACTTTCTGGTAGGCCTCCATTCACTCCGGTGGCGGTATCTTCACATTTTTCCATTCCTATGCACATGGTGATCATGATGGTTTCACGCGAAGATGGACTGTGATTCACTATTTTACATGATGGACATTTAGAAAATATTAGAAATTTTCTTAATCACTATTTTTATTTTTATTTAACCCTTTAGCGCTACACTTTGTTACACTCCTCTCTCCATTGGGTATGGGTTACATAGTTACATAGTTAGTAAGGTTGAATAAAGACACCAGTCTATCCAGTTCAACCTGAGTGAGTGTGCGTGTCTACAATTATCCCTATTTATTTAAGGTACCCATATAGCGCCGTCAATTTTACGCATCGCTCCACACATACATCGCACACTCACTATCCCTACCCTCAAGGAGCCCACAATCCAAGGTCCCCAAACTCACATTCATATATTAGGGCCAATTTTGGACAGAAGCCAATTAACCTACCAGCATGTCTTTGGAGTGTGGGAGGAAACCGGAGTACCCGGAGGAAACCCACGCAGGCACAGGGAGAACATGCAAACTCCAGGCAGGTAGTGTCGTGGTTGGGATTCGAACCAGCGACCCTTCTTACTGCTAGGCGAGAGTGCTATCCACTACACCACTGTGCTGCCTGTTGTAGGAGGCCCAGTGGAAGGTGTCATGGAGTCATACTCTAAGCACACAGAGAACAGGCAGCTACGAAGGCAGTTATATCAGCATGTAGACTGGGCCACCAGAATTGTTGGGAAATAGCCCAAAAGAGTTGATTCTTCCCAGGGTGGCCAGCAGCTTTGCTAAGTCTGGAGCAGTGCAGTACGGAGACTCTCTGGGACAAAGCAGCGGTCACAAGGTTTCTCAGGAGGAGCATGGACCTGAGCAGCAAGAATTTTGTCACCCAAAGGAGAAGTGAGACTGGTGCGAACCGTAGCCAGAATACGATCAGGAGATATCACAGGTACTGGAACTGACTCCAACTTGGAAGTGGAGGAAAATTGTCATGATAAGGCATCAGTCTTTACATTCTTAGTACCGGGTAAGAATGAGACAGTGTAATTGAAACTTGACAAGAAAAGAGCCCATCGCGCCCTTCTGGGAGAGAGGCGTTTATCCTCAGACAAGAATGTGAGAGTCTTATGGTCAGCAAGAATGAGAACCGGCACAGTGGTACCTTCGAGGAGTTGTCTCCATTCTTTCAGGGCTAAAATGATCGTCAACAGCTCTCTGTCACCAATCTTGTAATTGCACTTCACAGGTGACAATTTCTTGGAAAAGTAGCCACAAGGATGCATAGCTCTCTCAGAGGTAGGACGTTGAGACAGAAGGGCGCCAAAACCAGTCTTGGTAGGATCAGGATGTGCCAACACAGGAGCAGAAACAAAGGCAGCCTTGAGACTCTCAAAGGCCTTAATGGACTCCAGAGACCAACTCTGTGGGTTACTGTCCTTTTTGGTCATATCAGTCAGGGGCTTGACCAGAGACAAGAATTTACCAATAAACTTCCAATAATAGGTGGCAAAGCCCAGAAAACGCTGCAGAGGACGTAAACCCATGGGTCGGAGCTGCTGTAGAACTGCTGAAAGTTTCTCTGGGTCCATCGAAAAACCAGCAGTGGAAATGACATAACCCAGGAATTTAACCTGTTCACGATGGAACTCGCACCTCTCCAGTTTACAATAGAAATTGTTCTCTCTTAGTTTCTGAAGCACAGGACAGGTGGCTCTCCAGGGACTTGGAAAATATGAGGATATCATCGAGATAAACCACCACACATAACTGCAACAAATCTCAGAGGACATCATAAATTCCTGGAAAACAGCCGGGGCGTTACAAAGGCCAAAAGGCATTACGAGGTACTCATAATGGCCTGTCCTGGTATTAAACACAGTTTTCCACTCGTCACCCTCCTTAATCCTCACAAGATTGTATGCCCCTCTCAAATCAAGCTTTGTGAAAACTGTTGCTCCCTTGAGGCGGTCAAATAATTCAGTAATCAACGGAAGCCTCAATGGCAAGTGGAGTGTCACGCAGCTGCAGCGAAATCGAGTGCTTCCATACAAAGGCAGCATCAATGAACAGGCCTGCAGCCCCAGAGTCGATTAGCGCCTGTATCTCGACGGATGACTCAACCCAAGAAAGGGTGATCAAAACCAGGGGCTTATCCTTCTGGATAAATGGGGATGAAACAACGCCACCTAAGGTCTGTCTGTGTCAGGACCTCAAGGTTCGGGCGTTCCCTGGACGGGTAGGACAAGACTTCAAAAAGTGACCTGCCTGGCCACAATAAAGGCACAGTCTCTCCCTCCTCCTAAAGGCTCTCTCATCCTCAGATGAAACCCAAGTGCAAGGGTTCACCTTCACTGACCGACTCGGTACCAGGAGGCATGAGAGGTGAGGGAGGCACGGGTGGGACTGCTAAGCTCGGAGACAAACGTACAGGAGGCTTTCACAAGCGCTCCTTAAAGATAGTCTTTCTCTAAGTCTGGAGGCAATGGGGATGGCAAACGTCATCAACTTCTCCAGCTCAGTGGGTATATCTCGGGCTGCTATCTCATCCTTGATGGTATCCGAGAGACCATGGGAAAAAGCAGCCACAAGGGCCTCATTGTTCCAAGCAACCTCTGCTGCCAGAGTACGGAATTCAATGGCGTAGTCGGCAACAGTTCTAGTACTCTGTTCGATGGACATGAGGCACTTGGCAGCAGAAGCGGAGTGTGCGGGGACGTCTAATGCCCTTTTAAATGAAGCCACAAACTCAAGGTAGCTCAAGACAACAGGTTTTTATGTCTCCCATAGAGGGTTTGCCCAGGCCAAGGCTCTTTCAGAAAGCAAAGATATCACGAAACATACTTTGTCCGTGGGAAACGCCTGGGGCAGCATCTCCAAGTATATCTCAACCTGGTTGAGAAACCCTCTGCATTGGACTGGATCACCCCCAAATCGCTGAGGAAATGGAGCAGAACCAGAAATACCTCTTATAGAGGTAATACTCGAGGCGGGTGCCTGCACAGAGACTGGAGCAGCAGCAGGGTCGGCCTGCAACATAGTATGTACCAGGGCAGCCAAAGTGGAAGATTTCAGGTGAGCTGTGCGACTCAGGAGCATTTGTAACACCATGGCAAAATGATCCATGCGGTGATCCAGTTCATTCCATCTAGAAAAAATATTACCAACAAGTGGATTGACTGCATCTTCTGAATTCATGGTCTTCGCCTACTGTCAGAAACCATGAAATCAGGCTGAGACAGAAGTACCGTTAAATCACACTTGTTTAATAATAAAAGTAAAAAGAACAAACGTAGTCAAAACATGGCCAAAGTTCAGTAACCGGAACGGATAGTCAGCCAAGCCAGAAGTCAGGGATCAATGTAGTGGAACAGCAAGCAGGATCTGGAGCCAGAAGGGATGTCAGCAAAGTAAGTCTTGATCAGGATTGCAGGAGTTTCTGTGATGTTGACCAAGGCGAAGGCAGAGCTCCTCTGGACTGGACGGCTTAAGTAGGCAGGACTGACGAGCAGGATATCATCAACAGCTGAGTAACTGTGGAGAGATAGGAGCTGGCAATTAGCCAACAGCTGAGTGGCCAGCTCAGAGAAGGATTTCTCAGGTTGCTCTACATAAAGATGGCCTAGGCTATAGGAATGCCAAGACCCTGAAACTGAGCTGCAGCACGGTGGCCAAGACCTACAGATGTTTAACAGGTTCAACTCAGAACAGGCCGCACCATAGTCGACCAAAGAAGTTGAGTGCACGTGGTCAGCATCATATCCAGTGGTTGTCTTTGGGAAATAGACGTATGAGTGTTGCCAGCATTGCTGCAGAGGTTGAAGGGGTGGGGGGGTCAGCCTGTCAGTGCTCAGACCATACCCGGCACACTGCATCAAATTGGTCTGCATGGCTGTCACCCCAGAAGGAAGCCTCTTCTAAAGATGATGCACAAGAAAGCCTGCAAACAGTTTGCTGAAGACAAGCAAACTAAGGACATGGATTACTGGAACCATGTCCTGTGGTCTGATGAGACCACGATAAACTTATTTGGTTCAGATGGTGTCAAGCGTGTGTGGTGGCAACCAAAAATAACAAGGAAAAGAGATTCCCCAAAAGAAGGCAAAAGCCCAAACACAATCTGTCAAAAAAACAAATTTATTTAATGAGCTATAAACACCACACAAATATACAAAATGAAGACAATAGTGGGCAATTCAGGGAAGATATCAGATAACTAATAAAATTGATAACGTTATCATTAAAAACAACGGAGCCGCGGCCAAACATACCCCATACACACACCAATCACAGCAGCAGATTACTACTAAATAGACAGGTAATGGGATGATATGAGTCCTCAAATCAACAGTATAGATGGTATGGCGGTGTGGGGGTGGGTGGATGAATGCAAGTTGACTTTAAATTATTGCAAGGTTTCAATGTTGTATAAACACCAATAAGAGGTTAATGACAGTCCGGGAGCTGAACATATAACATATGCAGGCTGATAACAATGACCGGCAACATCTACTGTAGGCGATAGTAACTCAGGGCATAACAAGCAAAGCAGTTCATGTAAGTAGCAAGCAGTGAGGGGGAGCAGATACGACAAGGCTGCATTGGTATTATAAATAGGAGTGATACTCTCACCAGGTGGATCAGCAGCTCACAGGATCGCAGGCTCTACCCCAGGTAATTACTTGTTGATGAAGGAAGTTGCATTTGCTTGTGCCGTCTGGTGGAGAAAGTTCCGCTGTGTCAGTGCCTTCTGTCAGATGGTATAAGCCGGTCGTCAGCTGTTAGGTCCCGGTGAAACATTCAAACGCCCTGTGATCGCGGCTCCGAAATGACGTGCTGACGTCACGTGCTGACGCGTTTCACCAGCCAATCACCGCTGGTTTCCTCAGAGCTCATGGCTCTGAGGAAACCAGCGGTGATTGGCTGGTGAAACGCGTCAGCACGTGACGTCAGCACGTCATTTCGGAGCCGCGATCACAGGGCGTTTGAATGTTTCACCGGGACCTAACAGCTGACGACCGGCTTATACCATCTGACAGAAGGCACTGACACAGCGGAACTTTCTCCACCAGACGGCACAAGCAAATGCAACTTCCTTCATCAACAAGTAATTACCTGGGGTAGAGCCTGCGATCCTGTGAGCTGCTGATCCACCTGGTGAGAGTATCACTCCTATTTATAATACCAATGCAGCCTTGTCGTATCTGCTCCCCCTCACTGCTTGCTACTTACATGAACTGCTTTGCTTGTTATGCCCTGAGTTACTATCGCCTACAGTAGATGTTGCCGGTCATTGTTATCAGCCTGCATATGTTATATGTTCAGCTCCCGGACTGTCATTAACCTCTTATTGGTGTTTATACAACATTGAAACCTTGCAATAATTTAAAGTCAACTTGCATTCATCCACCCACCCCCACACCGCCATACCATCTATACTGTTGATTTGAGGACTCATATCATCCCATTACCTGTCTATTTAGTAGTAATCTGCTGCTGTGATTGGTGTGTGTATGGGGTATGTTTGGCCGCGGCTCCGTTGTTTTTAATGATAACGTTATCAATTTTATTAGTTATCTGATATCTTCCCTGAATTGCCCACTATTGTCTTCATTTTGTATATTTGTGTGGTGTTTATAGCTCATTAAATAAATTTGTTTTTTTGACAGATTGTGTTTGGGCTTTTGCCTTCTTTTGGGGAATCTCTTTTCCTTGTTATTTTTGTATGCCTTAAAAGGCGACCCAAACTGCATCCACTACTTCCCTGGTTGAATATCTGTCCACACGTAATTTATTAGTACTATTTTTCTTTGGAGGTTGATCCGGGCTAAAAGCATCCTTTTTTTCTGTGGTGGCAACCAGATGAGGAGTTTGTCTTGCCTACAGTCAAGCATGGTGGTGGGAGTGTCATGGTCTGGGGCTGCATAAGTGCTGCCGGGACTAGGGAGCTACAGTTCATTGGGGGATCCATGAATGCCAACATGTACTGTGACATACTGAAGCAGAGCATGACCCCTTCCCTTCAGAGACTGAGCCGCAGGGCAGTATTCCAACATGACAATGACCTCAAACACACCTCCAAGACAACCACTGCCTTGATAAACAAGCTTAGGGTAAAGGTGGCCAAGCATGTCTGCAGACCTAAACCCTATTGAGCATCTGAGGGACATCCCGAAACAGGAGGTGGAGGAGCGCAAGGTCTCTAACATCCACCAGCTCCGTGATGTCGGCATAGAGGAGTGGAAGGGGACTTCAGAGGCAACCTGTGAAGCTCTGGTGAACTCCGTGCCCATGGGGATTAAAGCAGTGCTGGAAAATAATCGTGGCCACACAAAATATTGACACTTTGGGCCCAATTTGGACATTTTCACTTAGGGGTATACTCACTTTTGTTGCCAGCGGTTTAAACATTAATGGCTGTGTGTTGAGTTATTTTGAGGGGACAGCAAATTTACACTGTTATACAAGCTGTACACTCACTACTTTACATTGTAGCCAAGTGTAATTTCTTCAGTGTTGTCACATGAAAAGAAAGAATACATTTTTTTTTTTTTCAAAATATAGTTTTTATGGAAACCCAGAAAGGGCAAAACCAAGTCAGTACATCCATAATGTGCAGACATTGACAACGTCAAACTTATGTGTCTAACAAATAAACATTTCAAGTGCGTAACAGGAAAAAAAATGTCAGAAAGATTTCTTCTATCAGTTGTTTGTCACCAGATTTAATGGTCGATCCACTGAGTAAGACACGGGGTTGCCCAATTCCATTTTTCCTTAATCAACGGTCAGAGTAGGGGAGAAGTACATAGGTCAAGATAGGGAAAAAAGAGAAAGAGAAAGAAAAAGGAAAAAAAAAAAAGCCTGAGATGGCAGTGGTTCAGGATAACAAAGATAGTTGGTCAATGGAGCCTGTTATAGATATGATCTGAAAAGGGCCGCACCCTTTGCAGAGAGGACAAACTGGTTGCAAAGCCCCCAAGTTTTAGAATATTTTTTCACGTTTATGCTGTGAAGTATCAAGTCCTCCATTTTATTGATATCCTCTACCTTGTGGAACCAAGGTATTTTTTCCAATGGAGAGGGATACAGGACTTGGCAGCATTCAAGAGGTGTTGCGCAATTGATTTTTTAAAAATTTTAGCAGAAATGGTGGAACCATGTAGCAGGAAGAAGGCCTGGTCATCAGGAATCTTGTAGTCTGTGAATTTTTGAGTAATTTTTCGAA
The DNA here is from genome assembly GCA_037952925.1 of Lithobates clamitans. NCBI lineage: Eukaryota > Metazoa > Chordata > Amphibia > Anura > Ranidae > Lithobates > Lithobates clamitans. The sequence goes on along the minus strand of JBBGZY010000108.1, from coordinate 5,798,510 downwards.
ATGTCGCCCAGAAGTGTGTTAACCTAGGACATGACCAAAATATATGGAGCAGTGTCTCTGTGTTCTCCTGGCATTTCCAGCAAAGGTCCGTTGTATTGGGATAGTATTTGTGTAACATTTGAGGAGTAAGGTACCACTTCGTCAAAAGTTTATAGCTAGTCTCTTGCATTTTCGTACAGATTAACGATTTTAGGGAGAATCTGAGAATGTGTTGTTGTTTTGACATAAATGTACGATTCAAATCCTTTTCCCATTTATGTTTTAGATAGAACCTGTGAAAGGGTTCCATCAGCAGAGCAGTACTCTTCAAAGGTCATCAATTAACAACCAAAACACTGTGGGCTTGGTAAAGAATTCAGAAAGTAATGTAATTGGAGGGCGTTCCAAAAGGGAAGTTTAAAGGGGCCTGTGTAGCTCATCAACAATGCTATGGATGGCCATTGGTCTGTCATAATAAAATATTTACAAAAATGTGAGGGGTGTACTCACTTTTGAGAGATACTGTATGATCGCAATATACAAATCTTTTAATGGGGACCCTAGCATTGGGAGGAAACTATTTAACTTAAGGTCTCGAAAGAAGACACACGGACAAAAAAGCTGGACAAAAAGCAGTTCAGTCAGAAACTGTGTAAGGGGTTCTTTACTGTTAGAACAGTATGTGGAACTCCTTTCCATAGAAGGAAATTTTCTGAGTTATGTTGTGTTTGGGTGTACTAATAATGAGTGGAAACTTTGTTTTGATATACAATTACGCAACTATCTTGGTACACTATCATAGTACACTTGGTATACTATCTTAAAAAAAAAAATAGCAATATCTTTTTTATTCTATTGGTCCTAAGTTTTCAGAAAATGTATGGTTTGGGGTCTTTTACAAACTGAAAGCTTTAAGTGAAAAATTATAAAAAAAAGTAAAAAAATTAAAAAAATAATTTGAAAAATATGGCGAGCAGGGCCCAGCAATAAAAACGTTAAAGTGATTGTAAAGTCTCGTTTCTTTAAAAATAACAAACATGTTATACTTACCTGCTCTGTGCAGTGGATTTGCACAGAGCAGCCTAGATCCACAGGGATCAGGTCCCTCTTTGGTGCTCCTAGCCCCTCCCTCCTGGCAAGTGCCCCCACAACAAGCAGCTTGCTTTGGGGGAACTTGAACTGAGCCACTGCTCTTTGTGTCCATCCAAACACCGAGCTGAGGCCCGGCCTTCCCCCTTTCTCTCCTTATTTTCTGACTGATTTTGATTGACAGCAGCGGGAGCCAATGGCCAATGAGGAGGGGAGTCCTGGGCAGATGACACACTCCTGGAACATAGCTAGATCTAGATGGGCTCAGGTAAGCATAAGGGGGGCTGGGGGGGGGGGGGGGTTGCTGCTGCACACAGAAGTTTTTTTTTTTATCTTAATGCATAAAATGCAATAAGATAAAAAACATTCTGCCTTTTACAACCCCAAAAGATCATGATCCTCTGATCGTCACTTCCGGTATAGTGTCAAGCATGAAAAACTGGTTGCCGTACAGCCACGTCCCGACATTTCGTCATAACGACTTACTCATGGGATTGGCTGTACGGCACGGCAACCCTCCCTTTATAGTGCCTCATTAATTAAATGATAGGCACCTGCAGCACATTTGCTAACAGCGTGTCCCCACAACCACAATACAGCCAGCACTTCCTCAGTCTATACTCATGTTACAAGATACAACAACAATCATAGTCAGCGCATTCATATAAAATCTGCACAGTATAAAGCATAAGTGATTCCGCTCACTGCTAATCACTGAATCAATGCATATGCATATACTGCTAAACAATAAATGTAAATTTATGCATCATAAAATGTAAAAAAAATATATATATAAAACATGTTTTCATATACATAAAAATCCTTTAACCTTTACATTACTACATAGCAACCTACTTCTTATTAATCAATTATACAGAGAAAAAAAAGACCCATTTAACATAAAAAACGTAAAACACATCATCTCATATTCTAAATTGTTAATAAAACAATTGAGATCCAGCTCGATATTTAACCCTCTAGGAGTAAGACTCTTTGGATATTTTTTTAAATTAGTTTCTCTTTGTGATAGATCTTGCACTCGATTAGAACCCCTGTATGATGGAAACGCACAATCCATTCCACAAAATTGTAATAATGTGGGATCCTGATTGTGTTTCTCCTTAACATGAAGAGACACACTGTGATATTTGCATTTACCTTTTAATATTGGCATGGTGCTTCTTATACAAGCTGTACACTCATTACTTTACAATATAACAAAGTGTTTTTCTTCAGTGTTGTCACATGAAAAGATATAATAAAATATTTACAAATATGTGAGGGGTGTACTTACTTTTGTGAGATACTGTATCTATCTATCTATCTATCTATCTATCAAACATGTTTTCATATAAATAAAAACCCTTTAACCTTTACATTACTACATAGCAACCTACTCCGTACAATCCATTACACAAAATTGTAATAATGTGGGATCCTGGTGGCGTTTCTCCTTAAAATGAAGAGACACACTGTGATATTTAAATCCCCTTTTAATATTGGCAAGGTGTTCTGCCACACGGATTTTGAGGAGTCTCTTGGTCCTCCGCACATAAAATAACCCGCATGGGCACCATAGTAAGTAGACCACATGCGAAGTGTTGCATGTGATAAATTCTTCTATAGAAAAAGATTCATCATCACTACTCATGATACTCCTCATGCCCCTATTACTGGTTTTAACAGTTCTACAGCAAATACATGTTCTGCATGGGAAAAAACCTTTTAAATCAATATGAAGTTTTTGTTGACCAGGTAGATCTAAGATTTTCCTTACCACCTGGTCCCCAAAATTGGGGGCCCTTCTATATATGAATTTGGGATGATTGGGTAACACACCACCCAAATCCCTATCCTTACACAGAAAGTGCCAATGTTTTTCCACATTTTTTTAAATTTCCTTATACTGATGATGAAAATTGGATATAAAGCCCCACTGGTGTTGATCAGAGGGTGGTCTTTCATCCTTTTTAACCATACATTGGGCCCTAGGTATATTTGCTACCTCACTAAACGTGTTGTCCAGGACATCCGCTCTATAGCCTTTTTGTAAGAATTTTTCTTTGAGAACATTTGCCTGCATGAGAAAATCTTCCCGTTTAGTACAGTTATGTCATACCCTAAGCATTTGACCCTTAGGTATGTTCCTAATCCATGTTGGATGATACCCACTCCTGATAGACAAATAACTGTTACGATCAGTTGGCTTAAAAAATACCCTAATGGTCAATGCATTCTCACTTTTATCAATAGTGACATCAAAAAAATTAACTGTATGATCACTTAATTGGTAATCTAGTTTAATATTTTTGCTGCTATGGTTTAAATGGAATATAAATTCCAATGCAAATTCCCTTGATCCCGCCCAAATAATCAGCAGGTCATCAATAAATCTGCGATAAAATTTCATTTGTGGTCTATATCTATTAAAGACATGCCTATCTTCCCATTCAGTCATAAACAGGTTGGCTAAGCTGGGCGCAAATTTTGCATCCATAGCTACGCCAACCTGTTGAGAATAAAATTGGCCATGGTACCAAAAGTAATTGTGTGATATACAAAAATACAAAAATAAAAAAAGTGCCTTACCTAAAAAGCATTTTTGAGCATGTGGGATGTCATTCCTTTTGCCCAGAGCCCAATTTAATGCCAATGCCATCATCATATTGGATGATGGTGTAGAGCGAGGATACATCAGCAGTCACTAGAAAGGTAGTTGTATCAGGATCTAACCTCATCTCATCCAATGACTGCAGAATATCCGTGGTGTCTTTCAAATGCTTTTGTTGCTCTTACACTTGGTTGAAGGAACTTGTCCAAATATTATCCCAATCTGGATGTAACAGATCCAATCCCATTTACAATTGGGCCTGCAGAGGGTATTAGGGGGTTCTTATGAATTTTAGGTAATGTGTAAACTACCGGAATTCTACAAGTACTCGGATTAAGATATCTTTTTTCCTTGGGATTATTAGCATTAGTTCCGTAGGGTAACACTCCAATCTCTTGTATGTCGACTCTTCTCTTAATAATTTCATTAATTGGTTGTGGTAAAAGGATTTCTCCATCACAACAACACCCCCACCCCCCCTTACCCGCTGGTCTTATAATGATCTCCTTACTCTCCTCCAGTAATTTGATACCATCTTTAATAAATTCTGGATTTTGAGGGTCACTAAATCAATATCCTTCAATACCAAATTTTTAAATACTTCAATATAATGATTGTTAAAATTCCGAGGATTAAAAATTTATTTATTTCGTAAACCACTATCAATATTGTTAGTATTAGTGATTACTCTACTAGAGGATCCTACTGGTTGTCCTAAAAAATATTTTTTCATATATAGGGTGCGTATGTACTTATGTGTATCAATATATACCTCAAATATGGACATTTCCTTTTCCTTCCTTTTTATGAATTTAATGGACATTCAGAAGCCATACAAGAGACTTTTTTTTGTGCTTTTCTTTGGGACTATTTTTATTTGGCCTAAAGGCTGTCATGCCCCTCTCACTTGCTTTTATGGACTGTCACGCCCCTTCCCCCTTTATATTTCATGGACAATTGCTATGCAGCTGAGATTATGTGTTTATTGTTTTCTATTTTTACATGCTTAGTGTGGTGGTAAATTTGTGGGAAAGTAGTCCAGGTGAATGTGAGGGGCATATTGGGTTTGTGTTTGTCACGTTCGTGACAAAAGAGAGGATTGTAGTAATATGCCCAAACCATTGTGATTAATATGCTTTGATATGCTCTGCTATTTCAGTATACAAGATAGCTTAAATTTGCAACTATAACAGAATGCTTAGAAAGATGCGTGCACAAGCACTGTACTCTATATATACATTATTGTGGGTTGATAGGCCATGGGACAGGATGCATGACTTATGACTCATAACCAGACAGCCTGTTGACCCGTGTTAACTCATGATGAGGTATCTTTGAGGGTCACTGACTTGTATAACCATATAACTATATATTTCTATACAAATACATCATTTACTAACCACTCCCCCTCCCCTCTTTCTATTGGTATGTTGAACCACATATAAGCTGTAACACACCTAATAAAGGCAGACATTTTACGAATGCATAACTTGTTTCTCGTTTCATGGTGTCTCCAGATATCTGAGGCGCTGTTGGTGTACCTAATAGACGGGTGGTCCTCCAGAATACCTACTATTTCCTTTCAAGGTAGTAAGGAAAATCTTAGATCCACCTGGTCAACAAAAAGTTCATATTGATTTAAAAGGTTTTTTCCCATGCAGAAAATGTATTTTCCGTAGCACTGTTAAAACCAGCAATAGGGACATGAGGAGTGTCATGAATAGTGATGATGAATCTTTTTCTATAGAACAATTTATCACATGCAACACTTCACATGTGGTCTATTTACTATGGTGCCCATGCGGGTTATTTTATGTGGGGAGGACGAAGAGACTCCTCAAAATTCGTGTGGCAGAACACCTTGCCAATATTAAAAGGGGTTTTAAATATCACAGTGTGTCTCTTCATTTTAAGGAGAAACACAATCAGGATCCCACATTATTACAATTTTGTGGAATGGATTGTAAGAAGTAGGTTGCTATGTAGTAATGTAAAGGTTAAAGGGTTTTTGTGTATGAAAACATGTTTTATATATATACAGTATCTCACAAAAGTGAGTACACCCCTTACATTTTTGTAAATATTTTATTATATCTTTTCATGTGACAACACTGAAGAAATGACACTTTGCTACAATGTAAAGTAGTGAGTGTACAGCTTGTATAACAGTGTTTGCTGTCCCCTCAAAATAACTCAAAACACAGCCATTAATGTCTAAACCTCTGGCAACAAAAGTGAGTAAACACTTAAGTGAAAATGTCCAAATTGGGTCCAAATTGTAAATATTTTGTGTGGCCACCATTTTTTTCCAGCACTGCTTTAACCCTCTTGGGTATGGAGTTCACCAGAGCTTCACAGGTTGCCACTGGAGTCCTCTTCCATTCCTCCATGAAGACATCGCGGAGCTGGTGGATGTTAGAGACCTTGAGCTCCCCCACCTTCCGTTTGAGGATGCCCTACAGATGCTCAATAGGGTTTAGGTCTGGAAACATGCTTGACCAGTCCATCACCTTTACCGTCAGCTTCTTTAGCAAGGCAGTGGTGGTCTTGGAGGTGTTTTGAGGTCGTTATCATGTTGGAATACTACCCTGCGGCCCAGTCTCTGGAGGGAGGGAATCATGCTCTGCTTCAGTATGTCACAGTACATGTTGGCATTCATGGTTCCCCCAATAAACTGTAGCTCCCCAGTGCCGGCAGCACTCATGCAGCCCCAGACCATGACACTCCCACCACCATGCTTGACTGTAGGCAAGACACTTGTCTTTGTACTCCTCACCTGGTTGCCGCCACACATGCTTGACACCAGCTGAACCAAATATGTATATCTTGGTCTCATCATACCACAGGACATGGTTCCAGTAATCCATGTCCTTAGTCTGCTTGTCTTAAGCAAACTGTTTGGGGGCTTTCTTGTGCATCATCTTTAGAAAAGGCTTACTTCTGGGACGACAGCCATGCAGACCAATCTGATGCAGTGTGTGGCATATGGTCTGAGCACTGGCAGGCTGACCCCACACCCCTTCAACCTCTGCAGCAATGCTGGCAGCACTCATACGTCTATTTCCCAAAGACAAGCTCTGGATGTAACACTGAGCACATGCACTCAACTTCTATGGTCGACCATGGCGAGGCCTGTTCTAAGTGGAACCTGTCCTGTTAAACCGCTGTATGGTCTTGGGCACCGTGCTGCATCTCAGTTTCAGGGTCTTGGTAATCTTCTTATAGCCTAGGTCATCTTTATGTAGAGCAACAATTCTTTTTTTCAGATCCTCAGAATCCTTTGCCATGAGGTGCCATATTGAACTTCCAGTGACCAGTATGAGAGAGTGAGAGTGATAACACCAAATTTAACACACCTGCTCCCCATTCACACCTGAGACCTTGTAACACTTATGCCCCGTACACATGGTCGGATTTTCCGACGGAAAATGTGTGATAGGACCTTGTTGTCGGAAATTCCGACCGTGTGTCGGCTCCATCACACATTTTCCATCGGATTTTCCGACACACAAAGTTTGAGAGCAGGCTATAAAATTTTCCGACAACAAAATCCGTTGTCGGAAATTCCGATCGTGTGTACACAAATCCGACGGACAAAGTGCCACGCATGCTCAGAATAAAGAGATGAAAGCTATTGGCCACTGATCTGTTTATAGTCCCGACATACGTGTTTTACGTCACCGCGTTCAGAACGATCGGATTTTCCGACAACTTTGTGTGACCGTGTGTATGCAAGACAAGTTTGAGCCAACATCCGTCGGAAAAAATCATAGGATTTTGTTGTCGGAATGTCCGAACAAAGTCCGACCGTGTGTACGGGGCATAACAGGTCACATGACACAGGGGAGGGAAAATGGCTAATTGGGCGCAATTTGGACAAGGGTGTACTCACTTTTGTTGGCAGCGGTTTAGACATTAATGGCTGTGTGTTGAGTTATTTTGAGGGGACAGTAAATTGACACTGTTATACAAGCTGTACACTCACTACTTTACATTGTAGCAAAGTGTCATTCCTTCAGTGTTGTCATATGAAAAGATATAATAAAATATTTACAAAAAATAGTGGGGTGTACTCACTTTTGTGAGATACTGTATCTATATTTTTTTAATTCATGAAACATATATTTCTATTTATTGTTTAGCAGTATATGCATATGCATTTATTCAGTGATTAGCAGTGGTGGAATTGCTTATGCTTTATACTGTGCAGATTTTATATGAGCTGACTATGATTGTTGTTGTATCTTGCAATATGAGTATAGACAGAGGAAGTGCTGGCTGTATTGTGGTTGCGGGGAAACGCTGTTAGCACAGGTGCCTCTCGTTTAACTAACGAGGCACTATAGCTCAATTGAGCTGGATCTCAATTGTCTTATTTCCAATATGAGATGATGTGTTTTACTGTGTTAAATGAATCTTTTTTTTCTCTGTATAATCAATTAATAAGAAGTAGGTTGCTATATAGTAATGTAAAGGTTAAAGGGTTTTTATTTATATGAAAACATATATATATATATATATATATATTGTGGTTGCGGGGAAACGCTGTTAGCACATGTGCTGCAGGTGGCTCACGTTTAATTAACGAGGCACTATAAAGAGAGGGTTGCCGTGCCGTACAGCCAATCCCATGAGTAAGTCATTATGACGAAACGTCGGGACGTGGCTGTACGGCAACCAGTTTTTCATGTTTGACACTATACCTGAAGTGATGCTCAGAGGATCACAATCTTTTGCTGGCGAGATTCAGTTCATCTATGCTGTGTCCGCTGAGACCACATTACACCAGTACTTGGCTTCACTGATTTGAGCTTATGTGAGTACAATGTTTGAAGCTGTTTTAATAGAATAAACTTTTTACAACAATACTGCACTATTGGAGCACTTTGTGTCGTTATACAGTATATGGAAAGTCCATGATATCGGGTGTCACGTCTGGATATCGGTGGTTATCAAACCCTGTAGGGGTTGATGCTGTTTTGCCGAGCATGAGAGTGCAAGGCATCGCCATTCGGTGAGTGTTTAACCAAAGGGGAGTGGAAACACTGCGTGCACACGGTGTGGTGAAAATTTTGAAGATCTCACATCAGGATATATTCAGCTTTCCTTGTTTGAGACAATCCAGTCTCATTAGTGGACTATTTTTGCATAAACTTTATTATTAGTTGTTTATTTATGTATTAGTGTTGATCACTATCACCTGTCACTGGGTTTATGTATTTATACTGTTTAGCGCTACTATTTACTTTAGTTTACATTGTAAATGCTTATTTAGAATTCTAGATTATATAATCAAAATTAAGTTTTTAAAAACAAGGGGAACATTCGCATGTTAGCAAATAAAAATGAATGGTTTATATTAGGTATATGTAGTTTTTTGCTAGGAGCAAAACAGACACTCATTTGCACTCACCACATATCGATAGGTGTGCTATATTCTGTTGATCCCAGGAGGACATCTGGTGGTCGGTACCATAATGTTACCACTTCATTGGAATAGGTTTTGGTGGGTACAGACTTGGCTCTTGCAAGACCTATATATGAACATAACAAAATAAAATGACTTTGTAACAAGGTATTGTTTAACAACAACTAATAGCAGATTAAAGATATAATCAGTTTTAGGCTTCGTGTACACTATCCTACACTGGTAGCTCCTAAACTTGTTTAGCAGCTTTTGGCATTTTTTTGCCAAAGCTCCTAAACTCAATAAAAGCCTTTGTGTCAATGTACACAGGCTTTTAGCAGAGTTTTGGAGCTGCTGCATTTAGGTTAGCTTTAAGCTCCTTCTCCTAAACACAGAAGAATCGCATTCAGGATAGGAACATTTTGACCGATGACCGTGGGAAAATGTGGCAAAATTGTGGCATGTATTGTGTTTTCCCACGGCCACGGTAAAAGTAGGCCAGTGTACATGAAGCCTAAATGTATAAACGTAACTAACACAGAGGGCAGAGGTCACTTGTTGAATGGCTCTAACTTGGAATGACAGCATTTATCCTCTAGATATGACTGACTGACTGACAGCTAATTCCTCTATCTGAATCTTCTGAATAGCTGGTGTTTACCACATACAAGCACTGTCCACTGCTTCTTCACTAAGTAATAAGAAGGAAGTTTGTCAGTATATAAATATGTTATGTGAGGCATTACCAAGAAGTCCTGTAAATCACAGAATTAGCACAGTGAATGTAAACAGCATGTAAGGTCATCAGAAAAATGTCTAGTAACCCACTTTAATTCTCTACTAGTGTATGCAACTTTATACTAGTGGACAAAAATACTTTAAAACTTGCATAATTAACATATTAAAACATAACAATCGAATAGTGCCTTAAAGTTAAATAGTACTGATGAAAAAAAGTATAAACCTACCAGCTCCATCCTGGAAAACCTCCAAAACTGAAAGTCAAAGCTAAGTATGCCTCCAGTGAATCCCAAGCATCAGTGCATTAAATGTTATAATTAGGCCTCTTGATAGGCCTTGGCATTGCTTTTTTGGTAAGCAGGGCAGGGTATACCTAATTTATTACCTTTAGAAAGTGTCTTTGCATAGACAGGGGTTCAGTATCTTAAAGAGAGTTCCAGCATCTAACAGGAAAAGTACATACTGATACCTTCCAGTTGAAGACTTGGTTTAGTAAGAATCTCAAAGAAAAGCAGGCTATGGATTCCTGCGCATTCCCTGGCAGTACAATTTTACAGCCCTTTCATTTGAATGGGCTGCAAATCATACTAAAATGCACAAAAAACAGAGCATGCACTGCTTTTAAAAAGTGGGCCACACCAAATGTACTAGTCCTTGCACTTGTTACATTGAATGAGGTACATCACATTACTGAAGGATCAGTTTGAATTTGTTGTTGCAAGGATTTGTTCCCGTGTCTGGATTTGTTTGAATTTTTTAGGCTCTCTTTCTTCTCTATTGACATGGTTATCTGGCCAGTAAGAATGTTGCTTTTCAAATGAACAAGCTCTCTTGCAGATGTATCAGTTACAGAGATGAGAAAAACCATTTAATGCTGGCCATACACGGATCGAAATTCGGCCGGTCCAGCGCGGTCCCTACGTTTACAACCTCCCTGTGTAAGTTGTACCTACAGGTAAGCCTAGAATAAGGCTTACCTATAGGTACTGTAAATATCTCCTAAACGTAGGCAGTTTAGGAGATGTTTACTGTATACTGCCCCGATGATGTCATCGGCGCATGCGCTCTGAAGGAACAGCCGCCGGCGCGTTTCTTCAGGAGCGCGTGCAGTGACGCATGCGCAGGAGTGGTGTCACGCGGCTCAGGCCAGTCACACAGCCAGAGTCCACAGCCCCAGAAGGAGGATGGGCGGAGATAGATGCGGCCTGCAGCGGGGATGACGCGGGCTTTGTTTGCAGGTAAGTCTTACATAATGTGCTAGTATGCGATGCATACTAGCACATTATGCCTTTACTTTGCAGGGAAGAAGAAAGGAAGAAAAACCCACCAGGGTTTACTTTCTCTTTAACCGGCCAAGTTTTGTATGGGCACCCTGTTTGTACAGAAGTCAATCTATCTAGCCCGTTGGAATTTTCCTGAACGATTAGTGCTGGTGGCTATAGCCAGCAATACTAGTCCACTGACAATGGTTGTTTACAATTGTCAGCTTTTACTCATTTATGTACAGTAAACCTTTATCCCAAAAGAAAAAAAAATAAAGTGCTTATAAAGTGTCAGCTGGAGTTCAGCTTCAATTTGTTAGTCAAGTCCAACTAAATCTGCAAGTCTAATGCTGCCAACACACTATATGAAAAATCGACCAAACCATTTTCGAAAAACGAACATTCGATCATGGGAGCAAACGATAGTGCCATCATGTAATGACCGATAAATCGTTCAGTGGACATACATTAATCAATTTTTTGTTCGTTTTTTTACATATACCTAGTGCAAACAGTTCTGACTGGAAACACATTAACCTTTCAATTTATCGTTCATTTGGCAGAAAATTTCCAAACTTGTCCTTTGTTTTTTCAGCTCAAAAACGTCCCAACGATTATCGATTTTGTGCCCATTAACTGGCCGAAAAACAAACAAACTGTCTAAATGACCGAATTTCGGCCGATTTTTAGTATAGTTTATGGCCAGCATAACACTACCCTCTCCCCAGACTAACAATGCTAAAAACTGATCACCAGGTGAAATAAAGGAAAAAAGCCTAAAAATGAAGTCAATGCAGCCACTACATCTAAGCGTTGGTAAACTGCATTATGTATATTTTTGTTTTTGGGGTTTAATACCGCTTTGACCTTCTCACTTTTTTTACCCTGCCTGTGTGTGTGTTTTTTATAAGGCCCTATTCACACCTGAGCGAATTTCTGCTTGAAGCTCTACAAAGCTCAAAAAGGCAAATCCCATTCTTTTCAATGGCCCTTGTTCACATCTGAGCGTTCTGTTGCCTGTAGCTAAACACCTGACACTGAAAAAAGTACATGAACTTCTTTTTGGCAAACAGAGCCCCATAGTTTTCAAAAGGAACACCTGAAAACACGCGTTATGAGCTATAAAACGCTTGTAATGCACTTCTAAAATGCTCAAAAACGTCTGAAAATTGCTCCTCTCAGATGTGAATGCAGCCTAAGAATGTGGGTTTAACACTTTATAAAGCTTTGCGTATGAGTACTACTTGGATCAAATATAAAAAAAAACATGGTTAGTGCAAAAAAAATATCACAGACAGTAGTCAACTGTTTTGTAGCAAGTGCACTAATATGGCTACTACAATCATGTTTAACAATTGATTAAACAGCATTGCCAGCATTCTTCTCTGCTGCCTGAGGTATGAAATGCTAATCATACCACCAGGGCTATACTTGATGCAAGACTGTGAAAACTAAAACTGCAATATTTTCTTTTGAATGATGACAAACAAATGGTATATCTCAGTATGTTTTGGTCCCTCCCCTCACACATTTATGGCTACCGATGACACCTTTTTTCAAAACTAGCTTACTGGTTTTGCTAGCTTAACCCCTTCCCGCCCGGCCTATTGTAAAATGATGGCCGGGCAGGTGCCCTATTATCCTGGGTGGATGTCATATGACATCCTCCAAGGATGGGGCTGCTGTCCGGCATGATCTGTCACCTGCTGTCTCCAACGGATGACAGATCAGTGTCAGTTGCTACTGGTACCATGTGATCGCTGTGACCAATCACAGCAGATCATATGACAATTGTACACACTGAATGTCTTTGTTTTCATACCATTTATTGCGTACTATTGTGTTGATCTCTGTGATTGGTTACAGTGATCACATGGTACAGACAGGGCCAATCAGAGCCCATTTGTACCATATGATTAGCCATATGTGGCCAATCACAGCTAATCACAATAATACACACTGAACAAATCTGTTTCATTCAGTAAAAATGGTTGTTTATAAGTAGTAGTACATCGTTATTACGGTAACACTGTATTGCTCAGGTCACAGTATGTAAAAAATAAACTGTAAAAATAAATTAATAAAAAAGAAAAAATATTTGAAAAATTAAAAAAATATATTATTCATTTTTCTTTACATACTGTCACCAGTCAGTGTCCCTGATCACCGCCACACCAATTATATGATGACACTGTACTGCACTGGTGACAGTATATAAAACATTTTTAAAAATTGCGAAAAACAAAATTCTTTTTTTTAATTTCTCCATTTTCCAAAAAATTGTGACAAAAAAATTACAACTTCACAAAACTTGCCATGCCTCTTACAAAATACCTTGAACTGTCTATTTTCCAAAAAGGGGTCATTTGGGGGATATTTGTTCTGTCCTGGAAATTTTGGGCCTTAAGAAATGAATTAGGCCATCAGTACATCAGGATTGATCAATTTTCAGATATACAGAAAATAATTATTTGATCCCCTGCAGATTTTGTAAGTTTGCTCACTTACAAAGAAATGAAGGGACTATAATTTGTATCATAGGTGTATTTTAAATGATAGAGACAGAATATCAACCAAAAATAAAACTCATAATACAAATGTTATGAAGTCAGTTGCAGTTCAGTGAGTAAAATAAGTATTTGATGCCCAAGCAAAAGATGACTTAGTACTTGGTGGAGAAACCCTTTTTGGCAAGCACAGAGGTAAGATGTTTCTTGTAGTTGGTTACCAGGTTTGCACACATCTCAGGAGGGATTTTGGTCCCCTCTTCTTTACAGATCCTCTCTAAACCCTCAAGTTTTCTTGGCTGTCGTTTGGCAACTCGAAGTTTCAGCTCCCTCCATAAGTTTTCTATAGGATTAAGGTCTGAAAACTGGCTAGGCCACTCCATGACCTTAATTTGCTTCTTCTTGAGCCACTCCTTTGTTGCCTTGGCGATATGTTTTGGGTCATTGTCATGCTGGAAGACCCACCCACGACCCATCTTCAGTGTTCTGGCTGAGGAAAGAAGGTTCTCATCCAAGATTTTACAATACATGACCCCGTCCATTGGCTCCTCAATGCGGCAAAGTCAGCCTGTACCTTTAGCAGAGAAACAGCCCTAAAACATAATGTTTCCACCTCCATGCTTGACTACGGGGTGTTCTTAGGGTCACAGTCAGCATTCTTCTTCCTCCTAACACAGCGAGTCAAGTTAATGCCAAAGAGCTGAATTTTGGTCTCAATTTTTGGACCACAGCACTTTCTCCCAATCCTTCACTGAATAATTTAGATGTCCATTTGCAAACTTTAGACGGGCCTGTACATGTGCCTTCCTGAAGAGGGGGACCTTGCAGGCGCTGCTGGATTTCAATCCATGGCGGCGTATTGTGTTACCAATGGTTTGTTTGGTGACTGTGGTCCCATCTGCCTTGAGATCATTTACAAGTTCCTCCCGTCTAGTTCTGGGCTGATCCCTCCCTTTTCTCATGATCATCCTTACCCCATGAGACAAAATCTTGCATGGAGCTCCACACAAAGGGCGATTGATGGAGCAATTATTTGCAAATGGAAGAAATACAAAATAACCAACAGTTGTCTCCTTCTCACCAAGCTTCTTGCTGATGGTCTTGTAGTCCAGCCTTGTGCAGGTCTACAATCTTGTTCCCGACGTCCTTTGACAGCTTTTTGGTCTTGCCCATGATGGTGAGGTTTGAATAGAAGAAAGAGATTCTGTGGACAGGTGTCTTTTATAAACATAAGTCGTTGTTGGGAGCGCCTCCATGTGGTACACAGATTAGTCCTCTCAACTTAAAGGGGTTGTAAACCCTTGTGTTTTTTCACCCTAATGCATCCTATGCATTAAGGTGAAAAAACACCTGGCAGTGACCGGTCCCCCAGCCCCCCTGTTTTTGGCGGCTATGGATGCCGAATGATGGACTCGGGAGCGCGCCTGCAAGGTAACCCCCAGGGAGTGCACTTCTCCTAGGGGGTTATCTAATGTGGGGAGGAGCCAAGGGACCCCAGAAGACGGTGTTCGGGGCCACTCTGTGCAAAACGAGCTGCACAGTGGAGGCAAGCTTTACAATCACTTTAACTACTTAAGGACCGAGCCTCTTTCTGAGATTTGGTGTTTACAAGTTAAAAACTGTTTTTTTTGCTAGAAAAATACTTAGAATCCCCAAACATTATACATTTTTTTTCTAACACCCTAGAGAATAAAATGGCGGTCGTTGCAATACTTTCTGTCACACTGTATTTGCGCAGCGGTCTTACAAGCGCACTTTTTTTGGAAAAAATACACTTTTTTGAATTAAAAAATAGGACAACAGTAAAGTTAGCCCAATTTTTTTTCATATTGTGAAAGAAAATGTTCTGCCGAGTAAATTGATACCCAACATGTCATGCTTCAAAATTGCACCGGCTCGTGGAATGGCGACAAAATTTTACCCTTAAAAATCTTCATAGGCGACGTTTTAAAAAATTCTAGTCTAGGGCTAGAATTATTGCTCTCGCTTTTCCGATCGCGCCGATACCTCATGTGTGTGGTTTGAACACCATTTTCATATGCGGGCGCTGCTCACATATGCATTCGCTTCTGCACACGAGCTCGGTGGGACGGGGTGCGTTTAAAAAAAAAAAAAATTCTTATTTACTTTACCTTTTATTTTTACACTGTTCTTTAAAAAAATGGTGTCACTTTTATTCCTATTACAAGGAATGTAAACATCCCTTGTAATAGAAAAAAAGCATGACAGAACCTCTTAACCTCTTGAGCCCTGGAAGATTTGGCTGCTCAATGACCAGACCATTTTTTGCGATACGGCACTGTGTTGTTTTAACTGACAATTGCGGGGTCGGGAGACAAATAGAGCTTTCTTTTGGTGGTATTTGATCACCTCTGCGTTTTTGTTTTTTTTTGCGCTATAAACAAAAGAAGATCGACAATTTTGAAAAAAACACAATATCTTTTACTTTTTGCTATAATAAATATCCCAAATTTAAAAAAAAAAAATTACTCAGTTTAGGCCGATATGTGTTCTTGTGATATGTGTTCTACATATTTTTGGTAAAAAAAAAAACGCAATAAGCGTATATTGATTGGTTTGCGCAAACGTTATAGCGTCTACAAAAGAGGAGATAGATTTATGGCATTTTTATTATTTTTTTTTTTTTTACTAGTAATGGTGGTGATCAGCGATTTTTATCAGGACTGCAATATTGCAGCGGACACATCGGACACTTCTGACACATTTTTGGGACCAGTGATAATTATACAGTGATCAGTGCTATAAAAATGCACTGATTACTGTATAAATGTCACTGGCAGGGAAGGAGTTAACACTAGGGGGCGATCAAGGTGTTGTGTTCCCTAGTGTGTGTTCTAACTGTGGGGGGAGTGGGACTGACTAGGAGGAGACAGAGATCGGTGTTCATACTTAGTATGAACACACAAGCCGTCTCCTCTCCCGAGAGAACCGAGTTCTGTGTGTTTATGCACACAGATCCCGGTTCTCCCTCTGTCACGAGCGAACGCGAGCCGTGGGTGCGCACGCACGCCCCCTAGTGACCAAAAGGTGAAGTGAAGCAAGGTAACGTTGTGAAGTGGTTGAGAAGACTAATCTGTGTACCACATAGAGCACATACTGTAGCCAGTCTGTGGGAGCCAGAATTATTGTTGATTGGTAGGGGACCAAATACTTATTTTACTCACTGAACTGCAACTCAATTTATAACATTTGTATCGTGTGTTCTTTCTGGATTTTTTGGGTTAATATTCTGTCTTTATCAGTTAAAATACACCTATGATAAAAATTATAGACCCTCCATTTCTAAGTAAGTGGGGAAACTTACAAAATCTGCAGGGGAGCAAATAATTATTTTTCCCCACTGTATATACCATAGTTTGTGGACTCCTTAACTTTCCAACAGACTAAACAACATACACAGATTTGGTTTATTTTCACCAAAGAAATGTAGCAGTATACATTTTGGCATACATGTATGAATAAAGATAATTTTTTTGCAAAATGTTATAACAGAAACAAAAAAAATGAGTTTTTTTAATTTGACATTTTCAGTCTTTTTTTTGTTTATTTAGCAAGCAATAAAAAAAACCCAGTGATGGTTAAATATCACCAAAAGAAAGCTCTATTTGTGTGAAAAAAAAATTATAAAAATTTCATATAGTTACAGTGTTGCACGACTGCCTAATTGTCATTCAAATTGTAACAGTGCTGAAAGCTGAAAATTTGCCTGGGCAGGAAGGTGAAAATGCCCGGTATTGGTTAAGACTCATAATGCACACATAAAGCATCTGTCTATATTAAAAGGGCCATTTTCTTACCAAAAAAAAAGTGCCAAACTAACACATTACTTATCAGCTGATGAAGAAGGCGTGGCCGTGCCTTCAAAACGCATTCTGATTGGCCAGACAACGTGTGGGTGGCCCCCTTAGTTTGACAGCCCTGGACCACTCCCACCCAGAGACACACAGCCGATGTCTCCATAAGGCTTACCGAGGCTCCAGCTGCGGCTAACACACGGCACTCGTGGATCCCTCAATAGAGACTTTCTGGCGGTCCTCTTGTGCTCCTGTGACTGCACGTGGAAGCTCCCACCCGCCCCCTAGCACTCTGCAAGTGCTCCAACATTTTTCACGCAAGTTTTTAGTGTTGTTTTATACTTATATACTGAATAAATTCCTAAGCTGCTTAAAGGATTGGCTTGGCCGCTTCTCTCTCCTCCTTTTGCTTTCCTTTTGTTCACAATGATTGGGTTCCCCAGATCGCGCCTGAAGCAGCCTCGCTCCTTTTACAGACTTTTTTAGAGACTAATTTTTAGGGGTTCATCCCCCAGAACTTTCAATCCACTCACCATTCATATGGTTGCACCGTCATGTATCAGCATGCAGATGCATGCCTTTTCATTAAAATTTTAAACTTTAATCTTTTTTATCAGATGGTTTAGCGCTGAACATTATACCAATATTGTGTATGCGTTTTCTCCTAATGTCTTTATAAGAATAAACAATTTATTTAGCCAGATCTCCATATATACATGACATGGCAAACCTTAAAGACACTCATATCATTACGACACATACCAAAGTCTGCTAGCTTCAGTTCTCCTTTTTCATTAATTAATAAATTCTGTGGCTTGAGATCCCGATGTAGTACTTTTCTGTGGTGGCAGTATGACAAGCCCCGAAGAAGCTGAAACATAAATATCTGTAAAGATAGAAAACTGTGTTACAGGTGATGCACACATTCTTCAAACCTCTACAGATTAAAAAAATTGGTCCAGTAAGTATATTTTAGTTGTTGATACATTCGGCAAAAGTGAATCACCAAACCAACTTAGACCCTCCAGTGGCAATTATCATTTAAATCTCTTTGATTTATGTAAAGAGACTCTCCTTGAGGAGAAAGATTAAAAAGTGGAGGAATTAGAGCTTGCAGCTGCAGTTGGACCTCAAAACCAAAGCATCTAAAGATAATGGAAACCAGTGAGTAATTTTAATACTGTTAGGTGCAGTAACGCATCCCAGGCGTGCCAACACATCTAAGGAATGAGTGGTCTCCCTCTGACATACAACCGCGCATGTGCAATCTGCTCTTTCTTCCTCTGTCACTGCAAATGGTGATCTCTGCTGCTGCTGCTGTGAAGGGTGAGGGAAAAGTGCAATGCTTTTCACAGGGAGAGCCCTTTTTCCTTAGATGCTGGATCTGTGCTCTGTGGTTCTCATGTCCTAGATTATGTGCAAGACACAGCGGATATCTCTCATTGGAATTTTTTTTGGCCAGGTTTCAGTAAAGCCACCCTAGGTCTACAGGACTATCAGTTAACGTAAGCTAATTTTTTCCAACTGAACAATAACAACAACCCGTCTTTAATTTGCGTAGGTTGCTCGCCATGACTGATTGCAAACACCTGTGCTATATTTGCTGCAGAGAAATGTAGCTTCTTGGCGGCATACGGGCAAAATAGCCATGTGAATGAACCTTTAAACAAACTAAGAAAAATGTAACGATTGCACACCTATTTTTATCAGAATATGAAACACCTATTTATTAGTTACAAACATTTAATTATTAAGGAGTTCACAAGGTTTTATTTTTGAGAAATTTAGCCACTGATAATGATTCTGGTTATGTGTTGTACATACTGTCATTCACTGGTGAGAAGCCATATACAGTATCACAAAAGTAAGTACACCCCTCACACACAGCACATTAATGTCTAAATCACTGGCAATAAAAGTGAGTACACCCCTAAGTGAAAATGTACAAATTGGGCCCAATTAGCCATTTTATCTCCCCAGTGTCATGTGACCCGTTAGTGTTACAAGGTGTCAGGTGTGAATGGGTGAGCAGGCGTGTTCAATTTGGTGTTATCGCTCTCACTCTCTCATACTGGTCACTGGAAGTTCAACATGGTACCTAATGGCAAAGAACTCTCTGAGGATCTGAAAAAAAGAATGTCCTAGGTTATAAAAAGATTGCAGAGACCCTGAAACTGAGCTGCAGCACGGTGGCCAAGACCATACAGCGGTTTAACAGGACAGGATCAACTCAGAACAGGCCTCGCCATGGTCGACCAAAGAAGTTGAGTGAACATACTCAGCATCATATCTAGAGGTTTTCTTTGGAAAATAGACATATGATTGCTAGAGAGGTTGAAGGGGTGGGGGGTCAGCCTGTCAGTGCTCAGACCATATGCCTCATACTGCATCAAATTGGTCTGCATGGCTATCGTCCCAGAAGGAAGCCTCTTCTAAAGATGATGCACAAGAAAGCCTGCAAACAGTTTGATGAAGACAAGCAGACATGGATTACTGGAACCATGTCATGTGGACTGATGAGACCAAGATAAACTTATTTGGTTCAGAATGATGTCAATCCTGTGTGGCAGCAATCAGGTGAGGAGTACAAAGACAAGTGTGTCTTGCCAAGCATGGTGGTGGGAGAGTTATGGTCTGGGGCTGCATGAGTGCTGCCGGCACTGGGAAGCTACAGTTCATTGTGGGAACCATGAATGCCAACATGTACTGTGACATACTGAAGCAGAGCATCCCCTGCCTTGGGAGACTGGGCAGCAGGGCAGTATTTCAATATGACGACGGCCCCAAACACACCTTCAAGACTACCGCTGCCTTGCTAAAGAAGCTGAGGGTAAAGGTGATGGACTGGACAAGCATGTCTCCAGACCTAAACCCGATTGAACATCTGTGGGGCATCCTGAAATGGAAGATTGAGAAGCGCAAAGTCTCTAACATTCACCAGCAACATGATGTCGCCATGGAGGAGTGGAAGAGGACTCCAGTGGCAACCTGTGAAGCTCTGGTGAACTCCATGCCAAAGACGGTTAAGGCAATGCTGGAGAATAATGGTGGCCACAGAAAATATTAACACTTTGGGCCCAATTTGGACATTTTTACTTAGGGATGTACTCACTTTTGCTGCCAGTGGTTTAGACATTAATGGCTGTGTGTTGAGTTATTTTGAGGGAACAGCAAATGTACACTGTTATACAAGCTGTACACTCACCACTTCACATTAGCAAAGTGGAATTTCTTCAGTGTTGTCACATGAAAAGATAGAATAAAATATTTACAAAAATGTGAGGGGTGTACTCACTTTTGTGAGATACTGCAAATAAGATAACAACTGTTTCTGACAAAAGATTTATGAAGTATTTTTTTCTGTCTAACTTGAGATTCAACATTTACATTCAGTGCTGTCAGCTATCTAGGGTTAGGGTTAGAAGTATATCCACTAAATTACATTTTGACACCCTAATTAAAACTTTTTTCAGTGGATGACTACAAGTTTCATTAGAAGCCTAGACTTAAGCTGTCATATTTTGGATATATTATGAAAATAACCAACTCACTGGAAATTACAATTATGCTTGGAAATGTTGAAGACAAAAAAAAGAAAAGCGCGAACAATAAGGTGGTTAGATACAGTCACAGATATTATGAACATGACACTGCAAAACCTTAAAGCGGAAGAAAATCTGAAATCTTGTAAAACAGATTTACGGTAGAAGAGACCCTCTATGTTCCTTGTGATATACAATAGCGAGCTGACTCGGAAACGCGTCGCACTAGATTGACGTCACAGCTCGACACCACTGTGTTTGCGATCCAAGCCTCGCTTCAGCTCCGAATACACGACCGTATCTATCTTGTTTTTGTTTATCTTCCACCACGGACACTGGACGAGGTTCTGCTGCATGCCGCTACACAGGTGTAGACCAGCTCTGACGCCCCCATCTCCCTCCTCCTGGAACCCACACCATCTCCGATGGCTCCACTGCTATCCTCTATTTGGTGTGCCTCTGGACTACTATGTTGGCTTACTGCAGCTCATCTTCAGTCTACCAGATGTGATGTTAGTAATCCGGACTTGCTGCCACCTGTAGTCCTCCGCTCTTCCTCCTGTGGGAGATGTATCTGAATTCTACACTTCAGTCCTACATGTGAGTGGATATTTCTTTTTATTAATAAATTCATTTGATATATACTCAGTGGCGCCCCTTCTTCTTATTTTCTCTTTCAGTGTACAATCATGGCTTATTACCGATGCCAGTAGTAAGTACCGGGTGCTGGGATGAATGAATTATCGAGCACATATGCAGGAGCTACATTATCCTGGCCCAACCAATGAAAGCAGCTAAAATCTCAAGATTCCAGAGTTAGGCAGAGAATAAATGGAAGCACTAGCAACAGAGTGACAAGAGACAGACATCACAGCACTGGAGGGGGGAAAATTACAAGGTAAGAGTGTCATAATGTGCAAATATATTGTACATACTTGTACTTGGCTGCTGCCAGAAAGATTTAAGTCCGCTTTAAGACAGAAGATTCTGGAGCAACATTATCCATGTGGAAACCAGGAGTTACCATCAACTCGAGAAAACATAATAATAAAAGAAACAATTGAAACTATTTTTTTTCGTCTATGCCTCTCACCTTAACGTTGTACATTGACATCAAGCTACCACAGTTATCCAGATATTGTTTTAGATCACTATCCTGGAAAGAAGCATAAAAAAAATATTAGGCAAACAATTAGTCTTTTGCTAATGTAGTAGAAGAAATACTTCAAATGCACCAAAAAAAGAAAATTTATTATCAAATACTTACCGTAATTTTCCTTTCCTGATGGATTCCATGGCAGCCTAGGTGTGGGTTAACCCCGCCTCCTCTCCAATGCTATAGGACCCCATTCCCATAAATGAGAGCTCACCGCTAGGTACTGCGTTCCATAACTAGCTTACTCTTTGAGCGATGAGTGGGAACTCCGTCTGCCATGGAGTCCAACAGGAAAGGAAAATTAAGGTAAGTATTTGATAATAAATTTTCCTTTTTCCTGACAGACTCCATGGCAGCCTATGTGTGGGAAATAACTAGCCAATCCACATGGGTGGGTATGCTGAACAGCAATAAATTTAATTTGACCCGTCAACCGACAGGGTTTATAAACCAAAGTTCACAGCAGAAAGCGAAGCAGGCTCAATAAAGTAATGTGACATTAAAGTTTTAATAGAGACCCATGAGGCCGCTTGCAGATAACATTTGGAGCCATGTGCCGGGCTGCTGCCCATGAAGCCGCTATACCCCTGGTAGAATGTGCCGTCACTGCCTCCGGAGGAGTCAGGGTCCTAGTTCTATAAGGCTGATGGATCAAATATACAATCCAGGCCACGGTCATTCTGGTCGAGGCTCGATTCTGTTTGTTACTGCCAAAGTTCAGGATGGACAGGTAGACAGAGGGTCTAAAGGGAAGGAAGTAACTTGCAGGTATACCTTGAGAATTTCGTCTACGTCCAGAGGATGAACTTTAAAGGACTCCTCGGTCCTGAATGTAGGTAGGACTATTTCCTGGTTCTTATGGAACCTTGAGGTAATTCTCGGATTTTTGCTGAGCATAGGAATAAGGACCATCTGGTCCGGGAAGGACAGAAAAAGGCTCTTCATAACCTAGGGACGTGACCTCCGAGACCCTCTAGCTAAGGTAATGGCTACTAGGACAGTGATTTTAGCTGAAAAGGTCTCCAATAGAAAGCGGAGAGGACCCCGTGTTACTGAGTTCAGACAGTGAATTAAGGACAGGGGAAGATCCCAATTGGGGAATCTTGGTGACCTTTGAGGGATGAGTTTTAATGCATTATGGAAGAGCTGCTGGATTAAAGGGTGAACAGCCTACAAAGTTCCAGAGCAGGCCGACAAGGCTGAGACTTGGACTCTAAGAGAGCTGATAGAGATAAATCTAGGCTGGAATAAAGAAGCTGAAGATATTCTGAGCTATTGGATTTCTGCATGATCTGCCCAAAGAAGATGATAACTCGACAGACCTGGCCCATATTCTCCTATTGAGCTAATTCATGCTCGTCTCTGTAGAGCTCATGAGAGTAGAAATCACCCTTGAAGCACACCCGAGCCGGAAAAGGGTGCAGGACTGCCCCTTGAGAAAGAAGGTCTGGCCCGAGAGGAAGAGGCACCGGAACCCGGAAGCTGAGCTGGCTCAGAAGGGGAAATCAAGGCTTGTTCGGACAGTAAGGAGCTACTGCCACCACTTTGACCGCTTCCACATGAGGTCATTGTAAGAACCTGAGGATTATTGGGAGTAGTGGAAAGGCGTATGCTCTCTTGAAACTCAATCAAATTGTCAGGGCTTTCATTCTGGAGGCCTAGCCTCAACGGCCCTGAGTGCAAAACCTTGTCAGCTTGAAGTTGCTTGGGAAGAGAATAGATCCACTTTGGGATTGACTCCCAGGGACAGAATCCACTTGAATGTCTGCACACAAAGAGACCACTCGTTAACGTCTACCCGAATACGCGGCATGAAATCCACTTGGACGTCCTGGACTCTGGGGATGTAGGCCACTGAAATGCCGGTCAGGCTCTTCTGGGCCCAAGACATGATGGGCTCGACCTCCCGGAATAGTGTGGAGCTTAGAGTGCTTCTGTGACCCTTCACATAGGAGATCACTGTGTGTCGTCCATCCTTAATAATACTGACTCTCCCTTCCGGAGATAGGAGAAGGACTGAAGGGCACACCAAGCTGCCCAAAGTTCCAGGATGTTCTAGCCCAGGTTGAGAAGACGTGGGTACACTTGAGCAGGATCCGATCTGCCGAGGGCTCCCCAACCGGTACCGCTGGCATTGGTCGTGACCGGGACCCATGAGATGGGGCAACGTAGTGGCAATTGAGCAGATTTTGCGCTGAAGCCACCAGAAGAGGCTGCTCCTCGTCGTTGATGATATGTGAATAGGTTGACTGTTGCACCTTGATTTCCATTGCTGCAGAAAACCTGACTAGAAAGGGCATAACCTCTTCAGAGACCCCTTGACCATAGGGGTCGTGGAGACCATTGAGCCAATAGTTTTTAGGCACTGTGAGGCCCTCAGTCATGAAGAGATTAGAGACCACATAATTCTCTCCTGGATGACCGGGATCTTTTCCACTGGAAGAGAGATGGTGCTTTCCACTGTAACAAACTGGGTCCCAAAGTACGTCAGGCGCTGGACTGGTATTAGGTGGCTTTTTCCCGGATTTAAGAGCCACCTGAAGCTGGTCAAGGTGGAGATTACCTGTTCCCTGTGAACTACCAGCTGGTCTTTGTTTTGGGACAGCAACAGGAGGTCATTGAATTAGTGATAAAGACGCACCCCTCTCATTCTGACAAGGGCCACTATGGCCAGAGAAAAAATTGATTTATTATTATTTTTTGAGACGACCTGGGTGAGGTTGTCAGACTGAAGGGAGGTAGAAGAACTGTAGAAGGCCTTGCCCAACCTGAAACCGGAGGTATTTGAGAAACTCCTTCGCCACCGGAACATGGAGGTAATCATCTTTTAAGTCGATTGAGATTAGCCAATCGCTTGCCTCGACAGTTTTTATTTGAATATTATGTATTATTTATATTTGTTCAGGTAAATTAGATTTATCACTGGACGCCATAAACCATTTTCTTCCGTGTTAAGAAGAGGGGGAAGTATACCCCCTGGGATTTTTCATCCCTCTGGACATGTACCACTGCTCCCTGAGACTTCAGAGAGTCCACGTAGGACAGTAACTCCTGCTTCTGCTCTTCGGACCGAGGTAGCAGAGTGGAAATAAATCTGGGGGGAGGAGTATTAGTGAGGGACCATGTGTGGCCGATAAAATGTGTGGGCCGTCAACGTCTTGACGGCCCAGTAATCCGCGATTGAAGCCACCCAGACATGCCGGAAGAAAAGCAGATGAGCCTCCCCACCCGAACTGCCTGGGCGGGTGCAATCCAGAAAGATTTTAGCCGGTTCACGACTGCCGGACGCCTGGCTCTTAGCGGGTTTTCGGAGGGACGCCTGCCCTCTGCTGCAATTCTTTCTGAAGTCCCGGTCAGGCCTTTAAGAGCGAGCTTCTCTCGAATGTTCAGCACTTTTTGTACTGGGGACTCTTCCGACCAAGCAGACGCCTATCCTGGGAAAGGCGTAACTATAAGGCCCATTGAGCCGTGACCGAGGACAACTTAGCCCAAGCCAACAGGTGGATCAGGTGGATCAGATTGATAGAAGCCAACCCCAAAAGACTGCCACCAGCTTCAGCACCTTAATCCCTGAACTTCTGGGGAAATCTTCCGAAACTCCCCTGAGTACGAAGACTATGTTCTCTGACCAGGCTTCCATAGCCTTAGACATAGCTGCTAGAGCCAGAGCAGGTTTACAAGCCATACCAGCAAACATGTAAGTTTTCTTGAGGTCTTGATCTATTTTTCTCTCAAGCCCAACCTGAAGGACACAGCATCTTCTAGCAGTAGAGTGACCCGATTTGCCAGACGCAACCATGCTGCATCTATGAGGGGAGTGTTTTCCCAGACACTTCACTTCTTCTTCCTTGAAGGGGTATAATTTGGAGGTCTTGCTTGACATAGAAGTTTTCTTGTCCACCTTGCTCCACTCCTCATTCTTTAAATTCATAGGGACCAAAAAGAGAGAGAGCGTTCTTTCCCCCAGGTGCTTAAAGAACTTTTTTGCTTAGCCGGAGAGTGGAAGGGTCTACCCACTTAAAGGCTTCCTTAATCACTTTGACTAGTGGAGGAACCAGAGAGACGACCAAGCCTCCGACACAATTGTCACCTTCCAATTCGCTGTCCGAAGAATCCACGCAGCGTGGGGCTGGGAAGGACCCGAATTCTTTTGGGCCATGTCAGCCCAGGAGCTGGGTAGGATGGAGAACTGGCTTCATGTGTGAGATTTATCCCATTTCCTTAGGGATTGCTGCATCACATGTATAACAAGAGACTCCATATTTTTTCCGTCTCTTTTTCCCCAACCGCCCGGGCATAGCACTGGTCACATAAAGATTTGCCCTCCGGGACTCGTGTCCCACATCTTCAGTAGGCTCTGCGTTCAGAGTGTCTGTCATGGCGGTGGGTGCGGTGACTGGAGGAGGAATGGTAACATCTCCTTTTGATGGAGGAGGAATGGGAACATCTCCTCTGGTTGGAGGAGGAATAGGAACATCTCCTCTGGTTGGAGGAGTAATGGGAACATCTCCTCTGCTGCCCAGATGGGGAATCTCGTCTAGATCTGGATGATAAATGTAAATGTTGTGGCCTGGCAAGGTCTCTGTCGTCCTGGACCCTGACTTGCAGGTCCAATCTGGAAGGGCTGAAAAAGATGGGGGGGGGGGAATGACAACAAACGCAACCTCAATCCCCTGAGACCGCATCCTCGGCCCTTCCCCTCGCCTGCACGTACCTTGTGCGTGAGGGCCCGATCGTATGAAGGCAGTGACCCGTCCATAACCTCTGGACATAAAGGTCATAAACACGGACAGTCTGCCGGTGACCCGGGAATGTCACACGTACCGAGCCAACAGAAAGATATATATTCATTATATATATATATATATATATATATATATTTTTTTTTTATTATGTGCTTACATAAAAAGTAATATAGAAATGAATACATTACAACATAAAAAGTCCATATATATATATATATATATATATATATATATACACATATATATAGCCTTCAAATCTGCTGCCTGGGTGACGTCACTGCCCCCCACCTCGCGCCTGCGCTGTGGAAGACAGTCGGACAGCGCCTGCGCGGCCGCCGTGCAGTCCGCAATTCCGCGCACGCGTGAGCCTAGCCTCGCTTTCGTGGATGCCCCCGCGCATGCGCAGAACGACGGCAGCGGCCAGGACCCGGAAGCACCGTGGGGCCTGGAACGCAGAAGTGTTCCAAGCGCCATGAGGGGACACAGAGGTACCAGGGAGTATCGGGGAATACCGGGAGACAAATTAAGTAACAGTATAAACAAAGAGACAACTGCCATGGAAGAAGTAGGAAATTGCAGACCTTGCCAGCCGTTGATGCGTCCACCTTCAGGCATACCGAGGCATCCTCCCCTCCACGACTGGGGTTTCTAGTGCCATTAAAAGCTACTCACCCGCTCATAGCGGGGCCCTGAGCTGCACCGCATGTATGGCATGCTAGATTCTGGAAACATTCCGACCGGACGCCAACAGGAACAATCGTGATGTAGGTCCATGGAGGCGGACAAAAAAGGAACGCAGTACCTAGTGGTGAGCTCTCATTTATGGGAATGGGGTCCTTTAGCATTGGAGAGGAGGCGGGGTTAACGCACATGTAGGCTGCCATGGAGTCTGTCAGGAAATAGGATTTTTTCCCATAATATATTTTATTTAGGAAAAACAACAGTGTACAGTCAGCAGAAACAACCAAATAGGATTTTTGACGTTTCTGTAAAATCTCTTTCTTAGAGTATAGCACAGAACACAGGATCCTTAGTAATAACCATAGGTTATAGGAAGCTACATTTAGGTGACTGGACACTGATAGTCAGCTACAGGGACATCCCCTCTATAACCCCTCCCTCTGCCAGCAAGCCTCAGTTCCACAGTAAGCAATAGGGAGATCATAAAGAACAAAGGGGCGGGACCTGTATCCTGTCAAAGCCTATAAAGAACTAATGGATTTGGTAGAGTGTGCCTTAAAGTGGTTGTAAACCCCTTTACAACCACTTTAACCTACAGGTAAGCCTAGATTAAGGCTTACCTGTAGGTGCTTGAAATATCTCCCAGACCTGCACGGTCTAGGAGATATTTACAAATCGCCATAGGGTGATTTCTTCTGCGCATGCGCCAGAGTTAGAAAGGGCACGCTGTGCCGTTTCTAGCTTGGGTCATGCCGTTAAAGGCGGTTCCCACACGCATGCACGGGAGTGATGTCACGCAATGTCACGCGACTCCGGCCAGTCACAGAGCCAGAGTTCGCGGCCCTGGAAGGAAGAGGGGTAAAGAATGGATGCTCGCTACTAGCAAGGAAGACGGGGACATCGCGGGCTTCTCCTGCAGGTAAGTGTCACATAATGGGCTATTATGCAATGCATAGTAGCGCATTATGCTTTACCTTTGCAGGGAAACAAAGAGGAAGTAACACCCATCAGGGTTTACTTCCCCTTTAACAGGCAAAGGTGGAACCTTATCCCTTAGACCAGTGGTCTCCAAACTGCAGCCCATTGCTTGCCTTTACCCAGCCCTTGGAACACCTTTCCTCCCACTGATGCAAGACACTATTCCTCCCACTGCCACCAACAATGGGGCATAATTCCTGTTACTGAAATCAACAATAGGGCACCAGTGATGGTGCACTATTCCTCCCCCTAAGTGCTAAAGATGCACTGTTCAATCACATTGACTCCGGGACAATTTCTACTCCCAATGGCCACAATCCAGCCCCCCTAAAGCCTAAAGGACAGTAAACCGGCCCTTTGTTTAGAAATTTTGGAGACCTCTGCCTTAGACCATAGATACATACTTAGTCTGGTTGAAAAAAAGACATACAATATCTCACAAAAGTGAGTACACCCTTCACTGTTTTGTAAATATTTTATTATATCAACACATGACAACACTGAAGAAATTACACTTTGCTACAATGTAAAGTAGTGAGTGTACAGCTTGTATAACAGTGTAAATTTGCTGTTCCCTCAAAATAACTCAACACACAGCCAATAATATCTAAACCACTGGCAACAAAAGTGAAGTGAAAATGTCCAAATTGGGCCCAAACTGTCAATATCTTCTACTCCTCCATGATGACATCACGGAGCTGGTGGATGTTAGAGACCTTGCACTCCTCTGCCTTCCATTTGAGGATGCCACACAGATGCTCAATAGGGTTTAGGTCTGGAGACATGCTTGGCCAGTCCATCACCTTTACCCTCAGATTCTTTAGCAAGGCAGTGGTCGTCTTGGAGGTGTGTTGGAATACTGCCCAGTCTCCGAAGGGAGGGGATCATGCTCTGCTTCAGTATGTCACACTACATGTTGGCATTCATAGTTCCCTCAAGAAACTGTAGCTCCCCAGTGCTGGCATCACTCATGCAGCCCCAGACCATGACACTCCCACCACCATGCTTGACTGTAGGCAAGACACACTTGTCCTTGTGTTTCTCACCTGGTTGTCGCCACACACGCTTGACACCATCTGAAGCAAATAAGTTTACCTTGGTCTCATCAGACCACAGAACATGGTTCTAGTAATCCATGTCCTTAGTCTGCTTGTCTTCAGCGAACTGTTTGCGGGCTTTATTGTGCATCATCTTTAGAAGAGGGTTCCTTCTAGGACAACAGCCATGCAGACCAATTTGATGCAGTGTGCAGGGTATGGTCTGAGAACTGACAGGCTGACCCCCCCACCCCTTCAACCTCTGCAGCAATGCTGGCAGCACTCATACGTCTATTTCCCAAAGACAACTTCTGGATATGACGCTGAGCACGTGCATGCAACTTCTTTGGTCGACCATGGTGAGGCCTGTTCTAAGTGGAACCTGTCCTGTTAAACCGCTGTATAGTCTTGGCCACCGTGCTGCATCTCAGTTTCAGGGTCTTGGCAATCTTCTTATAGCCTAGGCTATCTTTATGTACAGCAACAATTCTTTTTTTCAGATCCTCAGAGTTCTGTCTGATGATATGCCATGTTAAACTTCTAGTGACCAGTATGAGAGAGCGAAAGCGATAACACCAAATGTAACACACCTGCTCCCCATTTACACCTGAGACCTTGTAATACTAATGAGTCACATGACACCAGGGAGGGAAAATGGCTAGATGGGCCTAATTTGGACATTTTCACTTATTTTGAGTTATTTTGAGGGGACAGGAAATTGACACTGTTATACAAGCTATACACTCACTACTTTACATTGTAGCATTTCTTCAGTGTTGTCACATGAAAAGATATAACAAGATATTTAAAAAAATGTGAGGGGTGTACTCACTTTTGTCAGATACTGTATGTCCAACTAGTTCAATCAATAAAAGGGAAAAAAAAGTACAATCCTATAAACACAATCCTGTACCCCCAGTTGATCCAGAGGAAGGTAAACAAAAAAAACAGCAAAGCATGATCCAATTTGCTCCAGCAGGGGAAAGAAATCCCTTCCTGATCCCCCAAGAGGCAATCGGATATTCCCGGGATCAACTATGCCTAAATATTAGTATCCAATACATTTAGGAAAGAATCCGGGCCTTTTTAAAGCAATCTACTGAGCTGGACAGAACCAGCTCTTATGGGAGTCTATTCCACATTTTCACAGCTCTTACTGTGAAGAAGCCTTTCCATATTTAGAGATTAAATCTCTTTTCCTCCAGACATAAAGAGTGCCCCTTGTCCTCTGTGATGGCCTTAAAGTGAATAACTCAACACCAAGTTCACTATATGGACCACTTATGCATCTATACATGCTGATCATATCCCCCTTAATCCCCTCTTCTCAAGAGAGAATAAATTAAGTTCTTCTAATCTTTCTTCATAGCTGAGCTCCTCCATGCCTCTTATCATCAGTTTGGTTGCCCTTATCTGCACTTTCTCCAGTTTCCCAATATCCTTTTTGTGAACTGGTGCCCAAAACTGGACTGCATGGTCCAAATGAGGTCTTACTAATGATTTGTACAGGGGTAAAATGATATCTCTCTCTCTTGAGTCTATACCTCTCTTAATACAAGAAAGGCTAAAAAAGAGAAAAAGAAAAAAGAAAGAAAGAAAGGCTTGATCTACCAGAACACCCAGCTCCTTCTCCAACATTGATTTCCCTAGTTGTACTCCCCCTAGTATGTATGATGCATGCATATGCCTAGCCCCTAAGTGCATAACTTTACATTCATCAACATTAAAGAGGAAGTCCACCTAAACCGCCAAAAAAAAAATATATTAAAAGCCAGCAGCTACAAATACTGCAGCTGCTGACTTTTAATAAATGGCCACTTACCTGTCCCAGGGTCCAGCGATGTTGGCAGGCGACGCCGAGAACCTGCTCGGTTCTCGGCAGCTGCCGCGCGATCCTAGGTGAGGAAATTAGGAAGTGAAGCGTTGCGGCTTCACTTCCCGGTTCCCTACTGCGCGTGCCAATGGTACCATTTTTAAAAAAAATTACAGTATTCAGAATATTTGCCGCTTTTGGCGATCTGAATACTTTGAAGTGCAAAGGAAGTATTTGGGGTCTTTTAGACTGTCACAAGGGATGTTTACATCCCTTGTGACAGCAAAAAAAGTGATCACTTTTTTTCCCCAAAGTGACAATGTAAATAAATAAATAAATACGGAAAAACATTCTTTTTAAAGCGCCCCTGTCTCTGCTCATGCAGCAAAAAAAACGCACATGAAAGTCGCACCCGCATATGTAAACGGTGTTCAAACCACACATGTGAGGTATCGCAGAGAACGTCAGATTAATAATTCTAGCACTAAACCTCCTCAGTAACTCTAACCTTGTAATCGTTATTTTTTTTTAAAGAGTCGCCTATGGAGATTTTCAGGTACCGTAGTTTTTCTCCATTCCACGAGTGTGCGCAATCTCAAAGCGTGACATGTTAGGTATCTATTTACTGTAACATCATCGTTCACATTATACAAAAAAATTGGGTTAACTTTACTGTTTAGTTTTTTTATTCATGAAAGTGTCTTTTTTCCTGAAAAATTGCGTTTGAAAGACCGCTGCGCAAATGCAGTGTGACATAAAATACTGCAACGATCGCCATTTTATTCTCTAGAGGCTCTGCTCTGGGGGTTCTAAGTAATTTTCTAGCAAAAAATATGGTTTTTAACTTGTAAGCAACAAATGTCAGAAATAGGCTTAGTCATGAAAGGGTTAAACTCTCCAGTACTTTTCCAACTGCAGAAGTTAAACTAACAGGTCTATAGTTACTTGGTAAAGACTTTGATCCTTTTTTAAATATAGCCACCACATTAGCCCTACGCCAATCCAGTGGTACTATTCCACTCATTAAAGAGTCCCTAAAAAATTGGAAACAATGGCTTTGAAATGACAGGGCTTTAACCACTTCACGCCCGGAAGGTTTTTTACCCCCTTAATGACCAGAGCATTTTTTGCGATTCGGCGCTGCGTCGTTTTAACTGACAATTGCGCGGTCGTGTGACTCTGTACCCAAATAAAATCGACGTCCCTTTTTTTCCACAAATTTCTTTTGGTGGTATTTGATCACCTCTGCCGTTTTTATTTTTTCATGCTATAAACAAAAAAAGAGCGACAATTTTGAAAAAAAAACCCAATATTTTTTACTTTTTGCTATAATAAATATCCCACATTTATTTTTTTAAAAACAAATTTCTTCATTGGTTTAGGCCGATATGTATTCTTCTACATATTTTTGGTAAAAAAAAAAAAATCGCAATAGGCGTAAATTGATTGGTTTGCACAAAAATTACAGCGTCTACAAAATAGGGAATAGATTTATGGCATTTTACTTGTAATGGCGGTGATCTGTGATTTTTCTCAGGACTGCAACATTGTGGCGGACAGATCGGACAATTTGACACTTTTTTGGGACCATTGACATTTTTACAGCAATCAGAGCTAAAAATAGCCACTGATTACTGTGCAAATGTCACTGGCAGGGTAGGGGTTAACACTAGGGGGCGATCAAGGGGTTAACTGTGTTCCCTATGAGTGCTTCTAACTGTGGGGGGGGGTGGGTGGGCTTACTGGGACATGACAGAGATCACGGTTCCCGACCACTGGGAAAGTAGATCCCTGTCATGCCTTGTTCACATAGGCGTTTCCCCGTTCTGCCTGTGTACAAGGCAATCGCGGGCCGCCAGAGGACATCGAGCCTCCCGACCCCGCGTGCACGCCCGCGTGCAGCGGGAGAGAGCGCGCACCCACCCGCAACTTAGCCTGTGCGGGCCGCCTTACACCTAGGCGATTCACGCAGGAGTGCCATTGTTTGACGGCGGCCGGTCTTAAAGCGGTTAAGCAGGGCTCAAGTCCTGAGCTACTAGTCAGGCCTTAAGAGTTACTCCCCTCCAGTTGCCCCACCCAAACCCTACCCTACCCTGCTCTGCTCCTAATTCCGCCCCTAAACACGCCCTCATAAATAATCGCATGAAATTACACTGTTAAATGTTTTATGTAGATTTAAGTACAAACAAATATTAGCAACAACTTTAACAATATTAACATAAAGCATATCAGTACCCATCAGTGCAGCCTCATCAGTGCCCATCAGTGCAGCCTATTAGTGCCCATCAGTGCAGAGAATCTCCCGCTGTGACATAGCTTGAATCTGAAACACAGTCCATTGTCAAACAAAGTCCCGTATCCTGGACTCCTACGATAGACAGCACACTGGTGCAGTGCTGAGAAATTGTGCTATCATATGAGCCGGTCCAGGAGGCGGGACTTTGTTTGGCAGCGGCTGGCGTTTCATATCTGAGCAAGGGCAGACTGGGCTAGGGGGCAGGGAGGTCTGATGTCCTGTAAAAAAAGGCTGCATCGCTTCTACTAGAAGTGATCAGCCAGGAAACTGCTGGGAGGAGAGCAGGAGATCCTCTTTCTGTGTGATCCAGCCGCCTCTCCTCCCAACAGTTTCCTGGCTGATCACTTCTGGTAGAAGCGGTGCAGCCTTTTTTTACAGGACATCAGACCTCCCTGCCCCCCAGCCCAGTCTGCCCTTGCTCCATACTTGCCCCCAGCTTATTTCCACTCGCCAAATGCGAGCAGGCGAGAGGAAATTTTGAGTGCTGCTTTAGGGATCCATGGATGTATGCATCCAGGTGCTTTATTCACATAGTTACATAGTTACATAGTAGGTGAGGTTGAAAAAAGACACAAGTCCAACCTATGTGTGTGATTATATGTCAGTATTACATTGTATATCCCTGTATGTTGTGGTCGTTCAGGTGCTTATCTAATAGTTTTTTGAAACTATTGATGCTCCCTGCTGAGACCACCGCCTGTGGAAGGGAATTCCACATCCTTGCCGCTCTTACAGTAAAGAACCCTCTACATAGTTTAAAGTTAAACCTCTTTTCTTCTAATTTTAATGAGTGGCCACGTGTCTTGTTAAACTCCCTTCCGTGAAAAAGTTTTATCCCTATTGTGGGGTCACCAGTATGGTATTTGTAAATTGAAATCATATCCCCTCTCAAGCGTCTCTTCTCCAGAGAGAATAAGTTCAGTGCTCACAACCTTTCTTCATAACTAATGTCCTTCAGACCCTTTTTTAGCTTTGTTGCCCTTCTTTGTAGTTACATACATAGTTACATAGTAGGGGAGGTTGAAAAAAGACACAAGTCCAACCTATGTGTCATTATGTGTCAGTAAGTCAGTATGTGTCATTATGTACTCGCTCCATTTCCAGTACATTCTTCCTGAGGACTGGTGCCCAGAACTGGACAGCATACTCTAGGTGCAGCCAGACCAGAGTCTTGTAGAGCGGGAGAATTATCGTTTTATCTCTGGAGTTGATCCCCTTTTTAATGCATGCCAATATTATGTTTGCTTTGTTAGCAGCAGCTTGCTGAGCCTATCATCTACTATGAGCCCCAGGTCCTTTTCCATCCTAGATTCCGACAGAGGTTCTCCCCCTAGTGTAAAGATTGCATTCATATTTTTGCCACCCAAATGCATTATTTTACATTTTTCTACATTGAACCTCATTTGCCATGTAGTTGCCCACCCCATTAATTTGTTCAGATCTTTTTGTAAGTTTTCCACATCTTGCGTAGAAGTTATTGCCCTGCTTAGCTTAGTATCATCCACAAATACAGAGTTTGAACTGATTGTGTCAGAAACCATGAATCAGACTGAGACAGAAGTACAGTTAAAACTCACTTGCTTAATAATATTTCATGGAGTTGAGGAACCGGAATAGTCAGACAAGCCAAAACGTCAGGGAGCCAGAGATGACCGTAGTGGAACAGCAAGCAGGATCTGGAGCCAGAAGGAATGTCAGCCAAGCAAGTCTTTAACAGGAACACAGGGAAGCATCTCTAGAGATGTGACCAGAGATCATCTGGGCTGGATGGCCTAAGTAGGCAGTACTGAGGAGCAGGAGATCATCACTGTGGAGAGATAGGAGCAGACAGCTGAGTGGCCAGCTCAGAGAAGGAAGGGCTGAGCCCAGCCCTGACAGTACCCCCTCCACAATGATCTCTCCCCTTCGAAGGACCACCAGGCTTGAGAGGAAAACGTCTATAGAAATCACAGAGGAGGATAGGGGCATGTACGTCCGAGGATGAGACCCAAGAGCGTTAATCTGGACCGTACCCTTTCCAATGCACCAGGTATTGTATGCGCCCCCTGAACCTATGGGAGTCAAAAATGGACTGTATTTCATACTCCTCGTGGTTCTCAACCTGTTCAGGGTGAGGACGAGGCACCGAGGCGGTAAAGCGGTTGCAGACCAAAGGTTTTAATAAGGAGAAATGAAATACATTTGAGATACACATTTTAGAAGGAAGGTCTAATGCGTAAGCCATTGGATTAATCCTGCAAAGAATACGATAAAGGCCCAATAAACCGAGGTGCGAACTTCAGAGAGGGAACACGAAGTCGGAGGTTGCGAGATGACAGCCAGACCTTGTCCCCAACCTGGTAGGATAGCGCAGGCAGGCGTCTGCGGTCAGCATGGAGTCTGTACCTATCATTAGCATGAGGCAAAGCCTCCTGGACTTGTGCCCAAGTGGAATGAAGACCACAGAGATGCTCCCCTAACGCAGGAATACTCTGCAGAACAAACGAGTCAGGCAAATGGAAGGTTGTAAACCATAATTCGCCATAAATGGGGACAATCGGGAAGCAGAATTCAAGGCACTGTTGAGAGCAAACTCTGCCCACGGTAATAGGTCTGACCAGTTGTTATGATGGTCAGAAATATAGCAATGTAGGAATTGCTCCAAGGACTGATTGGCTCGTTCTGTGGCCCCATTAGACTGCGGGTGATACGCAGAGCTAAAAGCAAGCTGAATTCCCAACTGTGCACAAAAGGTTCGCCAGAACCGGGACACAAACTGACTATCCCTGTCCGAGACAATCACCTTGGGTAGCCAATGTAAACGAAAGATCTCCCGAGCAAAAATGGAAGCCAGTTCCTTAGGAGTGGGCAACTTCTTAAGTGGAATACAATGACACATCTTTGAGAACCGGTCAACCACCATAAGGATAACTGTGTTGCCCTGGGAGTTGGGTAACTCCACAATGAAATCCATAGACAGGTGAGTCCAGGACCTCTCTCCATTGGGTATAGGTTGTAGGAAGCCCACTGGAAGGTGTCGTGGAGTCTTACTCTGAGCACACACAGAACAGGCAGATACGAAGGCAGTTACATCAGCACGCAAACTAGGCCACCAGAATTGTTGGGAAATGGCCCAAACGAGTTGATTCTTCCCAGGGTGGCCAGTTGCCTTGGGGGAATGATAAGTCTGCAGCATGGCAGTACGGAGACTCTCTGGGACAAAGCAGCCTTGGAAATATGAGGAAATCATCGAGACAAACCACCACACATACCTGCAACAAATCTCAGGGGACATCGTTAATAAATTCCTGGAAAACTGCCGGGGTGTTATAAAGGCCAAAAGGCATTATGAGGTACTCATAATGGCCTGTTCTGGTATTTTAACGCAGTTTTTCACTCGTCACCCTCCTTAATCCTCACGCGATTGTATGCCCCTCTCAAATCAAGCGGTCAAATAACCCCGTAATCAATGGAATCCGATTCGTGAAATGATTGAGACCCCTATAATCAATACAAGGTCTCAGTTCACCGCTCATCTTCTTCACAAAGAAGAAACCAGCACCAGCAGGAGACGAGGATTTGCGGATGAAACCTCAAGAAAGTGCGTCTGCAACATACTCCTCCATGGCCTTATCCTCCAAGACCGGCAAAGGGTAAACCCAGCCATGAGGGGGTATGGCACCAGGTTGAAGGTCAATTGCGCAATCATACGGCCGGTGTGGAGGCAAATTACCGGCTTGACCTTTGTCAAAGACATCGCTAAAATCGCAGTACTCCTCCGCCAGAGTGAAGAGGTGCACAGGACCTTGGCTACTTTCTGGAAGCATGTCTCACTGCATTGTGGTGACCAGGAGAGAACCTCAGCATGGAGCCAATCAAAAGAGGGGTTGTGCCTCTGTAACCAAGGATAACCAATAACCAGGGGAAACTTAGGTGAGGAAATAATTTGGAATTGGATTATCTCATGGTGAAGAGCCCCTACGGCCATGGACAACTGGACAACTGAACCGTCTCATGAGTCACATGGGCAGGCTGTAGAGGTTTCCCATCAAGAGCCTCAATGGCAAGTGGAGTGTCACGCAGCTGCAGCGGAATCGAGTGCTTTGATACAAAGGCAGCATCAATGAACAGGCGTGCAGCCCCAGAGTGGATTAGAGCCTGTATCTCGATGGACAACTCAGCCCAAGAAAGGATGACCGAAACCAGGGGCTTATCCTTCTGGATAACTGGGGATGAAACAACGCCACCTAAGGTCTGTCCATGACAGGACCTCAAGGTTCGGGCGTTCCCTGGATGGGAAGGACAAGACTTCAAAAAGTGACCTATCTGGCCACAATAAAGGCACAATCTCTCCCTCCTCATAAAGGTTCTCTAATCCGCAGAGAGACGCTTGAAACCCAAGTGCATGGGTTCACCTTCACTGCCCAACTCGGTGCCAGGAGGCATGGGAGGTGAGGGAGGCACAGGTGGGACTGCAAAGCTCGGAAACAAACGTACGGGAGGCTTCCACAAGCGCTGTTTAAAAGAGAGTCTTTCTCTGAGTCTGAAGTCAATGAGGATGGCAAACATTATCAACTTTTCCAGCTCAATTGGTATATCTCGAGCTGCTATCTCATCCTTGATGATATCCAAGAGGCCATGAGAAAAAGCAGCCACGAGGGCCTCGTTGTTTCACGTAACCTCTGCTGCCAGAGTACGGAATTCAATGGCATAGTCGGCAACAGTTTTCGTGCTCTGTTCAATGGACATGAGGCACTTGGCAGTATAAGCGGAGCGTGCAGGAACGTCAAATACCCTTTTAAACTCAGCCACGAACTCAGGGTAAATCAAGACAACAGGTTTTTGCGTCACCCCATAGAGGGTTTGCCCAGGCCAAGGCTCTCTCAGAAAGCAAAGATATCACAAAACCTACTTTGCTTCTGTCCGTGGGAAACGCCTGGGGCAGCATCTCAAAGTATATTTCAACCTGGTTGAGAAACCTTCTGCATTGGACTGGATCTCCCCCAAATCACTGGGGAAGCGGATCGGAACCAGACATACCTCTTATAGAGGTAATACTCGAGGCGGGTGCCTGCACAGAGACTGCAGCATGCAGCAGGATCGACCTGCAACATAGGTTGTATCGGGGCGGCCACAGTGGGAGATTTCAGGTGAGCCGTGCAACTCAGGAGCATTTGTAATGCCATGGCGAACTGATCTCGGCAGTGATCCAGTTCATCCAATCTGGAAACAATATTACCAACAAGTGGATTGACTGCATCTTCTGAATTCATGGCCTTCACCTACTGTCAGAAGCCATGAAATCAGACCGAGACAGAAGTACAGGTAAATCACACTTGTTTAATAATAAAAGTAAAAAGAACAAACGTAGCCAAAACATAACCCAAGTTCAGTAACCGGAACGGATAGTCAACCAAGCCAGAAGTCAGGGATCAAATTAGTGGAACAGCAAGCAGAATCTGGAGCCAGAAAGGATGTCAGCAAAGCCAGTCTTTAAGCAGGAATGCAGGAGAGGTTTCTTGTGATGTTGACCAAGGCGAAGGCAGAGCTCCTTTGTGATGGACGGCTTAAGTAGGCAGGACTGACAAGCAGGATATGAACAACAGCTGAGTAACTGTGGAGAGAGATGGGAGCTGGCAATTAGCTGACAGCTGAGCGGCCAGCTCAGAGAAGGAAGGGCTGAGCCTAGCCCTGACACCAAGCAAGTCTTTAACAGGAACACAGGTGAGCGTCTCTAGAGATGTGACCATGGCAAAGGCAGAGATCATCTGGGCTTGACGGCTTAAGTAGGCAGGACTGACGAGCAGGATAACATCAACAGGTGATTCACTGTGGAGAGATAGGAGATTAGGCAATTAGCGGTCCACTCAGTAGACTGTCAGTAAAAATTAGGAACAATGGTCTGGCTATTACTAGACCCTCGGATGCAAGCCATCTGGTCCCGGTGATTTATTAATGTTAAGTTTCCCAAGTCTAATTTTAATTCTGTCCTCTGTTAACCATGGAGGTGTTTCCTGTGATGTGTCATGAGGATAAACACTGCAGTTTTTAGTACTGAAGCCCCCCGATTCCCTCGTGAAGACTGAGGAGAAGAATAAATTCAATACCTTTGCCATCTCAGCATCTTTGTAACCATATTCCCTTCTTCATTCTTTATGGGGCCAATATGGTCTGCCCTCCATTTTTTACTATTTACATACTTAAAGAATTTCTTGGGATATTTTTGACAGAGCTCCTAATGCTCTTAATGGACCACTGAGAGCTGCACCACAAGCTATTGAGAGGGGGTGAGTGAAAACTGTGGAAGTAAAGGAAGAAGGGGGGATGGCTGTGCAGAGAGGCATCTGTGGGGGAGGTGACAGCTGTGAACCGAAGTGGGGGTGAATTTGTGAAGAGGGGGGTGAAGTTGTGAAAGCTGGAAAGGGAAAAAGGTTGTGCAAAGTGATAGCTGAGTAGAGGGGCCAGTAATACAGTGGCAAGAGCTGGTAAGGGAGGGTTGGCAAGTTGTTTAGAGGTGACAGGGGGTGAGGAGGTAAAAGTTGGATGGTTTTAAGGGATGAGAGCTGTGGATTGGGGTAATCTGTAGATAGGGGTGCAGAAGTGAAACGTGAAAGGGGGTAGAGACAAGCTGTACTTGTGAACTGGGGGTGTACACTGTGGATGGGGGAGGCAGGTGGGGGGTGCAGAGTTGAGTTGTTGACAGGGGGTACAAAGGTGAGTTGTGGGGGTTGCTAAGGTGAACTGTGGACAGGGGTGTAGGATTGAGGAGGGACGGGGGAAGAAGAGGAGTGCTGCGGACAAGGGGAGAGAAGTGGTGAGCTACAGACAGGGGGAGGAAGTGGTGAGCTGCGGACAGAGGGGGAGAAGTGGTGAAGTGCAGACAGGGGAAGAAGTGGTGAGCTGCGGATGGAGGAAAGAAGAGATGAGCAGCGGACCGGGGAAAGAAGAGGTGAGCTGTGGATGGGGGAAAGAAGAGGTGAGCTGTGATACACACACCTCATCACAGCAGAATACACTTTTGTGAGCCATGTGTGTTATGTGCTCCTACATGCAGTACTCTGTGCCTTTTGGGCCTACGCAGATTTGGAGCCCCTTTACTTCTCTCCCTGTAGACCGATGGGGTTGCAGCCAGAGAGTTGGCTGGGGAGGGTGAGTTCCTGCACCTAATATTTGAGAAACATATATTTAATATTGTGCAAATGCAAGCAATTCTGTACAAAATGCAAATAAGAACATCATCGGGACGGAAAATGTTCGATGGGAGCTTGTTGTCGGAAATTTCGACCATGTGTAGGCTCCATCGGACATTTTCTGTTGGATTTTCCGACAAACAAAATTTGAGATCTGGATCTCAAATTTTCTGACAACAAAATCCGTTTTCGTAAATTCCAATTGTGTGTATACAATTCCGACGCACAAAGTTCCACGCATGCTCGGAACCAAGCAGAAGAGCCGCACTGGCTATTGAACTTTATTTTTCTCGGCTCATCGTACGTGTTGTTCGTCATCGCGTTCTTGACGTTCGGTCTTTCCAACAAGATTTGTGTGACCGTGTGCATGCAAGACAAGTTTGAGCCAAAAAAACCATGGATTTTGTTGTCGGAATGTGCGATCGTGTGTACGCGGCATAAGAGTGAGTGAACAGAATGCCTCGTCTAAATCCGATTCTGCAGAAGCAGAAGACTCTTCACCTTCTTCTACACCAGGGGTCTTCAAACTACGGCCCTCCAGTTGTTCAGGAACTACAATTCCCATCATGCCTAGTCATGTCTGTGAATGTCAGAGTTTTACAATGCCTCATGGGACGTGTAGTTCTGCAACAGCTGGAGGGCCGTAGTTTGAGGATCCCTGTTCTACACCTCCCTCCTCAGGCAGTGCAGCAGCTGCAAGAGCAAAACCAAAGACCAGCCCTGAAGGGGAGGCCGAGAGGCCCATCTGTGTATGCTCCTGTGATCAACAGCCTTGAACAGGATGGAGATCCTGTCCATAAAGTCAGACATGGTAGCAGCAAATTCCACTCAAGTCAGAAAGAGGGGGCATACAAACCCCCAGAGCAAGGGCACAGAAACAGAACAGGAGAGACTTGGACCCTGTGGAGAGAGACTATCACACCCACCTAAGCTGGTAGCTGAATATGAGCAGACGAGGCCCCCTATCCCATTATCTTTGTCCTTGGTATCTGCCATGTACAGTGCTCAATGTCCCTAAAAGGGGGGACTCAGCCTCCAATAGAA
The DNA here is from genome assembly GCA_037952925.1 of Lithobates clamitans. NCBI lineage: Eukaryota > Metazoa > Chordata > Amphibia > Anura > Ranidae > Lithobates > Lithobates clamitans. Next base: position 5,756,638 of record JBBGZY010000108.1, on the reverse strand, counting down.
GAGGGTCAAACTTTTTTTTCCAGGAATTGTAGGCTGTTGGAAACCCAGGTGGCATTCAAGGATCTCTGTGCTGTCTGTATCAGAGCCAGGAAATAGTGATGCTGACAAGAAAAAAAGGTCACTCAAAAGAAGCCCAAAATGGTGCCAGCATGCGCAGAGTGCCTGGGTGTCTGAGGCCAGGCAGATGCATTAGCAGTTCTTGTGCAACAGAACCATGACATAATGGGGCCCCAAAATAGCCCCAAATTTGAATAGAATCACTCTGCTGCTCTATGAATGCAACACAACATTTAAAAAAAGTGTTGCAGACGCACCTCCCACCTAAGCTAAACACATGGGGATTGAAGCTAGCACACTGGGGACCAGCTTTAAAGGGACTGAGCCCCACATATCTGGGAAGAGTTCTTCAGCAACAGAGCATGAATAAAAGGGACAGGCCCATATCCTGGTTTTGCCCTCTTGGATGGTTATACCCCTGAATGGGTCTTCAGAGACAGGGAGACATTACAGGCTAGTTCCACAATTTTTTCTAGGAGGGAACAACCACAGTCAACCTATAGCTGCACATGAAAGTTGCAGTGGCTATGGAGCAACTACATCTTGGTAGAAGAATCCTACAGAACAAAACCCTTAGCAAGAAAAAAGGGAAAGAAAGCTCACTCAGGAGAGATAATGTCCATTAACTGAAGAACACTAGCAAAAAACAAAGACTAGTGGGAAGGGTTATAGAGGGGAGGTTACTGCAGCTTTTATTTGTCAGTGTCCAATCACCTGAAAGTAACTATAACCTAGGATAATGACTAAAGGTTTAGTGTATTTTAGACCTAAGAAAGGTGGCTCACTTAACAACTGTTGTTTTTTGAGGAAAAAGAAACAGTTTGCAAACAAGCATTGAACAAAGGTATTTGCCAAAAAATGACATATGCATAGGATTTTTTCCCTATTATCCAATAAGAACATACATAACAAGTTTAAGACATGCCATCAACCTGACAAAGAGCAACATGACAGAAAAGCCTCAGAGAATGTGAGGTCATCAGCACATCTCTCTGACTCTACCAATCAAAGGAAGCTTTTTATTCATGAATAGAATACAAAACTGCCTATAAATGGCTGCTCACCCCAACTCAATTTTGTGGGGTGGACTGGAGGATATTAGCTATGAAAAAAGGTTACGAGCACTGAACTTATTCTCTCTGGAGAAGAGACGCTTGAGAGGGCAGATGATTTCAATTTACAAATACTGTGCTGGTAAACCCACAAGAAAGGGAAGGGAGTTTAATAAGACACGTGGCCACTCATTAAAATTAGAAGAAAAGAGGTTACACAATGTAATACTGACATTGATGGACTTGTGTCTTTTTTTAACTACCGTATTTATCGGCGTATAACACGCACCCCAAGTTTAGGAGGGAATTTTAAGGAAAAAAAACTTTTAGGAGGGAAGTTTAAGGAAAAAAAACTTACATTAAAATGCCCATCAATGCAGCCTTATCTGTCCATCTGCAGCCTTTTCAGTGTCAGTGCAGCCTTGCCCCAGTGCAGCCTTGTCAGTGCAGCCTTGTCAGTGCAGCTTTGCCCCAGTGCAGCCTTGCCCCAGTGCAGCTTTGTTAGTGCAGCTTTGCCCGTGCAGCTTTGCCCCAGTCCAGCCATGTCAGTGCAGCTTTGTGCACTCGCCGCCAACATACACAGCCGTGGGTAGATTCAAATATGGCGCCGAGACTGCAGGGATTCGTCGGAGCCGAGATACACATACCCGAGTGTTCTCGGCTTTTTTTTGGCGCCGCCGTCACGCCCAGTCCCGCCCCTTGGAGCTGTGTTATGTCCATCATAGGGCGGGACTGGGCGTGACGGTGGCGCCGAAAAAAGCCGAGAACACTCGGGTATGTGTATCTAGGCTCCGACGAATCCCTGCAGTCTCAGCGCCATATTTGAATCTACCCACGGCTGTGTATGTCGGCGGCGACCGCGGCAATTGCCGCGATCGCTCCGATGACACAAAATCGGCGGGGATCGGCCTATAACACGCACCCACGATTTTCAGGGGAAAAAAGTGCGTGTTATATGCCGATAAATACGGTATGTGATAAAAAAAAATATATATATTTTTCAACAAGAAAAGGAGCACAGCTTGTTCATAGAGCAAAGAGAATTTCCACTTTGCAAAGGAATTTCCCCTTAGCTCAATGAATGAGAGGAACATCTCCTGGCTTCAAACATCCAATCACTTTAGGAAAAAAAAAGTTCTTTTCAATTATCCTTGCATGTGAGTGGGTATTCTTTGCAAAGTGGGTATTCACCAGAATGTGTTAGATAGTGATAGATGTAGACCTATGGGACATAAAACCAGTTTGGTCCTTATGAATAATAGACAATGTTGCTTTTTCTAATCAGGTAGCCAAGAGCTTTTTACTCACACCCAGTTTAAACTACTACTACCACTTTGCCCAGCAAAATTTTACTAAATTGAATTGATATAATCTTTGTCATATACAGTGGCTATGCACGAAATGTTGATTCCATAGAAAGGAAATAATTGTACATATAGCACATCTTTGAACCGAATAACTCAGTCACAGTCAATCAAGTGGCACAATTTGCCTTGTATATGGTGTTTCATATGGAGAATAACTATTGCACTCATTTCTAATTAACTGTGCATGTATTACAGTGGAACTTCAGTAATTTTTTCAACCTTCCTTCTATTAAATCTTCTGCCCTTGTTGTTTTAACTTTGGATAGTAAAACATTTTTTTTCTGCCAGTAAATACCTTATACAGTCCACTTCCTGTTTCTTGTCTGGTAAAAAGCCTAGGCTTATATCAATCACAGCTCTCTCTCACTCTCATGAGGGTTTGCCAGAAAGGGAAGGGGGACGAGTCATAAGAGGGCCAATGAGATCTGCAGAGCTGGAGGTGTGCCTCTGTGTGTCTGTGTAAATCCAGGAAGTGAACAGGCAGCAGCTTCAGCTGCCCACAGTTAAAATGGATGCAGCCAGACTTAGTGGAGGGAGATTTCTGCAGCATATTTGGCAAGTACAGAATCACAGTATATATGAAATAATATGCAAAGTGGTTGGAGGGAAGCTTCAGAATGGCAAAGATGTTTTTATTACAAATTATGTAAGCAGACTGCAGTTCCTCTTTAAGTTATAAGGGGCAACATCCAATACATATAGTGCCCTATGTAGACATTATGGATCTGGCCATTTACTTTACAAGATGACAATTATTAAGAGAATTTATTCTGCCAATCTGTGTGAAACACATAAAAAAATGAGACTTTTCAACTTTGCTCAGATGTGATATAGGCCACACCTGTTCTAGCCATTATTTAAGCAATCTGTTACAGACTGAACAAAACACAAGCTGGGATCATTTAATTCCCATTTTTCTTTCCCTTTATTGTTTCCCTGTAAACATGCTATAATGGGTGGCTTTGGTTTCTAATATTTAGCAAAAACAGAAACAGGAAGTAGACAAAAAGGCTCAAGAAAGATATCAATAACAATTTTGTCAAACTGAGAAAACTTTATGAAATAAAAAAAAGCAAATGGTGTAATATTGCGTATTTGGATACAAGTATTATAGTACATCCAAACTATGCCCACAAGGGCTACAAATTTACATGTTTCCAAATACAAAACAGCCATAAACATAATAGCAGACTTTAAAACCAGATGGGAAACACATTTAACATTTTCTTTAAGAATACAAAGATCAAGATGATAAAATTATATCATATGAGGTTTGAGGAACACGATTTTTCTTTCATAGAAAAACGAAAGAATTGACTGAATCAATAGAACAAGTCAATCAAATATTAGTGGATACCAAAGAGAGTAATTTCAAAATGCACAAACTTTGGAAAGGCGCACAGGTAGAGCAATAAAAGACATTAATTTTAATCACAAGCCACTGTACTCATCATACACAAAAGGTGTAGAATCTAATCGAATACAAAAAGTTCAGTCTCAATTTATTTGGGGTCTAGGGGTTGTCGATTTGCTCGGCGTACACTTTACACTCCGAAATATTTGGGAGGTCTGGGAGTCATCGATCTTCATAAATATTATTGGGACATTCAATTTACACAACTATATCAGATTTATTCTGATTTGTATAGACCTGACTGGCTGGGATTGGAGGCACAAACCTGTGGTTCTCTCCGTATCAACTTTTTGATGTGTATGCCCTCTAAAAACTGTTGGGCCATTTTGTGCCACGATGACAAGGGTCAGGGTTGTAGACACACACTCACTCAGGTTGAACTGGATGGACTGGTGTCTTTATTCAACCTTACTAACTATGTATATATTGCAGACTTCTAAGAAATGGCCGCTCAACTACTTCTGGGTACATAGCAATAAAGGCTTGGCCCAATAGGCAATCCGGTTCCCCAGATGAAGTTGTGAAAGGCAACGTAACGCGTAGGGATTGGCCGGGAGGGCTGCGACCAGAAGTGACGTGAGAAGGCGAGGAACAACGCCTATTTTGTTCCCTGTGCTATTTTTAACTTTTCTGTGTAAGAGTCCACGCTATTATGTATAAATGAACACGTTTTTAGCCCTGACATACTACACTATTGGAGGCTTCTTTTCCTCTTTGTCCCCTTTCTTACACTGAGGTACCTCCTTATACTAATTTGATCTGACAACATACCACTGCACCCTAAGAAGGAATACTGTTAAATACATCATCCAGAGAGATCACACCGACTATCCAGGGAGGTCAGTGGATATCCCAGATGGTGATTGCCTGCTATTTATAGCATTGAGGTAAGAGCTCTGGGAGACCAGACTGTTAAAGGAGCCACAACAGGATTATTATGAATAATCATCTCCACCTATTCTAACAGCCACAGAACTTCACCACTCCCCATTCACTGTAGCAATTACTGGACTTTGTTGTCACTATTTTATTGAAATTTGAAGCTGTGTTTTTTTCTGTTTCTTTTTGATTTTTGTTTTCGGCTTACACAAGGTAATACAGATCCAATTGCACATGAGTATATTAAGGGTGTTGTTTGAGTATACACGGCAAGATTGAGATTACATCATCTACACATATCATTTGTATATGGTTATTGTAGATAGACGTCTAATACACAATTTATTTAATTTTAAAATATTCTCTATATCTCATATGGGATAATTTATTCTGAATCTTATATAACTATTTGCGCGAAATCACTTCATTCACACAGTAACAGCACTAACAGAGATAGCAAAACAGGGGGGCAAAAATTCTGACACATCCACTTTTGAGCCTTTTTGACCCTTCACTAGTGTTGGGGGATCACATATCACCACACTTACCCAAACATTTGTAGCCTCAGTCTGCAGTACTGCCAAGAATGTAGCTGCATGGAACTGAATGCCACAGTTGTGTACACAGCCACCCACACACAACCATCCCAACTGCAGCAGATGCCATCTCTCCCTCCCTGGCTGTGGATATGCAGAGTGGCATCACAGGGATAGGAAAGAGAGCCAGACAAGACACTGTGATTGGCTGCAGTTTAGCCTGGGAAAGGAGAGAGCTTGCCCAGGGAGCTGCATAACTCCCCAGAAGTAACCTGTCATGTAAAAGCAACTTCAGTGTTCACGCTCAGTCTGTCTACTTAGGCTTAGGGTATTAACTAAAGTAAACAATGTAGTATGACTTCCAACACAATGATGAAGATCTGGATTAATTGAATGCGCAAAACAATGCAGGCCACAGAGAGGTAAGTAACGAGGAGGGATAGGATTAAGAAGAAAATTCTTATTGGAAATAACATTAAGGCAATAACGAATGAGTCTCCAATAAAGGTTGTAATTGCTTAACACAATACCCCATCTGCATCTTGTTTTTGACCATATGTTAGGTATATTAAGCTTACCAGGTATTCAAATACTAAAGTTAAAGAATAATTTGTGTGGATGATGTCATGAAGTGTTACAATGTTAGCATGCTTCAGATTCTTCAAAAGGGACACTGGAAAAGAGAAAATACATAGAATCAAACACAGTTTCACATGTAAGCAATATTAATTACAGTAATTCAAGATGTTACCATACAGAATTTAAAATTACTGATTTGGGTATTAACTGATAACTGATCAGAAAGTGTGATGTGCAGGTATTTTTGTGAGAACAATGGACATGGTATATACCTACCTGCCCTTAAACAAGTCACCAGAGTGCCAAAACTCACCAAGATATTTTGCTTGATGGTGGTTTGGGGTTTGTACACCAAAGCAACACATCAGATACAATTCAGGCTGCCTGGCAGTTAGCAAAATCTATACGACAGTTCTTAAGTGTATGTGCAATCCCCAATCCTGCAATCCTGAGCAGGAAACAGAAATGTATTTTTATAGGTCTGCTTTCTTTGTTCCTTTTTGGAAGCATTTTCTTTACTTCCTTACTTTATAAGTGCACTCAGAACAGTAAGTAAGAAAAAAATCTCACCAATTCCTGTCTACTGGAAATTAAGTCACAGGAGAAACCCAACTGGATGCAGATACCAATAAAGACTTTCTAGTATACAGTGTCCCATTAAGCACATTTCCCCTCACGTCTGGTTCACAGGTGTCAGGCAGAACAGTAAATAAGGGGGAATTTACTCAATGGGGACACAGTATTTAAGTGTATTTAAATGTGGCAAAAAATCTTCTGAACTGGACATAATCTGCATTTAAAAGTTAAGGTTTACCACTCTATCCAAAAGTAAAAAAAAAAATTGCCAGTTTAATTTTCTCATAGCGTGGCACTGTGCTCTTTTACAGAAGTATTTTTTAATTAATCTCCCTTCACTTGTCCACACCTAAGGCCCAATTCACACTATGCATAGCGGGAACGAGTGTTCCTGCTCGTGACTTTCAAAGCGCAATTCCGCCTACAAAGCTCATCACCTCAGGCCCATTCACAGAAAAGGCCCTGTGACACCCCTTACCAGGTATATCAGGGGATACGCAGGCAGAATCCATGCTACCATCAGTCTTTACCCTGGGGGGGGGGGGCATACCCCCTAAGGGGTCTTCAGGGACACCAATGGGTGCACTACGACCCAGGACCTGTAAAGCAATCTGCAGCTGACTCAATGTTTTGTACCACAATTACCTAGGTGGGTGGCTTACATGGTGTCAAAACGTACACAGCAGGCTGGCCCTACTTCTTCTCAGCTGGGTCAGGGTACAACTTTCCGGGCAATACAGAGGTTCAGCTGATCCAGAAATCGTAAAGAAGACATACATTTTCTTATGACAGTAGCAAAAAACTGAGGCACGGTAGAAATGGGAGGGGTGATACTAGGCCATCCTTACAGCTTTGTTTTGATTGTTCAGTCTCCTGATGGCAGCAACTGACAGTTTTGTTCAATATAGACAAATTAACTCTATGGTGAAATACATGTATACACTATATGTGATGCTGGTAGACCTGGTTGTATGACAACAAATTGCAGATTTTCTTCTGAAGTCTGGGACCAAAAGTTAAAGTGGAACTAAAGTTCTGCTGTCCTAAACAGTGAGCAGGCAGGTTTTATGTATTGCAGAAAAGCCAAGCATTGTCCATCTACCTGCTTGGTCACTGTCTTCTCCAGTGATGTAAACTGAGCGCAGCTCAGCTTACATCGCCACAACGGTCCCCATGTAATGGGACAACGGCCTCCTGCACATGTGCAGGAGTGACTTTATCCCATGGCGATCAATGAAGACACCCAGGAGAAGATGCCGGCGCCGGCAAGAAACAGGGACAGTTGAACTAAAGGTGAGTGTAACTTAAGGCAGCATATTAATAACACACATAAGTAAAAACCACAAACGTTAATTATTCAGGCAAAAGCTTTTACCTGTAGTGCCAGTTAAAATTATCTGTGACAATGTACCTGCTTCCTCTCTCATACCTTCTCTGATAGCTGTGCACGGTGCTCCTTCCTCATGCTCTAGTCTGATCTCTTTAAGAGCCACCAGGTTCTCTGTCAGCTTGCTGCGTCCCTTAAATACAGTGGCATATGTGCCCTACAAAACAGTTTACAGATTTTAAGACAGAGAACCACACATGCCACCATTGTGTATGGCTGCATAACTCTACTGTAGAAAAAAATCACAACAACATTTATATAAATATTCAGGGGTCTACCACAGCTTTCCAAAAATAAAAACAAATCATCTAGCCCATTTATAAAGCACAGCTGTTTGCTTTACAAATGTGCTTTCCACTTCATTTGCTCCAAGACTCTAAAGCAAGTACAGTCCTATTCATTTTAATGAATGGTAAAGAAGAAAAAGGCTGAAAGGAAGAAACTTGTCTTGACCTTGCTCTCCTCCTACACTGCGTTAGTCAGACGACCAGCCGCAGGACAAAAAACATTACATTCTGCATGTTATGAATTAAATGTAAAATGCAGGAGAAATGAGGAATAATCACTACAACGTTCTGCAGAGAGTGGATACTACTGAACATTATAAATGGACTCATATTCACTTTTTGTAAAGAATAGGAGGTTTTGTTCTGGTATGCCATTTGTTTTTATTTTTTTTAAGATATGTTTATTGAGAATTTTCCAGTTGTTATACAGAAAGTACAACAAACAATAAGCAGGTTAACAAACAGAACCAAACTATGCCTCCCGTGTCTCCATAAGATATAATAATGGTAATAAAAATAAAAAAAATGACAGTATGTATTAAATCACAATATACATAGAGATGGAAGGGTATATGCAAATCAAAGGACACCAATGCAATACCAAAGGCAGTGAAAAATAAAGAGATTATGCTAACTTCCAGGATCCAAGAACGTCGGGGTAAGGGGACTAGATACCCATTTATGCCATAGTTATCAAGAAGATTAGTTTTTATTGGACAAATATATTTTTTAATGTTTAAATAAATTTTAATTTACTTTATTACACTATGGGAGTCTACTATTCCTTCTTTTTTATGAATGACCAAGTACAACTGTTTTCATGAATGCTGAGGACCACCCGTGGAGCTCCATCGTTCACAAGGAGATTACAGAGGCCATACCTATATGTGCATTGCCCCTCTGGGGTGGCTGGATCTGGTGAGTGGGGACCCTTGAGGGGGAGCACTAAGTCATCAAGGATACTGAGAGCACTCTAGTCACGTTTTCGAAAATTCTTTGTCACCATTTTTGAAGATATTTTTATGCATAAATCATGGACTGCTTTATGAACACTATATAATTATTTTTGTTTATTTATAATGCTTATGGACTTTACAATCTGGCTGCAGAATATCACTTATCACACTAGCTCTTTAACTATATGGTGATTTATGGGCATTAATATTACCTTCACTACTATTAATGTTGCTATTACTGTTTGGTTGCAGTTTATGTATTTTTAGCCATGGAGGTGTACCACTAATCTATCACTAGGGGTAACACCATAGCTATACCTGGTATTACTGTACACTGATGATTTTACACTTTTGTTAGTTACGTTACGTATCACTTACGGTATATGTCTACACATGTTGAGTGTATAACTTTGGACGTTATCATTCATATCTATTATATAATATTTATATCTATTATACACTTTTTGGAGAGGGGATTGTATATGCAGGAGTATATTTTGTCCATACGTATGATCTGCATTTAGGTGGGGCACCCCCAGTGTGAAGCCAGCACACTGGTTCTTCATTTCTCCCTCTTACACCCATTCACGCCCGATATAACTAATTATAGGGAGGGGCATCACCCCATCATTTCATTTAGAAACTACCCAAATGACCCTGATCAGAATTTTACATACCCTGGTGATTATGGCCTGACAACATGCACACAAGTTGACACAAAGGGGTTTGAATGGCTATTAAAGGTAACCATCCTCACCTTTGATCTGTTTGCTTGTAAATAGTGTGTGTGTATAAAAGGTCAATGTGTGTCTGGACTCCTGACAGACCCTTGCATCTTTCATCCAGTGCTGCACTGACAGTTTTAGATTCCGAGTCATGGGGAAAGCAAAATAATTGTCAAAGGATCTGCAGGAAAAGGTAGTTGAACTGTATAAAACAGGAAAGGGATATAAAAAGGTACCCAAGGAATTAAGAATGCCAATCAGCAGTGTTCAAACTCTAATCAAGAAGTGGAAAACGAGGGGTTCTGTTGAAACCAAACCACGGTCAGGTAGACCAACTAAGATTTCAGCCATAACTGCCAGGAAAAACCCACAAATAACTTCAGGTGAAATACAGGACTCTCTGAGAACATGTGGTGTGGCTGTTTCAAGATGCACAATAAGAAGGCACTTGAAGAAAGATGGGCTGCATGGTCGAGTCACCAGAAAAAAGCCATTACTACGCAAATGTCACAAAGTATCCTGCTTACAATACACCAAACAGCACAGAGACAAGCCTCAAACCTTCTGGCACAAAGTCATTTGGAGTGTTGAGACTTTTGAGGATTTTTGGCCACAACCATAAACGCTACATTTGGAGAGGAGTCAACAAGGCCTATGATGAAAGGTATGGAGGTTGATCGCTAATGTTTTGGGGAAATTTGGTCAAAATTGTTGGCAAGATGAATGTAGTCTGTTATCAAAAAATACTGGAAGAACATTTGCATTCATCAGCCAGGAAGCTGCACATGGGATGTACTTGGACATTCCAACATGACAATGATCCAAAACACAAGGCCAAGTCAACCTGTCATTGGCTACAGCAGAATAAAGTGAAGGTTCTGGAGTGGCCATCTCAGTCTCCTGACCTCAATATCATTGAGCCTCTCTGGAGAGATCTCAAATGTGCAGTTCATAGAAATACCACAAAAGACTTCAAGCTGTCATTGATGTTAAAGGGGGCAATACACTATATTAGGAACTGGGGTATGTAAACTTTTGATCAGGGTCATTAGGGTAGTTTCTGTTGCTGTTATAATTTAAAAAGAGTAAACACAGGTGATTGATAATAAGTGGCTTCAGCCAAACACTAACCATGAGTGAAAGAAAAGTTCGTGTGGTATTATTCATATTCTCTGAAAAATGGCCAAGAAATCATAAATTCTGCCAGGGTATGTAAACTTATGAGCACAACTGTATATGAGTGTATTGTGAGCATATAATGAAATTCATTCCTCTATGGAGCCAGCAATAAGACCATGAATACAGGGTAAGGACCGTACACGAACAGCCAGGGGCTCAATAGCCAAAGCAAACAGCAAGTAAGGGGAAGCCCTGGCATGTCCCTCTGGAGATGGAAAATGTAGGCGAGATAGAATAATTAACCCAAACTCTGGAAACCAAGCTGGTATATAAAAATTGTATACCAGGCAATCATCCAAGAACCAAGTCCATAAAGTTGTTACATAGTTAGATAGTAGGTGAGTTTGAAAAGTCCATCAAGTTCAACCTATGTGTGTGATCATATGTCAGTATTACATTGTATATCCCTGTATGTTGTGGTCTATCAGGTGCTTATCTAATAGTTTTTTGAAACTATCGATGCTCCCCGCTGATATCACCACCTGTGGAAGGGAATTCCACATCCTTGCGGCTCTTACAGTAAAGAACCCTCTGCGTAACACTTGTAACACTATAAGTAGGTAAGGCCATACCACACTATGGAAGGCCTTACAAGTATCTAAAGAAACTATGCCCCAGGTATCGGATAGCCCATGAGGATATTGCAAGTTATGAAAAAGTCTGAATATATTCATTCTCCTAGAGAAGCCTGGAATGAACCCCCCTTGATCACTTTGCCCCAGGGAAAGAACAACTTTGTTCATGCAATTGGTGAGTATCTTTGCTAAGATCTTTGCATCTACATTAATTAATGAGGTCTATAAGAGTCACAATTCAATGGGTTCTTGTGTGGCTTAAAGATAAGAACAATCAGAGCCTTCCGCATAGAAGGAGGAAGGATACCCTCACCCAAGGCTGCATTGAAGGTACACAAAACATAGGGACTCAACAGATGCCTAAATTTACTAGACCACTTAGTATCATAGGATGGAGACTTTATCCTGGAAATTAAGAATACAGGCTATGATAGTTCTGGGAGAAGCACCTTCTGGAGGAGGGCAGGGTGGTGTATGGTAGGCATGCTCTAAAGCAAAGGTAGCTGGTCTCCTTTAGCCAGGTGTATAGGAAGCGCTCAGGAGAGGACCCTTTCGATTTTTAAGGAAAACCCACAAATCGCAGATTATTGCAGCGAGACCTATTTTCTAAGTCATCCACCTTAGCCCGAAGCGCCGCCAGTTCACTAGAGGCCTCACGTATGGAAGTAGAGAGGGGAGCGAGGGTGTCTTCCCCAGTACTGATACGTTTCTCCACGGCCCCAGTGTGTTCCTGCAAATTCTGCACATCCTGCTTAAGCAGGGAAAAATCTATTTATATAGTGCCTATTTGTTCTATTAGGGCAGCCTTGCAATCCTGAATAGTCTTCATAATTTGAGTAAGAGTGGGTTCAAATGGAAAGGAGTCAGGTTCACCTGTGGCTTCATAATCAGGAGCAGGATCAGAGTTCGCTACAGAGCCTTGCTGGGAGCCTGGGACCTCAGGATTCAAGGGTTGAGGTAGATGAGAGAAGTTGTCCTGCGTACCCAGCAGAGGGAGTGAGGAAATGGCCATGGAAGGAAGGCCGCCAGCGCCATCTTGCCCAAAGTCTTTTTCCAGCTTTTTGGCCGCCGAAGGAGCTTTGTTCTGATCTATGTTTATCATTGTTGCAGCGCAGGATACATGCAACCCGGGGGAAAAATATTGTTGCCTGTAATATATTCTCTCCCATATCAGTTTAACATATTTTTTTCTGTTCTGCAGATGTATGCCTGTTTGTTCCTCCTTCCAGAAGATACACATTTTGTTCATCATTTTTCCAGTATACCAGCTAGCTGTTCTTTTATAAATAGTGGAAGATGGCTGGCATACTTGCTCACAAAAGTGATATCCAAGAAAATGACATACACATTCCAGTATGTCTCTTCTTTATAAATGGGACCCAGTATGAACACATCGAAATATAATAGTAACCTAACATCAACTTAAACCTAAACTTAAAAGAGAAGTATGTTTTTTTTTTAGAATCATACTTAGCTAGGTAGATGCAGCATCGGTCCGATGCTGCATCTGCCCCCCGGCGCATCTAATACTGAGTACAGACCGATCGCTCGACTCTCACAGCTCCATGAGCAGAGAGCTGCTGACTGTCAAGACTGGACCGACTCTGTGACCTCAGCAGAGAGCAGGCAGAAATCTGCAGACTTCTGCCCGCTCTCTGCTGAAATTGTGTCACAGAAGTGCAAAACGAACTGCACTCCTGTGATCCACAGGAGAAGTATAGCCAAAAACGAGCTTAGATTGTACTTCTCCTTTAAACCCCAAATCACAAGCTTGAATTTAACTCCCAAACCTATCCCATAACATAAGCCTATCCACTAAACCTAAAAAGTTGTTATTTTATGCACTGGTTTACAAGTAGAATAGCGAAAAGCATTTAATTGCACTGAAATCTACATAATAAAATTGCTTAATGTGGAACTTCATGCAGACGCACCAACTATCAACAAAGCGTTACTAGACCTACTGATTATCAACAATACAGACCTGATCACGGATGTGGAAATAAGGGGCAATTTAGGAAACAGCGATCAGAGGTCAATTAGCCTCAGTATAAATCACATAAATAGGAAATATAAGGGGAATACAAAGACACTGAATTTCAAAAGAGCCAACTTCCCTAAACTACGAACCTTGCTAGAAGATATAAATTGGGATAAAATCTTGGGAACAAAGAACACGGAGGAGAGATGGGTTTGCTTTAAGAGCATATTAAATAAGGGCATTAGCCAGTGCATCCCATGGGGAAATACATTTAAAAGAGCAAACAGAAGTCCTGGATGGCTTATCTCCAATGTAAAAATGCATATAAAAGCAAAGGAGAAGGCCTTAAAAAAATACAAGGCTGAGGGATCATCATCAGCATTCAGACTTTACAAAAAATGCAACAAGAAATGTAAGGGTGCAATTATAGAGCGGCTAAGATTGAACACCAAAAACACATAGCAGGGGAGAGCAAAAAAAACCCCAAGAAATTCTTAAACCACTTCCAGACTGCCGCACGCCGATATACATCCTAACTTTGAAGAGGAATACCGTTGTTATGGCAACAGCTAGCTGCCATAAACTCGGTATCCTCTTCTTCGGCCAGCAGTCCGGTTTCTGAAAATGGTGGTCTCTGCTGCGGATTTACCGCAAGATCACTTTTATTGGCGGCGGGAGAGGGGCCCCCCTCCCGCCATGCTCTGGTGCCCTCCGCCGCTTACCGGAGCCGTCGGCAGCGGCGGAGGCAATCTAATCCTCTTCCTTGCTGGGTATGGAGACGAGTGAGGGGAAGATGGCCCCCACCCGTCTCCATACCATTGCAGGGCAGAAGTGACGTCAAAATGTCACTTCCGCCTATAGCTCTTAAAGGGCCATTTTTTGGGGGAATTTTTTTTAAATGACAACATTTTTTAGGTCTTTTTGACCCCAGATCTCATATTTAAGAGGTCCTGTCATGCTTTTTTTCTATTACAAGGGATGTTTACATTCCTTGTAATAGGAATAAAAGTGACACATTTTTTTTTTAAAAGAACAGTGTAAAAATTAAAAATAAAAGGTAAAATGAATAAGAAAAATAAAAATGTATTTTTTAAACGCGCCCTGTCCCGCCAAGCTCGCATGCAGAAGCGAACGCATACGTGAGCAGCTCCTGCATATGAAAACGGTGTTCAAACAACACATCGCTGCGATCGGTAGAGTGAGAGCAATAATTCTAGCCCTAGACCTCCTCTGTACCTCAAAATATGCAACCTGTAGAATTTTTTTAAATGTCGCCTATGTAGATTTTTAAGGGTTAAAGTTTGTTGCCATTCCACGAGCGGGCGCAATTTTGAAGCGTGACATGTTGGGTATCAATTTACTCGGAGTAACATTATCTTTCACCATATAAAAAAATTGGGCTAACTTTACTAGTGTCTTATTTTTTAATTCAAAAAAGTGTATTTTTTTCCAAAAAAAATACGCTTGTAAGACCACTGCGCAAATACGGTGTGACGGAAAGTATTGCAACGACTGCCATTTTATTCTCTAGCGTGTTTGGAATAAAAATGTACACATAGCGGAGGAGAGCAAAAAAAATCCCAAGAAATTCTTTAAGCATGTAAATAGTAAAAAAGGGAAGACAGACCATATTGGCCTTGAAAAACTTGACTTGAAAAACATTAATAAGTCAGCGGTACCAGATGGCTTGCACCTGAGGGTCCTTAGGGAACTCAGTCAAGTAATTGCCAGACCATCTACTTCTACTGACTGGAATGGTACCAGCTGATTGGAGAAAAGCCAATGTAGCACCAATAGTTAAAAACAGGCCAAAATACATCCCTGGAAATTACAGACCAGTTAGCCTAACATCAATAGTATGCAAGCTCTTGGAGGGTATGATAAGGGATTATATACAAGATTTTAGAAATGAAAACGGTATCATTAGCAGTAATAAGCATGGATTCATTAAAAATCGTTCTTGTCACACCAATCTATTAACCTTCTATGAGGAGGTGAGCTTCCATCTAGATAAAGGAAGGCCCGTAGACGTGGTGTATCTGGATTTTGCACAAGAATTTGACATAGTTCCCCATAAACATTTACTGTACAAAGTAAGGTCAGTTGGCATGGACCATAGGGTGAGTACATGGATTGAAAACTGGCTAAAAGGGAGAGTTCAGAGGGTAGTGATAAATGGGGAGTACTCGGAATGGTCAGGGGTGGAGAGTGGGGTCCCCCAGGGTTCTGTCCTGGAACCAATCCTATTTAATTTATTAATAAACGACCTGGAGGATGGAGTGAACAGTTCAGTCTCTGTATTTGCGGACGATACTAAGCTAAGCAGAGCAATAACTTCTCCACAGGATGTGAAAACCTTGCAAGTAGATCTGAACAAATAAATGGGATGGGCATCTACATGGCAAATGAGGTTTAATGTGGAAAAATGTAAAATAATGCATCTGGGTGGCAAAAATAGGAATGCAATCTACTCACTGGGGGGAGAACCACTGGGGGAATCAAGGATGGAAAAGGACCTAAGGGTCCTAGTAGATGATAGGCTCGGCAATGGAATGCAATGCAAAGCTGCTGCTAACAAAGCAAACAGAATATTGGCATGCATTAAAAAAGGGATTAACACAATGGATAAAGCGATAATTCTCCCACTTTACAAGACTCTGGTCCGACCGCACCTGGAGTATGCTGTCCAGTTTTGGGCACCAGTCCTCAGGAAGGATGTACTGGAAATGGTGCAATTTCAATTTACAAATATCATACTGGTGACCCCACAATAGGGATAAAACTTTTTTGCGGAAGGGAGTTTAACAAGACATGTGGCCACTCATTAAAATGAGAAGAAAAGAGGTTTAACCTTAAAATGCGTAGAGGGTTCTTTACTGTAAGAGCGGCAAGGATGTGGAATTCCCTTCCACAGGCGGTGGTCTCAGTGGGGGGCATCGGTTTAAAAAAACTATTAGATAAGCACTTGAACGACCGCAACATACAGGGATATACAATGTAGACATATAATCACACACATCCGTTGGACTTGATGGATTTGTGTCTTTTTTCAACCTCAACTACTATATATTAAATGATGTGCCCCAGTGTATGTGTTTTAAAAAAAATAAGAAGCTGTATACTTTATTTTATAGCGTCGCTCACGTCACCAGTCGCCTCTCTCCTCCTTGTTGACATCAGCAGGGGATTCTCAGTCCCTCCTGCTGTAGCTGTCAGATCGAGAGAGGAGAGAGGCGGCCGGACAACTGAGCACCAACTGGTTCTATAAAATAAGGTATGCAGCAGCTTATTTTTCAAAAAACACATACACTAGGGCACATCATTTAATATAACAAAGAAGACTCAGTGGCTTAACAACCACTTTAAAGACTACTTTGCAGGTGGAAATATTTCTTTCTCCACTTGTAAGGGAAATTCATTTGTCTCACTTAAATGATATATCACTAATTAGATACTAACTTCCAGACAGGATTCAATCTGATCGGTGGCTATCATAAAATTCTTCGTATTGTTGGTATAATGTACCAGGCTTTCTGTGTGTCAGAAATTTTAAATAGATAATAAAAAGGGGCTTCCCGGATTACCAAACTATCGAAAACAAACAATAAGATGGCTGGGAACACTACTATGCGTGGATAAATAAAGTCTAGAACAGGCGCGATGTGTTCCTTGCATGTATTTTCAAGGCTTAATTTTCAATTGTGAATAAAGTGCACATTTCCTCCTGTTGTGTTATGTGTGCTTGTTGGCATGGATAGTGTATAAATACTTATTTTTAATGCAGGGCTCCAGAGAAAAAAAAAATGTATGTACTCAAACCATTTAATTTAGCAGTTTGCCTGAGGTTTAGGTTTAAATTGGTTATAAAAGCAAAAAGGGTGTTTACCTTAATGCATTCTCTACAGGTAAAAAAACTTTCAAAAGTTCCCTGCAGCCCCCTTAAACACTTTACCTGAGCCTGATCTCAATCCAGCGCTGTGCCCGTCTGCAGCAGCCCTTCTCCTCTCTCTCTCTCCTTCCACAGGAGACTCCAACGCAGCGGGAGCCATTGACTCATGCTGCTGTCAGTCAAATCCTGTGAGGAAGGGGGGGGGGGACCCCGATGTGTGTGTGTCTATGGTTGTACAACGCCTGGCTCGGGATTGAGTCTGCACTTCTGCCCCCATCGCAAGCAGTTTGCCATGGGGGCAGACAGTAAGGGATAGACCCTCTGTACAGGTAAGAGATACAGTAAGAGATAGAGCTTCTCTCAGGTTATTATTGCTGTCTGTGCCCCAGCTGCGGAGATTCATTCCTCTATTTGTCCTGGTGACCACTGAGACAAAAAGAGGGAAATCTGGAAATTTTTAGTTCACCAAAGCATGAGGTAAGGGAAATCTTCCAAACAGGACCGATATCCAGTGACAACTATCTAAGGCAGTTTTTTCACTAGTTTGGTAAGATTTACTATAATTTCCTGTTAGATCAGCTGAGTTGTATCATTGCTCAAAAGCATCCCGCTGCACTGCTTTGTCTTGTGGTGTAGCTGGATGCTGAAGCCCAGGTGTCTGTCTCAGCTCCCATAATGCACACTGATTAGGAAAGAACATGTCTGCACACCGGCAACATAAAAAAACATCCAGTGAGCAAGCAGTAAATACGAGCAGGACCCACAGGCAACCTCCCACTTGAGGCCATGCCCTAATGCGCCACACTCCCTACAGGGCTTAATCATAGGGGCTGATTATTAAGCTGCGTAAGGGGTCAAATGTGTTAGGAGGTTGGGAGGTTTCCTGTGTGTGTTGCTTGTCCTTACTGAGTGCTTTTTAAACTCATTGGCTTTTTCTACATCCCTGCTGTGCAGCCCAGTTCTCTCTTAGGTCCAGTTCACACCATATGCAGTCCAGAGCGTTTTGTTTGCATCAAAAACGCATGGAAAGTAGGTTATATGGTTTCCAATTTCATAGTTCTCACCAGTGCAGTCAGTTCCACTGGACTGTACTGGAACACAGTAAAACGCATCAAAAATGCACCGGAACCCAGTACAGTAAAAACAGGAAAAAGAAGAAGAAAGCATCTGGAATGCATCCGGAAATGCATCAAAATTGCACGGGAACCCGTCAAAAATGTGTTAAAAACATGCATGCAGAAACACATCCAAAATGGATCTGGAATGCATTTTTGTGGTGTGCACTTCATCAGTGTACTATAATACCCTGTTGCATATCTAGAACAAGAAGTGGGGCACGGGCAAAAAAATAAATAATAATAATAACCTGATATGGGATTTAACCCTGCCCTACTATTATTTTGTGTATACTTGTTAATATCAAACCACAGTACCAATTATATTTAGTAAAAAAACGTGTCAAAATAATAAGGGCTGTTAAGCCATAACAAAACATAATAATACAGACAAATGTTAGTCCAATAGATTCTGTCTTACCTCTCCCAGTTTGTCCAGCTTTATATATGTCTCAAGTTTTCCAAATCCAATATCTGACTGCAAGAAAAGGGCAAATTAGTAATTATTAAATGTATTTATACATAGAGGTGGTATAAGCACATAAATATGACTTTATATTATTTCCCTGTAACCCCAGAATTAGGAGTAGAAAAGGGAGGGACAATAATGTAGGCAAATGGACTCAACTTAGTAATTTTCTTATTGTTTTTCATGGAAGGAATGTTCAAAACAAAGGAAGGCAAGATATGGGACGATAATCAGAATGACATTACCGCCCATATCTGCCCATCCTAGAGCTAGTCAAACAGACACAGAGAGCTGATGCACTTTCCACTAGTGCCAAGTGGCACACACTGTCCCATAACTATTTCCCAGCTGTTTTGTGTCTAATACAAAGATATGCTTCTTTATATACAGTATATAGGCAGAAACTGTACTGACTGCCTTTCCAGTACAAGATGGAGGGACAACAGTTGCATTAGATATAAACAATTCTTACTGTATATCTAAACCCAAAAACAAAAATGTAATCCATTGTAGCTTACTATTTCTTATATTAGGTGCCTGAATTAGTTTTTTTTTAATTATTTTCACTTGGTAATCCCATGAATAACACACTTCCTGAGCCTGGGTGGCTATGCTCACTTACTCTACTCATTCCCATTGGGGTTGATGGGATTAGTATTTTAAAAAATAAGATAAAAATAAAATTGTTTTATGCTTCCAGGTGAGCTCATAGGAAGTGACAAGGACACTACATTTCAGGCAAAATCAACAAGTATTTTCCATATTTTTTGAAAATGTTAGGCATAAAAAACAAAACAAATTCAACCACCACAAGTAAGGACTAGTAAATTGCAATATATTATAATTTTGGGGTTTAGTTATCTTTTAATGCAATTTTAATGCCAAACCTTTTATTGCTTGTTTTTTTACTTCCCTAGTTCCTCCTTTCACAATTTATTAACATGTTAATTAAGTTTTTAAATACATATTTTTTTTAGACCCACTGTCTACCTGTGCTTCAGTATGCAATACATTTAGATCATGGCTGGTGGGAAGAGCTGTCAGGATGTGTGTAGCACTCAGAGTGGCGCTGCTCTCTCTCCTTCTCTCGTTTGCATACAGCGTCTCCTTCTGCTCTAACAGCCGTTTGCTGACACTGATACTAACCAGAAGCTTTCCACAGGTCTAGCTTTAGTAGCATATGGACTTTTCTCCTTAGGAAATTCTCTGGACTACTGGAACTCATTTAATTATCACTCCACTAGCTGCTTACCTAGTGCTCCATTTTTTACTGTAACCTTATCCCTCAGTACTCCTCTCAGCCCTCAGCCTAGATATAAGCAATGGGCTGGGAAGGAATTATGCAATATCAAAATTCCTTAATAGGTAGATATCAGTACGGGGGAGTGGGTCTTCTTAAACTGGATGAATTTGCATGCTGACTTCCCTAATTAATGACTACATGTGATACTGACCCACCATAATTGACTTATTGCAACTACTAATGTCCTCTATGTCTAAAAGGTGTGTGTAAAATTTCATACAGCCTCATTCAGACATGTGCTGGCACTCATACTGTGTGCAGGAGGCGTTTGTTTTGGCATCTGCATCCTCCCCGAGCTGCGTGCAAGCTGCGTGCAGCAGCCTACAGCAGTGAATGCAGATAGTGCATTTGGGGCCATGCAGCTGGTCCTGCATAGTTGTCAAATGTTAATATGCAGCTGTGTTTGCGCAGTCACTGCATCTCTTCCACTTCCATAGGCTACCTGCATACAACTCGGAACGGATGCAGATGCCAAAACAAATGCCTCTTGCATGCAAGTACAGGTGTCAGCACTTGTCTCAATGAGGCCCAAGAACTGTCTTACCCACTTTATTCCAGTGATTAAAGGCTGCCTGCAGACTTTGGAATGCAATCTGACGCACATGTACAATTTGGCTGTCCTTGTAGCAGAATACCTTAAGATGGCCAAACACATTGTTTTCTCATACAGCCTCAAACAGCTTCCTCCATATACCTGGTTTGTGTGGAATACCCACACACCAGGAAATATTGGAATCCCCATTAGCCGCTTTCAGAATACACTAATCGGCGGTTGCAGCGGCTGAATGATGGAATATTTTAAAAACATGTCCCTTCAACAGAAGTTGATTAAAAAATGGATTGCTGTTGAGCAGGGGAGCCCACACACTGATTGAAATTTGCCCAGTACCTGCTGGAACTCTTTCTCGATTACTGTATGACCAGTTTATAAGTCTTTGCAGGGCACTCTCCCAAGCTGAAAAGTAATTCTGATTGCTAAGGCAAGGAGGGGGATAAGGAGAAAGCAGGGCAGAAGCTGAAAGTATCAGTGGTGGAACGAAAGGTTTTGGTCTGATTGCTAATTCCACTTGACAGCAGCTGGCGACATCTACCACTACTCAAACATGACTGCACAGCAACCTATTTGAAAATTGGCCAGTCCAAACAAGTTTCATCTGATATCTTTAGGTACTTCCTAAATATGCGCATGTAGAGCTACAGTGTAAAAGAGTTTGTTAATTCAAAGCATTAGCATTAGCAAACTGCCAGAGACTGTCAATAAGCCATGTCCTCTGCAACTACCTTCATTTCAGGAAATACAGATACTAAACTTGATACTCTAAAGCTGATTTGAAATTCCTGCTAGTGTATGGAATCAGCAAATCCATGAGTAAACTTACTAACCAAAGAAGCTCTTCTTGATATCCTTGTCAAAGGTTTTGGATCATCTTCTGCATCATTCATCTGCAGTTTTGCAAGAACTTCTGGAGGTAAACGAATGTCCATGGGTAAAGACAGCTTTTTACTTACATCCTGGACAAATAACAAACATATGATCAATTACTTCTTCACACACTCTTCATAATAAATTAAAGAAAAATACAAAGAGATGGAAAGTAATTAAATCACTCTAAACCAATGTTTGATATGGCATAAGCAACTACCTTTTTCTCTTTGCCCAAGCAATAGGTACAATTCCATGCAACATGCGACCAAACATCAATACAAAATAAATGGACATTTTCTGGAAATAGAACCCAGGGCTGGTAGTTCTCATAACAGGACAAGGAAAACATTAAAGGGTTGCTTTACTAAAGGAAATACACTGTTCGCTTTGCAAGAGAAGATGCATTTTGCAAGGGAATTATCTCCAGATCTTAGCAAAGAATACGCAATCACATGTAAGAAAAAAAAGCATTTTTCCTTGCACATGATTAGATGATGGAAGTCTGCAGAGCTTCACCTGTCACTAAGCTCTAAAGGATGATTCCCTTGCATAATACAACTTCCCTTGCAAAATGAACAGTTTATTTGCCTCTAGTAAATTAACCCACATGTTCCCTTCATTTGCTGTGAGCTGTGAGCTAAAGTGGGTCTAAAGCCTATAATTTTTTACCTTAATGCATTAATTGCATTAACGTAAAAAGTGTTTAGACGTTAGTATTCCCCCCTCACCCCCCCCCCTTTACTTATTTGAGCCCTCATTCGATCTAGTGCTGTGCACATCTGCAGCTCCTCTCTCTCCTCACTTCCGGGTCTCGCAGGCTTTGCTGTCAATCAAAGCCAGTGACGGTGGAGTGGGTGGCGGGGCCGAGTCCCACTGTCTGTGTCAATGGACGCAGCAGCAGGGTTCGGAAGCCAGCATGCAGGAGTGCCCCTAGCCTTCACATGGGTTCACTGGGCAGAGTGGAGGGGCCAGAAGCACCAGGGGGGGAACCAAAGAAGAGGAGATTTATGGCCCCTCTGTGCAATTTTATTGCCCAGAGCAGGAAAGTATAGACATATTTGTTATTTAAAAAAAAAAATTACTTTACAATCACTTTAACCTAACCCTTACACTCACTCTACCACCTCAAGTGTATGTAAATTCAAAAAATAAACTTCTGTTTCATAGTTGGCGAGTTTGAATAAAGATACCAGTCCATCTAGTTCAACCTGTGTTGGTGTGAGTGTGTGTGTATTTATGTCTCTGCCACTTCCCATATCCCTGTATACTGTGTTGAATAAGATGAGCATGCCATCTAAAAGTTTTTTTTTTAGTGGCACTTGCTGCTGAAACCACTGATTGTGGAAGGGAGTTCCATATCCTTACTGCAGTACAGAGCCTTCTACGCAGATTAAGATTAAATCGCTTCTTGTCAAGTGGCCATGTGTCTTCTTGAATGACCTGAGACCATTAAAATATTTGCATTTGTATATCACCATCATATCCCCTCTTAAGGTCTTCCAGTCCCCTTATAGGCTTTGTTGCCCTTCTCTGGACTCTCTCCAGTTCTAGCACATCCTTCCTGAGGACTGGCGACCAGAAATGGACTGCATACTCGAGATGTGGCCGAACCATGATTTTGTAAAGTATAGTTTTATCTCTTGAGTAAATACCCTTTTTAATACATGTTAATATTGTAATGGCCTTGCTTGCTGCAGCTTGATATGTAAATGTAGTCCTTTTTGGTTCTTCTGCAATCATTGGAGCAGATGTTGATTTTTTTTTAGGCTGTTCTGGATCTCACAGGCTTCATGGTCTGATTGCTCATCTCTTCCTTCTAGAGGGGCTGGAAGAGTCAAATTGGCATCTTTATTGTGCTGCAGCCAATCTCTGGGGAGGGGGGGGGGGTGTGCAACCAGTAGGTGGCTGTGGTCTGGAGTATCCAGGTTCTTGTCCTGCTGCAGACTTCTCCAGCCTCAGGGGCTATTGTCCCTTTGGGGCAGTATACTGGAGTTGCTGCAGTTTATTTTATCAAGGTCCCAGCTGTGGCAGAGCTGGAAGGGGGGGGGGCGTTGGGATATCACTAATCAACCTTGGAACTAACTAAGCAGTTTCACCTAAGGATCTCGTCTGGAGAGCTCACTGAAGAGTGCCTGGTGGGAGCTGGAAGGTGTTCAGCTTTCACTCCACTGTGAGGAGTGTCTGGTGGAAGCTAGGAACTGAGCAGTTGCCTTGGGTCATAGAGACGTCTGGAGGAAACTAGGGGAAGTTCATCTGTCCAGGAGAGACATTGTGAGTATAGACCTGAGCTCAAGATCCAAATACTGTAACTGTGTGCTATTTTTAAGGATAAATGCCAGCAGTAGCTGTTTCTGAGACAGCTCATAAAGGGTCTCAGTTCTGGCTATTCCTATTAGATCTTGGCAGAAAGACTGTTCAGAGAAGAACAGCCTAAAAAAAAAACCTAATCAAGAGTGTCCTCCGGTTACTACTCAGCATGCCTTAAGTATCCCATACCACTCTCACCCTTTCCCATCCCATGTTTTACAAGCAATAAATTATAAAGAGACAACCCCTTGACTGCTTACTGAAGCCAGAAGTGAATGTATTGTTGTTTGGGTGATTGGGGGCTCTGCACTGTGGGGAAGAGCAAGTTATTACTAGCGGCTCCTACG
Source organism: Lithobates clamitans (assembly GCA_037952925.1). Classification (NCBI taxonomy): domain Eukaryota; kingdom Metazoa; phylum Chordata; class Amphibia; order Anura; family Ranidae; genus Lithobates; species Lithobates clamitans. The sequence continues at coordinate 5,732,232 of JBBGZY010000108.1, read as the reverse complement.
TGGGTGGTGCTACACATTCAAATTATTTTTTTCTGTTTTTGCACTCTGTAGGTGGTAATACTGGACATCAAATCTTTTCAAAAGTTTTGCTTCCTGAAAAATGTTTGGTGATTATGATAGACCCCTTCAAACTGCACACACATGTATAATTTCAGAATGAATGTATCGCATAGGAATCTTGTGAAATGTAAAATTAACTCTTTAGTAACATGTTGCACTTCATGGTCTTGTATGCTGTAAGAAGTTTGTCAATCAGCTGAATGTAGTTAAATGCTTTGTAATTGCCAAGAAAATTTTCAAATATAGTACACCCTTGAATGCTTTCCAGGTGATTTATCTCTGGCCATTTGTCATTGATGATGTAACTGATCTGTGGACCAACAGAAATGACTTCTGGAATCTTGGCATCAGTTATTTTTTGAAACATCTGTCAAAAATAATGAATACCTTTACCTTTCTTGTTCATCGCTTTCACAACCTTTTTCACTAGTCCAAGTTTTTTGTGAAGTGGAGACAAAAATATCTTTGTCGGTTCGAAGAGTGGTTCATATGTCATGTGTTTGTTTTGGAACCAGATTCTTTTGTAGTGCCCATTCTTTTGGAGTTCCCCTTTTACATACACTGTATTTGTAAACCTAACATGTTGAAACAGTTTTAACATGCTTTTTGGCTAAGTAGCTGGAGCCTGTACTAGGGAATGTTTGTATTGTAATGGGGATTGCCCATCTGATATCAGTCTTATTAAGCATCAAAATTAGCCAGGAGCTTCACAGCTTCATGAAAATATAAAATACTCTTTCAAAAGAAAAATTCTTGAAATGTTTAATCAACATACACTTCCAAGTCTGGCATGTACATATGGAAGTAACCTGCAAGCACATCATTAACTGTGCATCTTTCATTGTTCCATCCAAGAGTTTTTCAGATTCTTGTTTATTATCACACCCAAAGGAGTAGGTGGAGTTTTCAGATTAACATTGAGTACAAAAATAAATTCTATGCATTTGAAAGTAAATAGAGACTGTTATCTTATAAAACATTTCTACTAAAATACTGCGGTTCATGCTGATAAATCAATGATTTTGTTGACACTCCAATACTGATAGTGATCTGTGACAGACTTACTGTATATCAGGAAGAGCAAACATAATACACATTTTACATGGCTTTGCATTTGTGCTTTTGAAAGTACCCAGTGATACCTCTTTTAAGACCAAAATCTGCTTCATTCTTACAATTCTCTTTGGAAGTGATTTCTCATGTTACTTTTATAAGTTATCATAGTAAGCACATTTTCCTATGAATTACACTTCACTATGCATACACATTACCGTAGGTAAAGAAGTGACTTTATATGCATTATAAATCTGTAAGTTCCTTTTCCCACAGGGGCTTGGAGATGAGGCTCCACTCAGCTGGTAGAACAGAAGTTACTGTATCCTGTACCAGGATAGAGCCAGACACCTCGGCAGCGACAATTTGGGGGCTGAGGTCTTGGACAAATCCTAATACCATGTAATATCCCTATGCTTAGTAAAGTGTTTTTTCAGTTCACCCAAGTGATGAACACAGGGGAACGCATGCAGGTCTCAGCAGAACAAGACTAGAAGGTGCTTAGAACTGAAACGGATAGCTTGTTTTTTAAGAACTGGCAGGCGGCTTTCTAATAATAACAATCAATGCTCAGCGGCCGCTCGACACAAGGAGCAGGAGGGGATGTCCCTCCTCCCCCCACCTTCCGCCGCTCCGCCCGGGTCTCCAGTCCCACTAGGAGACTGGAGCAACGAGCCGGCACATGCGCCGGCTGGCCGGAGTCCTGAACAAAGCCGAATGAGCTTTGATTGGGTCTCCGATGTAGTAACCCGGTAAGTGACAACGCCACTTCCAGTTTACTCGGCTGCCAATGGCGCTGATTTAAAAAAATCCCTAGAATTCCAAAACGCAGATTTTGGAGTTTTGAATACTTTTAAGTGCAAAGGAGGGATTTGGAGTCTTTTATACCCCAGATCCCTCCATAAAGAGTGCCTGTTACTGCCTATTACTGTCACAAGGGATGTTTACATTCCTTGTGACAGCAATAAAAGTGAGGTATTGCCACGATCGTCAGAGCAAGAACAATAATTCTAGCAAAAGACCTCCTCTGTAACTCTAAACTGGTAACCGATAAAAAAAATTTCTCCATCGCCTATGAAGATTTTTTAAGTACTGTAGTTTGTCGCCATTCCACGAGTGTGCACAATTTTAAACAGTAACATGTTAGGCATCTATTTACTCGGCTTAACAACATCTTTCACAATATACAAAAAAACTGGGCTAACTTAACTGTTTAGTTTTTTTTTAATTCAGTGAAGTGGCTATTTTAAAAAAAAAAATAGTCTGAAAGACTGCTGCGTACCAGTACCATGTAACATAAAATATTACAACGATCGCCATTTTATTCTCCAAAGTCTTTGCTAATATATATATATATATATATATATATATATATATATATATATATATATTAGGGTTGTCCCGATACTGATGCTAGTATCGGTACCGATACCGAGCATTTGCCCAAGTACTTGTACTCGGGCAAATCTCCGATGCTTCACCTGATACCTGGACAGTCAGGGTGATCGGTGCGGAGGGGGAGTTACAAGCACCGATTTCAATAAAGCCTGACAGCCGTTTCTCCCCCCCCCCCCCCATCAGCTGCTTTAGTGAAATCTACACAGCAGTGATCAGTGCTTGTAACTGCCCCCAAAGCCACACCGATCACCGCTGACTGTCCCTGTATCCTCCTTCAGTCCCCCTCTGTTCTGCTGCTGTCCCCCTCAATGTCCCCCTCCATGCTGCTGTCCCCCTCTGTTCTCCTCCTTGTCCCCCTCCCCCCTCCGTTCTGCTGTCCCCCTCTGTTCTTCTCCATTCTCCTCCTCTGCCCCCTCCATTCTGCTGTCCCCCTCTGTTCTCCTCTGTGCTGCTGTCCCCCTTCATTCTTCTCCTCCACCCCCTCCGTTCTCCTCCGTTCTGCTGTCCCCCTCCGTTCTCCTCCTCTGGCCCCTCCGTGCTGCTGTCCCCCTTCATTCTCCTCCTCTGCCCCCTCTGTGCTGCTGTCCCCCTCTGCCCCCTCCGTGCTGCTGTCCCTCTCCGTTCTCCTCCTCTGCCCCCTCCGTGCTGCTGTCCCCCTTCGTTCTCCTCCTCTGCCCCCTCTGTGCTGCTGTCCCCCTCCGTTCTCCTCCTCTGCCCCCTCTGTGCTGCTGTCCCCCTCCGTTCTTCTCCTCTGCCCCCTCGATCTTTCAGGATGGAGAGTGGAGGTAGGAGCCAGTAAATCTGGCTCCTTCCTTATCCGAATGAACAGTCAGTGATAACTGACTCTGTCCATTCACATAACTGAAACATCATAACCTGTGTTTACGATGCTTCAGTTTATGAATGGAGATGAGCCTCTGTTTCCTCTCCATTCATTTTCAGTGCAGCTAAGGCTGCTGAGCAGGGGACTGGGAAACATGTGTCCTCAGTCCCTTTCCCTGTCTCAAAGCGGAGATGTCAGGGGTCACACTGACATTGTCCACTCCCCCCCCCCCCCCCGCCTTAAAAAAAGAAAGCATTGTAAAAAAAAAACAAAATAAATTGTAAAAAATAATTTAAAAAAAAATTGTAAAAAATAAAGTTGGAAAAACAAAAAACTACTGAAACACGTGCCACTGTCACATGACATTAGATAAAAGTATCGATAATCGGTATCGGCGAGTACTTGAAAAAAAGTATCGGTACTTGTACTCGGTCTTAAAAAAGTGGTATCAGGACAACCCTAATATATAATGTTTGGGGGTTCTAAGTAATTTTCTAGCAATAAATACTGATTTTAACTTGTAAACAAGTGTCAGAAATAGGCCTGGTCCACAAGTGGTTAAGACCCATCTTCTTTCTCCCATTCCTCCAAACAAATAGAATGTCTATTTCACAAATGTCTGAGTAATCAGCTCCAATAACCATCCCTGTGCTAAAACCAATGGCTACTACACCACACTACTGCATTTGACCACCTGCTCAGCCTACAAAAACTCCACTCCCTTGGCCTCCGAGACTCTTTCTTTGCTGATATTCCTCCTACATATCTCAATGCACCTTTATGCACCTACATCTTCTGCCCTCCTCTCCCTCTATCTGTAGGGTTTCTCCTAGGCTCTGTCCTGTATCCCCTTTTTTTTTATATCTACACCTCCTCCCTGGGTGGCTGATAACCTCCCACATTCCAATAACATCTCTATGCTAACATCGAAATCTATCTCTACATTCCTCAGCTCACCCCTTCAGTTTCTTCACACATCACTACTTTACCACCGGACATATTAGCATTCTCAAACTCAATATTTTCTATTCAAAAATTTTTATTGAGCATAATCAACAGATATATCAGCAATTAATCTCTTCAGGAGATTATAAAACAAGACTTACGGTGCATCTTTTTTAACAATATACACAATAGTAACAAAGAAAAGTATGACATGAATGTTTATATTAGATCCATACAGTGTGGATTGGATGCAGGGACTTATCAACATAATTTAAATTTACTGAAGATGATGACCTTTGAGAGTAGGGGTCCCAATAATATTACCGGGTTTAAGTGGGAGATTTCCTCAGCGAGAGTAGGAGACGACGACCGTAAGCTGGTTACAATCACCAAATAATATTGCAATGGTAGAGAATATAGGTAGGATACCTGAGTATAGATAAGAAAGGAAGAATTGGGTGTGGGGAAAGAGTAAAGAAGAGAAGAGAAAAAGATGAAAAATGGCGGTCGGCGGGATCGCACGGGTCCCCAAAGGAATGCAAGAGAAGAGTGTAAAATCAACGAGAAGACTGTGGTTCCAATAAAAGTCTGGGGGGAGGAAATGTTCCACCCATGGTGCCCATGTTTTGTGGTCTGGAGGGATTCGGTCTAGAATTGTAGCTTCGATCTTACTATGAATCATAGCTTGAGTGACTATTTTTCACCTCAGCTCTACTTAATTTCGGGGTTTTCCAGTATCTGGCTATCATCTGTTTAGCCGCTGTAGTAAGCTGGAGCAGAAGGCGGAGTTGAGCTCTTGTATAATCCCCCTGCACATGGTTTAACAATGCCAGGGATGGGTCAGGATCTAGGGTATCACGAAGTAGTGTTGAGGCCATGCGGAATATTATTGTCCAAAATTGTTTCACAATAGGGCATGACCACCAAATATGGACATGTGTACCTCTCTCACCACAGCCTCGGAAACATATGGGGGAGTAATTCAGTAAGAATTTGGAAATTCTTGCTGGGACTAGATACCCGAGCACGAGGACTTTATAATTTGTCTCCAGCGCTACTATGTTATGTGATGAAGATTTCGTATTTGTCCATATGTTTACCCAGTCTTCAGCATCAAGTTCAATTTGTAGGTCTTTGGACCACTGTGCAGTATAAGAGGGGAGGTTAACTGGTGGGGAGGTGAGGTGATTGTAGAGGCGGGATATGATGCCTGGCGCGTGTGGATCTGAGTTACAGATACTTTCATAAATTGATAAAGCATCCAAAGGGGATGCTGGAGAGGCCATCAGGGCCAGGTCGTTTATGGGGTTTAAGCGTTTTGATAGCTAGTAGGACCTCCTCAGTCGTGACCGGGCTCTCCAGGGATTCACTACTGGCGTCCGACAATGTGGGTATTGGGATGTCACGGAAACATGTGTCGGCCTTAGCAAGAGGAAAGGTAAGTTTAGCCCTGTATAGCTCTTCCAGCTTCTTGCGGAAATCTGAAAGTACTTTGACAGGGTTGCTGGTGTGAGTATTTTTATCTATACGGAGTCTAATGGGTACATGAACTCGTTCAGGGCGACGAAGGCACATCGCCATAATTTTTTATCGCGTTTGAGGTGTGTGGATACCTAGATACACGTGCCTCGAATTACCGGTTTGTGTGCTTCCCACAGTAGAACCGGAGGGATACCTGGAGTGGAGTTATGCAATAAATAGTCTTTCAAAGCGATTTGAATATCTAGAAAGTATGACTGATTGGCGAGATGCGCCTCATTGATACACCAGGTGCGGTCTCTGGATTGTGGGATCAGGGAGGAAATTGTAGTAATTACTGCACAGTGATCTGACCAGGTGATAGGTTGAATTGTGGAGCCAAGTAAGATCGGGGAGGATGCGACTGAGACAAAAATATGGTCAATCCTTGAGAATGATTTGTGGGGGTAAGAGTATAATGTGTAATTTTTCTTAGAAGGATTGCATTTGCGCCAGGTATCTAGTAGGGAGGCTTGTTGTAGAAGTTTCCAAAAGCGTATGGAGGGAGAGTATTGTTCTAGGGTGTAAGGAGATTTATCAAGATGTGGGTGTAGGACTAGATTGGAGTCGCCACACAAAAGTAGCATTCCTTTGCAATGAGAAACTCAATATTTTCAAAACTGAGGTCATAATATTTTTTCCCATCTTATCCCCTACCCTTCCACTTTTAGCTCTTTTACTGCCAGGGCCATTTTTGCATTTTTTTGCACACGTTTAGAAAATTACTTTATGCCTCAAGATTTGTTAAAACCTCTAAACATATATTTTCTGAAAGCAGACATCCTTTAGAATAAAATGGTTGCCTTCTGAGTACTTTAGACACAGAAATGTACTAACCTGCTAAACTCCTAGCGGAATTTAATCAATTAACTTTACATAGTCTGAAAGTTACTAACAAGACATTAGATTTCACCAAACCCCCCTACAAAACATCCCTGGGTGGAACAAGCCAATTCGACTTTAATACAAGAAAAATTGACTAACCAGCATTGAAATTTACTTCACAAATTTTAAAAAATCTGGCAAGGTTGGATGGACATGCAAGGTCTTGCTCCCTCGCAATTGGTTATGGACACACACTTCAGGTGTGAGCTGAGGTGGAACTAATAAGGTTATGCTTGAGAAACATTGTGTATTGACAGGTGGGCTTTGCCAGTTGGATCTCAGTGACAAAGACAGGTATAATATAGTCATCTGGTTGTTGTACTATGTAATCTGAACCTGCTGAAATGCTTTTGTCTTTTTTCTCTCCTTTTTTTTGGTAAGTTGGGATGTACACATATAACTTGTAACTACGCAAAGTTGTGTTAACTGCATTTCCTGTCTGATTGCAATCCCAGACTGTTCTATGTGTGATATGCACACGTTTTTATTTTTTAATTAAAATAATTAAAATAAAAAAAGAATAAAATGGAGGTAGGTTCAATTTTTTATGTCACAAAACATTTACACAACGGTTTATCATGCGCAAAATATCAGCAAAAAATACATTAAAGTTAACCACTTGCCCTCCGGAAGGTTTACAGCTCTTCATTACTAGGCCATTTTTTGCGACATGGCACTGCGTTACTTTAACTGACAATTGCACAGTTGTGCGATGCATATTTACCTAGTTACATAGTTGGTAAGGTTGAAAAAAGTCCATCAAGTCCAACCTGTGTGTGTGTGTGTGTGCGTTTTTATGTCAATATTACATTGTATATCCCTGTATGCTGTGGTCTATTAGGTGCCTATCTAATAGTTTTTTGAAATGATCTATGCTCCCTGCTGAAACCACTGCTTGTGGAAGATTCCACACTTACCACTCTAATGCCTCGTACACACGGTCGGATTTTCCAACGGAAAATGTTCAATGTGAGCTTGTTGTCGGAAATTCCGACCATGTACTGTATATGCTCCATCGGACATTTGCTGTTGGAATTTACGACAACAAATGTTTGAGAGCAGGTTCTCAAATTTTCCGACAACAAAACTTGTTGTCGGAAATTCCGATCGTGTTTTCCAGAATTCCGACGCACAAAAGTCCACGCATGCTCGGAATCAAGCAGAAGAGCCACACTGGCTATTGAACTTAGTTTTTCTCTGCTTGTCGTACGTGTTGTACGTCACCGCGTTCTTGACGTTTGGAATTTCCGACAACATTTGTGTGACCATGTGTATGCAAGATAAGTTTGTGCCAACATCCTTCAGAAAAAAATCCACGGTTTTGTTGTTGGAAAATCCTATCGTGTGTACAGGGCATTACCGTAAAGAACCCTCTACGCAGTTTCCAGTTAAATCGCTTCTCCTCTAATTTTAGTGAATAGCCGCAATTCTTTTTAAATGCCCTTTTGCGGAAAAGTTTTATCCCTATTGTGGGGTCACCAATACGGTATTTGTACATTGAAATCATATCCCCTCTCAAGCGCCTCTTCTCCAGAGAGAATATGTTCAGAGCTAGTAATCTTTCCTCATAACTAAGATCCTCCAGTCCCTTTATTAGCTTTGTTGCCCTTCTCTGTACTCTCTCCATTTCCAGCACATCCTTCCTGTGCCCAGAACTAGACGACATATTCTAGGTGCGGCTGGACCAAAGTCTTGTACAGCGGGAGAATTATCGTTTTATCTCTGGAGTTAATCCCCTTTTTAATGCATGCCAATATTCTATTGGCTTTGTTTGCAGCAGCTTGGCATTTCATGCCATTACTGAGCCTGTCATCTACTAGTACCCCCAGGCCCTTTTCCTTGCTGTACCCTAATAAAATTTGTGGCCTTTTTCCCCACAAATAGAGCTTTCTTTTGGTGGTATTTGATCACCTCTGTGGGTTTTATTTTGAATGCGCTAACAGAAACAGACAATTTTGAAAAAAACAACAATATTTCTTACTTTCTGTTTGTAAAACAAATCCAATAAAAAAATGAAAACAATCTAATTTCTTCATCAATTCAGGCCAATATGTATTCTGCTACATGTATATCCATTGGTTTGCACAAAAGTTATAGCATCTACAAACTATGGGATAGAGTTTTTATTTATTTATTTTCTACTAGTAATGGTGGAGATCAGCGACTTATAGCCAGACTGCGTCATTGTTGCAGACAAATTGGACGCTAAGTGACACTTTTTGGTGACCAGTGACACTAATACAGTGATCAGTGCTAAAAATATGCACCTTCACTGTACTAATGACACTGGCAGGAAAGGGGTTAACATAAGGGGCGATCAAAGGGTTAAATGTGTGCATAGAGCATGCTTGCTAACTGTGTGGGGGATGCTTTTACTATGGGAAAGCAGAGATCAAACAAACTTAGTCAAAACATAGCTAAAGTTCAGTAACCGGAAAGGATAGTCAGCCAAGCCAGAAGTCAGGGATCAAAGTAGTGGACCAGCAAGCAGGATCCTGAGCAAGGAGGGATGTCAGCAAAGCCAGTCTTTAAACAGGAACGCAGGAGATGTTTCTTGTGATGCTGACCAAGGCAAAGGCAGAGCTCCTCTGGACTGGACGGCTTAAGTAGGCAGGACTGACAAGCAGGATATCAACAACAACTGAGTAACTGTGGAGAGAGGGGAGCTGGCAATTACCCGACAGCTGAGCGGCCAGCTCAGAGAAGGAAGGGCTGAGCCCAGCCCTGACAGTACCCCCTCCTCAATGACCCCTCCCCCTTGGAGGACCACCAGGCTTGAGGGGAAAACGTCTATGGAAATCACACAGGACAGGGGCATGTACGTCCGAGGATGAGACCCAAGAGCGTTCCTCTGGACCGTACCACTTCCAATGCACCAAGTACTGTATGCACCCACGGAACCTACGGGAGTCAACAACGGACTGTACTTCATACTCCTCATGTACTTCATGGACTGTAATTCATACTCCTCATACTTCTCAAACTGTACAGGGTGAGGACATGGCACCGAGGTGGTAAAGCGGTTGCAGCCCAAAGGTTTTAATAAGGAGACATGAAATACATTTGAAATACGCATATTAAAAGGAAGGTCTAATGCGTAAGCCACTGGGTTAATCCTGCGAAGAATACGGAAAGGCACAATAAACCGAGGTGCGAACTTCAGTGAAGTCGGAGATTGCGAGATGACAGCCAGACCCTGTCCCCAACCTGGTAGGAAGGCACAAGCAGGCGTCTGCGGTCAGCATGAAGTCTGTACCCATCATTAGCATGACACAAAGCCTTCTGGACTTGTGCCCAAGTGGAACGAAGACCACGGAGATGCTCCTCTAACGCAGGAATACTCTGCGGAACAAAGGAGTCAGGCAACATGTAAGGTTGGAAACCATAATTCACCATAAACGGGTACAATCGGGAAGCAGAATTCAAGGCACTGTTGTGAGCAAACTCTGCCCACGGTAATAGATATGACCAGTTGTTATGATGGTCAGAAATATAGCAACGTAGGAATTGCCCCAAGGGCTGATTGGCTCGTTCTGCGGCCCCATTAGACTGCGGATGATACGCAGAGAAAAAAGCAAGCTGAATTCCCAACTGTGCACAAAAGGCTCGCCAGAACCGAAACACAAACCCCTGTCCTTGGGTAGCCAATGTAAGTGAAAGATCTTCCGAGCAAAAATGGAAGCCAGTTCCTTAGAAGTGGGCAACTTCTTAAGTGGAATACAATGACACATCTTTGAGAACCAGTCAACCACTATAAGGATAACTGTGTTGCCCTGGGATTTGGGTAACTCCACAATGAAATCCATAGAGAGGTGGGTCCAGGGCCTCTCTCTATTGGGTATGGGTTGTAGGAGGTCCACTGGAAGGTGTCGTGGAGTCTTACTCTGAGCACACATGGAACAGGCAGCTATGAAGTGGGTTACAGCAGCATGTAGACTAGGCCACCAGATTTGTTGGGAAATGGCCCAAACGAGTTGATTCTTTCCAGGGTGGCCAGCTGCCTTGGGAGAATGGTAAGTCTGGAGCACGGCAGTACAGAGACTCTCTGGGACAAAGCAGCGGTCACAAGGTTTCTCAGGAGGAGCACGGACCTGAGCAGCAAGAATTTTGTCACCCAAAGGAGAAATGAGACTGGTGCGAACCATAGCCAGAACACGATCAGGATGAATTACAGGAACCAGAACCAACTCCAACTTGGAAGTGGAGGAAAATTATCGTGACAAGGCGTCAGCCCTTACATTCTTAGTGCCGGGTAAGAATGAGACAATGTAATTGAAACTTGACAAGAAAAGAGCCCATTGCGCCCTTCTGGGAGAGAGGAATTTAGCCTCAGACAAGAATGTGAGATTCTTATGGTCAGTAAGAATAAGAACCGTCACAGTGGTACCTTCGAGGAGATGTCTCCATTCTTTCAGGGCTAAAATGATCGCCAACAGCTCTCTGTCACCAATCTCATAATTGCACTTTGCAGGTGACAATTTCTTGGAAAAGTAGCCACAAGGATGCATAGCGCTCTCAGAGGTAGGACGTTGAGACAGAAGGGCGCCAACACCAGTCTCAGAAGCATCATCCTCAAGGATAAACGGTAACGTAGGATCAGGATGTGCCAACACAGGAGCAGAAACAAAGGCAGCCTTGAGACTCTCAAAGGTCTTAAGGGACTTCGGAGAACAACTCTGTGGGTTATCGTCCTTTCTGGTCATATCAGTCAGGGGCTTGACCAGAGACGAGAATAGTTGGAAAAGCCCAGGAAACGCTGTAGAGGACGTACCGAAAGTTTCTCTGGGTCCATCAAAAAACCAGCAGTGGAAATGACATAGCCCAGGAATATAACCTGTTCACAATGGAACTCACGCTTCTCCAGTTTACAATAGAGATTGTTCTCTCTTCGTTTCTGAAGCACAGAACGGACATCTGTGTGGTGGCTCTCCAGGGACTTGGAAAATATGAGGATATAATTGAGATAAACCACCACACATACCTGCAACAAATCTCGGAGGATATCGTTAATAAATTCCTGGAAAATTGCCGGGGCGTTACAAAGGCCAAAAGGCATTACGAGGTACTCATAATGACCTGTTCTGGTATCAAACGCAGTTTTCCACTCGTCGCTCTCCTTAATCCTCACAAGATTGTATGCCCCTCTCAAATCAAGCTTTGTGAAAACCGTTGCTCCCTTGAGGCGGTCAAATAACTCCGTAATTAATGGAATTGGATAGGCATTCTTAATCATAAAACGATTGAGACCCCTATAATCAATAAAAGGTCTCAGTTCACCACTCTTCTTCACAAAGAACAAACCAGCACCATCAGGAGATGAGGATTTGCGAATGAAACCTTGAGAAAGTGCATCTGCAAAATACTCCTCCATGGCCTTATCCTCCAAGACTGACAAAGGGTAAACCCGGCCACAAGGGGGTATGGCACTAGGTTGAAGGTCAATTGCGCAATCATACGACCGGTGTGGAGGCAAACTACAGGCTTGACCTTTGTCAAAGACATCACTTAAATCGCGGTACTCCTCCAGCAGGGAGGAGAGTGAAGAAGTGCACAGGACCTTGACTACCTTCTGGAAGCATGTCTCCCTGCATTTTGGTGACCAGGAGATAACCTCAGCATGGAGCCAATTAAAAAAAGGGGTTGTGCCTCTGTAACCAAGGATAACCAATAACCAGTGGAAACTTAGTACAGTTAAATCACACTTGTTTAATAATAAAAGTAAAAAGAACAAATGTAGTCAAAACATAGCCAAAGTTCAGTAAGGATAGTCAACGAAGTCAGGGATCAAAGTAGTGGAACAGCAAGCAGGATCCGAAGCCAGAAGACATGTCAGCAAAGCCAGCCTTTAAACAGGAACGCAGAAGATGTTTCTTGTGATGTTGATCAAGGCGAAGGCAGAGCTCCTCTGGACCGGATGGCTTAAGTAGGCAGGACTGACGAGCAGGATATCAACAACAGCTGAGTAACTGTGGAGAGAGATAGGAGCTGGCAATTAGCCGTCAGCTAAGCGGCCAGCTCAGAGAAGGAAGGGCTGAGCCAAGTCCTGGCACAATATTACCCAATTTTTGATAAAGTATAAAAAGATCAGGTTGCACTGAATAAATAGATACCCAACATGTAAAGCTTTAAATTTGCACGTGCCCGCAAAATGAAGATGAACTTTGGTACTATATCTTTTCCATAGGTAATGCTTTAAAGGCCCCTACAGTTTATCAGTCTAGAGTTAACCATGAATAATGGGCCTAGAATTATTGCTCTCACTCCGGCGTGTGCGGCGATATATAACAGAAAACATTTTGGACGTAGGTGCTCCTTATGGGTGCATATGAGGAAGTATGCAAAGACTTAGACAAAGGAGTGGCTGTGGATATATTATCTACATATACACATATATACTGTATATCAGGAATCTCCAAACTATGGCCCTCCAGCTGTTGCGGAACTATACGTCCCCATGAGGCATTTTAAAACTCTGACATTCACAGTTATGACTAGGCTTGATGGAAATTGTAGTTCCTGAACAACTGGAGGGCCATAGATTGGAGACCCCTGCTGTATATACTTGTACAATATACCGTATTTATCGGTGTATAACGCGCCGGCGTATAACACGCACCCCAAGTTTAGGAGGGAATTTTAAGGAAAAAAACTTTTAGGAGGGAAGTTTAAGGAAAAAAACTTACATTTAAATGCCCACCAATGCAGCAATGCACACTGTCCATCTGCAGCCTTCCCCCGTGCCTTTGCAGCCCTGTGTCATGATTGCAGCCTGTGTCATTGCAGCCTTCAAAGTGTCTTTGCACCATGTGTCATTATTGCAGTCTTATGCACTTGGGGGCTAAAACTATGCCTACACCATACATTCCAGGAGAACAGCTGGGGAAGTCAATGGTCAAAAAGGACATGGTAGATCACAGACTTAAAAGAGAAGTATGGGAATATAAAAAAACAAACAAACAAAAAAAAAACACATACTCACCTAGATGGCTGCAGCACCGATCCAAGCTGCAGCTGTCCCCTGTCACCTCTAAGACCTATAACTGAGCGATCAAACACTGCTCATCGTTCAGCTCTAGGTCATCAGCCTGCAGAGAACTCGTGACTATCAGTCACTGGCTCTCTGCTCTGCCCTTTCAGCGCTCACTGGAGTGCTGGGCAGTGGAGGGGGTGGGAGCAGCTGTCTTAGCCTCTCAGGGGCTTGCTAACATGTATAGGTAATCAATGAACTGAAGGCATTCCTAAATGCACAAAATGTACCTGGATACTAACATGTATAGGTAATAACACCAGAGATTGTTAATCCAGGGAATATCCGATTGTCTTCTGGTGACCAGGAAGGAATTTTTTTTTCTCCCACTGAAACAAACTGGACTATGCTTTTGGGGTTTTTGTCTTCCTCTGGATAAATCCTGCATATAGGGTTCTGTATATGGTGGTTTTCTATTTATTTATTTTGTTTCTATTGGTTGAACTAGATGGATTTGTGTCTGCTTTTAACTTATTTAACATTTCTATAAACCTTGCTAAGTAGAACTCCTAGCCCAGAGCCGATGAGTCTGGGAAAATGAACCTATCCTCTTCGCTCATGGTTGCTATGAAAGAAAGCTATAGGTTATGAAAGCCCAGTGGATTAAAGCGTATGTTAACCCAACAAAAAATGGATCCTGCTCCTTTAAAGCCATAAAGCTTCACTGCCAGAATCCCTTACTCGCAATGGAGACAGCATGCACCCGACAGCTGATGGAAACATCAGCTGTGGTGCCGACATCGCTGGACTCCAGGACAGGTAAGTGTCCAATTATTAAAAGTCAGCAGCTGCAGTATGTGCAGCTGCTGGCTTTTAATTTTTGTAGCGGTGGGCTGACCTCCGCCTTAATACGTTCTTTCTGTAACATTGTCTTTGATAACATGCATTTTAGTCCAGTCACAATGTGTGAATAGAGCTCTAATGGTAGCACAAAATTGCATATTTACCTCCATGGAGAGACGACGATGGGTGGCATTCCTATAACTCAGGGCTGTGGGAGATAAACCTTCTACTTCTGAGGGAGTTAGTGCTGCACTTCCTGGACTCAAGTGAGCCATCTGCAGGTTGGAGTGACCTAGTCCTTGGGAGACACAAAAGAAAGAGAATAATGCAAAGTTTGTTTTGTATTTTCCAGTTTATGGGAAACGTGCAGAAAGTCATTAATGTGAATCTGCCAGTCTGGAAAATATACCAACTGTCAAAATCTCCTAAGTGCAAGCACAAATATCTGTGTTTAACCTAAGCTCATTTTCTGTTAGACCCCTTGGATCCTGGACATATGCTAGATCCATAACTTAACTTATGTTCTAAATTTTACCCAACAGTAGAGATTTGTACATTGTTGTGGCTGGGCTTAGTGCCAGAGGGTTAAGAAAGGTGCTTGCAGTCACTGTATATACAGTTGTAATGAAATGAAATGAAAAAGTGTAATGAAAAAGTCTAGGAAAATAGGGGTGCATATGCAAATACAATTGTGATTGCTGATGGAAGGAAAAACAAAGCAAATATGACACCATGTAAAAAAAAGATTTCCTGACAGCTGCATGTCAGCCTACCACTGGGTATGCCCTGCCCATACCCCCACCTTCAGGACCTAACTCATAAATTTGACTCCCTCTCCCAGGGCGGTGTTCCTTTCTTTTCCTCCTCACCTCATAGGACCAAGCAGCACCCCTTACTTGGCTTCAATAAACTTTTGGCCATCCACTTGTTGCTCCCCAGGTTCTGACCCCGCTTTAAGGATTCTTAAATTGGATTCTTGCGTGGGTGTTGTGGCTGGCATTTAGGATTTGATGCTCTCCTAAATGCACAGCTGTTCCCAAGGGTGACACCAATGGCTGTGCAGCTGTCTAGTATGTAATTCTGCCTGATTTTATTGCTTTTTTATTTGTCTCTGTGATGCATGCTGCATCTTACTTCATTCACTCTAGATTGAATGGATCACCGTATGACAGCTGTGATGCTTTTGATTCCCACAGCAGCTTGGGTTGGAATGAAGGCACCTGCCTGGATGCATATTGGCTATTTGAAGTGTAATGCCCCATACACACGGTCGCATTTTCCAACGGAAAATGTGTGATAGGACCTTGTTGTCGGAAATTCCGACCGTGTGTAGGCTCCATCACACATTTTCCATCGGATTTTCCGACACACAAAGTTTGAGAGCAGGCTATAAAATTTTCCGACAACAAAATCCGTTGTCGGAATTTCCGATCGTGTGTACACAAATCCGATGCACAAAGTGCCACGCATGCTCAGAATAAATAAAGAGATGAAAGCTATTGGCTACTGCACTGTTTATAGTCCCGATGTACGTGTTTTACGTCACTGCATTCAGAATGATCGGATTTTCCGACAACTTTGTGTGACCGTGTGTATGCAAGACAAGTTTGAGCCAACATCTGTTGGAAAAAATCCTAGGATTTTGTTGTCAGAATGTCCGAACAATGTCCGACCGTGTGTACGGGGCATAACTCTACTTTTGTTAAATATGTGTGCAATGATATTTATAATTCCCTTGGGTGATCTTTTGCAGAATATTATTGTAATCTGTTGCACAGTTTTATCTTTTGCTTCTGTCCTGAACAAACTTTTCATCATTTCTAGCTTTATGGCATGGCTGGGTTGGATTCATTAATCACCTGATGAAATGTCAGCGCTCTGGTCTGAGAAGGTGCAGTATCAGCCTCCCTTTAGCAGTAGTTAACCCCTTACAGGGTTATTACCAAACATGCTAATTCCTACTGTACTGAATTTTTTTTTTATATTCTTATATTAGTCTGCAGGGCTGTAATTTGAAGTAGATGGGTAACTTTTATTATCTTAAGTTACCAGATGACTTGAGTAGCATTGCACATGTTATATTATTATTCTTAATGTGGCGTTCTTCTTTAGACTTGCTCAGTATCCCCTTTTTTCAGGGATTCCATTTTTACTGAGACAGATTGTGGAGCAAGCAGTAAAACGGTGTGCTGTTACCTTGTATTTCTTACTGCCATTTGCTTATATTCCTAAGCCATGAGTGTCACCTCATTCTGGTAGCCAGTCCTTGCAAATTAGGTAAGGGGCAACTTTAAGGTAAGAGTTTTTCTTTCAGGTGCATGGGAAGTGAACTATGGGCTCTTGCCAATAATCCCTCCGGATTGGCCAGCATCATGCACTGCTTAAATTGGGCCTGTGCTGCTTATGCCTTGGCAAGCAAAGCCCTGTATGAATCATGACGACACCTAAAAGCTTGTCATATTCATTAAATATATGGGAAATACACTCTAAAGGAGTTGTTTCCACACACCCTGTGGGCAAATCAACCCTCTTCAGACTCTTCCAAAAAGAAGATAGGAATGAACATGACTGTAGAAATACTGCTTTGTTCAATCAACCAAGGATATGTTGGCACCTAACAGGTTGTCACATTCATTAAGCATGTGGTCAATACATGCTAAAGGAGAGTTTCTACTCACCCTGTGAAGGTTTTGGTTTTTTTTTAAGGTTTTTTTTCAAGCATAAAGCAGCCAAGGTAATAAAGGATGACACTTAATAGGCTGTCACATTAAACGTGTGGCCAATACACTCTGGCGGCCGGTTCGCATTACATGTCAAAATCAATTGTTCCAGCCCATAGAAATGAATGGAAGTAGCATCCTCAGAGGCAATGTTAGCAATGCAAAATGTATTGAAAAAAAAAATGCGTGCCCCCCCCCCCAATCTATACCAGTTTTTATATTTTTTATTTTAGCGTAGGGTCCCCCCCAAAATCCATGCCAGACCCTTATTCTGAGAATGCGCACCGACAGGTTGGGGGGGGGCGAGCGAGCGTCCCCCTCCTGAACCATACCAGGCCACATGCCCTCAACATGGGGGAAGTGCTTTGGGGCAAGGGGGCACTGCCCCCCCACCAAAGCACCTTGTTCTCATGTTGATGGGGACAAGGGTCTCTTCCCCACAACCCTGGCCTGTGGTTATGGGGATCTGCGGGCATGAGGCTCATCAGAATCTGGAATCCCCCTTTAAGAAAGGGGGCCCCCGGATCCCGGCCCCTGCCTCTGTGAATGAGTATGGGGTACATTATACCCCTACCCATTTACCCCCCCTAAAAAAACAGTGTAGTGTAATAAAAACACGAGACAATTTTTCTCCGCCACAACCCAAAAAAAAACAAAACACACTCCTTCCTGCCAAATGTCCCGCCGTTTTGGCAGCTCCCGTGTCCGACAGTTCTTATATAGCTATGGGGCATGGCTATGCGGTGACGTAACCCGGAGACCCCGCCCCCTTGTGACGTCACAGACCCGGGCATCCAGTAACAGGGGGATGATAATTCCAATCCCAGCAGATGAGGTATTAAGGCAGGTGTCCGGCTGGTTGGTAAATAATAAACAGGGTTATCTGACCCCCTACATAGTCCTTCTGTAATTAGAAGCCCAACTAATCATGGTTAAAAGTATGCCTTTCTCTGCTGCTAGAGAACATACAGTAGTAAGGTACTGAATTGCTCTGGCGTTCCTCTCTTCACCTGTCAGCACCTGCATGCCTTAAGATTATTAGGACCATGGTCTCTCCTGTCCTTGTATTGAGTGCCTCAGTGGAGAAGGCACCCTTTCCAGGTTTTTCTTCAACAGCGGACATGCACCAAACTATTCATATCTTACAAGTCACATAGTACAAAATCTTCTCAGTTGCCAGACAATGGCACAAGGTCCAATTCTCCATACAGCTCAGGTGTAGGAGGAGAAGGTTTGGCAATTTAGGTTGCTCTTCAAGAGTGGTAGATGAGAGCACGGAAGAACAGCATGAACACAGTCCACAACAAAGTCTGGCTAAATTATATAGAATATGCTATGACAGATGTTTTCTCCAGGGAAGCCCAAGTTTGATAAGGCCTTAGTTTTCTTCAAGAGGTCTCAACATAGGCCTGAGCGTAAGCATGCTAAAAGGGCACGTCTCCGCCATCTTAGCCTTCACCAGGACTCAATGGGCCTCTGAGAGATATATTCTTCAATTCTTTAAGGCCGTAGTATAGTTAAGGCCTCCCAGAGCCCCCATGTTTCTACATGGGACCGCACAATAGTACTACCTGTCTACCCCAGAATTCTACAGCGGAGTTGTCGATATGGAAATCATCGTTAATGACGGCTTTCCTGGTAGCAGTAGCCTCAGCCAGGAGGGCTTCTGAGTTGGTGGCTCTAAGGTATAAAGAACCCTATATGTCCTTCCTGGTGGACAGAGTCATTCCGCTCCCCCTGCTGGATTCTAAAAGTGACCTCAAGATTCCACTTAAGTCAAGAAATCATGTTGCTACTTTTCATTTGGATGATGGACAAGCAGTTAGTCCTTTGGATGTCGGGGAGATGCTGAAGACTTATATCAATGCTACCACAAGCTTCAGGTAATCGTGTTGCCTGTTTGAGTAGAGAAATTGCTACTTGGCTTGTGAAAGTGATCTCCCTGGCATATAAGGATAGGGGGTTGGCCCTTCTGGAAAGAATAACATCGTACTCCACAAGAAGCATCTCAACCTCCCGGACAACCGCCTGTAGAGTCTCACTGGAGTCAATATGCAAGGCAGCAACATGGTCATCCATACACACCTTTATTTCTCAATATTGCATAGATCGTTATTTTTGACAGCTGTTAATTTTGGCAAAATGGATATCTCTTCAGCCGGAGGCCATAATTGACACGATTTTTTTTCCGCATTATCCCACCCTGGTTAGCTAGTTAATTCCCAGTGGTAAACTGACATGGAGCTGTGAGGAAAATAAAATGTCAGCACAAACTCCCACCCAGGTGTAGAAATCTAGCTATGTAACGCCGGCCTGGGAGAGGGAGTCAAATTTATCAGTTAGGTCCTGCAGGTGGGGGAATTGGTGGGGCATACCCAGCGTTAGGCTGACATGGAGCATGTCAGGAAAGGAAAATTGTGGTAAGTATTTGATTTTCAATTTTCAGTTTTTTGGCAAGTAGACACAGGTTGCTAAATAAAACAGTAAAATACACAAGGGAAAGCGTTATAGTTTACCAAAGGGGTAGTCAGCTAGAGAAATAAATACTTTGGGTTCCTTATTTCAAAATACCAGCTGAACTTGGATTTATTCATAACAAAGAAGAGAAGGATGGTAACTTTTGATGCTAACAACAAGGTGCCTGGTAGTTCCCAAAGTGTAGGCTATTGGTGCTGAAAAAAGTGTGATGTTCCCAAAACTCTTAGCCTTCCTCTTGCATTTAACCCTTCCCTTTAAGTACAGTAAATAATAGGCAGCATCTTAAACAGCTAATGTTTTTTATTTTCAAATATTTATGAAAGAAAACATCATAGGGCCCTTTCACACTGGGGCGGTTTGCAGGCGCTATTGCGCTAATAATAGCGCCTGCAAACCGACCTGAAACAGCCACTGCTGTCTCTCCAGTGTGAAAGCCCCGAGGGCTTTCACACTGGAGCGGTGCGCTAGCAGGACGGGAAAAAAAGTCCAGCTAGCAGCATCTTCGGAGCAGTGAAGGAGCGGCGTGTATACTGCTCCTTCACCTCTCCTGCCCATTGAAATCAATGGGACAGCGCGGCCATACCGCCGGCAAAGCGCCTCTTCAGAGGCGCTTTCCGGTTGTTTTTAACCCTTTCTCGGCCGCTAGCGGGGGGTAAAACCGCCCCGCTAGTGGTCGAATACCGGCGGTAAAGCGCCGCTTACAATAGCGGCGCTTTACCGCCGACGCCGCCCCCGCCCCAGTGTGAAAGGGCCCTATAAAGACAAAACAGTACAACAGAATACATACACAAGATCTCCCCACAGCTCCTCTACATGACAAAGATTAACACTCAGCTACAAGCATTATATACATTTCATCAGAACATGGAGGAGATCCAGGCTAAAAGTACAGTAAATAACAAATATCAATACACATGGATACAGTGCCTTGAAAAAGTATTCATAACCCTTGAAATTTTCCACATTTTGTCATGTTACAACCAAAAACGTAAATGTATTTTGTTGGGTTTTTGATGTGATAGACCAACACAAAGTGGCACACAATTGTGAAGTTGAAGGAAAATGATAAATGGTTTTCTACATTTTTTACAAATAAATATCTGAAAAGTGTGGCATACATTTGTATTCACCCCCTTTACTCTGATACCCCTAACTAAAATCTAGTGTAACCAATTGCCTTCAGAAGTCACCTAATTAGTAAATAGAGTCCACCTATGTGTAATTTAATCTGAGTATAAATACAGATGTTCTGTGAAGCCCTTAGAGGTTTGTTAGAGAACCTTAGTGAACAAACAGCATTATGAAGGCCAAGGAACACACCAGGACAGGTCAGGGATAAAGTTGTGGAGAAGTTTCAAGCAGGGTTAGGTTATGAAAAAATATTCTAAGCTTTGAACATCTCATGAAGCACTGTTCAATCCATCATCTGAAAATGGAAAGAGTATGGCACAACTGCAAACCTATCAAGACATGGCCGTCCACTGAAACTGACGGGCTGGTCAAGGAGAGCATTAAATCAGAGAAGCAGCCAAGAGGCCCATGTTAATTTCAGCAAAACGGATATCTCCTCAGCCGGAGGCCATAATTGACACGGTTTTGTTTCCGCATTATCCCACCCTGGTTAGCTAATTAATTCCCAGTGGAGGAGCTGCAGAGATGCACAGCTCAGGTGGGAGAATCTGTCCACAGGACAACTATTAGTCGTGCACTCCACAAATCTGGCCTTTATGGAAGAGTGACAAGAAGAAAGCCATTGTTGAAAGAAAGCCATAAGAAGTCCTATTTGCAGTTTGCGAGAAGCTATGAGGGGGCACAGCAAACATGTGGAAGAAGGTGCTCTAGTCAGATCAGACCAAAATTGAACTTTTTGGCCTCAAGGCAAAACGCTATGTGTGGTGGAAAACTAACACTGCACATCACCCTGGACATACTATCCCCACTGTAAAACATGGTGGTGGCAGCATCATTTTGTGAGGATGCTTTTCTTCAGCAGGGACAGTGAAGTTGGTCAGAGTTGATGGGAAGATGGATGGAGCCAAATACAGGGCAATCTTAGAAGAAAACCTGTAAAGCCCTACACACACGTAAACACGGCACGATTGTTGGCAGGGGATGGTCTGTTGACAGACTGTTGTCCTAAAATCTTATTGTTAGTACGCTCCTTTTGACAATTGTTGCCTAACTTTTCGGCCAACAAATGTTGGATGACAGGCTAGTAAATTTTCGGTGGGCAACAGTTTGACGTCAGATTTTCGTATGGTCAGTACACAAATCTGTCACACAAAAGTCGAAAGTATGAACACGCAGGCTCAGAATCAATGCTCACCCAAACATGAAATTAGCAGAAGGGGCCCAAAGGGTGGTGCTCAAGAGCTGAAATACCTCGTAGTACGTTACTACGTTCGTGTTTGTGGCAAAACAATTGTGTACTGTTAGTATGCAAGACAAGATCCTGGCACACACCCTTTTGACAAAAATCAGAAGCTCGGTTGGCCAACAATCGTACCATGTGTACAAGGCTTTAGAATGGCCCAGTCAAAGTCCAGACCTAAATCCAATTGAAAAATCTGTGGCAAGACTTTAAAGTTGCTGTTCACAGATGCTCTCAATCCAATCTAACAGAGCTTGCAAAGAAGTTTTGCAAAGAAGAATGGTCAAAAATATCACTCTCTAGATGTGCCAAACTGGTAGAGACATATCCAAAAAGACTTGCAGCTGTAATTGCAGCGAAGGGTGTTTCTTCAAAGTATTGACTCAGGGGGGCTGAATATAAATGCACGGCACACTTTTCAGATATTTATTTATAAAAAATTTGGAAAATCATTTATCATTTCCCTTCCACTTTACAATTATGTGCCACTTTGTGTTGGTCTATCACATAAAATCCCAATAAAATACGTGTACGTTTTGGATTGTAACATGACAAAAAGTGGAAAATTTCAAGGGGTATGAATACTTTTTTAAGGCGCTGTACATCTAAAAAAACAGCAATTCAAACAAACACACAGGCTCTGTTCACATTATGCACCATCATACTATTTAAAGTGGTTGTAAACATATACCCAGTGAAGTGACTGGCCTCAGGTGATACACAGAGGTGAAACAAATCCTCCTACATACGTTATTCCTGTTCATTTGCGGCTATTTGTCCTGTACACCCTTGTAAAAAGGATTTTTCACAGATTCACAAAGCAGGGGGCGGGTAGCTGCAGTTACACACTATACAAGAGCTCTAAAAGATGATTGGAGCAAAAAGAACACATCCCCTTTACACAGCACAGAGGAACAGAGCTGAGGCTTGTCAATCAGCTTTTTTTTCTCTTGGTGTTGGAAAAACTCATCAGAAGAGACTCATGCTGATAGCAGAGGAACAGGGCAGTAGAGAGAAATGACACTTAGTACTTTGGAGAGAGGTAAATAAACACTACAGAAATACCCGCTTTATTCAGGTTTCATGTCCAAGGTTTACAACCACTTTAAACCCATACTCCAAGTCATGGTAGGTAGGCCCAGACCCAGTCATAGAGAATATTTGTCTACCCATACCATGGCTGGGCACACATGCAAACAATGGGATTAGCCACCAACAGAAAGTCTTATCAAAGCAGCAAAAAAAAAAAAGAAAGAAAGAATTTGGAGGAGGCTGAGCACAATACAATGTGTTTTTGAGCTAAAGTGATTGTAAGGGCTCATTTTTTAAAACAAGATGTCATACTTACCTACCCTGTGCAATGGTTCTGCACATAGCATCCCAACTCCTCCCCTTCTCAGGCCCCCCTGCCAGGGGTCCTGGTTCTTCCCCCTTGTCAAATGCCCCCAAAGCAAGCTGCTTGGGGGGGGGGGGGGGGGGGGCTACATGCAGAAGGTTTTTAATGCAGAGAATATATTAAAGGTTAAAAAAAATTCTTCCGCCTTAAGATCCACCTTTAGAATACATACAATACATACAAATAGGTTTTCTTTCTTTTAAAACCAGAGTTCAGTGTCACTTTATTATCACAATAAAAAATAGGGATTGTTTATAAAAACTGGAATAAAACTTGAAGAGCCTTCAGATAGCACCAAAACAGCACCATATCATTTGTCCAAGGGCTAAATTTGGAACCAAAAAAAAAGCCTAGGCATTCATTCATGTGCTTGACATATCACTTCTTGAAAGGATCACCGAGAATGACATTATTCATAATAGCAAAACATTTCCCACTTGCAAGAAAAACATGGCAGCAAAAATGTTTGTCTAAAGCCAGTGTTCACAAACTGTATAAAAAGCACTACCCTGTTTACTAATATCAATTTCTCCAGACAGAAGGATTTTAGAATCTAACTAAATGTAAAAAATGGGTAGCACAGCTCTATTTTTAGCAGTACCTCTACAGAATGTCTGTATTTCTATAGAGAAATGAAGGAGGTTACATCAGCTATGCAGCCTGTGGTGCTTTAGAACTGATGCTGAGGCAATATAATTCTTACACACTAGAAAAATGCTTTGTCTCTAAAATATCATGGATTATTGCAACTAATACAGAGCAGTCGCTGCATACATCTAAGAGGGTTGGTGAACTTGCATGTCGTCCAAGAACCAATGGCAAACGCCTAGCTGGAAAACTACACGCTTTAATACATTCAGCTGTTCTGTGTTTGGTAACACTGTCTTTACAGAATGATAGCTATAAAGAAACTGAATATTAAACAGCACTAGGTGGCATTACACCAAGTGAAAAAGTAGAAAAGAAAAGAAAGATGATGGTGTGTGCATTCTAGTGAATCCCTGATTTAAAAGGTTAGGCTTTTTGGGATCCTTTATCATGTACCGCTTGCAGATAATGAGCATCTGTGAGAAAAATTCTGGATTCAGGCACCCCTGTGTGTTTGATGCTCCCTTGCTCTTATTATCCCTGTGCCCACACACTGTTCTGTCCCCTGCAAATTCCCTTTCTAATTAAGGATCTGTCTATGTGGCTTCTCCCTCCGCTACATGGTGAAAATCAATTTATCATGCACGGCACTGTGAGCTTCTGCAACTGTGACCTCTACATCCTATTTGATGAAAGACTGAGGGACAGGATGAAAACTTCTGTAGGTGGAAGCAACAGGATCAAGCCCTGAACTGTAAAGTCTAGCACATCAGTAAAGTGATAGAATGTGGGCCAAGAGCCTTTTTAATATAATTCAGATATACGCATAAAAGAAATTATTGTAAAGCAATCTAATCGCAGTGTGTTAATGGTTTAAAACCCTTTTTTATATATATTTATAATTACACATGTACAGAGAAGTTCTAGTATCTGCTCATCACATAATTTGTGTTTTCTTACTGCTGATCCTCTTAGCTCACTGATAAGGTCTGCTAACGCCAATGTAACAAAAAACTACAATCCCGAATTATGTCAAAGACTTAAAATGCAATTAGTAGCCAAAGACTGTGCCATTTTTGCCTAGACTGTAAGTGACATGATGGAGCTTTTGCGATGTCATGGCCAGAAGAAGGGGCTTACTCAAATATATATTATTTAGTGATGTTGATATATGTCTGGTCAGTGATGTACTGGTGGAAGAGGGGGGTGCCCGCACCATCATTTCGGGGGGGTGCTACAACATCATCACAAAAGTAATTGTGGAATTCAGTAGGGTGTCGGCACTGAAAAAGCTCAAAACTGTCAAGTGATGTCTCCTTAACATTAGAGGTATAGTCCCAGCCCGACATGATGGAAAAAGCATTAGCAGCCCAGAATTATGTGATCGGATAAGTAAACTACTAAACATCAATGCTGGAGGTTTTACTATTACTACCCGCCATTTACCACAAATAAAAAGTGGAGGCTTTACACTGACACTGTACATATGCAGAAAATAGTGTGCTTTATGATATAGATATACTCAACATAATTATCAGTGCTATATGTATCTACATTAAACAAAACAACCATTACAAGTTCATAAATGTGATGGTTAATTTAGTGGTCAGTCCATATTGTTGAAAAAAGACACAAGTCTATCAAGTCCAACCTATGTGTGTAATTATATGTCAGTATTACCTTGTAAATCCCTGTATGTTGTGGTCGTTCAGGTGCTTATCTAATAGTTTCTTGAAACTATCGATGCCCACCGCCTGTGGAAGGGAATTCCACATCCTTGCCGCTCTTACAGTAAAGAACCCTCTACGTATTATAAGGTTAAACCTCGTTTCTTCTAATTTAAATGAGTGACCACAAATCTTGTTGAACTCCCTTCTGCGAAAACGTTTTATTCCTATTGTGGGGTCACCAATACGGTATTTGTATATTGAAATCATATCCCCTCTCAAGCATCTCTTCTCCAGAGAGAATAAGTTCAGTGTTCGCAACCTTTCCTCATAACTAATATCCTCCAGACCCTTTATTAGCTTTGTTGCCCTTCTTTGTACTCGCTCCATTTCCAGTACATCCTCCCTGAAGACTGGTGCCCAGAACTGGGCAGCATACCAGAGTCTTGTAGAGCAGGAGTATTATCGTTTTATTTCTGGAGTTGATACCCTTTTTAATGCATGCCAATATTCTGTTTGCTTTGTTAGCAGCATGTCAGGAAAGGTTCCCTCCGCTGGTAATATCTATCATTTGGCGTGCAGTACTGAGGTCCACCAGCAGGTGTCTCCTGGCAGTTTGGAACTGTCAGGAGAGCCTTTCCCTGCTGGTATTATGTGATCTTTGGGCCACAGTACTGGCGTCCACCAGCGGGTGGTTCCTGGCAGTGTGGGGTCGACATTACCTCTTGCAATCAGGCATCACCTGAGTCTAATTGAGATGTGTATAAATACCCGGCAAGTGCACACACACCTTGCCTTGGTATTGTTCTTGTGCCCTAACCTGCAGCCTGTTTATCTGTTATCCTGATCCTGGACCTGAGCCCTGATTCTTGTATCCTGAATCTGTTTGTATCTGTTCCTGTATCCCTGGACCCTTGCCCTGCAGCCTGATTCCTTCCATCTTGTTCCCTGTCTGTTTACTCCTGCCCCCCCCCCCCCCCCATCTGCTGATATCCTGTTTCTGACCCTGGCCTGGCTTGACTACGATTCTGGTACTCCTTTTTGCTATATATACTGGTTGGTTTATTATCACTGTTTGGTTGTTCAGTTTGCTCACTCTGTTTGTATTGGTGGTATGTTCACATTTAAATGCATTTACTTTAATAAACTTACTTACTTTCACCTATTTATGTCTGGTTCACTCTGTCGCAGTCACACAGTTCTGGTCACATCTGGTTCATGACAGAATATCAAGGCCATCCCTGACCAGGAGTGGCTGCACAGGGGAACCATTTTGATTCAGTCTGGTTGCAAACATGAATGCCGATGAGGTTATTTATATTTCTCTGCTGGCATCTGAAAGTGGTGATTGCCGCCAGGCTTTGAAAGGATGGTCTAGTGACCAGTTATTTGCAACTATCTGTTTGGCTCCCTGGTCGATCAGGGTTATCTATTGTTTGGGGAGGTGCAGCCTTTGATCAAGATCTGTACTGAGCTGGCCCTGCCCTGTATTCCAGAGGGCCATGATGATTTCACTCCTCCTTTTAATGTGAATCAATTTAGTCCTTAGTGTGGCTTTTTGAAGATGATCCCGCCGATTTTTGTGAGCACTACTCAGCCTGTTCCCCACAGGTGATTGCTGAGTGCATTGTGTCTGCTCAGTCTTTTGTTAGACAGGGGGATTTAAAACTAGTTTGTACAACCTATACTTTCGGCATGGTCTGACATGGTGCAATCAGCCCCAGCCAAACAAACCACCTCTGCCATCAGACACCAGCCTACCCAAATGTATGTTTCCCCATCACCCATGTCAACTTCAGTTGCAGCCCAGTATACACTGCTCCCAACCAAATACTCATATCCGGTCTCTGCTCCCTGTTCCTATCCTGCATTTAACCCACCTGCCCCTTCTCAGCTGCCTACAAACCCACAGGATCTTCCCCCAGCTACTGTTACCTCTTCTCTGCCATATCCCAATCCTCCTTTCCAGTCTGCTGCACCCCTTTCCTACAGTCCTGCAGTCACCCACAGAGCTTCAGTGGCTAAGCCAAAGAAAAAACAAATGTTTTTCCCAACCAAAACGATCCTGCCATTAACCCAGCCTGCCTCCACACCCACCAATCTGTCCCAGCTTGAAGTTCCGGTGCCAGTATCCCAGCCTGAAGTGCCAGAGTTCCAGCCCAAAGTGCCGGAGTTCCAGTCTGAAGTGCCGGAGTTCCAGCCCGAAGTGCCAGAATTTCCAGCCCGAGGTGCCAGAAGTTCCAGCCCGAGGTGCCAGAAGTTCCAGCCCGAGGTGCCAGAGTTCCAGTCCGAGGTGCCAGAGTTCCAGCCTGAAGAGCCAGAGCCAGCGTTCCAGCCTGAAGAGTCAGAGCCAGCGTTCCAGCCTGAAGAGCCAGAGTTCCAGCCCAAAGTGCCAGAGTTCCAGCCCGAAGTGCCAGAAGTTCCAGCCCGAGGTGCCAGAAGTTCCAGCCCGAGGTGCCAGAAGTTCCAGCCCGAGGTGCCAGAAGTTCCAGCCCGAGGTGCCAGAGTTCCAGTCCGAGGTGCCAGAGTTCCAGCCTGAAGAGCCAGAGCCAGCGTTCCAGCCTGAAGAGTCAGAGCCAGCGTTCCAGCCTGAAGAGCCAGAGCCAGCGTTCCAGCCTGAAGAGCCAGAGCCAGCGTTCCAGCCTGAAGAGCCAGAGCCAGCGTTCCAGCCTGAAGAGCCAGAGCCAGCGTTCCAGCCTGAAGAGCCAAAGCCAGCGTTCCAGCCTGAGAGCCAAAGCCAGAGTTCCAGCCTGAAGAGCCAGAGCCAGCATTCCAGTCTGAAGAGCCAGAGCCAGCATTCCAGTCTGAAGAGCCAGAGCCAGCATTCCAGTCTGACGAGCCAGAGCCAGCGTTCCAGCCTGAAGAGCCAAAGCCAGCGTTCCAGCCTGAAGAGCCAGAGCCAGCATTCCAGTCTGAAGAGCCAGAGCCAGCATTCCAGTCTGAAGAGCCAGAGCCAGCATTCCAGTCTGAAGAGCCAGAGCCAGCATTCCAGTCTGAAGAGCCAGGGTTCCAGTCTGAAGAGCCAGCGTTCTAGTCTAAAGAGCCAGAGCCAGCATTCCAGTCTGATGAGCCAGAGCCAGCATTCCAGCCTGAAGTCCTGGTGTCTGTTTCATGGCCTGAGGTTGCGATGCCCATTTCCCGGTCTGGGGGTGAGTTGGCCGTTTCCCGGCCTGCTGCCCAGCCTGATGTGTTCCTGTCAGCTGCCCATCCTGATGTGTTCCTGTCTGCTGCCAAGCCTGATGTGTTCCTGTCTGCTGCCAAGCCTGATGTGTTCCTGTCTGCTGCCCAGTCTGATGAGCCTCTGTCTGCTGCCCAGCCTGATGTGTCCCTATCTGCTGCCCAGCCTGATGTGTCCCTATCTGCTGCCCAGCCTGTTGTGTCCCTATCTGCTGCCCAGCCTAATGAGCCACTTGTCTGCTGCCCAGCTTGAAGTGCCTGTGCCTGTTTCCCAGCTTGATGTGCCGTGCCTTCTGCCCAGCTTGATGTACCCGTGCCTGCTGCCCAGCTTGATGTGCTCGTACCTGCTGCCCCGCTTGATGTGCCTGTGCCTGCTGCCCCGCTTGATGTGCCCGTGTCTGCTGCCCCGCTTGATGTGCCTGCTGCCCCTCTTGATGTGCCTGTGCCTGCTGCCCAGCTTGAAGTACCTACTGCCCAGCTTGATGTGCTCGTGCCCGCTGCCTAGCTTGATGTGCCTGCTGCCCAGCTTGATGTGCCTGCTGCCCAGCCTGATGTACCCATGTCTGCTGCCCAGCTTGATGTGCCCATACCTGCTACCCAGCTTGATGTACCTGTGCCTGCACCCCACTTGATGTGCCTGTGCCTGCTGCCCCGCTTGATGTGCCTGTGCCTGCTGCCCCGCTTGATGTGCCTGTGCCTGCTGACCAGCTTGAAGTGCCTGCTGGCCAGCTTGATGTGCCCGTGCCTGCTGCTCAGCTTGATTTTCCCGTGCCTGCTGCCCAGCCTGATGTACCCGTGCCTGCTCCCCAGCTTGATGTGCCCGTAACTGGTGCCCCGCTTGATGTGCTTGTGCCTGCTGTCTCGCTTCATGTGCCTATGCCTGCTACCCCGCTTGATATGCCTGTGCCTGCTGCCCCGCTTGATGTGCCCGTGCTGGCTGCCCAGCTTGATGTTCCCATGCCTGTTGCCCAGTTCGATGTGCCTGTTGCCCAACTCGATGTGCCTGTTGCCCAGCTTGAGGTTCCTGTGCCTGCTACCCAGCTTGACATACTTATTGCTCAAGCTGATGTGACTTTGCCTGCTGCCCGGCTTGACGCCATGAACTTTCCCCAGCAACGGCTAGCTGGAGCGTCCGGAGGTCGCTCCTTTGAGGTGAGGTACTGTCAGGAAAAGTTCCCTCCGCTGGTAATATCTATCATTTGGCGTGCAGTACTAAGGTCCACCAGCAGGTGTCTCCTGACAGTTCGGAACTGTCAGGAGAGCCTTTCCCTGCTGGTATTATGTGATAATTGGGCCGCCGTACTGGCATCCACCAGCGGGTGGTTCATTACCTCTTGCAATCAGGCATCACCTGAGTCTAATTGAGATGTGTAAAAATACCCGGCAAGTGCACACACAACTTGCCTTGGTATTGTCCTTGTGCCCTGACCTGCAGCCTGTTTATCTGTTATCCTGATCCTGGACCTGGACCTGAACCCTGATTCCTGCATCCTGAACCTGTTTGTATCTGTTCCTGTATCCTTGCCCTACAGCCTGATTCCTTCCATCTTGTTCCCTGTCTGTTTACTCCTGGCCCCCCATCTGCTAATCTCCTGTTTATGACCCAGGCCTGGCTTGACTACAATTCTGGTACTCCTTTTTGCTATATATACTGCTTGGTTCATTATCACTGTTTGGTTGTTCAGTTTGTTCACTCTGTATTGGTGGTGTGTTCACATTTATATGCATTTACTTTAATAAACTTACTTACTTTCACCTATTTATGTCTGGTTCACTCTGTTGCAGTCACACAGTTCTGGTCACATCTGGTTCATGACACAGCAGCTTGGCATTGCATGCCATTGCTGAGCCTATCATCTACTAGAACCCCCAGGTCCTTTTCCATCCTAGATTCCCCCAGAGGTTCTCCCCCCAGTGTATACATTGCATTCATATTTTTGCCAACCAAATGCATTATTTTACATTTTTCTACATTGAACATCATTTGCCATGTAGTTGCCCACGCCATTAATTTGTTCAGATATTTTTGCACATCCTGCAGAGAAGTTATTTCCTTGCTTAGCTTAGTATCGTCCGCAAATACAGAGATTGAACTGTTTATCCCATCCTCCAGGTAATTTATGAACAAATTAAATAGGGTTGGTCCCAGCACAGAACCTTGGGGGAACCCACTACCCACCCATGACCATTCCGAGTACTCCCAATTTATCACCACCCTCTGAACTCGCTCCTGTAGCCAGTTTTCAATCCATGTACTCACCCTATGGTCCATGTCAACGGACCTTATTTTGTATAGTAAACGTTTATGGGGAACTGTGTCAAATGCTTTTGTAAAGTCCAGATACACCACATCTACGGGCCTTCCTTTATCTAGATGGCAACTCACCCCCTCATAGAAGGTTAATAAATTGGTTTGGCAAGAATGATTCTTCATAAATCCATGCTGATTACTGCTAATGATACTGTTCTCATTACTAAAATCTTGTATATAGTCCCTTATCATCCCCTCCAAGAGTTTACATACTATTGATGTTAGGCTAACTGGTCTGTAATTCCCAGGCATGTATTTTGGGCCCTTTTTAAATATTGGTACTACATTGGCTTTTCTCCAATCAGCTGGTACCATTCCAGTCAGTAGACTGTCAGTAAAAATTAGGAACAATGGTCTGGCAATTACTTGACTGAGTTCCCCAAGTACCCTCGGGTGCAAGCCATCTGGTCCCGGTGATTTATTAATGTCAAGTTTCCCAAGTCTAATTGTAATTCTGTCTTCTATTAACTATGGGGGTGCTTCCTGTGATGTGTCATGAAGATAAACACTGCAGTTTTGGTTACTGAAGCCCCCTGATTCCCTTGTGAAGACTGAGGAGAAGAATAAATGCAATACCTTCACCATCTCCCCATCCTTTGTAACCAGATGTCCTTCCTCATTCTTTATGGGGCCAATGTGGTCTGTCCTCCTTTTTTACTGTTCACAACTTAAAGAATTTCTTGGGATTTTTTTGCTCTCCTCCGCTATGCGTCTTTCATGTTCTATCTTGGCCGTCCTTATTGCACCCTTACATTTCTTGTTGCATTCTTTATAAAATCTGAATGCTGATGATGATCCCTTAACCTTGTATTTTTTGAAGGCCTTCTCCTTTGATTTTATATGCATTTTTACATTGGAGTTAAGCCATCCAGGACTTTTGTTCGCTCTTTTAAATTTATTACACAATGGGATGCATTAGCTAATGCCCTTATTTAATATGCTCTTAAAGCAAACCCATCTTTCCTCCGTGTTCTTTGTTCCTAAAATTTTATCCCAATTTATGCCTTCTAGCAAGGTTTGTAGTTTAGGGAAGTTGGCTGGAGTCTCCAAATCAGTTAAGTATGGTCAGGAGGATCTCAGTATAAAAGCATCACTTAGTAATCGCCACAACTCCAAAGTGAACTCAGGGATAGAAAGCACGACAGACACATCCTCCTGGTTCTCTCCTCTCTCAGCTGCTGTCACTACTGTAGGGCCAGAGTGTGTGCTAGGAAGAGGGAGGATGTTGGGGGGTAAATGTGCTAAGTAGGGGATTTGGGAGAATTTGAGGAGGGGGCTGTGCTAGAAGGGGGGATTTTGAAGGTAATTATGCTATGTGGGGGATTTGGGAGCAGGTAGGGGTTGTGCTAAGAGGGGGGATTTTGTTGGAGGGTTGTGCTGGGAGGGGGATTTGGGTGTGGGGAGGGTTGTGCTAGGAGGGTGATTTGGGGGGGGGGGGATTTGGTAGGGTTGTGCTAAAAGGGGGGTTTGTGCTAGGAGGGTGATTAGGTTGGGGGGTTGGTTGTGCTGAGGATGTGATTTGGATGGCTGGGTTATGCTAGGAGGGGGGATTTGGTGGGGTTGTGCTAGGAAGGGGGATTTGGTGGGATTGTGCTAGGCGAGGAATACGCAAAGAAAGGTGTGTGCGCTCAGATGCACCTCCTGGTGTGAACAAACCCTCAGACTGGTGTGACATGGGATTGTTTGCGATTCTAAAGGGCACCTTGGCTAAAAAAAAGTTGAAAAACACTGTTGTAGACACATAAGCACGGAGTTAAAAGCTTTGCTCTATTGAAATAAATGCAATGGCAAACAGAGATGAATTTATAGAATAACCAAAAACAAATTTTTTTTAGTTTTTATTGCTGTGTGTGACCTCGTTAAGGAGATTCACCCTCTCTATTTGTCCCATTTACCTTCATTGAAAGTGAAAGTAAAAGAAAATTCCAAATTTTGGGTTGTCCCCAAAAAAGTAATAAAGGGGAAATCTTCCAATGAAGACTAACTACAAATGTGGGGTTAAGAACTGTGGGGCCTGCGTGTTCATGTTACACCGTAAAAAAGAGGTGGAGGGGACAGATGGTCAGTCATAGAATTGGACAATTCATTAACCATGGTACCTCGTACTTGGTCTATGATATTATTTGCCTTTGTGGTCTCCTAAATGTTGGATGCACAATACGCCCACTAAGTGTGAGGTTTAGTGAACATAAGTGCAACATCATTAATTGCAAAGTGAACAACCCTAACATGAAAAACAAGAGGAGACACAACTACTCAGTACCATGTCATTTTAAGGATTGCCACAATGGGCACCCAGCAGGCATGCAAGTGTTTGGCATAGAAGCCATCAATAAGGACTGACAGGGGGGGAGAAAATTCTGAAAGTTATGCAAGAGAGAGAATTTCTGGATCTTCACCCTCGGTTCCTTGGCTCCTGACAGAATGAATGAAGAGCCAAGGAATGAATGAAGATCCTGAGGTCCATGGTATCATTTAAATGGACATAGTACTCCTCCCCTAACCCACTCCATGCAGCATGAGATGAACCCAGCTCTGTCTGCTCCACATATGTATATGGAGTCTGTACTCCTTTGCTCCTTCACGATCACATGCTCAGTTGGCCTGGCATATCCCATGTATTGCCATCATATTTAGTGCTATCAGCAGCAAGAATCATCATCAGTACCAGTATTGGTAATATTATTATCAATGCTAACACTATAAGCATTTCTTACTCAATCATTTCATATCCAGTTCATAATCATTTGTTAATTATTTAACCAATAACTATCTTTTATTTAATAAAAATAATTTCTCCATTCTTCCATCACGTACACAGCTAAAAAAATAATGTGTGCATTCCAACAACCGGAGAAAGAATTTCCTGGTTCCGGTGCACACGTCATACGGCCGCATCACGCAGCTGTCCACCTCTGCCCCTCCAAGCACCTACATTATGAGCATGAACGCCGCTGAGTCCTGCGTGACTCCAACCTAGCAGTGGACACCACACAGCATCATGGCAGGTGGACTGCCGGGATAGCCCAGTAACGACCTAGGCATCCAGTCATGGACCATAGGCTGCAACATCTGAATCAGCCATTGGGTAGGTCATTAGCATGGATGTTTAATTTCACCCCTACCTATTCCGAGTAGCTCTAAGGATACCACACTGTAATATTATACCTGGCTATTATAAACAGGTTCCACTCACTACATCATGTTATTTTCATAGGTCTCCAAGACCAACAATAACTATTAATAGATGACTACATCTGTATATATCCCCCTATGGTGCTGAGGTAGGTCAGACTTGACTCTACCTCCTTCACTTTACCATCATACTTTGTTATCATGAATGTTCACATGAAGCTAGCATACTTCACCTATTAAATTCAGCATTGCTGTTACGGTGCATCAGTGTCAATAACAATGTGTCACCATGGCATCATGCAGCCAGTCAGGCTTGTACTGTTTCCAACACCATTACCTCCACTTCCACTACCAATTTCACCTATTCATCTTCACTCATCTAATTTCTACTTTACCATTATTATTATTATATTATATAATTTTATTCTCATTGGTATGTCATCTTTGTTCATCTGAATCATGGTGGAGTATATGCACACATCCTCCAATGTTAGTTTGTGTGCATATTCCTATACGTTTGGTTAGCTTTGCATATACATGTGTGGGCATGTCTGTGCATATATTCTTGCTTACACTCAATATACTCTATTAAAGAGGGCCTTTGCAGTAGTTCAGCTGTAGTGGTTCATGTTCGCAACAATATATGGTATCAACCAAAATAAATCTAAGCATTTTTTCAGTTAAGCTACTGATTAGGCCATTTTCAATGGGTATTTACACATAAATGTGAGGGTGTATGTATGTGTATGTCTATGTGCACTTTCTACATGCATGTGTGTTCTGTGCACACGCAGTGTGCATGGACATATGTGTAGTGTGCATATTTATATATGTATATATATATCATTGACTTTTTATTAATTTATTTTTTATATATCCTATATTTTATATAGATTTTATACTATCATGGTTTCAATATTTTGATTAGCGTCTGCAATTTTATCTATATCTGTTAGGTGTCTGTTCAATATAAAGCGCTGTGATGTGGAAGGAAATACTACTGCAGTAAAGGAGAACCCGCCTGTAAGAGTATACTACCTATTGAGTGCTATACCATCCACCTAGTCGTCTCTCTCTCTCTCATATTATTTATTATATATATATATATATTATAACACGCAGACCAGTTTTGGTTTTCCAAGGCCCTGATGAAGAGGAAACCCCTCAAAACGCGTTAGCCAATCATTCATTTTATCCCTTGTATGGGCATCATTTTTATTATTCTATCAAATGATAACAATGTTATTTATTTACGGATACGTAGTATTTTTCTCTGTATATACCAATTTTCTTATAACGATTCATGCATCAGGCCATGCGCCTTCCTTCTTCTTTCGTACACACTAGTTCTGGTGACCTGGGGGTCCCCAAAAAATTTCCTTAATTTGCAAGGATTTCCTTTCACTTCCTGTTTGGATATGTGACAGGAAGTGAAAGGAAATCTCCAGAATGGGACACAAATGGCGAAAGAAAATATCTGTAATATTTTCTTCTACTGTATGGTCTTATGGCTGCACCATATTTAATGCATTTTTTAGAGTGTGTCCCCCAAATATCTTGTTTGTATATTGTATGGATTCTGACCAAATCCCTTTGGGTGCGGAGCACCTTACTCCCTCACTAAAGTACCTCTCATTAGTGTCCACTTGTGTCATGGGTGGAGACCTTATGATTCTCCCATTTAGAAGAGTGTAATGCTCTCATGGTTCAGAGATGCAGGTTCTCCCACTCCATGGATAGTGTAGGACCCACTGATTATGGGGTACTTTGTCGCAGTATGTGGGCTTAGCACCATATAGCAATATGGTGTGACCAAATCCCCATATTTTTTGATAATGTTTTTCTAGAAATGCTTAGGTGTTTTAAACTAGCCTTGCTTGAGGTAAATGTCTTTTTTGCATGTGTGCGCTGTAATATTTTCTTCTTTTTTCCTTCTTCTTTTTTCGTACACACTAGTTCTGGTGACCTGGGGGTCCCCAAAAAATTTCCTTACTTTACAAGGATTTCCTTTCACTTCCTGTTTGGATATGTGACAGGAAGTGAAAGGAAATCTCCAGAATGGGACACAAATGGCGAAAGAAAATCTGATAGGGGTTATAACCCTCCCTTGCTCTATCTAAAATTAAAAGAAAAAGTTTTGTCTATAGTTCTACTTTAATGGAGCAGGCAAAGGCCACTTAATATGCTGTAGTTAGAAATTAAAATGTATAATTTTGTTTGTAGGGTACCAATGTATACTATTATATCTAATTATTTAAATGTACTACTTTATTTCATTTCACTTAAACAAAAGAAATAGAGATATTTATTTTTGGATTCATGTGCAAAAAGTACTTTCTAAATTGTAATTTTACACATTTTTTTTTTCCAATCTTTGTTATTAAAGTTTAAACAGTACAAAAGGAAATAGTTCCAAATTATAGGACAAAACCGGCTGATCATAGATGAAAACATGCGCTTCGGTACAGAAAGAGTTCTGCATAACATAGCACAAGGCAAGGCCCTTTAGGGGGTCTATAGGCACTAAGATTTCTCTAATCATCCTATCAACAAAACAAATGTTTATCCCATCCCCTAGAGCAGGGGTCGGCAACGCCTGGCATGCGTGCCAGAGGTGGCGCGCAGCCGCATTTATGAGGGAAACCTGGGGGACCTAACTTCTACACAACAAAACTGGCTGGTGGCTGTGGTTCTATGCATAGAAGGCAGTTTAGATGGCTCCCACCGGCCTCACTTCCCACCCCTGCCTTAGCTGTCACCCACCTGCACAGAAAACTGCAGGGTTGCTTCCCGCTGGCCACAGTTCCCGTCTGCCCACTTCAGCAGCGCTGATGGACCCCCCCCCATCAGTTCCTGCCCCCTGCCTTAGCTCCCGCAAGTCACCTGTATAGAGAGCAACAGAGATGCTTTACGCTGGCCACAGTTCCTGCCCTCACACTTCAGCTCCAGCCTGCCCGCTTCAGCTCCCACTCACCTCAATCAGCCGCATTGAGCCTGAAGCAGTGTGGAGATCGGCACCCCAGACTGCCTGCTCTGGCTTAAGAAGGTAATTACAGGACAACAGCACTCTTTTAGCCTGAGCCTTCCTGTCAGCCTGCCTGCTCACACCCTGAGGGCCATTCCTCTTCCTCGGCAGCAGCATTAAAAAGGACCTGTGGTAGCTGCTGTAACTGTTCTAGTTTTGGGACATAACTATCTATTTGAACAGCTATTGGAAACAACTACTTTAGAACAGGGTTCAGAAACTACTGCTTAGTACCAATAGAAGTTTCAAAGTAGTAGCTACCAAACCCTGTTTTAAAGTAGTAATTCCCAGTAGAAGGAGCTACTACTTTAGAACAGGGTTTGGTAACTACTACTTAAGAACTTCTTTGGTAACTACTACTTTTTGTAAAACATTATAGGTTCATTGTTTTTTGTTTGGAGCCTGTGAAAAATTGTTTTTAAAATGCTGTCACTTAGCATTATTAAGTACAAGAAGCATGGAGGGGGATGCCACTTTTGCAAGTGCTGCTTTTATCCACACAACACCTGAAAATACTTCCTTCTTTGTAGTAGCCGGCTTTTTGCTAGATATGAATTGTACATTAAGCAGCAGCCATACACACCTCTTGTACTTATTAATGGGGCTAAGTTATTGTACTTGTGCATTTTTGAAAATAAACATTTTTTACAGGATCCAAAAAAAGAAGCCATAATGTTCCCACTGGACATATAGTCAGTAGTTACCAAAGTAGTAGTTACCAATAGTAACAATAAAAAAGATTTCTGAGCTTCAGCTTTAATTTAAAAAATGAGTGTGCCCAAAATCGAAAGTTGTATCTGAGTTCTGAAGCTGCAGGAATTGGGGGTAAACTTTGGTGTGAAGGTGCATGAAGTGAGGCTCATATGAGATCTGGAGGTGCAGAAATTGGGTCTGATCTGTGGTGTGAAGGTGCATGCACTGAGGCTCATATGAGATCTAGAGGTGCAGAAATTGGGCCTGATCCGAGTTCTGAGGTGCTGAAATTGGGTCTGATCTGAGGTGTGAAAGTGCAGAAATTGGGCCTTACGGTATCTAAGGTGTGAAGGTGCATGCGTTGGGGCTCATTTGAGATCTGAAGGTGCAGATATTGGGCCTAATCCGGGGTGTGAAGGTGCAGAAATTGGGCCTAATCTAAGGTGTGAAGGAGTATGTTCTGGGGCTTAAATGAGATCTGAAGGTGCAGAAATACTGAGCTGAGGTGTGAAGGTGAAGGAATTGGGACTGAATGAACTGGGGCTCATAGGAGTTCTGTAGGTGCAGAAATTGGGCTGATTTGAAGTATGAAGGTGCATGCATTGGGCTTCATTTGAAATCTGAAGGTGTGTGCATGGGCCCCGTTTAAAGTGTGAAGGTGCAGAAATTGGGACTTATTTGAGATCTGGAGGGGCAGAAATTGGGCCTTGTGTGAGGTGAGAAGGTGCATGCATTGGGACTCATATGAGATCTGAAGGTCTGGGATTTGGGCTGACCTGAGGTGTAATTGTGCAGAAATTGACCCTGATCTGAAGTGTGAAGGAAATTGGGGGTGATCTGAAGTGTGAAGGTAAAGCAATCGGGCTGATCTGAGGTGTGAAGATGAAGGAATCTGGGCTGATCTGAGGTGTGAAGGTAAAGGAATGGTGGCTGATCTGAAGTGTGAAGATGCATGCACTTGGCCTCATTTGAGATCTGAAGGTGCAGAAATTTGGTATGGTCTGAGGTGTAAAGTTGCAGAAATTGGGGTTGGTCTAAGGTGTGAGGTTCGGAAATTGGGGCTGATCTGAGGCGTGAAGGTGAAGAAATTGGTGAAGTTAGCCTTGGCAATTCTATCTGCATTTGGATCTATTTATATGTGTGTTCATTTCTTATTATTCAAGTACAGCATTTACTTTATAAAAAATCCTTTTCGTAATTGAGTGTGTAAAATTGACATTTATTTTTATGTAGCTGGCATTTTTTGGCACGCTATGCTCAAAAGTTTGCCTACCCCTGTCCTAGAGAGAAAAATAAAACCCAGGGCAAACAGCCAACAATCATATGGTCCCCACTAGTGAGCCGGAGGGTCATGTAAGAAGAAAAAGAAGAACTTAAAAAGAGAGGAGGAAGAAAAGAGAAGAAGAAAAAGAAAGAAGAAAGCAGCAAGCACTCCTGTTAGCTCAGATGAGCTTCAAAATGTTTAGGAGGTAGAGCCTGTTAAATATTTAATCCAGCGGTGTTATGTTCTTTCAAATACTGACATGCTGTCCCGTAGAATGGCAGAGAGGTGTTCCTTTATAATGATCCATGAGAGTTTAGCCTTTAGACGGTCAAAAGAGACTTTAGGGGATTTCCATGATCTAGCAATTGTTGTTCTTGCCACTATGAAGATGAATACTATCACACATTTCAGAATTCAGTAGTGATTCTTACTCTGAATAGTCTAAGGTTATCAGTGGTGTACCCCAAGGTTCAGTGTTGGGACCCTTACTTTTTAATATCTTTATAAATGATATAGGGTCTGGGATTAAAAGTAACATTTCTGTCTTTGCAGATGACACTAAGCTATGCAGTGGAATAACGTCCTTACAGGATGTCTCCAATTTACAAGCCAACCTCAATGCACTGTCTAATAGGGCAACTAAGTGGCAAATGAGGTTTAATGTTGATAAATGTAAAATTATGCACTTGGGGGCTAAGAATATGCATGCATCATACATACTAGGGGGTGTACAACTGGAGGAATCAATGGTGGAGATTGGTCTGGGGGTTTTGGTAGATCCCAAGCTCAATAATAGCATGCAATGCCAAGCTGCGGTTTCCAAAGTAAGCATAGATCTTTCTTGTATTAAGAAGTATGGACTCCAGAGAGACAGATGTCATTTTGCCTCTGTACAAATCATTAGTAAGACCTCATCTGGAATATGCAGTTCAGTTTTGGGCACCAGTTCTCAAAAAGGATATCGGGGAACTGAAGAAAGTGCAGAGAAGGGCAACCAAACTGATAAGAGGCATGGAGGAGCTTAGCTATGAGGAAAGATTAGAGGAACTGAATCTATTCCCTCTTGAAAAGAGGAAATTAAGGGGGGATATGATCAACATGTACAAATACATAAGTGGTCCATATAGTGAACTTGGGGTTGATTTATTCACTTTAAGGTCATCACAGAGGACAAGGGGGCACTATTTACGTCTAGAGGAACAAATATTTAATCTCCAAATATGGAAAGGTTTCTTCACAGTAAGAGCTGTCAAAATGTGGAATAGACTCCCTCCAGAGGTGATGCCGGCAAGCTCAGTAGTACCTACAGGGCACTTTCACCCCCTTCCTGCCCAGGCTCTTTTTCCAGGTTTAAGCGCTGTCACATTTTGAATGACAATTGCGCGGTCATGCTACACTGTAACTATGTGAAATGAAATATACATAATATAACTGGGTACTAAAATTCATAGGTAAAGTTGATCCAGGGAAAATCTGATTGCCTCTCCGGGGATCAGGAAGGAAGGAATCAGTATACATACCTTTTTTGAAGCAAATCTGACCCGATCCCACGGTGAGCTGTCAGCTGCGGCTTCGCTGTGGAGGCGGGTGCAGAGGACACAGCCAACAACAGAAGCCCTATAGTAAGTCTATGGGTGACGTCACTCTTTATTAATTTCATAGCCGTTGTCAGCTGTGTCCTCGGCAGAGCTTCCACTGCTGGTATGTATACAGCTTCAAAAAAGGTATGTATACTGATTTCTTCTTTATAGGGTTAGATAGGTTAGTGTTAGATCATGGATACCTGTAGATGTAGCGATTTTAGTGTTAGGGTGGATTTATCCTTTAATAACCCCTACATAGTTAATCTGGAAGGAAAAAGACAGTCCATTCAGTTCAATCAACATAGGAAAAACAAAATACACACAAAATCCAAAACCTCTATATACACTATCCTATATCCACAGCTGATCCAGAGGAAGGCAAAAAAACTCCCAATAAAGCATTATCCAATTAGCTCCAGCGGAAAAAAAAATGCTTTCTGACCCCCCAAGAAGCAAATTGGATATTCCCTGGATAAACTTTAAATATAAATATTAGTATCCCAGTTATATTTTGTGCATTTAGTTAGGAAGCCAGGCCTTTTTAAAAAAAAACCCTCTACTGAGCTGGCCAGAACCAGCTCTTGAGGGAGTCTATTCCACATTTCCACATATTTTACTGCGAAGAAACCTTTCCATATTTGGAGATTAAAACTCCAGATGTAATGCACGCCCCCTTGTCCTCTGTGATGAACTTAAGGTGAATAACTCTATACCAAGTTCACTATATGGACCACTTATGGACCACTACTTTCTCTTATTCTCAGAGAATAGATAATTATTTCCTCATAGCTGAGTTCATCCATGCCTCTTAACAGTTTGATTGCCATTCTCCGCATTTTCTTCTGTTCCCCAATATCCTTTTTGTGAACTGGTGCCCAAAACTAAACTACATTTTCCAGGCGAGGTCTTACTAATGATTTGAACAAGGGCAACATTATACCTCTCTCACTCTCAGTCCATACCTCTTTTAAAACGAGAAAGGATTTTGCTCGCTTTGGAAACCGCAGCTTGACATTGCATGTTAATATTACTTTTATGATCTATCAGAATACTAAGATCCTTCTCCACCATTGATTCCCCCAGTTGTACTCCCCCTAGTATGTATGATCCATGCTTATTCTTAGCCCCCAAGTACATAACTTAACATTTATCAACATTAACCCTTAGCGATGTGGCCACTCGGCGCATATTTGTGTGAATTGATGACCATACAGCTGTGCCGAGAGCGCATGCTCCTGACAGCGCCTAACCAAAAGCTCCCGATGGCGGCTTGCGATCGGGAGTTTTTGGATCATGTGACCAGGGGCGGACTGACCATTCGGTCGATCGGACGCCGACCGAGGGCCCGCAGCCAGTAGGGGGCCCGGGAGACATGCTCGTCGGATCTAGGGGTATGCTGCTGGGCGTGCTGCGGTGGAGCCGCTCTGCCGACTGCCGCGGGGGGGGGGGGGGGGGTGCGGGGGGGATGAGGCGGGCATCTCCTTCTCCAGTTTGGGATGCAGTAAGGGGAGTGGGAGGTGGCGATCAGCAGCTCTATGGTGCTCGCAGCATCTCCCGGGGACTTGTATTTCTCCTCCAGGTTGTAGAGTGGAAAGGGGAGGGGCCTCTGACCCGGGCAGCTACAAGTTTCACTCTCTGCTTGTACGCTGTTGCCGGCTGCTGCCCTGGTCAGAGGCCCCTCCCCTATCCACTGTACAGAATCAGAAGGAGGACTACAAGCCCCAGTGAGATCCACAGGCACCATAGAAC
Source organism: Lithobates clamitans (assembly GCA_037952925.1). NCBI lineage: Eukaryota > Metazoa > Chordata > Amphibia > Anura > Ranidae > Lithobates > Lithobates clamitans. Next base: position 5,689,583 of record JBBGZY010000108.1, on the reverse strand, counting down.
TGCCGATCGCCACCTCCCACCTCCCCCTTGGGTTGGAGGTGCACAGCCAGGTACAGGGGAACCTCTGGGGGGGTTAAGTCTGGGCACCCTGATGTAAGGAGGGGGTTCTCTGGGGACCCTGATGTATGGGGGGGCTCTCTGGGGACCCTGATGTATGGGGGGGGGCTCTCTGGGGACCCTGATGTATGGGGGGGGCTCTCTGGGGACCCTGATGTATGGGGGGGGCTCTCTGGGGACCCTGATGTATGGGGGGGGGGCTCTCTGGGGACCCTGATGTATGGGGGGGGCTCTCTGGGGACCCTGATGTATGGGGGGGCTCTCTGGGGACCCTGATGTATGGGGGGCTCTCTAGGGACCCTGATGTATGGTGGGGGGGCTCTCTGGGGACCCTGATGTATGGGGGGGGGGCTCTCTGGGGACCCTGATGTATGGGGGGGCTCTCTGGGGACCCTGATGTATGGGGGGCTCTCTGGGGACCCTGATGTATGGTGGGGGGGCTCTCTGGGGACCCTGATGTAAGGGGGGGGCTCTCTGGGGACCCTGATGTATGGGGGGCTCTCTAGGGACCCTGATGTATGGGGGGGGGCTCTCTGGGGACCCTGATGTATGGGGGGGCTCTCTGGGGACCCTGATGTATGGGGGCTCTCTGGAGACCCTGATGTATGGGGGGCTCTCTGGGGACCCTGATGTATGGGGGGGCTCTCTGGGGACCCTGATGTACGGGGGGCTCTCTGGGGACCCTGATGTATGGGGGGGCTCTCTGGGGACCCTGATGTATGGGGGGGCTCTCTGGGGACCCTGATGTATGGGGGGCTCTCTGGGGACCCTGATGTATGGGAGGCTCTCTGGGGACCCTGATTTATGGGGGGCTCTCTGGGGACCCTGATTTATGGGGGGCTCTCTGGGGACCCTGATGTATGGGGGGGGCTCTCTGGGGACCCTGATGTATGGGGGGAGGCTCTCTGGGGACCCTGATGTAAGGAGGAGGCTCTCTGGGGACCATAATGTAAGGACGAGGCTCTCTGGGGACCCTGATGTATGGGGGAAGGCTCTCTGGGACCCTGATGTATGGGGGGAGGCTCTCTGGGGACCCTGATGTATGGGGGGCTCTCTGGGGACCCTGATGTAAGGACGAGGCTCTCTGGGGACCCTAATGTAAGGACGAGGCTCTCTGGGGACCCTGATGTAAGGAGGAGGCTCTCTGGGGACCCTGATGTTTGGGGGGGCTCTCTGGAGACCCTGATGTATGGGGGGGCTCTCTGGGGACCCTGATGTATGGGGGGGCTCTCTGGGGACCCTGATCTATGGGGAGGGCTCTCTGGGGACCCTGATGTATGGGGGGGCTCTCTGGGGACCCTGATGTATGGGGGGGGGGCTCTCTGGGGACCCTGATGTATGGGGGGGGCTCTCTGGGGACCCTGATGTATGGGGGGCTCTCTGGGGACCCTGATGTATGGGGGGCTCTCTGGGGACCCTGATGTATGGGGGGCTCTCTAGGGACCCTGATGTATGGTGGGGGGGCTCTCTGGGGACCCTGATGTATGGGGGGGGGCTCTCTGGGGACCCTGATGTATGGGGGGGCTCTCTGGGGACCCTGATGTATGGGGGGCTCTCTGGGGACCCTGATGTATGGTGGGGGGGCTCTCTGGGGACCCTGATGTAAGGGGGGGGCTCTCTGGGGACCCTGATGTATGGGGGGGGGCTCTCTGGGGACCCTGATGTATGGGGGGCTCTCTAGGGACCCTGATGTATGGGGGGCTCTCTAGGGACCCTGATGTATGGGGGGGGGCTCTCTGGGGACCCTGATGTATGGGGGGGCTCTCTGGGGACCCTGATGTATGGGGGGGCTCTCTGGGGACCCTGATGTATGGGGGCTCTCTGGAGACCCTGATGTATGGGGGGCTCTCTGGGGACCCTGATGTATGGGGGGCTCTCTGGGGACCCTGATGTATGGGGGGGCTCTCTGGGGACCCTGATGTACGGGGGGCTCTCTGGGGACCCTGATGTATGGGGGGGCTCTCTGGGGACCCTGATGTATGGGGGGCTCTCTGGGGACCCTGATGTATGGGAGGCTCTCTGGGGACCCTGATTTATGGGGGGCTCTCTGGGGACCCTGATTTATGGGGGGCTCTCTGGGGACCCTGATGTATGGGGGGGGCTCTCTGGGGACCCTGATGTATGGGGGGAGGCTCTCTGGGGACCCTGATGTAAGGAGGAGGCTCTCTGGGGACCCTAATGTAAGGACGAGGCTCTCTGGGAACCCTGATGTATGGGGGAAGGCTCTCTGGGACCCTGATGTATGGGGGAGGCTCTCTGGGGACCCTGATGTATGGGGGGCTCTCTGGGGACCCTGATGTAAGGACGAGGCTCTCTGGGGACCCTAATGTAAGGACGAGGCTCTCTGGGGACCCTGATGTAAGGAGGAGGCTCTCTGGGGACCCTGATGTTTGGGGGGGCTCTCTGGAGACCCTGATGTATGGGGGGGCTCTCTGGGGACCCTGATGTATGGGGGGGGCTCTCTGGGGACCCTGATGTATGGGGGGGCTCTCTGGGGACCCAGATCTTTGGGGGGCTTTCTGGGGACCCAGATCTATGGGGGGCTCTCTGGGGAGTTGACCCTGATGTATGTGGGGCTCTCTGGAGACCTTGATGTATGAGGGGGCTCTCTGGAGACCTTGATGTATGGGGGGGCTCTCTGGGGACCTTGATGTATGGGGGGGCTCTCTGGGGACCTTGATGTATGGGGGGGCTCTCTGGGGACCTTGATGTATGGGGGGGCTCTCTGGGGACCTTGATGTATGGGGGGGCTCTCTGGGGACCCTGATGTAAGGGGGGTTTCTCTGGGGACCCTGATGTAAGGAGGGGGCTCTCTGGGGACCTTGATGTAAGGAGGGGGTTCTCTGGGGACCCTGATGTAAGGAGGAGGCTCTCTGGGGACCCTGATGTAAGGGGAGGCTCTCTGGGGAGCCTGATGTAAGGAGGAGGCTCTCTGGGGACCCTGATGTAAGGGGAGGCTCTCTGGGGACCCTGATGTAAGGGGAGGCTCTCTGGGGACCCTGATGTAAGGGGAGGCTCTCTGGGGACCCTGATGTAAGGGGAGGCTCTCTGGGGACCCTGATGTAAGGGGAGGCTCTCTGGGGACCCTGATGTAAGGGGAGGCTCTCTGGGGACTTGTTTACATAGGCAGACCACAGTTCTGCCTCTGTTGGAAACGATCGTCGGGGCCTGGCGGACATGGGGTCCTCCGGACCCGCTGGTTAGCTCTCGGTGTGTCCAATCACAGCGGCAGCAGGTCAAACAGCATGCAGACCCGCAAGTGCAGAATCAAGTACCTGTACATGATTCTGCTCACAGGAGACGCAGCCCTGCAGTAAATGTATGTGGTTAAAGTGAGTTTATTTTTCTTTAATCTTTAAACATTTATTTTGAACATGAAGTAGAGAAATTCTGTGACCAATGCATGTAATGTAGCAGTGCAATATATACGTGGGGCTTTGTGAGGGTGTGGCTTGTGTGTGGGTGGGTGGGGACTAAGGGGGCCCCATGAGCCCCTATTGCCCGGGGGCCCCATGAGTTGTCAGTCCGCCCCTGCATGTGACCACCATGAAAGTTAATCACAGCGGTCACATACAAAGCCCTGCCTCCCAGCATCATAAACCTCTTAAAGGGCCAGGAGCCACCGGCGTGAAGAGGTTAAACCTCATTTGACACAGATTCGTCCATTTAAACAGTGCGTTGCATTGAGGTTGGCTTGTAAGTTGGAGACATCCCGTAAGGACATTATTCCACTGCATAGCTTGATGTCATCTGCAAAGACTAAAATGGTGCTTTTAATCCCAGGCTATATATCATTTTTTAAATATATTAAAAAGTAAGGGTCCCAACACTGAACCTTGGGGTACACCACTGATAACCCTAGACCATTCAAAGTATGAATCATCAGCCATTACTCTGAATACAGTCTTCTAGCCAGTTTTCTATCCATTTACAAACTGATTTTACCAAGCCTGTAGATTTTACCTTACACATTAGCCATGTGTGGGGATCTGTGTCAAATGCTTTTGCAAAATCCAAGTATACTATATTCACAGCCACTCCTTTGTACAAGGTTTTACTTACCTCCTCGTAAAAAGAAATGTGATTTTCTGACAACTTCTGTCATGAATCCATACTGGCTATTGCTTAAAATATTTTTTTTCAAGCAAAAACTCATCTATGTGGTCTTTTAATAAACTCTCCAGTATCTTCCCAACTATAGAAGTTAAATGAACAGGCTTATAGTTACTTGGTGACCCCTATTCAAATATAGACACCACATTGGCCCTACATCAGTCCAGTGGTACTATGCCACTTACTTTAAAAAAACGAAGCGACTATGCCACTAAGCTTTGGGAAAAAAAAAAATCACTTAATTAAATTGATCAGTAAATTAGTAAGATGAATATCACAGCATATACATTTGTAATCACTTGTGCAAATGCATAGGTTTGTGCTAAAAAATGCATGATTAAAAAGAAAAAAATGGGCCACTACCATTCCACCTCACAGGCAGCTTTACCACTGATTTTGAAAATTAAATAAGTTATTTCTCATTCTACAAAGAGTTTCCAAAAATGGCCTAGACAGATTTTTGGTACCCCTGGAAAAAATATAAATAAGTGATATTTCAAACTAAATGTTTTATGTAATTCGTGTCACTCATGTTCAATCTTGTAATCAGTCTACTTAAATAGAGAAAAGTAATCACTTTGCTGTTTAATATCATTGTGTACTAGAGGTCGACCGATATATCGGCCGGCCGATATATCGGCCGATATTTGGCGTTTTTTACTTAATCGGCATCGGCCGATTGTGCTGATAAAAAAGGCCGATTACAACTTCAGCCTTGCAAATGACTTCTGTAATAGAAGTTAATGCAAGTTTCCCTAAGTTATCTGTGAAGTTTTCTTCTCTCCCCCTCTGGGCAGCCTGCCAAGTCTGATAAGAAGATACATTTGTATCTTTCAGGTTCTTTTTATCAATAGACTGAACTCCGTGTAGAAGTTTTCAGTTTAACCATTTAAAGACTAAATCTTTTCTGACATTTGTTGCTTACAAGTAAAAATCCTGTATTTTCTGCTAGAAAATCACTTAGAACCCCCAAACATTATATATATTTTTTTAGCAGAGACCCTAGGGAATAAAATGGTGATTGTTGCAATATTTTATGTCACACGGTATTTGCGCAGCGGTCTTTCAAACGCAATTTAAAAAAAAAAAAAATACAGTAATTAATTTAAAAAAAAAAACTAAGCAGTAAAGTTAGCCCATTTTTTTTCGTCTAAAAGTTTTGATTACCTGTTTTTGTGTATTTATTATTTAAGATAGTTTTTTTTTTTTTTTTTTTGGTTTTTTTTTTAGTTTTTTTTAGTTTTTTTTTCTAAATTATACATACAAGTGAACTGATTGAAGGTTTGTTTTGTTTAATGTTTAAATGAAAAAAAATTTCTGTATTACTTAAGGTTGCTTTCACACTGGAGCGGGCATGCGTTGATGGTAAAACGCTGCTAGTTTTAGCGGCGCTTTACCGTCATTTTAGAGGCGCTATTCGGCTGCTAGCGGGGCGCTTATAACCCAGCTAGCGGCCGAGGAAGGGGTTAAATGCGCCCCTGAAGCGCCGCTGCCAAAACGCTTTGCAGGCGCTTCGGCAGCGGTGCGCACTTATTTCAATGGGCAGGAGTGGTGGAGCAGCGCTATACACCGCTCCAAAGATGCCGTTTGCAGGACTTTTTTTTTTACATCCTGCCAGCGCATCGCCTCAGTGTGAAAGCACTCGGGATAGCACACTGAGACTGCAGGGGAGCCGTTTTACAGGCACTTTACAGGCGCTATTTTTAGCCCAAAAGCGCCTGAAAAACGCCCCAGTGTGAAAGGGGTCTAACTGTTAGATTTTATGAGATGAAGGGAAAAAAGAAAGGGAAAAAAAAAAAAATCGGCCAAATATATCGGCCCAAAAAAATCGGCATCACATATCGGCCATCGGCCACCGCGATTTCTAAATATCGGCATCGGCATCGGCTAGAGAAAAACCCATATCGGTCGACCTCTATTGTGTACACTACACACTGAATACAGACCAGAGAAAGCAAAGAAAAGAGTTTCTGAGAAGATCAGAAAGAATATTATAGACCAGAATGTCAAAAGGTAAAGGATAAAAGGCCATCACCAAGCAGTTAATGTTCCTTTGACTACAGTTGCAAATATTATTAAGGGGGTTAAGATCTGTGGTAGTTAAAACCAACCTCCCTGGACATGGCAGCAAGAGAAAAATTGACCTCAAAATAAACACAAGGATAGTGTGAATGATAGGCAAAAAAGCCAAGGAAAACTTCCAAAGAGACACAAGCTGACAAACTCCAAGGTCAAGGTACATTAGCACCTGATTACACAATTTGCCACTTTTTGGGTGACAGTTAGCTCAAAGTAAAAAGAGACAAGAGGACCCCAATGCTGAAAGAAAAACATAAAAAGGCCAGACTGGAATTTGCTATGTACAGTGGTGCAAAAAAGTATTTAGTCAGCCACCAATTGTGCAAGTTCTCCCACTTAAAAAGATGAGAGAGGCCTGTAATTGTCATCATAGCTATACCTCAACTATGAGAGACAAAATGTGGAAACAAATCCAGACAATCACATTGTCTGATTTTTGAAAGAATTTATTTGCAAATTATGGTGGAAAGTACAGTGGGGCAAAAAAGTATTTAGTCAGCCACCAATTGTGCACAATGTGATTGTCTGGATTTGTTTCCACATTTTGTATCTCATAGTTGAGGTAAACCTATGATGACAATTACAGGCCTCTCTCATCTTTTTAAGTGGGAGAACTTGCACAATTGGTGACTGACTAAATACTTTTTTGCCCCACTCTATTTGGTCACCTATAAACAAGTAAGATAATGTTTAGAGCATGATATATTTGCCTAAATGGTACTGAAATATGTGGTATATTATTTCAAGATAATCTGCTTTTAAACTGTGTGAAAAGTGATTTCTACACTCAAATATATTTAAAAGTCTGAGAAGTGAAAAATTCCCTGTTTTGGACAACTAGGTGCCAACACAACTGAGCATGCTCAGACCTGAAAATAGCTCTCATTTTAACTCAAGTGTCATTTTTACCCGGCACTATAGTAAATACCAAAATGAGAGCTAATTAGAGAGCATTTTTTGGAAGTGAAAATCTGCTCTATTCTAGTCTAATGCAAGTTTTAGCTGTTGATTCTAATGGAACAATTGTAACTTTCACAAAAAACCTTAAATGTATCTTCCTCTGAAATAAATTTTCCTTTGCATCATTGTTGCTTCTACTTAAAATATTTTGTTTTTAAGAATGCTAGATGGAATGTTTTGATGTTTTGGTAAAATATATTTTTCTCTGTCACTTTCACTTGTTACTCTCTATCTCACAACAATCTTTACCCAAACTTACACAGCTGTCTTTACAAACCAAACAATACCATTGCTGATGCAAATTTAAAATGAATCACATTTTTTGTGCTTTTTATTATTTCAAAATATTAATAATTTGAGCCCAAAAAATGTGATATGTGTACCAACATCAGTAATCAAAATGTAATTCCCAAAAATTTGAGGGTAATATTCTACTCTCACCCACAAAAAAACACCAAATATCACAGAATAAATCAAGAATAATAACTCTTGAGTAATGTAATTCCATCACCTGTATGTCCAAAGAAATGCAGTATTTATGTGTTTTTATGTGTATTTATGTGTAGTTATGTGTAGGAGGTTCTCACACGTGGCAGCTCCATGGCTTAGAGGTTAGAACTTCTGCTTAGTATCTCTGAGGGTCTGGGTTCAAATCGTAAACATGCTGCTTCATGTAGAGCAATTGTCTCATCTCCCAGGTCCTATAACTATGTCTAAATGTAGTATGTGTAGGAGGGTTCCACCACCATTGTAAATCTTTTCCAGATACACCATTTAGCCAAAAGTATTGGGACGCCTGCCTTTACACACACATGAACTTTAATGGCAGCCCAGTCTTCTTCCGTAAGGTTAAAATTTGATTTGGCCCACCCTTTGCAGCTAGAACAGCTTCTGGGAAGGCTGTCCACAAGGTTTAGTGTGTCTATGGGAATGTTTGATCATTCTTCCAGAAGTGCATTTGTGAGGCCAGGCACTGATGTTGGATGAGAAGGACTGGCTCACAGTCTTTGCTCTAATTCAGCCAAAGGGTGTTCTATCGGGTTGAGGCCAGGACTCTGTGCAGGCCAGTCAAGTTTCTCCATCCCAAACTTGCTCATCCATGTCTTTATGGACCTTGCTTTGTGCACTGGTGTGCAGTCATGTTGGAACAGAAAGGGGCTTTCCCCAAACTGTTCCCACAAAGTTGGGAGCATGAAATCGTCCAAAATGTCTTGGTATGCTGACGCCTTAAGAGTTCTCTTAACTGGAACTAAGAGGCCAAGCCCAATGCCTGAAAAACAACCCCACATCATAATCCCCCCTCCACCAAATCATTTGGACCAGTGCACAAAGCAAGGTCCATAAAGACACAAATGAGTGATTTTGGGGTGGAGGAACTTGACTGGCCTGGACAGAGTCCTGACCTCAACACAACAGAACACCTTGGGGATGAATTAGAGAGGAGACTGTAGGTCAGGCCCTCTTGTCCAACATCAGTGCCTGACCTCACAAATGCACTTGGACGAATGGTCAAACATTCCCATAGACACACTCCTAAACCTTGTGGACAGCCTTCCCAGAAGAGTTGAAGCTGTTATAGCTGCAAAGGGTGGGCCAAATAAGTTTTGAACCCAATACTAATACTGGGATGCCATTACAGTTCATGTGCGTTTAAAGGTAGGCGTCCCAATACTTAGGCCAATATATTGTATATTGCTTGTGACACTGAGCATGGCTATGGACTTAGGGCTGGTTCACACCACAGAGATGCAGAAAATATGTGTGAGGTTGCCTGGTGGCTAAGTGGGTAGCAGTTCTGTCTAGCAGCACCTGGGATATTGGTTCAATTCCACAACATGCTAATGCTTGTGTTGAACTTTATATGTTCTCCCTGTGTGGGTTTCTCACTACAATCCAAAGACATGCTTGCATCTTATTTGTCTCCTGTTGAAATAGGTTCTAATGTAAGAAAGTTACTTTTGGAATTTAGATTGGAAGCTCATTGCAGCCAGGGACTGATGTTAATGTTTGTTAGCACTAATCATGCTCAGGGACTTGGACATTTAAAATTTTAGGGTTTATATTGCACAGGTACATATGCTTAGAAAACTGTTGCTTTGTTTATGTGGCTGCAAATGGACTTTGATCTTTGGCCTGTAGTTGGAGATTTGATGCACATAGCCAAGGGCTAACACAGTTGCGAATAGTATTATGTGTTCCTGCTCATCAGGTACAATCATTTTGGACATACATGAAGAGATAGACTGAAAGATACTGGTGGGCGTGTCAGTGTGCTAACAATACAACCTGTCTTATATAAAGGCCTGCAGTAGGGGGGGTTCATTTGGCTTGAGAAGTTCAGTTTTTTTGCTGTGATTTGTGGGGGAGAAGGAATAATATTGTGCCTATTGACAAATGCCCAACTAGGGATATTTGCTGAAATTCTTTTGCATTTTTTCAATCAAAAGTGGGTTTATGTGGCTATGCTGTCAATGTTGTGTGTGTATTGTTTCTGTCTGATCATGCAAACATTGTTTGGAAGCATCTGCTGACCTTCTACCCTTTTTGATCTCATTGTTTAATTGTGTACACCGAAATGCAGCTTCCAGCCGAACATAGTCACCAATGTATGTATGTGTGGATTGTGGGCTGATGGTGGGTGTTTTGAATGTCTTTTTTAATATTATGTTGGAATGCTTTGTAAGAATAATGACTGTTAAGTATGTTTCTATAATCTTGCAGATAAAAATGTGATGTGTTAACCGTTATACACTGAAATTAAAGCTGTGTCCACTCTAAGGTTTTGTCAAATTTTAGATTGTAAGCTCCTATGAGCAGGGCCCTTAAAATCACATTGCTAAATGTAGCACCATATATCCTGTCCAAATTTGTTTGAAGCTAGTAAATGTACATATTTATTTTTTTCTGCTGGTAAAATAAAAGTATATTATTGAGTTTTGTTGTGGTGTTTTTTTTTCTTCTACTTTTCTTTCTCTTTAGTTTTTGTGGGTGGTGGTTTTGGGAAAGTGCAATATCTCTTATATCTTATTTCAATATGTATTTGTGCACCAAAAAACAAATCTCTTTGCCCTGGTTCACATTGATGCTACTTTGAAATTGTGCTACTTCATTTATAGTAGCACAATTTCAAAGTAGCAAGGTCAGCGTGATTTCAGGTGCTACTTGATAGACATCTGTGTGGCTTCATACACAGATGTCTATTGAAGTCGCACCTAAAATTGGCAAAAGTAGTGCAGGAACTACTTTAGCAAATTGGTGCAGCGCCACAAAATCGGTGTCGCATTGATTGGAACAGTGCCATTGCTGCCAATAGTCATGCGATTTGATCTCTCAAATCACATGACAAGTCGCTCCAATGTAAACCTAGGCTTCTGCACACCTGCAAGTAAATGATAAAGGTGTAATCTTTAGATATAACAGCTGTGGAGAATTGCAGGTAATGAAATCAGCTGGTGGATAGGCAGTGTTGTATGTGTCAGCTTTAGTTCACATTGGTGCGATTTGACATGTCAAATCGGTGGCAATTGCACTGTTTTAATTGGTGCGACTTTGGGGTGCAATTTGTATTGATATCAGTGCAGAAACCTGCACAGATGTCTCTGAAATTCCCCCTGCAGTCGGGACTGACATGCGGGAATGAAATTGTGATTTCAGCTGAACGATTTTCTCCCTCTGTCAGTGTGAACCAGGGCTCAAACTGGGCCTTTTGTTTTTGTCATTCATCTGCTGCTAACCCAGGGACACCATTTCCTATCGAATGCCTTTAAATATCATAAGTAGAAATACAAATTTGCATATCTGCAAATAAACAAAAATAATAAAATTCTAATCGTGGTTGCGATCAAATATTCACAGCAGCGATCAAAAGAGCGTGGTTTCGCCTTCTGACCCAGAAATAAGTCATTGTAATCACCCTGTTTCTGGTCAGGATCTCCATCTAGGTGGACATGGCGAGGTCCATCTTTAGCAAAGAGGAGGTGCTGCTCATTTTCCGGATAAGGGTATGATATGTACTTCTGCTTAAACAATGTGGGGTGGATGTGGTCGTTAGATTTGGTGTGGGTGGGGTTCATTGATTTGTTTGGCATCCCCACACATTTTCTTCTGGCCCATGTGCACACATCACTTTCTGCATTTGTTCTGCTGATGTAAATGCAAGTATAAATGAGAGCTCCTTTCTATTAAAATATATATGACTTGTTTCACAGTTGGGCGACTTTGGACCTCCGAGTTGCTTGACAAGTTGTACCCTATAATTCTCAATGATAACTAGGGATAGGCCGAACACCCCCCTGTTCGGTTCGCAGCAGAACATGCGAACAGACAAAAAATTTGTTCGAACACGCAAACACCGTTAAAGTCTATGGGACATAAACATGAATAATCAAAAGTGCTAATTTTAAAGGTTAATATGCAAGTTATTGTCATAAAAAGTGTTTGGAGACCCGTGTCCTGCCCCAGGGGACATGTATCAATGCAAAAAAAAGTTTAAAAAACGGACGTTTATTCGGGAGCAGTGATTTTAATAATGTTTAGAGTGAAACAATAAAAGTGTAATATTCCTTTAAATTTCGTACCTGGGGGGTGTCTATAGTATGCCTGTAAAGTGGCACATGTTTGCCGTGTTTAGAACAGTCTGACAGTAAAATTACATTTCTAAAGGACGAAAATACACATAAAAGTTCATTGATAAAAACGGCCTTGGATTCCCCCACAGTCCACTACCAGGCCCTTTGGGTCTGGTATGAATATTAAGGGGAACCCCGAACCAAAATGTAAAAAAAAAAATGCGTGGGGGTCCCCCCAAATTCCATACCAGGCCCTTCAGGTCTGGTATGGATTTTAAGGGGAACCCCGCGCCAAAATTTTTTAAAAAAAGGCGTGGGGGTCCCCCTCAAAATCCATACCAGACCCTTATCCGAGCATGCAACCTGGCAGGCTGCAGGAAAAGAGGGGGGGGACGGGAGAGCACCCCCCTTCCTGAACTGTACCGGGCCACATGCCCTCAACATGGGGAGGATGTTCCCATGTTAATGGGGACAAGGGCCTCATCCCCACAACCCGGTGGTTGTAGGGGTCTGCGGGCGGGGGCTTATCGGAATCTGGAAGCCCCCTTTAACAAGGGGACCCCCAGATCCCGGCCTCCCCTGTCTGAAATGGTAACGGGTACATTGTACTCCTACCATTTCACAAAAAAAGTGTCAAAAATTGTAAAAAACACACAGACACAACATGGGACAAGTCCTTTATTAAAAAAGAAAAAAAATTCCAGTGATGTAATCCTTTCTCGTCCTGGGATATGGAGAAAGACGCTGCCACGTCACGATCCGCCTCCATGGGAGGAGCCCGCTGAATGACGCTAGACCTGCCGTGACAGTTCTTAAAAAGCTGAGGGCGGGGCACCTGTGACATACGCGGGTGACACCGCCCCCTCTGACGCAATGGGGAAAAGCAGTGGGGTTACCAGTGACATGTACAGGTGACCCCGCCCCCCTCTGATGCCACGGAAACCCCCATAGCGTCAGAAGGAGGTGGGGTCACCTGTACATGTCACTGGGTAACCCCACGGTGTTTCCCTGGTGCGTCAGAGGGGGTGTGGTCACCCGCGCACTACACGGGTGGCCCTGCCCTCAGCTTTTTAAGAACTGTCACGGCAGGTCTAGCGTCATTCAGCGGGCTCCTCCCATGGAGGCGGATTGTATCGTGGCAGCGTCTTTCTCCATATCCCGGAACGAGGAAGGATTACATTGCTGGAAATTTTTTTTTTTAATAAAGGACTTGTCTAATGCTGTGTCTTTTACAATTTTTGACACTTTTTTTGTGAAATGGTAGGAGTACAATGTACCCGTTACCTTTTCACACGGGGGCGAGGATCTGGGGGTCACCTTGTTTAAAGGGGGCTTCCAGATTCCGATAAGCCCCCCCGCCCGCAGACCCCCACAACCACCGGGCAAGGGTTGTGGGGATGAGGCCCTTGTCCCCATCAACATGGGGACATCCTCCCCATGTCGAGGGCATGTGGCCTTGTACGGTTCAGGAGGGGGGCGCTCTCTTGTCCCCCCCCCTCTTTTCCTGCGGTCTGCCAGGTTGCGTGCTCGGATAAGGGTCTGGTATGGATTTTGAGGGGGACCCCCACGCCATTTTTTTTTAATTATGGCGTGGGGTTCCCCTTAATATCACTACCAGACTTGAAGGGCCTGGTATGGTATTTGGGAGGACCCCACGCCATTTTTTAAAAAATTTTGGTTCAGGGTTCCCCTTAATATTCATTTCATACCAGACCCAAAGGGCCTGGTAATGCACTGTGGGGGATCCCAGGCCGTTTTTATCAATTAACTTTTATGTGTATTGTCAGGACCGACAATTCATTAATAGACGGCACTAGGGGTGTGACTTTTAAATGACTGTCAGACTGTTCTAAACATGGGAAACATGCGCCTCTTTACAGGCATACTATAGACCCCCCGGTACAAAATTTAAAGGAATATTACACTTTTATTTTACCCCCCAAAATCCCCATCCCAGCACAAATCTTACCCCTGTCACCCCCCAAAATCCCCCTCATAGGAACAAATCTTACCCCTGTCACCCCCCAAAATCCCCCTCCCAGCACAAATCTTACCCTGTCACCCCCCAAAATCCCCCTCCCAGCACAAATCTTACCCCTGTCACCCCCCAAAATCCCCCTCTCAGCACAAATCTTACCCCTGTCACCCCCCAAAATCCCCCTCCCAGCACAAATCTTAACCGTCACCCCCCAAAATCCCCCTCCCAGCACAAATCTTACCCCTGTCACCCCCCAAAATCCCCCTCCTAGCACAAATCCTCCCCCCAAATTTCCCCTCTAGAACAAATACCCCCAATTATCTCTTGCATAAATTCTCCCCCCAATCCCCATTTCTAACAGCCCCAATATTTTCTATCCTAGCACAAATCCTCCCCCCCATCACCTCTTCTAGCACAACCCCCTCCTCTCAAATACCCCTACTAGAAAAAAAATCTTATCCTGGCCCCCCTCAAATTCCCCATCCCAGCAGAACCCCCCCAGAATTCCCTTCCTAACACAACAGCACAAATACACCCCCTCCCCCATATCATTCCCACCTAGAAGTAATCATTTTCTCCCTACAAATACTCTCATTCCTCCCCTCGTGTCCTCAGTGCAGCTCTCCCTTCCCTCAGCTTGGCAGCAGCTTTCCTCACACACAGACCTCAGATACAGTGCAGCACAGCGCTCTGTGATGCCCATCTTCCGACTTTTCTCCTCATGTTGTCCTGTCAGAGCTGAGGAGGAGCCGATTTCTAAACTTGCCTGTGCAGGAGCTAGCGGGAGGGATACTGCTGCTGAAGGGGACCGGGATCGCGGCTCGGAGATGCCCGCCTCCCACCCACCTGCATTCCACTTCCAGCTAGAGCCAGGCTCCTCTAGGTTGCAGCGCCGGCCGCCACAGCTCTCCGCGCTCCTCTGAGTCCTCCCACCCCGCCTCCGGTCGTGAGTGACCTCACGCCGCCGGCCGGGACTACGAGGCTGCTCCATAGGGGGAGTGAACAGTGAAGCTGACAGGGAAGGGAGGTGAAGCCAGGGCTTGTTGTGCCAGATGCAGGAGCGCACTCGGCACACTTACAGAAATTTTTCAGGTACAGCGGCACTGGCTAGTGTGTATGACAGGTGTGAAGCACATTGCCGGCACTTCACCTGCGCCCCCCCTCCTATAGAAAATCGTACCGCCCAGGGAATCCGCCCCTTCCTTGTACCGGCCCTAGTGACTGATTAAATACTTTTTTGCCCCACTGTATAAACAGAAAAAAGAAGGAAAGAAAAGCTCCGCTGCCAAATTGTAGCCTTTATTAAAACATTGGTAAAATGAAAAACAATAAATATGCACTCACGTTTAAAAGACATTAAAAAGCGTATCAATAGGTCTCCAGCAGGTGGCAACCTTCCAGTTTGTCAATGGTGAGCAAGCCCCTTCGTGTGGATGTAAAGTAAGGTGCGTGGAACCAGGAAGTTGACCAAGGGAACACCAGGAAGAGACAGCAGGAGCAGCAGATGGAGTGTGTATATCACATGGATAAGAACCACTGTGGACAGGATGGACATGTGGCAGGCCCACAAAGTGGCTGTGATGATGTCATGTGTACTAATGATGGGCACATTTCTGCATTTCTGAGTGTGGCCCCGACAAAGGGGGGCACCTTACATTACATCCACGTGGGGGGGCTTGCTCACCATTGACCACCTGGAAGGTTGCCACCTGCTGAAGACCTATTGATATGCTTTTTAACTGCTTTAAGACCAGCCGCCATCGTTTGACGGCATCACAATTGCTCTCCTGGGCGAATCTCCATAGCTGTACGACAGCTCGCACAGGCTTAGTTGCGGGCAGGTGCACGCCGCCGGCAGTGCGCGCTCGCTCCCACTGCTCGCTGGATGGGGAAGACTCACTGTGCTCCGGCAGCCCGCAATTTACTTTTACACAGAAAGAACAGGGAAATGCCTATGTAAACAAGGCATTTCCTCGTTCTGACAGGTGACATGACAGGGATCTACTGTTCCCAGTGGTCGGGAACAGTGATCTCTGTCATGCCCCAGTAAGCCCATCCCCCCACAGTTATGCCCCGTACACTCGATCGGATTTTCCGACAACAAAATCGTGGATTTTTTTTCCGAAGGATGTTGGCACAAACTTGTCTTGCATACACACGGTCACACAAATGTTGGCCCAAAATTCCGAACGTGAGAACGCAGTGACGTACAACACGTACGACGGGACTAAAAAAAGGAAGATCAATAGCCAGTGCGCCACCCTTTGGGCTCCTTCTGCTAATCTCGTGTTTATCTCATGTTAGTAGAAGTTTGGTGAGAGACAATTCGCGCTCTTCAGCCTTGCGCTCTTCAGCCTCGTGCTTTTCAGTTCGATTTTGCTTTGCAGTTTGTGCTTGTGGGTTCATATCTGTTCTTCAGTGCATGTTGTCAGTTCGTTTCTGTTTTTCAGTGCGTTCTAGCTATAGTTCGCTTCTGTTTTCAGTGCGTTCTTGTCCGCTCTTTTCTGATTTTCAGCTCATTCTTCTCAGGTCCTTTCTGATTTTCAGTACGTTCTGTTTAACATCGGATTCTACGTATTTAATGTTTGCTAATGTATTGTATTTATTTCATCATTCCATAATTACCATGATGATACCATGTAATATGCTGTGAATGTCCTCTTTGTCCTCATGTATGCTGTAAGCTTTTAATGCTCCTTGTTTGTCCTTCATGTATATTTGCCTTCACTAACCTCCCCAGCATGCTATCCTGGGCCCATACACACCTAGCCTAGTCACTTAACAATGTATTTTGTCAGCTCCATTGTGGTGCTTACCCTAAAATGTGTCCAAATGTTATTTTTATTGTTAAATTCAGGCAGAGTACAAGTTGCTCTTTTTTTGGGGGGCCAAAACTCATTTGGAACCCTCCCTCCCCCCCAACCGCTAAGTCAACCGATACCAATACTCTATCTGCTGACTTTGCCAAACCCATACACACTATACTTACCTCTTTTGTGGTCATATTATGGATGAACTTACGAAAGCATGTAGTGCAAGTGCCTGCCTGAATACTTTCAAATGGTACTGTTTAAAGTTTTGTTCTCCTATTATATTGATAGGTTATTGCAGAATGTAAAAATGTGCTTCAATTTCGACAGTGTGTACTCATATTTTTGGATTATGACACTATTTACCTATCCAGTGGGCTGCCAATAGTGTAATTAAGGAGGGGCTGGCCAAAGTAACACACATTATTTATGCATCATTTCTCAATGAAGTGGAGACAGTTACCTGTCCAAAACATCCCCCCCCTAAAATTTTTACAATGGGCCATCAGAGGGGGGAGGGAATCTGATAAGTGGACCTTATACTTTTGTGTTTAAATACTCATTTCAATAAATTTTATACTTATTTTGGCCAAGAAGGTATCTGTCTAATCTGCTTGCAATGTTATGTGCAAAAGTACACGTGGACGTGGGGAAAAATGGCCGGACGTTGGATGGTGGAGTCATCTCCCAGACGGAGTTTTACAGACAGCTCCAGAATGGCAGCTTGGGCTTGCCACCTCCAGAAGACAACGTGGTGGGACTCCCATTAGTCTTTGTAGCGGATGAAGCATTTGCCCTGGGGGACCATCTTAGGTGGCCATTCTCTAAGAGGACCCGGACCAGAGGGTTTTTAATTACCGGCTGGCCAGAGCCAGAAGAGTGGTTGAAAATGCCTTTGGCATAATAGTCAGTCGGTTCCGCCTATTCCTCACTGCAATCAATATGGCGGAATATAAACGAAATCACATTGTTCTTTCATGCTGCATTTTGCACAACTTTTTACGCAAAAATGCAGCCAACTATTTGCCCTCAGTTGGGACTGAGGCCGGCTCACTGGATTTAAACATGACGGCACTTGAAGCTGGCTGTCCTGGCTTGCCCCCACCAAAGCGCCTGCAAAGTACGGCAAAGCTATATGGAGTACTTTGCGGGTAGGGGGCAATTGATATGCCAGATACAGTTTAAAAACTATGGACAGTTTTTTTGTTTTTTTTTATTAACTGAACTCATATTTCTTTTGATTTACTGCTTGTGTTTCTTTTATCTGTCTCCTAGGTTCTCCAATGGCCTTTTTTTGGGGGCATTTTCTTCAATAGGGCAAATGTAACTTATTTGATACATGAGGTGACAATCTCTTCAGCTAACTATTATGTTGTGCTATAGGTCTGCTACACACACACACACACACAATGTTTTTGTTGTTAATGTATGTAATGCATTAATGATAAAAAATAATCATCCTTTTCAACTCATCCCTTTCAACAATTTTAGCGCACTGTGTGTGAAAGAAGAAGCCACACATTGTTGAATATAAAACATTTTACTCCAAGCACATTCACATGTGCATTATAAAAGGGTTTTTTAACAAACTAACATCTTTGGTGTATAACATGTATGTGTGACAGTATATAGCCTTTTTGTGGCTAAATAGGCATGTTTAGAACCATAACATCCACAACTCAGGAACTTAAAAAGTTCAACTTTGATAAAATGAAGGCAATATGAGACATTAGTATGTCAAAACTTTGTTGATTTTGCCTTCATCAGATGGGGTGATGTCACCCCTGTGAAAGCCAAATTTTGAAGATGCACACAAATTGGTACTCAAAAATGTAGAATTCCATCGCGATTCCATGCCTAAAATGTGTGTCTTTTCCCTATATCTATTTTGATAGATGTAGGGAAAAGACACACAGTGTGTCAATGGGATATCAATGTACGCGTTTTGTGGGCGCAACCCTTCCTCGCAACTAAAGTAGATGAGAGGAAGGGGTTGCACCCACAAAACGCGTACATTGATATCCCATGATGGCTGATAGCACATGTTGACACACTGTGTGCATCTTCAAAATTTGGCTTTCAAATTACTTTAAAATTTTGATAAAAACGTAGAATAAAATATTATATTTTGGCTAAAACATCAATGATGTTGGTGAGTCTTTTTTCAACATCATTGATGCTTTCCTTCTCTAATTCATGATTGCACACCATTATAGCTGATTAGGATCTGTGCACTTGCACTTTTGGAGGTTCTTCTTCCACAACATCCACATCACCTAAGAAAAAAATACACACCATGTATTATAAATATGCAGGCATACATCTATTACCTGAAGCTGTGGTCTCAGACACTGACCTGTTGTGGTCACTATTTCACCCACTTTCTGAACCTAGGAATCAACATCCTCATGGTGTGTGGGGTTTCCCCTTCTTCAGGAGGTGTAGGGTTCGTGGTTTCCTCAGATATCCCGATTCTTTTCCCCCCTATGTGAATACAAAAAAGGTATACTTAGCACACAGATATTTGAGACAAGAAATAATAATATGAAACATTGCTTGGAAGTGTCTTACAATTGTCTGTTTTGACAGAGTTCCAAGCTGAAGACATGATTTTTTTCCCTTTCCAAAACTGGAATACTTTGTTTTGTTAAAGTTTCACACATGGAGAGACCCCTAGTATCCACTGGAGCACCTGTGTGGGACACCATAAAAAGGGTGTTCTGATGTCCCACACTAGTGCTCCTGCGTCCAGATGTGTAAACAGCTGCTGAGTGTCCTCTCCTTACACTGAAGTTGCATTTCATTATAGTTACAAACACATCTAGACAACAACGTACTAAACTTCTTTTCATACATATAGGCATGAACAAATGTAGTTAACCTGCATCTGTCAAAAACGTTGTATTAGTGGTCGAACAAACAACGTTTAATATGAACTATTATTGTGCCCACGAACCTCAAACTTGCCATTTTAAACTGTACAACAGTAAAGAAAAGCACATGGAGCAGCACAAAAGTAATAATAATATGAACACAGGACAAATACTTACTTTTTAGAAGCAGTTTCCTGATCTTTCTGCACTGATCGTGCTCCCTCAATTTCAGGTCTAGCGAGCGTTTCCTCAATTGCTCCTTGGATCGTCGTACCCCAAAATTCCTGTGCAGACTTCTCACAACTTTAGTCATGATCTGGGCCTTTCTCACATGTGGGTTTGGGTATGTTCCATACTTCCCATCATAGTCGGCC
This sequence comes from Lithobates clamitans, assembly GCA_037952925.1. Lineage (NCBI taxonomy): Eukaryota > Metazoa > Chordata > Amphibia > Anura > Ranidae > Lithobates > Lithobates clamitans. The sequence continues at coordinate 5,669,771 of JBBGZY010000108.1, read as the reverse complement.
CTCTTCAAGATGTCCACCATCTCCACCATCTTTACAAAGGACATATTTGAGGCTTTTTATCTCTTCCTGGAGCGGGACATTTCTTGCTCCGAGCTTTCCTCATCCTCCTCATTGCTGCTCGCTGCATGCACCTTCTGTCTCTCCGCCATGTTCTCTCGCACTGCCCTGAAAGAGAAGGGGCAGAGAATACACTAGAAAGAAGGTCAGGGGCTGAGTTTCACGCATAACACGCGTGCTTCGTACGTATGATCTGTGAGCGGAGGACGGAGTAGAGTAAGCACCGATCGTGCAAACGAAGGTACAATTTTAACTAGGGGCATCAGTGGTTAGTGGCCTATACTGCTTATAGATTGAGGCCTATATTGGGACAAGATTAGGAGAGTTTAGCCTGACATAGGGTTTGTCTTGTTTTGTGTCTTGCAGAGAAAATGGATACATTTACTGACCTGGACTTCCTGCCAAACTTTATAGACAGGTACAGTCAGCTGCCCTGTCTGTGGCAAGTCAAAAACAGAGAATACTCCAACAAGCTAAAGAGGATGGCAGCGCTGGAGCAACTGTTGGAATTGGAGAAGCCTGTGTATCCCACAGCAGACATCAACTATTTGAAGGCCAAAATTGGTGGCCTGAGGAGCACATGAGGGAGCGCAAAAAGGTCCAGGATTCCCAGAGATCAGGAGAAGCAGCAGGTGACGTTTATTTATTATATTCCCCAGGCTCTGGTACTACGACAGACTGCGTTTTTTGTCAGACCAGACGGAAGGCAGGCCATCACCATCTACACTTCCTTCCACACTTCCTTCCACATCAGATGAGGCTTCAGAAGTCCAACCTGGGCCTTCCACCCAGGAAGAAGATGTGGAGGAGCCCAGCTTGAGCCAGGTATAGCATTGTTCAACATATTTCTTGTCAAAAATTGAATGATATTAACTATATGTTATTGATCACTAATTTCTGATTTAACAAATTGGTTTACATATCAATAGACAGGAGTAGCCAAAAAATGATTGGGACAGAAATGAAAAATGCAGGGGTCAGAAGAATAGTCTTTTCTATTTGTTAACATTCACTTTGCAACAGTCATGAGTTCAAAATTGTGTGTGATTGATGACCAAAAAACTTAAACTATGTCCCATTTTCATATATAGGAATGTCTCAGCCAGGAGGAGGCCGTGGAAAGTCTCAGGCAGGGGGTGGCCGTGGAAAGTAGCCTGACCGAATCCCAGGTTCCTCCCCTCTGCCTTCCAACAAAAAGGACTAGGAAGGCAAGGAACCTGGAGGAGTCAGTCACAACTTTGATTCGGCAGGCTACTGCGAGCCTCACAACACCCCTGGTGGCCCCGAGTCCTTTGGTTGTGTGATGGCCAGTAAACTGGAAGGAATGGAGGAGGGCCAACGTTTCATCTGTGAAGAGGTAATACTTGAGGTCCTAAACAAGGGGATGAGGGGCCAACTCACAAATAAAAGCCACACGTGCGAGTCCTCCACCACCTCCAGCAACACCACCGCCGCCACCCAACCCACCACAGCAGCGTGGAAAGAAGTGTTGAGAGTGATGACCTGGGTTTGGTGTGGTCTGGAAAAAGACGCAGGCTGTAGTAAGACCACAGCCTCGGGACATATATGTCATCTGCTGCTGCTCCCGATCTCTCAGAGTCCTGGACCATATTGTGCTCCCTATTAAATGGACTCCTCAGGTTACCAATTTGGCCTGTCAAATAACCGATGTCTGCCCTGGGGTACAAAGGCTTCACCTACTCCAACTGTTTCTCCAGCATTGCTCTCCTCTTTATTTTTTATGACCCCTAATAAATTTGACATTTTTGTTTTGACAAATACTTGGCTATGTGTTTTACTTCAAATAGGACAGTTTGTTTGTGAGTAGGCAGGCACATTCCAAAAATACAATGTCAAATTAACAAAGATAATAATAGCATTGTGGTAACTTGACACACGAAACGAAAAAAAAAAAAAATATTATGGAGATAACTATAAAAAAAAAAAAAAGGATTACTCTGGAGATCTAGAGAAATAAAAAAAAAGATCACTATAAAAAAAAAAAATCAAAAAAAGATTTTTCTGGAGGTCTTGATAAAAACAAAAACAAAGATTATTCATGAGATCACGAGAAATAATAAAAAATCCGTTTGTCAGAACTGTGTGAATATCAGCAGCAAAAAAACTTCATTATTCTAGCATTATAAAGAAGAAGAGCATGCGCTGCATTCCAAATTTGCAGCATGACGAATGTGCTATCTCCATTACGAACGCTAGTTTTACATGACCGAGCGCTTCCGTTTCATACCCGATTCTGAGCATGCGTGGACTTTTGTGCGCGGACGTGTGTACACACAATCGGAGTTTCCGATAACAAAGTTTTGCCACCGCACCCGATTCCAAATCACACTGCAATGCTGGCAAAACGCAGCCTATGTGTTTGTGTTCTATTAATTTTTTACTGGCACCACAATGTGGTGTCTTTTTGCTGTGATTGGTGAGCGATCTATCACACAACAAGCATCCAAAACCACACCGTGTTTTGGTGCCACTAAAAATGAATGGAGCACAAACACATGTGCTGTGTTTTGCCAACATTGCAGTGTTATTTGGAATTGCGGGCAGAATCACAGCAATTCTGCCCATGATCCCATATTGCTACATGTGAACAGTCAGGGCCTAAAAGGATATTACATCCGCGATTATGGAAGACTCAGCCTCAGCATATTTATAGGTACAAGGAAGCCCAGGTTTTGTTTAACCATGTCCCTTAAGACCTTCCCACTATCATGTTTGGCCATACCCACTTTTTTGCAGCGGCGAGCTAAGATCACTGCCTTCCTGTCATGCCCCTCATTTTCAAGCTCGAAAGTTGGGAGGTACGTTCTGCATGTATGGACTTTGCACAGTACCACTTCTTTTGCCTAGTATGCTGCATAAACAAAAAAAATCAGTGAGTGTGCTGCCTGCCACAAGATGGTGCCCCTTTACACCTGCCCAGTAAGATTGGCTATTACAGTGTACCACCAATCTCACTGGGCAATGTTCATAAAAACTGCAAGAAGGCAAAGCAGAAATCTGGTTCAACTAGTTCAATTCTCAAGAGAATCAAGGATGTGATTGCTTACTATGAGCAACACATAGGTTTTCCTTTTTCCAGTCTTGAATTTGATGCATATTGTGTTATTTAAAAAGACTTTTACTTAGTATCTGCTGCTGAACCCCCCCAAAACAAAAAATTATCTATGGCCCTGTTAAGGGGGTAAAACCTTCTGGGCTGAAGTGGGTAATGTCTTTTAAATGCGAGTGCATATTTATTGTTTTTCAATAAATACCAATTTTACCAATATGTTTTAATAAATGCTACACTTAGAGAGAGAGACTGCGGACATTGCCGTAATGTTTACTTTATGCCACAGTGACGTTTATGGACTTTTCTTAAGGACTTCATTCATTTATCACTCCTTGCCCATTTTTATTATATTTTTTTGTCAGTTGCACCAGTGCCCCCTGTTTCTGCACCTGGATACATTTAGGGTGTTAATGCCCTTTACAAATCTTGTTCTAGTTACTGTGGAATTTGCTAAAATGCATACAGACAATCCAAAATGCTTCTTGAAGAATGTCCATTAGACAGATGAAACAAAATGGGAGCTTTTTGGCAGGTCATATTAGCTCTATGTTCACAAATGAAAAAATGAAGCTTTGTAGAAAAGAAAACTGGGCCTACCTTAACCACTTGCTTACTGGGCACTTAAACCCCCCCTCCTATCCAGACCAATTTTCAGTTTTCAGCACTGACGCACTTTGAATGACAATTGCGCGGTCATACAACACTGTACCCAAATGAAATTTTTATCCTTTTTTCCCCACAAATAGAGCTTTCTTTTGGTGGTATTTGATCACCTCTGCGTTTTTTATTTTTTGTTAAAAAAATGTAAAAAAAACGAATTTTTAAAAAAAAAAAAATTTTTTTTTATATTTTGTTATAAAAAAATTAAAACAGATTATTATAAAAACAGACAATTTTTCTCCTTCATTGATGTACGCTGATGAGGCGGCAGTGATGAGCACTGATGGGTGGCAGTGATGGGCACTGATGGGTGGCAATAATGGGCACTGATCTGTTACACTGATAGGCAGAACTGCTAGGTGGCACTGATTGGCACTACTGGTGGGCATTGATAGCTGGCACTTGTGGGCACTGTTAGGTGGCACTTGTGGGCACTGTTAGGTGGCACTTGTGGGCACTGTTCGGTGGCACTTGTGGGCACTGTTAGGTGGCACTTGTGGGCATTGTTAGGTGGCACTGCGGGCACTGTTATGTGGCACTGTTAGCTGACAAAGATGAGGCAGATGTGCCCTTTCCACTTCGGGACCTTTGTCCCTCTCATCTGAGCCAGTGATCGGATTTTTTTTCTACTCGCGCTATCAGCGTGAGTAGAAAAAAAAAACGATTACCGATCTTTTGTTTACATCATGTGGTCAGCTGTCATTGGCTGACAGCTGATCACATGGTAAGGGGCCAGGACCGGCCCCTTACTCGGATCGGTGATTAGCCGAGTCTCAGTGACTCGGTGATCACAGAGCGCGTGCACAGGGGAGGCTGTCATGTGACGGCCTCCCGGGAATTCAGGTCCGCGATGTGGCCGTCATTCGGCCATAGCGCGTATGGCAAGTGGTTAAAGGGGTGTTCCAGCCGTAAAAATTTTGTTTTAAAAGTCGGTAGCTACAAACACTGTAGCTGCTGACTTTTAATAAGAACACTTACCTGTCCAGGGCACCCGCGATGTCGGCCCCCCCAAGGCCGATCCGTCCCTTGTATCGTGTGCTGGCATCGCCATCCTCACTAAGGGAAACAGGCAGTGGAGCCTTGCGGCTTAACTGCCCATTTCCTACTGTACATGCGCGAGTCCCCTGGCGATTTCTGAATGGGCAGCTGCCTTCTGTGACACACAAAGGTCCCAGAAGACACCGCACCCAAATTTCCCAGAAATCAAGGAGGAGAAGACTGAAGAATAGGAAGTGGCAGATTAGGACGATATGCCTAGCAACAGGCATTTCTGGTAAGTAAATTTTTTTTTCAAATGTTTTTTAATGTATTTAAAAGAGTGTTTTTTTTTTTTAGGGTGGACCTCCGCTTTAAAACATGGAGGAGGCTTGGTTATGTTTTGGGGCTGCTTTGCTTCATGCAGCATGGGGCACCATGAATCTGTGCAGAGCACAATTTCAGAACTATCAAGAAATTCTGGAGTAAAATATACTGCCCAGTGTCAAAAAGCTCTATCTCAGCCGCAAGTCGTAGGCCCTTCAATGGGAGAATGACTCAAAACACACAGCTAGAATCACCAAAGAATGGCTAAGAACAAAACATCGGACCAAAGGGGTCTTCTATGAGCCCTGATCTTAATCCAATCAACAGGGTTGAAACGTGCTCTCTGGAGAAAGCACCCTTGAAATCTAGGACAGCTGGAGCAGTTGGCTCAAAAAGAGTGGGCCAAACTACCTGTTGGCAGGTGCAGAAATATCACTGAGTGCTACCAAAATCGCTTGTTTGAAGTGGTTGCCTCTAAAGGTTGTGCAACAAAATATGAGCTTAGGGGTAATATCATTTTTGGCCATGCTATTTTCACTTGATTTATTAAATTAAATATTAAGTTGAATCAAAAATCGAAAGCAAAGTCTGATTTTGATTGAATATGGAATAAACAAGATGGATGGAAATTACTTTGGTCACTTTCAAGTTATTTCAGATAAAACTGTGGGTTCTTTTTTTTATTTGATGAAAGGTACCTACCAATACATTTGTTCACATTTGTATGTCACAGCTGGTCCACTTTCTTTATTAATATTTATACAATGCCTTTACAATGATTTTCCCCTACCAGATTTCCTGTATTATTCAGTTTCATTGCAGGTAAAGCAAGATGGAACACAGAAGTATAATTTTAAGTGTAATTGTATAATAGGTAATATAATTGCCATAATTTAGAGCTGGTATAACTATGTAATGTAATAATGGCATAACAATTTTAGGATCTACATGATTGATGTAGAAAAAATGTATTATCTGCTGAAAAATACAGTAGGATTCCATGGCATCCATACATTTCGCAGAACCCAGCTAAAACATGAGTCAGATCTGCGTGTTAGTATAAAATATTATAGTAGTCTAGTGAGAGTGGTAGTGAAGGCAGGGTAGACAGAGGGGGCTCGAGGCCAGGGGTATGGAATGGCTTCAGAGAAAGCAAGAAGGAAGGGAGTAATAGCATTAGAAGAAGCTAGTGGAAAGTTAAAGTGATACTAAAAGTTCCTTTTTAAAAAAAGAACAAACATTACTAAAAGTTCCTTTTTAAAAAAAGAACAAACATGTCATACTTACCTCCACTGTGCAGCTTGTTTTGCACAGAGTGGCCCCGAACCTGCTCTTTTGGGGTCCCTCGGCGGCTCTCCCGGCTCCTCCCCGCATTAGATAACCCCCTGGGAGAACCGATCTTCCGGGGGGTTACCTTGCGGGCGCGTTCCCAAGTCCAGGATTCGGCATCCATAGACGCCGAATGCAGGACTCGCCCCCGCCCCCCGGCGGCCGCCTCATTGGATTCGATTGACAGCAGTGGGAGCCAATGGCTGCACTGCAATAAATCTATCCAATCAACAGCCGAGAACCCTGTGGGACAAGTTTGAGGGTTCAGGTAAGTAAAACAAGGGGGGGGGGGCTGGTCACTGCCAGGTGTTTTTTCACCTTAATGCATAGGATGCATTAAGGTGAATAAACACTTACCTTTACAACCCCTTTAAGTATAGGAAAGCAGAAAGATGGGAAAATGTAGCCTGTACGGTCATGTACTGGCAAGTTCTGTTGTGAATGTACTGTATAGGTTTCCAGTAAAACAACTTCTAACAAAAGACTTCTTTAGTAGACACACATACCTAACTGATGCGAGCTGACCACTGTGACAGGCTAGGAAGTTCCTGCCTGTGCCAAAGAGCTGGAACACATGTCCTTATGGTATTAACCAGGATGCTTTTAAGAGAGTTCTTATACATTTTCCGTGATAGTGTGTTGTGGTGAAGTAAAAATAAGGCAGGGTCATTTGGAACATAAAAGTCTCTAAACTTTGGGGTGATAGTTTTCACATTGTTCCTACATTTTGAGACTTTGGTGCAGGTCCAAAAAATATGGAGAAATGTACTCTCGCCTGGGGACTTTGTACCACCTAGTTAAAAATGTAATGCTTTTTTCCTGGGTATTGGCGTTAATGAATGATTTATGTGTAAAGTATAATATCTACTCTTCCTGTTCTGGTGTAAAGGCTATCTGCAGTTCTTGTTCCCACTCCTATAAGAATGGCAAAGGTTGTGTTTCATCCCTACCGACTAGCATTGTGGATAATATAGTAAGGTTATTGTCTAATCAGTCCCTGGTTTCTACACACTAGTTCAAAAGGCGTCAAAGAACATGAATAGCATTGAGGATGAGAAGCAGTGTAGGAACTGGTAAAGTTGGAGTCTCCTCCTAAATCCTCGCACAGGGTATAAATGACCTAACTGCATCTCAGTCAAAGTAGGTAATTCTGTTTTAGCGTCATGATAATGTCCAGAGGATGCAACGCGTCAGTTGTTGGAACTAGTAATTGGAAGGTGTAATGTACCGGTAAGTGCATTTTTCTTCATAAAAAGAAGGTATACACTATGAGATCTTTTTTATCCTTATGAGCTTACCTGCGGATTTGTGGCATCACTGTTTATGAAAATAACTTTTGGAGCCAGCTGGAAAGAGGGCTGAGACCCCCCTCAAGGCTTATAAAGTTTAGCTGATACTCGCTGGAGGCTAATAAAGTTGAGCTGATATTTAAGGTCCACCCTGAAAGGTGAGAATCCAGTGGGGTCAGTGAGGCGTTTACAGCACACTAGGAATACTGGAAAAGTTACACCGATGTACACGGTCTGAATTAAGATTGGTGGAGTATGGCAGTGCAAAACAAGAGACTAGAGCACTTCTAATGGTTGTGGAAGATTAAAGGATTGATTGAAGCACTTTCAAACACAGAGACACTTTATATTTTTTAGCACAAAGACACTCTGATGAACAGTTAGTAGCATTAAGACACTCTATTGTTGTTATGAATTACACGTGCTTAAAATTGGTCGGATTTTAGGATTTTTTAAAACACAGAGATACTTTTTTATTTCATGAATTATGCACTTTGTCATGACTTATGTATGTTTTCATTTGTTGTATGAATCAATTGTTATGGATTATAACTGTACATTTTCCAAGTAAACACTTCCAAACAAAGCTCTTGTATGTTTTCCCCCAAAAATATATACAGTTTCTCACAAAAGTGAGTACACCCCTCACATTTTTGTAAACATTTTATTATATCTTTTCAGGTGACAACACTGAAGAAATTACACTTTGCTACAATGTAAAGTAGCGAGTGTACAGCTTGTATAACAGTGTATTTTTGCTGTCCCCTCAAAATAACTCAACACACAGCCATCAATGTCTAAACTGCTGGCAACAAAAGTGGGTACATCCCTAAGTGATAATGTCCAAATTGGACCCAAAGTGTCAATATTTTGTGTGGCCATCATTATTCTACAGCACTGCCTTAACCGTCTTGGGCATGGAGTTCACCAGAGCTTCACAGGTTGCCACTGGAGTCCTCTTCCACTCCTCCGTGAGGACATCATGGAGCTGGTGGATGTTAGAGACCGACCTTCCATTTGAGGATGCCTCACAGATGCTCAATAGGGTTTAGGTCTGGAGACATGCTTGGCCAGTGCATCAGCTTTACCCTCAGCTCCTTTAGCAAGGCAGTGGTCATCTTGGAGGTGTGTTTGGGGTTGTTATGTTGGAATACTGCCCTGCGGCCCAGTCTCCGAAGGGAGGGGATCATGCTCTGCTTCAGTATGTCACAGTGCATGTTGGCATTCATGGTTCCCTCAATGAACTGTAGCTCCCCAGTGACGGCAGCACTCATGCAGCCCCAGACCATGACACTCCCACCACCATGCTTGACTGTAGGCAAGACACACTTGTCTTTGTACTCCTCACCTGGTTGCCGCCACACACGCTTGACACCATCTGAACCAAATAAGTTTATCTTGGTCTCATCAGACCACAGGACATGGTTCCAGTAATCCAGGTTCTTAGTCTGCTTATCTTCAGTAAACTGTTTGTGGACTTTCTTGTGCATCATCTTCAGAAGAGGCTTCCTTCTGGGATGACAGCCATGCAGACCAATTTGATGCAGTGTACAGCGCATGGTCTTAGCACTGACAGGCTGACCCACCACCCCTTCAACCTCTGCAGCAATGCTGGCAGCACTCATACGCTTATTTCCCAAAGACAACCTCTGGATATGACGCTAAGCACATGCACTCAACTCCTTTGGTGGACCAAGGCGAGGCCTGTTCTGAGTGGAACCTGTCCTGCTAAACCGCTGTATGGTCTTGGCCACTGTGCTGCAGCTAAGTTTCAAGGTCTTGGCAATCTTCTTATAGCCTAGGCCATCTTTATGTAGAGCAACAATTCTTTTTTTCAGATCCTCAGAGAGTTCTTTGCCATGAGGTGCCATGTTGAACTTCCAGTGACCAGTAAGAGAGTGAGAGCAATAACAGCAAATTTAACATGCCTGCTCCCCATTCACACCTGAGACCTTGTAACACTAACGAGTCACATTACACCGGGGGGGGGGGGATGGGCTAATTGAATTGGGCCCAATTTGGACATTTTCACTTAGGGGTGTACTCACTTTTGTTGCCAGCGGTTTAGACATTAATGGCCGTGTGTTGAGTTATTTTTTTTTTTTTTTTTTTTTTTTAATCTTTATTTATCAACATTTTAGTAGAAAAATACACACATTTTAGAAATGCAGGATAGAACACACATATATTTTGTCTATACATCTGCTAGTGCAAATAAGAATTTCGGACCTACGGCGGCGGCCCTATCTGTAATCTACAGTACACATCCTGAATCAGGATGGACTTGCGGCATCATGTTGGCAGGGCCAACCTTGGCCGCATACAAAGTGCTCAATGATCAGGAGAGCCAGTGGGCGAGCCCTCCCTGTCAACGGCTCGAACCGAGGGGGGTAAATACCTCCAACAACCTCATCCGTCTCACCGTGTCCAGGAAGGGCGCACCCCTCCTGTCCCCCCACTCACCAGAGGCGGGCAACGAAAACAGGTCCACCTCCCGATGGGGGGTCTGTGCTCCCCTTTGTTGTCAGCCGCCGCCCATGTCCAGATAGTGCAACATCAGTATCTTATGACCGCAGCCTGATAATTGGCAACTGGTATGCAGTCTAAGAAATAAAATTAGAAGGTAAAGAAGAATAAGAAGTAGTTAGAGTCAAAGGGGGGACAGGTATGAAAGGATGGGGAGGTGGGGAAAGGGTAAGAAGGGGGGGAGGGTGGTGTGGAGCATACCTCAGAGTCTGAGAAGTTTCTGTAGATCTGCGCCGGGCGAGTTCTGCCATCGGATGGCTATCATCCTGGAGGGGGTCTATGAAAGAATGTCTATCAGTGGGCCCTGTTTCCATTGCCTAGGCGGGATCTTAGGGTTGGTTCTGCTAATTCTAGCAGGGCCAGATCAAGGCTTGAGGGTATGAGATTCGGGTCGAACATAAAGTCTCTCCAAGGTCCCCATATGGCCGTGTTGAGTTATTTTGAGGGGACACTCACTACTTTACATTGTAGCAAAGTGTAATTTCTTCAGTGTTGTCACATGAAAAGATATAATAAAATATTTACAAAAATGTGAGGGGTGTACTCAATTTTGTGAGATACTGTATATTTATGTCCTGTATCAACAGGTCCATAGCTAAATAGTAAAAATTATTTTGGTCCATAAATGGTATACAGCGGGTAAAATAAGTGTTGAATACATAGTTAGTAAGGTTGAATAAAGACACCAGTCCATCCAGTTCACCAATACGTCACCATTTTTCTAGGTAAATATAGTTCTAAAGGTTCTATTGACAAGAAATTTTCAACACAAATCTCGATAACAACCCATGCATAGTTACATAGTTACATAGTACGTGAGGCTGAAAAAAGACAAGTCCAACCTATGCGTCTGATTGTCAGGATTACATTGTATATCCCTGTATGTTGCGGTCGTTCAGGTGCTTATCTAATAGTTTTTTTAAACTATTGATGCCCCCGCTGAAACCACCACCTGTGGAAGGGAATTCCCATACCTCCCAATCGTCCCTGATTGGGTGGGATATTCCCGCAATTGGCAGCTCTGTCCCGGGTCCCGAGCACCCTCATTCAATACAATGTCCCGGAATTGCCCCCTGGTCCTGGACCGATCTGATGCCCTTTAAAATATCCCTCACATTGCTGCTGTCACTCACTGACAGCCTGTGGTGGACCCCCTGGCTGGTAAGACCCCTTTTACATGAGCCGTTGGCTCAGTGCCCAAATGGTTGCTAGCCACTGCCCGCCTCACATCTAGCAACCAGTGACATCATGAGGAGGAGCGAGACAGAGCCCCAGCATTCACAGCGGGGAAGATTTAACTTCCTCCTCCGCGTCTACTGATTAGCTCCACCCACCTCCTCCCTGCATCGTCCAGCCAGCAGCATGCAGAAGTGGACTAAGGAGAGATTAGTTTTGTAGAAAGGCAAGTACAATCCAGAGCACTCACTATGGAGAGATCGGGGTTAAAATCCTCAGTCAGCTCTCCCCCAGCAGCCAGGGTTCTGTGCAGAGCTAGCACTGATAAGAAGACTGTAGGCAGATAAGGGGTCAGCAGATGAGGAGAGGACACTGACAGATGAGATTACACCCTAGGAGGGATGGAAGGACACATCCTTAGATATGAGGCCAGGGTTCATGCCAGGATGTGACCACCCCAAAAGTGAAGGACTACAGGTCCCAGCATGAACCCCTCAGAATTGAAGATGTGATGCCCCCCCCCCCCTAATCAGTAAAGAACTACAGGTCCCAGCATTAGCATGTGAAATCTATGGGGTCACACCCTTAATTCTCAGGGGTCCATGCTGGGACCTGTAGTCCTTCAATTTGGGGGGGCATCACATCCTTAGATATCAGGGGTTCATGCTGGGCCTTGTAGTACTTCAATTTTGGGGGATGTGACCTCCTCGGCACCCGCATGGAAGGGGTCACATCAGCAGCCAGCTGCAGGAGGGGCGTTCACTTTCCCGGGGTTCCAGTGTGTCGGACTGGTGGCAGGCTATAGGTGACAAGTGGCACACTGCATCTGGTGGCAGGCTACAGGTGAAAAGTGGCACACTGCATCTGGTGGCAGGCTATGGGTGGAAAGTGGCACACTGCATTTGGTGGCAGGCAACGGTGGCAAGTTAAATGCTGCATCTGGTGGCAGGCAACGGGTGGTAAGTGGCACACTGCATCTGGTGGGAAGTGACACGCTGCATCTGGTGACAAGTGACACGCTTCATCTGGTAGCAGGCAACAGTGGCAAGTGACAAGCTGCATCTAGTGGCAGGCAATGGTGGCAAGTGGCACACTGCATCAGGTGGCAAGTGACAAGCTCAAGGTCCCCACTGATTCTGCATTATGGTGAATTGAACAATTTCATTATATATTACAATGTAGTACAACACCAACCATTCGCCCGACAAATCACCCCTGCAGCCGAATTCCCCGTCAACCCCGAGACTACATTCCCCTAACCCCCCCCATCTTTTTTTGAGAAAGGGGGTGTCCCTGAATGGCATTTTGGAAATGTGGTCACCCTAGTGAAGACTGGCCCTTGCATGTTCCCGATTTCAGCAATATCTTGTATTTCATTTCTCATAGCAAGCATCCTGGCAGTGTTGCCAGAGCTGGAGAAGAGAGCTAGCTCTTGGGGTTTTGGAAAAAAAATGTGCACTTCCCTCCAAATGTACAATGCAGTGCTTAGTGCCACATGTAGCCATTGCAACTTTGTGTGGCTCATTGGTCCCCTGCAGACATTTATCTGTAATGTGTCATGTACTATGTCTCCAGTCTATGATTGACTGCTGAAGCATGCCCCCAGCCAGTCTCCAACAACCCCTGTAGCATGTTCATATTCTCTGACCATTTTCTTTATCAGGTCTGCAGTCTGACCATCTCCTATATCATATCTGCAGTCTCTGAGCATTTTCGGTATCATGTCTGCAGTCTCTGACCATCTCCTATATCATGTCTGCAGTCTCTGAGCATTTTCTGAATCATCTCTACAGTCTCTGACCATTTTCTGTATCATGTCTGCAGTCTCTGATCACCTCTTGTATCATGAGTGCAGTCTCTGACAGTCTCTTGGAGTATGTCTCCAGTTTCTGACAGTCTCTTGGAGCATGCCCGCAGTCTCTGACTGTCTCCTGTATCATGTCTCTTGTATCATGTCTGTAGTCTCTGATAGTCAGTTGGAGCATATCTGCAGTCTCTGACCATGTCTGCAGTCTCTGACAGTCTCTTGTATCATGTCCGCAGTCTCTGACCATCTCTTATATCATGTCTGCAGTCTTTGACCATCTTCTGTATTATGTCCATACCTCTGCTATGCATTCTCTGACTATTTTAATGAAGTTCTTTAAGTTAGGCTTAGACAAAGCAATCAAAGCATATTTTATAGGTACAAGGAAGCATGGGTTTTGTTTGACCACATCACATAAGCCGCTCCCGCTGATAGACACTTGACCGCGCCCACAATTTACCATGATGTAGCACGCCCCAGGTCTTTTTACTCCTCCAGTGTACCTCATTCTGAAGTTCAAAAGTTGGGAGGTATGAATTCCACATCCTTGCCACTCCTGCAGTAAAGAACCCTCTACGCAGTTTAAGGTTAAACCTCTTTTCTTCTAATTTTAGTGAGTGACCACGTGTCTTATTAAACTCCCTTCCACAAAAAAGTTTTATGCCTATTGTGGTGTCACCAGTATGGTATTTGTAAGTTGAATTCATATCTCCTCTCAAGCGTCTCTTCTCCAGAGAGAATAAGTTCAGTGCTCGCAACCTTTCTTTGTAACTAATATCCTCCAGACCCATTATTAGCTTTGTTGCCCTTCTTTGTATTCGCTCCATTTCCAGTACATCCTACCTGAGGACTGGTGCCCAGAACTAGACAGCATACTCCAGGTGAGGCCGGACCAAAGTCTTGTAGAGTGGGAGAATTATCTATCGCTTTATCCCTGGAGTTAATCCCCTTTTTAATGCATGCCAATATTCTGTTTACTTTGTTAGCAGCAGCTTGGCTTTGCATGCTATTGCTGAGCCTATCATCTAGGAAGAAACAAGCCGCTCACAGGACACTTACTCCTCTCTGGTAGTGAACGCCCTCACTCAGCCTCACAGGTGCTGGCTGTGCACAAATCTTGGAAAGCAAGGAAGAAAAATCTGGACGGCCGCACTTCCGTGTAGAAAAAAGCACATTTATTGTAATAAAAAACAAGTTCAAACAGGTCACATCACAAGTGGATAATGTGGGATAGCCTCTAACGCGTTTCACATCAACTGATGCTTACTCATAGCTATGAGTGCGGCCGTCCAGATTTTTCTTCCTTGCTTCCCTGAGCCTATCATCTACTAGGACTCCCAGATAATTTTCCATCCTAGATTCCCCCAGAGGTTCACCCCCTAGTGAGTAGATTGCAATCATATATTTGCCACCCAAATGCACTATTTTACATTTTTCTACATTAAACCTCATTTGCCATGTAGTTGCCCACCCCATTAATTTGTTCAGATCTTCTTGCAAGGTTTCCACATCCTGCGGAGAAGTTATTGCCCTGCTTAGCTTAGTATCGTCTGCAAATACAGAGATTGAGCTGTTTACCCCATCCTCCAGGTTGTTTATGAACAAAATTAAACAGGATTGGTCCCAGCACAGAACCCTGGGGGACCCCACTTCCCACCCCTGACCATGCCGAGTATCCCCATTTATCACACCCTCTGAACTCACCCTTGTAGCCAGATTTCAATCCACATACTCACCCTATGGTCCATGCCAACGGACCTTACTTTGTACAGTAAACGTTTATGGAGAACTTTATCTAGATGGCTGCTCACCTTCTCATAGAAGGTTAATAGATAGGTTTGGCAAGAACGATTCTTCATGAATCCATGCTGATTACTGCTAATGATACAGTTTTCATTACTAAAATATTGTATATAATCCCTTATCACACCCTCCAAGAGCTTGTATACTGTTGATGTTAGGCTAACTGGTCTGTAATTACCAGGGATGTATTTTGGCCCTTTTTAAAATATTAGTGCTACATTGGTGTCAGGAAAGGTTTCACCTGCTGGTGGCACTGTCAGACCTTTGGGTCACAGTACTGGTGTCCACCAGTGGGTGGACTCTTTGGTTCACTCTGTTGCAGTCAACACAGTTCTGGTTGTACCTTGTTAATGACAATTAGCTTCCGGTGCCCACGTTCCAGCCTGATGTTCCAGTGCCCACGGTCCAGCCTGATGTTCCGGTGCCCACTGTCCAGCCTGAAGTTCCAGTGTCCAAGGTCCAGCCTGAAGTTTCGGTGCCCACATTCCAGCCTGAAGTTCCGGTGCCCAAGGTCCAGCCTAAAGTTTTGGTGCCCACGGTCCAGCCTGAAGTTCCGGGCCCAGGGTCCAGCCTGATGTTCCGGTGCCCATTTCCCAGCCTAATGTTCCTGTGCCCGTCGCCCAGCCTACGGAGCCGGTGTCCCACGCCCAGCCTGTTGAGCAGGTGCCCGTCACCCAGCCTATTGAGCCGGTGCCCGTCACCTGGCCTGCTGAGCCGTGCCCGTTTTTCAGCCTACTGGGCCGGTGCCTGTTGTGCTTGCTGAATTGTCCCCGACGCCCAGCTCGCTGCTGCCGCTACCCAGCCTGCCCGCTGCCCGGCCTAATGTTCCAGTGTCTGCTGTCCAGTCTGATGACCCGATGCATGATGCCCAGCTCGATGATCCAGTTCCCGATGCCTGGGCTGATGTTCCAGTGCCCGCTGCTCGGCCCGATGTTCAAGTGTCTGTGCTCCAGTCTTATAATTCGATGCTTGATGATCCAGTTCCTGATGCCCGGCCTGATATTCCAGTACCCTCTGTCTGGCCTGATGTTCCAGTACCCTCTGTCTGGCCTGATGTTCCAGTACCCTCTGTCTGGCCTGATGTTCCAGTACCCTCTGTCCGGCCTGATGTGCCAGTGCCTCTGCCTGCCATCCAGTCTGCTGCCTGGCCTGATGTTCCAGTGCGCTGCCTGGCCTGATGTTCCAGTGCCTGCTGTCCAGTCTGATGATCTGATGCCCGATGTCCGGCTTGAGAATCCAGTTCTTGACGCCCGGCCCGATGTTCAATTGCTTGCTGTTCAGCCTGCTGTTCCAGCGCCTGCTCTCCAGTCGGATGATCCAATGCCCAGCTGGATGTGTCACTACCCGCTGCCCAGCCTGATGTGCCTCTGCCCGCTGCCCAGCCTTATGTGCCTCTGCCCCTTGCCCAGCTTGTTGTGCCTCTGCCCGCTGCCCAGCTTGATGTGCCGCTGCCCGCTGCCCGGCTTGAGGCCATGGACTTTTTACAGGTGCGACTAGTTGGAGCATCCGGAGGTCGCTCTTTTGAGGGGGGATACTGTCAGGAAAGGTTTCACCTGCTGGTGGCACTGTCAGACCTTTGGGCCGCAGCATTGGTGTCCACCAGTGGGTGTCTCCCAGCAGTCTGGAGTCGACAGCATCTGCTGCAGTCAGGCGTCACCTGAGACTGATTGCAGGAGGTGTTTATACCCGGCAGATGCTCATACATTTGCCTTGGTATTTTCCTTGAGCCCTGACCTATATTCCTGAATCTGTACCTGTACCTTGTGACCTGTTATCCTGTATCTTGTGTCCTGTGTTCCTGAACCCGACATCCATCCCTGGACCCCTGTCTTGCAGTCTTATCCCTTCCTCCTGTTGCCCTCGCCCTATTCCGTCCTGCTCCCTGCTCAATCTGACTGATCTCTCGTGTATGACTCTGGCTTTATTACGTTTATGATTATATCTCAATCCTGTACTCACGTTTGGTTTAGAGAGTTATTTTTGTGTGTCCCTGTGGTTGTTTGCTGGTTTGCTTTATTGTTTATGACTTATCCTTTTGATAAATATAACTTTTTCACTTTACACATGTTTGGTTCACTCTGTTGCAGTCAATACAGTTCTGGTTGTACCTTGTTAATGACAATTAGCTTTTCTCCAATCAGTTGGTACCTTTCAAGTCAGTAGACGGTCAGTAAAAATTAGGAACAATGGTCTGGCAATTACTTGACTGAGTTCCCTAAGTACCCTCGGGTGCAAGCCATCTGGTCCTGGTGATTTATTAATGTTAGGTTTCCCAAGTCTATTTCTAATTCTGTCTTCTGTTAGCCATGAGGGTGCTTCCTGCGATGTGTCATGAGGACAAACACTGTAGTTTTGGTTACTGAAGCCCCCCGATTCCCTCGTGAAGACTGGGGAGAAGAATAAATTCAATACCTTCGCCATCTCCCCATCCTTTGTAACCAGATGTCTTTCCTCATTCTTTAAGGGGCCAATATGGTCTGTTCTCCCTTTTTTACTGTAAAGAATTTTTGGGATTTTTTTTGCTCTCCTCCGCTATGTGTTTTTCGTGTTCTATCTTAGTCGCCCTAATTGCACCCTTACATATCTTGTTGCATTCTTTGTAAAGTCTGAATGCTGACGATGATCCCTTAGCCTTGTATTTTGTGAAGGCCTTCTCCTTTGCTTTTATATGCATTTTTACATCAGAGTTAAGCCATCCAGGACTTTTGCTCGCTCTTTTAAATTTATTTCCCAATGGAATGCACTGGCTAATGCCCTTATGTAATATGCTCTTAAAGCAAACCCATCTCTCCTCCGTGTTTTTTGTTTCTAAGATTTTATCCCAATTTATATCTTTTAGCAAGGTTCATAGCTTAGGGAAGTTTGCTCTTTTGAAATTCAGTGTCTTTGTGTTCCCCTTGTGTTTCCTATATGTGTGATTTATAATGAAGGGAATTGACCTGTGATCGCTGTTTCCTAAATTGCCCCGTATTTCCACATCTGTGATCAGGTCTGTATTGTTGGTAATCAGTAGATCTAGTAATGCCTTGTTTCTAGTTAGTGTGTCTACCATCTGACCCATGAAATTGTCCTGCAAGACATTTAGTAACTGGCGAGCCTTAGACGAATGCGTGGTTCCCTCCGCCCAGTCTATGTCTGGATAATTAATATCCCCCCATTATGATGACACTTCCCATCCTTCCTGCTAATCCAAATTGTGATAGGAGGTTGATCTCCCCCTCCTCCCTCAGGTTAGGGGGCCTATAGCATACTCCCAGTATTATTTTCTCCTTAGCTTCATCCCTTTGGAGCTCTACCCATAAGGATTTCACCTCCTCCCTAACTCCCTTATTGATATCATCTCTCACATTCACTTGTACATTATTCTTATATATATAGGCATACCCCTCCCTTTTTTACCCTCTCTATCCCTGCGATAAAGGGAATACCCTTGAATGGTTGCCAGCCAATCATGAGAGCTGTTAAAATCCATACATGCAATCCATACATACAAAGAAACCAAAACAAATAAGTTCAGAAATTAAGTTATGTGTAAAAAAAATGGAATGACACAGGGAAAAAGTATTGAAGACGCTAACTAAAATATATTTAATGCGTCATACAAAAACCTTTGTTAGTAATGACAGCTTCAAGAAGCCTCCTGTATGGAAAAACTAGTCGCATGCATTGCTCAGGTGCGATTTGGGCCCATTCTTCCATAAAGTCTTTACATTTTGAAGGTTCTGTGGGTATCTTCTATGAACTTTGATCTTTAGTTCTTTCCATATATTTTCTACTGGATTCAAGTCACATGATGTTTGCCAGTAACGTATGTTGAAAAACAACCCTACACTATGATGTTCCCACCTCCAAACTTCACTGTTGGTATGGTGTTTTTGGGGTGATGTGCAGTGCCATTTGACCTCCAAACATGGTGTGTATTATAGCATCCAAAGAGTTCAATTTTGGTCTCATCTGACCAGACTATATAATCCTAGTATTTCACAGGCTTGTCTAAATGTTGTGCAGCAAACTTTAAACAAGCTTCAACTGAATGCCGGTGGCAGGATGAGAAACAGGATTTCAGCTAAATGCTGCCCCTACATCCCCTCCTCTACTGGTTTCGTGATCTGCAACCAAGGAACTCGATCTACCCATCACCTGCCTGCGATCAATGAGTTGCCGACCCCCAGCCTAGATGTACAACTGCACAAGAGCATATGTAGACCACATTCTGCAGTTTGTGAGACAGATGCCTTACATGTCCTCATTCGGGTGTTTTTTAAATATTACATGCCAAAGCCAGTGTCGTCTACAACAGTGAAAAGAAGACTTACAGACTGTTCGCACTAGAAAGTGGTGCTGGAAACCTGCGTTTCGATGCGATCTGCACCAGGTGTTAGTGCAATGTTAACGACACTTTAAACGCGGGTCGCAAATGCAGTGCATTTGCCTGCACTGGATTGCATGGTACAGAAGTATCATGCAATGTTGTTGCAGTGTGTTTCCAAAAGTAGTACATGTATTACTTTTGGTATGGTGCGATTTCTGCCCATTCAAAATGAATGGATTAAAACTGCACTGCACATAGCTGCATGTGCTTGTTCCTGTGCAATTCCTACTGTGAACCGGCCTTCAAGGATGCTAAGTTTCAAAGAAAAACTGAAACCACCAAAAAAATATTAAAAGAGAACATAGATATTGGATGATTGGAAAAGTGACTTATGAAGGGATAGTTCAGCTTTACTGTATCTTCAGGAATAAATGTACTAGAAGTCAATCACACATTTGGGATAATCTACAGAATTGACAGGTTGAAATTTCCTTTGAAAACCTTCACAAACTTATGGCTAGAAGGCCAACAATCTGCAAAAGATGTCATTGCTGCAAAATGTAGGATTCCTTGATGAATGTATAGTTTGATGAATAGAACAGTGTCATAGATGGCAGTGGTAAGTGAAGAGATGAGAAAGAAAGATGGCACTAGGCCCCCTAGAAGCAAGCTTTGGCCAATTGCCCGCTATTGTGAGAATACTCTAATTATGCAAAAGCATTTTTTTAGTATGTTGGCGTTAAATCCTGAACCTAACATTTATTGTCTGGGGACCATGACAAACAACAACATTAAAGGTAGTAGTATGAAATAAAATAAAGGTTTATACATTTACTGGGCGATTCCCCACTTTCAAATCATAACTATATGTTATGGGACGCAGTAGAAATACTATTAAGGAACCTGCCTGTCCAATCTCCATCTGAAAAGCAATACTGCTATTAAAGCACAATATTTAATTGCTTTCATAGCAATTTTTTTTAGAGGTTCACAAATTACATAAAAATTCAATTCAAAGTCTAGCTGCCAAATGTTATTGGTGTTGGGCACCACAGTAGTTGCAAGGTCTATGGCTACAGTTATGACCTTGCTTTTAACGCTAATATATATATATATGAGTGTAGCAAAGTCTTTAGCCTCTTCCAGTCTAATGAGGACCTCTAAGGCAAAGATAGCAGACATCTCTCCATATGTAGCTGGTTCTGAGGCATAGTGGCTGCAAAGATGATTAAAGTCATTGGGCGCCAGACACTTCTTGGATGTAAAAGAGGTTTTATTTCTTTTAACAGTCCTTTTTGTACTTTTGGGGGAAAGAGGGTTAGGGCCAGGACACACTTAAGTAGTTGTAGATTCAATTGCCAGACTCCGAGACTTCAATAGGAGGACAGCCGTGCAGGGAAAGGCCCCAGCAAAGCTCCACATCTGCACATGCAGGAATGCTGTCTCCTATGGCAACAGTCTAATAGTTCCTAACTCAAACATAACAATTCCTTCAGCTTCACTACAACTGCTTCTTGTAGTTCTTCAACACTGAGCTCCATGTCTCCCACTAGACCCGACCCTCTGATTCACTGACTCTGAATCCCTTGAGCTCCTTCAATCTGTGCGGTGGTATCTCCCTCAAGCGTCACCCATGCTTCCCTGCTGGGTCCCTAGTTTGGCACTCCAGATACTTCCCAAGCTTCACCCTGCTGACTGGCTCGGTCCCTGGCTTGACACACAAGGCTGCTCTGCAAACGTCACCTCCGCTGGTTTGGTCCCTGAGTTGATCACTGCCTGAAGTATCACGATTCTCCACAGTGACCATTCGGTGAGAATACTGCTCCGGTACTTGCTTCAGTTACTCACTGTGGTCCCTGTTAAAGGTGGTTGGTCCCTTAGCGGTTACAGCTCCCTTTCTACCTCCGACCATGTCAGGCTCTCCGACCGGCAGAACCGTCACTTTTGGTTGGGTCGTCAATCCCAACCCTGCGCTGCCCTCTTACTTCTGGATAGTCCCTCAAACAGCCTGGCAGCCAGATGTCCCCGGGATAGGCCCAATCTCCGGTCTAGCAGCCCGGGGTGCACGACACACGTCCACCCAGACAGCCGTCCAGGTGGCACAGAACATAGATCACCTGACTCCACCCAAATATATAGGTGCTCCTTGCAGGCCATGACCTGTGGTCTGATGAGACCAAGATAAACTTATTTGGTTCAGATGGTGTCAAGCGTGTGTGGCAGAAACCAGGTGAGGAATACAAAGACAAGTGTGTCTTGCCTACAGTCAAGCATGGTTTTGGGAGTGTAATGGTCTGGGGCTGCATGAGTGCTGCCAGCACTGGGAAGCTACAGTTCATTGAGGGAACCATGAATGCCAACATGAACTGTGACATACTGAAGCAGAGCATGATCCCCTCCTTTCAGGGACTGGGCTGATAATGACCCCAAACACACCTCCAAGACCACCATTGCTTTGTTAAAGAAGCTGAGGGTAAAGGCGATGGATTGGCCAAGTATGTCTCCAGACATAAACCCTATTGAGCATCTGTGGGGCATCTTCAAATGGAAGGTGAAGGAACGCAAGGTCTCTAACATCCACCAGCTACGTGATGTTGTCATGGAGGAGTGGAAGAGGACTCCAGTGGCAACCTGTGAAGCTCTGGTGAATTCCATGCCCAAGATGGTTAAAGCAGTGCTGTAAAATAATGGTGGCCACACACACTTTAGATGCAATTTGGACATTTTCACTTAAGGGTGTACTCACTTTTGTTGCCAGCAGTTTAGACATTAATGGCTGTGTGTTGAGTTATTTTGAGGGGACAACAAATTTACACTGTTATA
Organism: Lithobates clamitans; assembly: GCA_037952925.1. Taxonomy (NCBI): domain Eukaryota; kingdom Metazoa; phylum Chordata; class Amphibia; order Anura; family Ranidae; genus Lithobates; species Lithobates clamitans. Next base: position 5,647,614 of record JBBGZY010000108.1, on the reverse strand, counting down.
CAAGCTGTACACTCACTACTTTACATTGTAGCAAAGTGTCATTTCTTCAGTGTTGTCACATAAAAAGGTATAATAAAATATTTACAAAAATGTGAAGGATGTACTCACTTTTGTGAGATACTGTACATGCATATAAACACACAGCAGGTAAAATAAGTATTCAACACGTCGCCATTTTTCTAGGTAAATATATTTCTAAAGGTGCTACTGACATGACATTTTCCCCACATGTCGATAACAACCCATGCAATCCATACATATAAAGAAACCAAAACAAAAAAGTTCAGAAATTAGGTCATATGTAATAAAACGAAATGATACAGGGAAAAAGTATTTAACACATGAAGAAAGTTAGGTGCAAAAAGGCATGGAAAGCAAAGACACCAGCTGGAAGCTATCAGTAATTAGAAAGCAATTCTGCCCCTTGTCAGTACAAATTAATATCAGCTCGTTCAGTCTCAACTGATGGCCTATAACAAGGTGTCTCATTACCAAGGTGTCACACAAGAAACATCTCATGATGGGTAAAAGCAAAGCGCTCTCCCAAGACCTTCACAACCTTATTGTTGCAAAACATACTGATGACATTGGTTACAGAAGGATTTCTAAACTTCTGAATGTTCCAGTGAGCACTGTTGAGGCCATAATCTGGAAGTGGAAAGAACATCATTTCACCTTAAACTGGCCACAACCAGGTGCTCCTCGCACAATTTCTGACAGACGAGTGAAAAGAATCAGAAGCCAAGAACCACTGGTGTAGAGCTTCAGAAAGACCTGGAATTAGCAGGTACAATTTTTTCAATTAAAACAAAAAAGTAATGCACTCAACTGCCATGGCCTGAATGCACACTCAATACGCAAGACTCCATTGCTAAAGAAAATGCATGTTGAAGCTTGTTTAAACTTTGCTGCATAACATTTAGACAAGCCTGTGAAATGCTGGAAGAATATAGTCTGGTCAGATGAGACCAAAATGGAACTTCTTGGATGCCATTATACACACCATGTTTGGAGGTCAAATAGCACTGCACATCACCCCAAAAACACCATACCAACAGTGAAGTTTGGAGGTGGGAACATCATGGTGTGGGGCTGTTTTTTCAGCATATGGTACTGGCAAACTTCATATCATTGAAGGAAGGATGAATGGAAAAATGTACCAAGACATTCCTGATAACAATCTGCGCCATCTACCAAGATGATGAAGATAAAACGAGAGTGGACAATTCAGCAGGACATTGATCCCAAACACAAAGCCAAGGAAACTCTCAATTTGTTTCAAAGTAAGAAAATAAAGTTGCTAGAATGGCCCTGCCAATCACCTGACTTGAATCCAATAGAAAATATATGGAAAGAACTAAAGAAAAGAGTTCATAGAGAAGAGGGTCACATAACCTTCAAGATTTGAAGACTGTGTGGAAGAATAGGCTAAAATCACACCTGAGCAATGTCACAACCCACAACCTACCTGTACCAACCGAGGGGGGCCCTCGCATTTGCAGCATGTCAGTCCTTGGCAGTCTTGTTGGTGGTCTGCGTCCTGTGGCACCCTCATGTAAGAATAGTGAGGCCTCTAGCACGTCTGATGGCATCCTCATATCAAGATGGCAGCACCAAAGTGCTTCCAGTTATAGACAGCAATTACATCTCTTCCACAACACCCTCAGGAGGTAATTTCCTGTTTAATCACTATAAAGCTGAGAGGTTCCAGAGAGAGAGTGCTCAGTTACTTTAGATCTACCCATAGCGTGTGCATGTTCCTTACAGTGTGATATTGACCTTTGGTACGTTTATTGATTCTTTGCTGCCTGCCCTAAACCTTCTGCTACGTTTGACTTTTGATTATTGGACTTTCCCTTTTGTACCACATTTTTGGAAATTGTGCTGGATTCACCTCCTGAGTTTCCTTATCCAGAGTGTTTTCCCCCTTCTATTGGGCTCCCTATAACCAAACACTGACAAAACTACTGAGCCAGTATGGAGTCCGTGGGGTTGGCTGAAGCATTAGCGACATTGACTCAACAGATAAGCATGCTGGCAGTGTCTGTGCAAGACCTAAAAACGAATCAAATAAACTTAAAAGACAATCAAGCAAGACCAATTGGTTAATAAACCTACACCTGCTTCTGTGCCTGAAGCACCTGTGACGTATCCAGAAAGAGGTGCTGCTGCTCCTGCACCAAAGTCGCATTACTTGTTAAATTCATTGGAGATCGCTCATCCTATCGAACATTTATTACCACATGCCAGATTCTCTTTTCTCTACAAACCCGTACCTATGCAACAGGTTTTGTCAGAATACGGGCCATGGTCTCTGTATTGACTGGTGAACCTTAGACCTGGGCACATCATTTATTACATATACATAGCCCTATATTTAATTTTTGGAGTTCCTTCATAAAAGCTATGGATGCACTGTATGAAGATCCCCATAAAGTAGCCTCTGCCGCAGCCTCACTCTGAGCCCTCAATCAAGGAAGAAGAAATGTTGAGGAATATATTACTGTAATTTTGTCATCTTGCGGTAGCATCTAACTGGAATGAACCCGCTCTACTAGATCAGTTTAGCTTAGGACTTTCTGAAACCCTGAAGGATGAGTTGGCCAGAGTCGGTGTTCCATCCACACTTGCAAGCACTGTCTCCTTGTGTATACAGATCAATTGCAGATTATGAGAGAGAAAAAAAGAACGGGCCAATACTTACACTATTCCTCAGAGGTGCAACTTCTCTGCCCCTTGCAATCCTGACATATACTCTCAAGCTCCCACAGATGAAACAATGCAGATTGGAATAGCCTGAGGACCTCTCTCTGATATAGAGAGATTTCCCTGTACATCTAAAGGACTATGCTTTTATTGTGGAAAGCCAGGACATCAAGTGAAGGAATGTAAAGCCAAGCCAAGTTCTAGGGGAGATAAGCAATCCAATATATCCTACACCTCACAACATTTGCTACATACCATGTCCTCTCATTTGGTTATCTCTCTCTCTTTACAGTGGAATAAAAAAACCTGTGAATATTAATGCAATGTTCGATTCCGGAGCTAGTGGCTGCTTTATGCACACTACATTAGCTAAAACTTTGTCAGTACCTACTTCCAATAAAGAGGTACCTACATAAATACAGGTAACAGATGGAACTCCTCTAGAAATGACCGTGGGATCATGCCATAGAGAGACACTCTCTTTTAACCTTGTCTGTTGTCCCATTTTCCGCTGGTATTAGGAATAAATTGATTACGGAGACAAAACCCTGTAGTAGACTGGCAAACTGGTGTATTAAAGTTTTCTTCTACGCACTGTCTATCTGGTTGTCTAATACCTCAAGCTTTGAATCTGACCTTGGAGCCTACTACTAATGACAACAATATGTCAAAGATTCCTGTACACTATTTGGCCTTTGTTGATGTTTTTGAGAAGAAAGGGGCTTATACTCTCCCTCCTCACCAAGATTATGATTGTCCTATCGAATTGTTACCAGGGGCTCCAATACCTTATGGCAGGACATATCCCCTTGTAGAGCCTGCATTACAAGTTTTAAAAGAATACACTGATGAAAATTTAAAGAAAGGTTTCATAAGGCCATTTACCGCCCCTGCTGGCGCTGGGATTTTTTTTTTGTAGGGAAAAAAGATGGAGGCTATGTCTATGCGTGGATTATTGAGCCAAGAATGCTATTACCATTAAAAATAAATATCCACTGCCTTTAATTCCTGAATTAATGGAAAGATTGCGTTCTGCTACCATTTACAGCAAGATCAATCTATGAGGTGCTTATAACTTAGTGAGGATTAGAACTGAACATGAATGGAAAACTGCCTTCTGTTCTCGTTATGGACATCATGAATATTTGGTAATGACATTCGGATTATGTAAAGCTCTTGCCACATTCCAGCAGTTTGTCAATGATGTTCTGCGGGATATTCTAGACGCCTATGTAGTAGTATACCTGGATGATATATTGATATACTCTACCACAGAGAAAGAACATATTGAACATGTTAAGACAGTGTTGTCCCTACTAAGGACTCATCGTTTGTATGCAAAACTAGAAAAATGTGCTTTCTATGTGAAAACTGTAGTTTTCCTGGGGTATATTATTTCACCTGGTTGCATAGAGATGTACACCTCCAACTACTTTATGCATACAAGAAGTGTTTCATCTTCATGGTTTACCAGAATCCATTGTTACAGACAGAGGATCTCAATTTACATCGAAATTCTGGGCTGACATCTGTAGGGGTCTTCATATCCAACGCTCATTGTCAACCGCTTTTCATCCTCAATCAAATGGCCAAACAGAACGTACCAACCAAACCTTAGAACAATACCTGCAATGTTATACAACCTATCTTCAGGATGATTGGGATTCATATCTATCTTTAGTCGAATTTGCATATAATAATCAATTCCACAATTCATTAACTCCTCTTCATTCTATGCTAATTATGGCTACCATCCCACTATGTTACCTGGATCCCCAGTTGCTGATACTGTACCTGCTGCTAACAATAGTTTGGAAGAAATTGTGAAGAGATTTTCAGTACTAAAGAAAACCATAACTTGTGCCCAGACTAGGTATAAGGCCTATGCGGACAGAAACTGAGATCCTGCCCCTCAGTACCAACCAGATGATCGAGTATGGTTGTCCACCTTGTTCCACCTTGTTCCTAAAACGGAAATGTCCTACCCGAAAATTAGGACCAAGATATGTGGGACCCTTTGCTATTGAATGTACAATTTTCCCCGTTTCAATCAAATTGAGTCTACCTGATTCCTATAGGGTTCATCCCATCTTTCATATTTCTCTGTTAAAGCCTGCTGTCCCAGATCCTTGTCCCTCTCGCTCCCTATCTATGGCTGATCCTATTACTGTAAATGAAGAGGAAGACTATGAGGTTGAGGACATCTTAGATACTAGATTACACCATGGTCATCTGGAATACTTGATTCACTGGAAAGCCTACAGTGTTGAAGATCGTTCATGGGTTCCTGCCTCTGATGTGCATGTTTCTGCACTTTTAAGCTATAGTGGGGCCTCTAGAACATGTCTGATGGCATCCCCATATCAAGATGGCAGCACCGAAATGCTTCCTGTTATAGACAGCAATTGCATCACTTCCACCACCCTCTCCAGAGGTTATTTCCTGTTTAATCACTAAAAAGCTGAGAGGTTCCAGAGAGAGAGTGCTCAGTTGTCTTAGAGCTACCCACAGTGTGTACCTGTTCCTTGCCGTGTGATATTGCTACCTGACCTTTGCTACGTTTACTGACTCTGATCCTTTGCTGCCTGCCCTGATCTTCTGCTACGTTTGACTTTGATTATCGGACTTTCCCTTTTGTATCACGTTTTTGGAAATTGCGCTGGATTCACCTCCTGAGTATCCTTATCCAAGGTGTGTACCCCTGCTATTGGGCTCCCCATACCCAAACACTGACACATGTGACTAGTTTCTCCATACAGGAGGCATCTCAAGGCTCTCATTACCAACAAAGGATTTTGTACGAAGTATTAAATACATTTCAGTTAGCCTGTTTAATACCTTTTTCTGTGTCATTCCATTTTATTACATAACTTAATTTCTGAATGTATTTGTTTTGGTTTCTTTATATGGATTGCATGGATTGTTACCAATACATGGTAAAAATTCCATGTCAATAGCACCTTTACAGATATATTTACCTAGAAAAAACGGTGACGTGTTCAATAATTATTTTACCCACTGTATATAAAGTAAATTTGTGGAAAATCATAATTACATATACAATTGCAGGGGTAAGCCATATTTTTTACATTTCCACTTAATAGTAAGTACCATCTATGAAAGGGTGATTTAGTATTTAGATAATTAAGCTTTGAAATTAACACGAGGCATCAGAGTTCTAAAAGAAAACAAAAAGCCTTTGCCTTAATTTGCTAGGTACATTATTCCAAAAATTCGAAATACCGGTAATTTAATGGCAAGCATTATTAAGCTGCATCGACAAACAGAAATGGTGGTTGCAAGTTGGTGTTCTGTGATGTGAAAGGAAGCTGTGATGAGAGGAAGCACTGTGATGTGAAAGGAAGCCATAACATGAACAAAGGGGACTGTAATGTGGTGAAGGGAAATGTGATGTAAAAGGGGGGGAGTCTGAGAACACTGATGTAAAAGGGGCAACTGTGAGGGGGACTCTCTGATGTGAAGGGGGACTATGATGTAAAGCAGGGGGCCTTGCTGTGTAGGGGTGACTGTGATGTAAAGCGGTGGCTTTGATGTGATGGCGGGACCGAGGACATTGATATAAAAGGGGAAGCTGTAATATGAGGTGAATACTGTGATGTAAAGTGGGGGGGGGGGATGATGTGAAGCATCTGAGTCCTAGCATAAACATGAGATTTGGACCCCATACAGGTAGAAAATTTTACTGGCCAGTCCTTGAATTTTGATTCAATACCGTTGGGCTAGAGTATTTGTCATGTTTTTACTGCTAACTAAAAAAATGTTTACATCCTACCCCACTCATACCACAAACAGATGTAGAGGGAACCTCCCTGAAAATAGAACGAGGAAATTGGTCATTTTAAGCTGTTTGCTAAACCCACTAACTTATTAAAATATACCAATTTTATTGAAAAATCCTTAAAATTTTATACATAATACTTATATTATTGTACTTACAATTTCAGTTGCAACTCAGATCCTGTTTGAAACATCCCATATTAATTCAAAGCTTCAAATGTATATTCAAAGGTGTATTATATGTTCATCTCCCCAGCGCTTTTGTTGTTCAACCCCAACATTTTTATTTTGTTCATAAACATCTCCAAACTATCATTCATAATGAAAAAAATTTCTATAAAAGAACAATTTCCTTCTCTGAGAACATGTGTAAAGTATCTGATAGTATCACATCCATGCATGTATCCAAAAATTGCAATAACCCATACAGTGAACACACATATATAAATATATATATATATATATATATATATATATATATATATATATATATATATATATATATATATATATATATATATATATACACCGGTGTATATGTATATATATATATATATATATATATATATATATATATATATATATATATATATATATATATATATATATATACACATATACATATACATACATACACACACCAAAGATACAGAATGCAGGGCTTTTGGCGCACTTCCAGAAATCCAGAAAACATTGCAAAAATGCGCAATCTAATACAATCTCTGGGACCGTAGCTAAAAACTTGGGTAAAATGTGCGAAAACTGCACATATACTCACACTGTGGCCAAACCGCAGCGCACCAGTGTGAACCCAGCCTTAGGATCACTATAATTTTTGCCCAATACATACTAAAGCCTCGTACACACGATCAGATTTTCTAGACAAAACCGCAAACTTTTGTCCGAAGGGCATTGGCCCCAAACTTGTCTTGCATACAAACGGCACACAATTGTCGGCAAAAGTAGTGATGTACTATGTGGTTTTTCAGCTCTTTAGCGCCACCCTTTGTTTTTTAGTTTGCGCTTTTCAGTTTGTTTCTGAACGGCCGTTCGGTAACCAGCTACGTTGCATAATCGGAGGAGATAACGTGTTATTTATTATTGGCCTTGGGGTTATTGTTTTGACCCAAGTCCACTCCAGGAAAAGGAGAAGGAGGTTTTCTTGGACCAAAAATTGGTTGCTTTTTTTAATCGTGACCAATTATGTCATATGCCTTTGCTGCGGGAGCTCCAGGAGAATAATCCAGATGTTTTTCAGAATTATCTCTGGATGACGGACCCCTGCTTTCACCAACTCCTGGCATTGTTGACCCCCTATATTAAGAAGCAGGACACATGCATGAGGCTTTTATTTTATTTTTTGGTTGAATAATGATTTGATTTGGTATATTTTCTATATTTTTGGATGCATAGAATGCAATTTTTGGTTAAGTTATATTGGCAGATAGCATGTCTAATTTTATTTGTTTTCTTTTTTCAATGCACAATAAAAAAATTGTGGAGAATAATACTTGGTTATGTGTTTTACATGTAGGCAGTTACATTTTAAAAAATACAATGTAAAATTAACAAGGGACACCAACATAGTTGTATCCTTGATCTTAAAAACTACGGGATAATGGTGTTGTGGTAACTTGCACCAAAAAAAAACAAAAAAAAAAAACAACAAGCATAATAATATTATTCTTGATTCACGGTGGGGGACCAGATGCGCGTGGCCGGCGATTGCAGGCACAAGAGCCAGAAAGGGGATGTGTGTATGTAAACACACAAATCCCTGTTCTGACAGGAGAGGTGAGACAGATTGTCTGTTCCTACTAATCAGGAAAAGCAATACGTCTCCTCCTCTAGTCAGTCACACCCCCCCCCCACAGTTAGAAACACACACTAGGGAACACATTTAACCCCTTGATCGCCCCCTAGTGTAAACCCCTTTCCTATCAGTGACATTTACACAGTAATCAGTGCATTTTTATAACACTGATCGCTGTATAAATGTCAATGGTCCCAAAAATGTGTCAAAAGTGTCCGATCTGTCCGCCGCCATGTCGCAGTCCCGCTAAAAATTGCAGATCGCCGCCATTACTAGTAAAAAAAAATAATAAAAATGCCATAAATGTAATCCCTATTTTATAGTCACTATAACTTTTGCGCAAACCAATCAATATACGCTTATTGCGGTTGTTTTTACCAAAAATATGTAGAAGAATATATATTGGCCTAAACTGAAATTTCTTTTTTTTATTATAGCAAAATGTTTAAAAAATTGTTGCTTTATTTGTAAAAAAAAACTGAAAACCATTTATCATTTTCCTTCCACTTCACAATTATGTGGCACTTTGTGTTGGTCTATCACATAAAATCCCAATAAAATACATTTACATTTTTGGTTGTAACATGACAAAATGTGGAAAATTTTAAGGGGTATGAATACTTTTTCAAGGCACTGTAACATGCTCCACTCTTATATAACAAATGGCCTCTTACCGAATATAAAAAGACTCTAACCCAGGGTTTAGCCACGCATCAGTGAGATGGAAAAAAAGACTTCAGAGGCCCCCTTAGACCTTCAATAGGGAACTCCGGATCTCGCAGCATCGTGGCAAATACGATGTCATACATCCAACACAAATCATGTACAGTGCCTTGCAAAAGTATTCACCCCCTTGGCTTTTTACCTATTTTGTTACATTACAGCCTTTAGTTCAGTGTTTTTTTAATCTGAATTATATGTGATGGAACAGAACACAATAGTCTAAGTTGGTGAAGTAAAATTAGAAAAATGTATACATAAAACAATTTTTCAGAAATAAAAAATTGATAATTGGCATGTGCGTATGTATTCACCCCCTTTGTTATGAAGCCCATAAAAAGCTCCGATGCAACCAATTACCTTCAGAAGTCACATAATTAGTGAAATGATGTCCACCTGTGTGCAATCCAAGTGTCACATGATCTGTCATTACATATACACACCTTTTTGAACGGCCCCAGAGGCTGCAACACCTAAGCAAGAGACGCCACTAACCAAACACCGCCATGAAGACCAAAGAACTTTCCAAACAAGTAAGGTACAATGTTGTTGAGAAATACAAGTCAGGGTTAGGTTATAAAAAAAATATCCAAATCTTTGATGATCCAGGAGCACCATCAAATCTATCATAACCAAATGGAAAGAACACGGCACAACAGCAAACCTGCCAAGAGACGGCCACACACTAAAACTCATGGGCTGGGCAAGGAGGGCATTAATCGGAGATTCAGCACAGAGACCTAAGGTAACCCTGGAGGAGCTGCAGAGTTCCACAGCAGAGACTGGAGTATCTGTACATAGGGCGACAATAAGCCGTACGCTCCATAGAGTTGGGCTTTATGGCAGAGTGGCCAGAAGAAAGCCATTACTTTCAGCAAAAAACAAAATGGCACGTTTTGAGTTTGTGAAAAGGCATGTGGGAAACTCTCAAAATGTATGGGAGATGGGTGCTCTGGTCTAATGAGACTAAAACTGAACTTTTTGGCCATCATAGAAAATGCGATGTCTGGCTCAAACCTAACACATCACCCAGAGAACACCATCCCCCACAGTAAAACATGGTGGTGGCAGTATAATGCTGCGGGGATGTTTTTCAGCAGTCGGGACTGGGAAACTGGTCAGAGTATAGGGAAAGATGGATGGTGCTAAATACAGGGGTATTCTTGAGCAATACCTATACCACTCTGTGTGTGATTTGAGGCTAGGATGGAGGTTCAACTTCCAGCAGGACAATGACCCCAAACACACTGCTAAAGCAACACTTGAGTGGTTTAAGGGGAAACATGTAAATGTGTTGGAATGGCCTAGTCAAAGCCCAGACCTCAATCTAATAGAAAATCTGTGGTCAGACTTAAAGATTGCTGTTCACAAGCGCAAACCATCCAACTTGAACGAGCTGGAACAGTTTTGCAAGGAGGAATGGGCAAAAATCCCAATGGTAAGATGTGGCAAGCTCATAGAGACTTATCCAAAGTGACTTGGAGCTGTGATAGCCGCAAAAAGTGGCTCTACAAGGTATTGACTTTAGGGGGTGAACAGTTATGCACATTGACTTTTTTCTGTTATTTTGTCCTATTTGTTGTTTGCTTCACAATAAAAAAAAAAAAAAAATCTTCAAAGTTGTGGGCATGTTCTGTAAACTAAATGATGCAAATCCTCAAACAATCCATGCTAATTCCAGGTTGTGAGGCAACAAAACACGAAAAATGCCAAGGGGGTGAATACTTTTGCAAGACACTGTACATATGTAAAGAGGAAGAGAATTGCTCATTGCACAATTTCCATAAAAAGCAAGTACTTTATTAAAACAAGTATTATACTCACAAAAAGTGATAAAACATCAGGCAGTGTGTATATCATCCTGCGCCCTGGTGGGCGTACTGATGTCACCGCTGAGTCCTCCGCCCGATGTATGTTTTGTCTAAAGACGTCGTCACTGGGGCAATGGAGATCTCTGAATTGAGTCTTTTTTGCCATACCTGGAGTGAGCGGTTTTCTAACTGATGCGTGGCTAGACCCTGGGTTAGGGTCTTTATGTTTGGTAAGAGGCCATTTGTTATATAAAAGTGGAGCACGTTAGGTGAGCACTTGGCAAGCACATGTGCAGCACTATTTTCACCAGTGACATAGTTTATGTGACTATTTAATAAATCCCAAATTATGCTTACAATCATCTTTTATAAACCTGCTGATCAATACGCTTTTTTCTTAAAAATAGCTGCCATTGCAAACCATGGTTGGAAAGTGTTCCCAAAAGTCAACAGTATAGACTTACAAAAAACTGTACTACTGATAAAGAATGTTTAGAGCAGTCAAATAAGAGGAAGTAAGATCTTGAGAAGTGATTTGAGCATTAAGGATTAGAGAAGGAGGTGCAGAACGTCTTATTAGAAGAGAAGGATAGGAGATTTTTTATAAAGAAACAAAAATACTAATGCAGATACATCAGTTTAACTGTGCTTTTATTACAGATTATATGAAGGATACTGGAAGAGTGAAAAAAAGCTCAAAAAGTTGCTGGCATATTCTAAAAAACTAAAAATAAATTGTGTGATATTCTGCCTGAGCAACCCAAAAGCATCTTTACAAGGACACCCAGTCTTAAGCCTCGTACACGTGATCGGATTGTTTGCCAACAGAGCGTCAGACTTTTGTCAAAAGGGCGTGTGCCTGGATCTTGTCTTGCATACTAACAGCACACAATTGTCGGCCAACAAACACAAACGTATTGACGTACTACGTGGAACTTCAGCTCTTGAGCGCCACCCTTTGGGTACCTTCTGCTAATGTCGTGTTTGGTAAGCATTGATTCCGAGCATGCGTGTTTGTACTTTGGACTTTTGTGTGATGGACTTGTGTACAGATGATACGAAAATCTGACAACAGACCGTTGTCTGCCAAAAATTTACTAGCCAGCCATCCAACATTTGTTGGCCGTAAGTTGGACAACAATTGTCTAAAGGAGCGTACTAATGGTTGGATTTTAGGCCAACAGTCTGTCATCACACGATCCCCTGCCAACAATCAGATCATGTGTACGAGGCTTAAGAGACAGGTTACTTTATAGTTTGTTAAGGATTCAAAAATCTTCCACTATAGGACAACCTTAAAAGATTCTTTGCATGTAACAAAAGGGGTCTGTTTGTAATATTTGTAATCGGAAATATAGCAATGTCCATTCTTGTTTTTACGAATTTTTAAGAATGAATGTAAAAATTGCAATTTTGTCAATGTGACTTTTAGCCCAAGACCAAAACAGAAGCATAAGGCCGGCCATAGACAGTTCAAATCTCGAAATTCAAATGTGTGGGCAGGCTGAATTTACCAAGTTGATCATTTGATCTGAATGGATACACAGAGCTGTCGCTCGGGTGCCAACATAGCAAGCTGCTTGCCGTGAGGGCATTCGACAGAAGGGAGGGGCCAGAAGCGCCAGCGGGGGACCCCGTAAAGAGGAGGATCCAGGCTGCTCTGTGCAATACCACTGCACAGAGCAGGTAAGTATGACATGTTTGTTATTTTTATAGAGAAGAAAAGGAGACTTTAGTTTTTTACATTTTACACAATCTCAGTCTGTACGTTGTGCTTAGCATCTCCTATTCCACACCATCGTACTTTATACTAGGGGTGCACCAAATGGGTTTTTTTGTGCCGAAACCGATACCGAAAATGAAAAATACACTAGGCCGAAAACCGATACCGAAAATAAACAGTTTTTTAAAAATATTTATATTTTTATATACAATTGTATTATATTTGACATTTAAATTAATATTATCAATTTAAATTATTATGAATTTATTGTTGGCCATTATTGGCACCTTTGGTGCAAGAAAAGCTCAAGAAAATTCAGTCCGCAGTCTCTTACCATCTGATACAGGAGATGATCAGAGACTGCAGACATGCTACAGGACATAGTCAGAGACTGCAGATATGCTACAGGAGATGGTCAGAGACTGCAGACATACTACAGGAGACGGTCAGAGACTGCAGACATACTACAGGAGACGGTCAGAGACTGCAGATATACTACAGGAGACGGTCAGAGACTTCAGATGTACTACAGGAGACGGTCAGAGACTGCAGATATACTACAGGAGACGGTCAGAGACTGCAGACATGGTACAAGAGATCAATGCAGCCTCACCAGTGCCCATCAGATGCAGCCTGCCTGTTCCCGTCAGATGCAGCCTGCCATCTGACGGGAACTAGCAGGCTGCATATGAGGAGAAATGGCAGGATCAGAGCGGCGAACTCCGTGTGTCCTGGAGCTGTGAATTGAATTGCCCGGGCGGCTGCAGTAATAATGTCTCGCCTCCTGTAATCACGTCACGCTGATTCAATGTCCTGCCACTGGATCAGTGTGCCGTCTGTCACAGGAGGCGGGACATTGTTACTGCAGGGGCCCGGGCAATTCAATTCACAGCTCCAGAGATCGCCGCTCTGTGGGGAGGGAGGAGAGGAGGAGAGGACTGGGGCGAGCCAGGAAGACACCCCCGCAATGGGTGGCATATTTTTCGGCCCCATTGTCGGCAAGATTTTCTTTTCGGCACTGTGCCGAAAACACCATTTTCGGCCGATATGTTTCGGCGGCCGAAATTTCTGTGCATCCCTACTTTATACCCATTTTATTCCATATCTTTTTACTCTATGTACTTAACATTCCGTAGTAATTATAGTAATCAGTACTTTCAGGTGGCCATTTGGATGTGTTAGCACCCCAGGCTAAAAGATACCATTTTCCCCTACAATTAATGGAAGACATTGCTGCATCTGAGCATAACACTGGCATAGTCTTATAGGTGGGTAAATGTGCAAGTGAAAGGGAAACCTGTCCCCAGGCTCCTGGCACTGCTGAGCACTTAGTTGAAAGTGCCATTTCGCTGGTAATCATTTTGATCCTCTGACTTCATTACTTTCTGAGTCACTGACCTGGAACACAGCCAATGAAGTTAAAATCCTAATTTGCATACTTGTTATTGGTCAGTAAACCAGATAGTTGTTGCACTGCAGGAAAGGCTATCTGACAGGTTCATTTGCCCACATCTGTCAAAAGACAACAGATATAGGACCCTAATCCCTCATATAATAACAGATGATGTTTATTGCTAAGCGATAAAGAGGCAGCAGATAAGAAATGCTTTATCTATTTAGGGCACATTCTTTTTAAAGAGCACCCTGCACAACTAAAACTGTCATACAGTACATAGAGTACAAACTGGTGATACATCTGCTATGACCTAATCAGTCATCATCATGTGAATGTTCATCTGTAACATGTGTACTCACGTCCATTATGTTGGCTGTTTATCTGATTGAACTGCTCTGTAAACTCTGCTAAAGACTCTTCAATAGTTTCAGTTCGTGGAACAGAGAGCGAAAATCGCCGCTTGAAGTTCTTCACCTTGTTCATGGTGACAGAGGAAACCTACATGTGCAGAAGAGAAAAAAGTGTGAGAGAGACCAAAGAAAAGGAAAGAGGAATGAATACAGTATGTGAAACAGATACTGAGGATGGGAAGTAAAGGCATGGGGAAAGACAAAGAAGAAAAAAATAAATAAAAGTACATCCCTTAAGAAATGCGCACAAGGGATAATTCTGAAAATCACAAATGTTTAAAGGAATAATGGAGGAGGAGAACTTTCCAAGAAGGAACATGTGGCTATAAATAGAGACAGGTTGTATGTAAAAAAGACAGATTACATACATTAAACAAATTTGCGCAAAAGGACAGGTGACAATAAATCAATATTTCAGAGAAGGATATCTGCAAGTAGAAGACTGAAATACAGGCTGGCTAAGAAAGGAGCAGAGTGAGAGAATGTGGGTGGACTACATCTGCTGCATCTCTTATCACCGTCTTATAGATGTGAAGAAAGTGCTAAGATTCTTTCTTTTGTTAAACAGTGCTGTATACCTGATCTCAAATTCTTATCATCCTATTAATTTACAGCAGGGTCAGTTTAAAAATAACATTTTCCATCATACAGAGCCATTGCAAGTGTTAATGTTCCCTCTGCCTTCCCTTTAAGGTGCAGCTACTTCTGCTTTTTTTAAATGCAATTTGTTCCCAGGGATATCTCGCCCAATATGAGCAAACAAAACCCATCCTTCTGTTAAGATTGAAAACACTCACATGCTGCCCTTCCCTATAAATAGCGCATTACCAGCTTACATGCAGTTTTCACTGCCAGGCCAACAAAGTTAACATTATGGACAGGAAGACTAATCTAAAAAAAAACAAGATAACTTGTATCTTGGACTATCACCCGTGATTGCATTGTGATTAGTGTTATCCAAACCTGTCTAACTGTCTATCTGTTTTGTAGGTGATTTTAATAACAGGTATTCTTGTTATTAAAAACCATTTGAATAGAACCACAAGAACTGCCCAAAGTGGAGAAAAACAGAGCTTTCTGGAGGAATGCATTACTTTTCATGTTGTATTTACTTTGAAGCTGTAAGGTCTATATTTAAACCTACAGAAATAAATAGCACGCCAAGGGAAATGATCTTTTTCTAGGAACAGTGGCTTAAAATAAATGAAAAACTGACAGCCTGAATATACCATCCCAATAGCAAGTGGATGTAAACCCTATTTTTGCATACATTGATTGACATACCTGCTTCAGGTCATTCCACACCTTACTATCCATGTGAAACACAAAAGGGGGGTCACAGTCCCTGCTATATCCATGTAAAAGAAAGGAAAGACTGCTAACAGTGTCCACTGAAGTTCCAAAAAAACAGATCGTGTAAAGCTTTTCTACATTGCACCAATAATTTATGTAGAGGTATTAAACCCTAACCAAATTACATTTCATTTACCAAAGAGCGGTGTATCAAATAACTACTATTTTTGTTTAATACTAAAGTGCTTATTTAGTAAAACATTGACATGCATGCACTCCAAGTAGGGCTGTATTGCATTTCTCAGGCAGCTTTCCTGCTGGTGATAGCAGGACAATGTGTGTGGTAACAGGCACTTGCAATCTCCATTGGAAAAACATATGTCAAGTTTACAATGCAGAAGCAGAACTAGGAGAAGGGGACAAAAAGATGTTCTCTTATAAAAGGAAGAGGCAGAATGAGGACCTTCATGGCAGGATTGGCAGGTATTATTTTATTTAAAAAATACATATGGTTACATAGTTTGTAACGATGAATAAAGACACTGGTCCATCTAGTTCAGTCCGTGTTGGTGAGTGTGTGTGTTTATGTCAATACTATTGCCCATATTCCTGTATATTTTGTTTGCTAAGATGCCATCTAAGAATTTGTTTTAATTATCAACACTCCCTGCTGACACCACAAAGAAGGGGTCGCATCCTTACAGCTCTGAAAGTAAAGAACCCTTATGCAGTTTAAGGTCAAACAGTTTCTTGTCCAACTTCATTGAGTGGCCACGTGTCTTTTTATCTCTCTTATATCATATCTCCTCTTGAGCGTTTCTTCTCCTGGTAGAAAACGTTTAATGCTTGTATTCGTTCTTCATAAGTGAGGTCCTCCAGTCCCTTTATCAGCTTTGTTCCCTTCTCTGGACTCTCTCCAGTTCCAGCACATCCTTCCTGAGAACTGGTGACCAGAACTGGACAAAATACTCAAAATGTAGCCAGAATGGAGTTTTGTAAAGTGGCAGAATTTATAGTCTTATCTCCTGAGAAAATACCCTATTTTAAGTATGCTAATGCCCCATACACACGGTCGGATTTTCCGACGAAAAATGTGTGATAGGACCTTGTTGTCGGAAATTCCGACCGTGTGTAGGCTCCATCACACATTTTTCATTGGATTTTCCGACACACAAAGTTTGAGAGCAGGCTATAACATTTTCCGACGACAAAATCCGTTGTCGGAATTTCCGATCGTGTGTACACAAATCCGACGCACAAAGTGCCACGCATGTCCAGAATAAAGAGATGAAAGCTATTGGCTACTGCCCTGTTTATAGTCCCGATGTATGTGTTTTCACCGCGCTCAGAATGATCGGATTTTCCAACAACTTTGTGTGACCGTGTGTATGCAAGACAAGTTTGAGCCAACATCCGTCTGAAAAAATCCTAGGATTTTGTTGTCAGAATGTCCAATCAATGTCCGACCGTGTGTACGGGGCATTATAGTCTGCTAGCTCTGCTTGCTGCAGCTTGGCATTGCTAGCTATTGCTGAGCCTGTTATCTACTAGGACACCCAGATCTTTTTCCATCTCAGATTGCCCCAAAGTTTCTCCCCCTAGCGTTTAACTCACATTGATATTTTTAGCCCTCCAAGTTCTTTAGAGTTTTCAACATTTAACCTCTTTGCAATGTGGTTGACAATTTAGCTGTAGTTCATTTTTTTGCGGGCTTCTTGTAAAGTTTCTATATTCTGCTGCAAAGTTACTGCCCTGCTTAGCTTTGTATCATCAGCAAACACCAAGGCTATTTACACCTACCTTTATATCATTTCTGAATAAATTAAACAGAATTGGTCCCAGGACAGAGCCTCGGGGTGCCATGCTCAAAACACCAGAATATTCTGAGTATACGCTATCTATCACCACCCTTTGAACGCACCTGCATAACCAATTTTATATCCAGATACATATACTATTGTCAATGCCAACAGACCTCAATTTGTAAATTAAGTGTTTATGGGAAACTGTATTGAATGCTTTGGCAAAGTCCAGATACACCACATCCATGGGCGTTTCTCTATTTAGATGACAGCTCACTTCCTCAAAGAATGTTAGCAGATTGGTCTGACAAGAACGAGCTTTCATAATTCCAGGCTGATTTCTACTAACGATACTGTTTTTATAAGCAAATTAAGTCCCTTATTGTCCCCTCCAATAGGTTACAAAATATTGATGTTAAACTGACTGCTCTGTGGTTTCCAGGGAAATATCTTGGCAGTTTTGTAAATATTGGTACCGAGTTGGCTTTTTTGCCAATCAGCTGGTATCATTCTAGTCACTAAGCTGTCCTTAACATGTGATACTGGCCTGGCTATAACCTGGCTAAGTTTTTTGAGGACTTTTGGGTGTAAGCCATCTGGTCCTAGTGATTTATTTATGTTAAGATTTTCAAACCTTTTTTAGACACTGGGGTCTGTTAGCCACATTGGCACATTGCGTATTGTGCTATTAACAATACAGTCTTGATTATTATACTCCTACTTTTCCTCTGTAAAAACTGAGAATAATGCATTTAGTATAGTCACCTTCTCCTTGTCATTTGTAATCAAGTTCCCCTGATCATCTGTCAGGAAAGGTTCCACCCGCTAATGACTCTGTCAGGCATTTGGCGTGCAGTACTGATGTCCACCAGCGGGTGTCTCCTGACAGCCTGGAACTGTCAGGGGAGCTCTCTCCTGCTGGTGATACTATTTGATCTTTGGGCAGCAGTACTGGTGCCCACCAGCAGGTGGTTCCTGGCAGTGTGGAGCCGACATCATCTCCTGCGATCAGGCATCACCTTAGCCTGATTGCAGGAGCTATGTATAAATACCCGTCAAGTACACACACACTTGGCCTTGGTATCTTCCTTGCGCCCTGACCTGAACCTGAGAGACCTGAACCTGATCCTAACTCTGTCTCTGAACCGGATTCCTGTACCTGAACCTGAACGCTGAGCCTTGTACCTGTACCCATCCCTCCTGTGATTCTGTTACCCTTACCTTTGCCTTACAGCCTGATCCATCCATCCTCTTCTTGTCCCGTTTGTTCCCTGTCCCCATCTGCTGATCTCCTGTTGATGACCCTGGCCTGGCTACGTTTATGATTCCGGTATTCCCCATTCTATGTATATATCTGTCTGTTTATTATTATTATTTGTGGGTCTCTGTTTGTGGTTGGTTGGTTGCACACTTTATTATATTGGAGGTGGTTGTGTCTATATCATTCACTTATCTTAATAAATCACTATATTTTCACTTATATACGCTTGGGTTTCCTCTGTTGCGGTCCACACAGTTCTGATCTCACCTGATACGTGACAGTATACCAAGGCCATCCCTGACCAGAAGTGGCTGCACAGAGGAACCATCTCGGTTCTGTTTACTTTTGTGAGATGAATTCTTATGTGATTGTTTACTAAGCTCTGCTGGTGTCAGAGAGTGGTAAATATCAGGTAAATATCAGTGATCAGCTGCCAGAGATCATTCGTTTGGCTCACTCCCTGGTTGATCAGGGTTGTTTGCTGTTTAGGGATGTGCAGCCTTTAGTTCAAATATGTAGAGAGTTGGCCCTGCCCTGTATTCCAATGGGCCATGATGATTTTTTTCCCCCTTTCAGTATTAATCAGGTTGTTTCTCTGGTATGGCATTTGGAAGATGATCCCACATACTTTTTTAAACACTACTCAGCCTGTACCCAACAGGTGATAACAGAGTGCGTTGATTCTGTACAGGCCCTTGTCAGACAGGCAGAATGTAAACTGCAGTTTGTGCAACCACTACTCTTAGCATGGTCTGATATGTTACAGTCAGCCCCAGCCAACCCACAACAAACCACCTCTGCCATCAGACACCTGCCTGCCCAAATGTCTTTTTCCCCCATCATCCATGGCAACCTCAGTCGCAGCCCAGTATACTCTGCTTCTCACCAAATACCAATACCCAGTTTGTACTTCCTGCACCTATCCTGCCTTTAATCCACCTGCCTCTTCTCTGCTGCCTACAATGCCACAATAACTTCCTCTAGCTACTGTTTCCTCTTCCCTGCCATATTCCAATCCTCCTCTCCATTCTGCTTCATCCCATATAGTCCTGCAGTTACTTACAGGACTTCAGTAGCCAAGCCAAAAAAGAAACGGAAGTTCTTTCCAACTCACACGATCCTGCCAGTAACCCAACCTGCCTGCTCACCAATTTTCTCCAGTCTACCTCCTATGATACTGAACCTAACCCTGACAACCTTCTGCCTGCTGTCCAGCCTGAAGTTCCGGTGCCCGTGTTCCAGCCTGAAGGCCCGGTGCCTCTGTTCGAGCCTAAATTCCCGGTGCCTGTGTTCCAGCCTGGAGTCCCAGTGCCTGTGTTCCAGTCTGAAGCCCCAATGCCTGTGTTCTGGCCTGAAGTCCTGGTGCCTGTGTTCCAGCCTGAAGTCCCGGTGCCTGTGTTTTCCGGCCTGAAGTCCCAATGCCTGAGTTCCGGCCTGAAGTTCCGGTGCCCGTTTCCTGGTCCGAAGTTCTGGTGCCGTTACCCAGCCTGCTGGGCTGGTGCCCGTTTCCCAGTCTGAAGTTCCGGTGCCCGTTTCCCGGTCTGAAGTTCCGGTGCCCGTTACCCAGCCTATGGAGGAGGTGCCCATTGCTCAGCCTGTGGAGCCAGTGCCCACTACCCAGTCTGCTGAACCGGTGCCCTTCACCCGGCTTGTTAAGCCAGCACCCGACATCCGACTTGCTGAGTCGGTGCCCGTCCCCCAGCTTGCTGAGCCGGTGCCAGCTACCCAGCTTGTGAGGCCAGTGCCGTTAACCAGCCTGCCGATACGGTGCTTGCTACCCTGCCAGATGACCTGGAGCCTGCTGCCCCACCAGATGACCCTGAGCCTGCTGCCCCGCCAGACGACCCGGAGCCTGCTACCCCACCAGACGACCCAGGGCCTGCTACCCAGGCAGACGACCCGGAGCCTGCTAACCCCGGCAGACGACCCAGAGCTTGTTCACCTATTACATTTTTGTGATAATATCTCACTTGATTGTTGCAGCTGCAACTTTTGTTTTTGTTTATCATGAGCGCAGTTTATTTTTGATTTCATACTATATCCACAGCCACACCTTTGCCTATGTTTTTGGTTACTTCATCATAAAAATAAATCAGATGTGATTGACAACTTTTGTCTTTCAAGAAACCATGCTGTCCTTTGCTTAAAATATTATTTTCTAGCAAAACCTCTTCTATGTGGTCTTTTATAAAACTCTCAATTAGAGCTGCATGATTATTAGTTAAAGAATCAGATCGCGATTCTTCCCCCCTTGCGATCTTAACAAATCATTTTACAGATTCCATGCAGAGTTCCCTGCTCACAGCTGACAGCTGTCTAAAGAAATAAAAAAATACAGGCAGGCTGCCAAGTTTATGACATCATCGCTTAGACGGAAATAAAGAGATACATTGGGGCTGATTTACGAAGCATTTGCACAATGACATTTTCGTATTTACAAAACATATTCGCCGGTAACACAGCGCAATCCCCCATTTACTATTCTCTTCCCGGCGCACGGGAGGAGGTGTTCGGTACGCCACTATAGACATGGCGCACGGCATCTTTAACTTAAAATTAAAACAAGCTGGAAGTGCCAATATTATGGGGGTGATGTGGGGTGATGTGAGGAAGTATAGTACTAACTGCCCAAGAAAAAAAATGCGTGAGGTTCCCCCGAAATTCTATACCAAGCCCTTCAGGTCTGATATGGATATTAAGGGGAACCCCACGACAAAAAAAAAAAAATGGCATGGGGGTGCCCCTCAAAATCCATACCAGGCCCTTCAGGTCTGGTATGGATTTTAAGGCTAACCCCGCGCCAAAATTTAAAAAAAAAAAATGGCGTGGGGTTCCCCTAAAAATCCATACCAGACCCTTATCCGAGCACGCAACCTGGCAGGCCGCAGGAAAAATGGGGGGGACGAAAGAGCGCCCCCCTCCTGAACCATACCAGGCCACATGCCCTCAACATTGGGAGGGCATGTGGCCCCCAAAGTACCTTGTCCCCATATGCAAACGAGAAGATCTGGACAGCCGCACTCCAGGAAGTAATAATCCAAGTTTCTTTGTTTTAAAATCAGGAAAACATCAGATACAGGACATCATAGACAGAATGTACAGATCATAGGCTAACGCGTTTCACACTTGTCCAAGTGCTTACTCATAGCTTTTCCGAGTCCTGTTGTGTGGTTTTTTTTTTTTTGTTTTTTTTTTTTGGACCAATAAAATTGTTTTACATTTTTTTTATGTTTTAGGTGTGTTCTTTTCATGCAATGGATTTCCCAGCTGCAGCTTAACTAGGCTGATTGGCATGTCTTAGACAAATCCCCTTTTTATTTATTTTTTTTTAGTTTTAAGTTGCTTTCCTGGTGCCTTCATGGTAGCACATGCATGGATTGTGTGTATGCTGCCATGGATAGTGACCAGGAAAGTAACATTTCAGAGTGGTAAGTATTCAATTTTCTTTTTGAGCAGTAGTTTTTAGCCTTAGTCCTCAAGTACCCCCCCCCCACCCCACAAGCCATTGACTTTGATTTAAAGCACCTGTGCAAGATGAAGGAAAACCTGCAAACATGGCCTGTTGGGGGGTACTTGAGGACAGGGTTGAGAAGCACTGATTTAGAGCACTGAACTAAAATCAAGCTGAAGACAATCCTATTCTAATTGTGGACATTTGAGGGAAATTTCTTTGTGTCCCTTTTCTTAAAATTTGGCTTTGCTTCCTGTCACGTAGCCAAACGGGAAGTGAGAGTAAAACCCTAACAATATTTTTTCTTGGGGAAACACAGGTCACTCTAACTAGTGTCCCCATCATGCAAATTGCACTCTAGCACTTTGTTGTGTACACCCCAAATTATTAGGTATTTTGGGGTTTATTAAAGGCAAATCCTTTCTGCAATACAAGTGTAGTTGATGAAAATCTGAGGGGTAGTACTGGTCATTTTATCATCCAATCATGTAGAGGCAAAGATGGTGTTTTTTTTTCTTTCCCTTGGATCTCCAGCAACTGCACTTGTAGTGCCAAGTGGATTTACCTTTTAGCAAATAAACCCCAAGCTACATAATAATTTGGGATGTACATGGCAAAATGCTAGAGTGCAATTTCCCGAATGGGGAAACTATTTAGATTGACCTGTGTGTCCCCAAGGACATATATTAGTGGGGTTTTACCCTCACTTCCTGTTTGGCTATGTGGCAGGAAGTGAATCATTTTGAATGCAAAATTTGGGAGTTGTTTTCACCCTATCAGGGGTGTAGACATCTGACAAAACTTTTAATCCCTCTGTAGTCTATCCCCAAGCAAAAATAAGAAAGGATTTTAATTAGTTTAACTTTGCAAAGACACATTCTTAAGTTCAATTGTGATGCATGTTAATGGCAATATAATCCTTTAAATAGGAAGTCATCAGTTGCTTTTGACTCTAAACATTTTGGCCAGTCCTAGAAATCTGCATCTGTTAACCTCTTGGTGTCTGTGCTATAGCCAAACGATGGCCACAGCGTGGACCTGAATTTCTGGGAGGCTGTCATAGGACTGGCTCCCCATGTGATCCCTGGCAGAGCGCGCACTGAGTCACTTTCACTCGGGTGATAACAGATCGAAGTAAGGGCCGATCCCGGCCCCTTACCACGCGATTAGCTGTCAGCTGATCACATGATGTAAACTAAAGCTCGGTAATTGTTTATTTTTTCTCCTCACGCTGACAGCATGAGGATAAAAATAAAAGCTGATCACCGGCTTAGATGCAAGGGAAATTGGTCCTGAAGAGGCAATTCTGCCTCATCTGTGCCCACCAGTACCACCTGCCAGTGCCACCTATCAATGCCCACCAGCGGTCCCAAGCAGTGCTGCCTATCAGTGTACCCAATCAGTGTTGCCTCATCAGCGTAAATCAATAAAGGAGAAAGATTACCTGTTTGCAAACTTTAATATCAAAATATCCAAAATCATTTATGAAAATCTGTCTTTTCAGAGGTGATCAAATACAACCAAAAGAATGCTCTATTTGTGGGAAAATTTAAAAAAAAAACCATTTGGCTAAGTATGACCGTGCAATTGTCATTCAAAGTGCATCAGCACTGAAAATTGGTCTGGACAGCAGGGGGGTTTAAGTGCCCAGTAAGCAAGTGGTTAATTTTCATGCCAAATATGGATTTCTGTAAAAAAGATGTGTGCCCGCTGTGTATACGGCATGTACGCATGGGCGTAAGCAAGTCACACACATATGAACGGTACTCATTGTAAATCATGGGGTAGAACTTGTGATGCAACTTTTCAGTCCCAAGTGGCCTTAGGCTCCCTTTCCACTACTGCGAGCTGTTGTGCGACTTGACACATGTGAAGTCACAGGACAAGTCAAAACACATGTATTTCAATGTTCCCCCGTTCTAATTGGTGCAACTCCAAAAAAAGTTCTTGCACTACTTTGTTCCAACTTCAGTGTGACCTTTTCTCCGATGTTTTGAACTAGTCGCATGTCATGGCATTAAGGCTCGGTTTCCATTCTATTGCAAGCCCAAAGTTGCGTGTTTTTTGCCGCGAGTTTCCCGCAACTTTTTGCAGAAACTTGAAGCAATGCCTGTGTATTTTTGAGGTCTATGGACCTCAAGTCGCATCAAAGTGGGACCAAAGTAGTGCAGGGACTACTTTGAAGTTGCTGCGACTTGAAGTCGCACACATATGAACGGTACTCATTGTAAATCATGGGGTAGAACTTGTGATGCAACTTTTCAGTCCCAAGTGGCATGACAAGTCGCAATAGTGAAAAACAAGCTGAAAAAGCACATTGTAAATCACGCAACTTTGGGGTTGAAATAGTGGAAAGAGAGCATTAGGCTAAAGTGGTAATGGGAAGATGTAAGAATTACTTCTAATTGTAGAAAATCAAACAGGCTCTTGCACTGAATCTAATTTATGGAAGATCTAACTGATTGGCCAGTGTATGGTGACCTTTAAAGATATGAAAACTTGAATTTCTGGTGTTTAAGCCTCATACACACGATGGGACTTTGTACAAAAAAACCACGGGAAAGTTTGTACAAAGGGCGTTGGCCTTAGGCTTCTTTCACACGGATGTGTCCGTGTACGGAGCCCGCTCTGCTCAGCGGGGGGATCAATCCGTGGATCCCCGCTGAGCAAGCAGATGACAGGTCCGTCTCTGCACACTGTGCAGGGACGGACATGTCAGAGTGCCGCTCTCCTCTATGTGGGATCGGATGATGACGGACCATAGAGTCCGTCGTCACCCGATCCGATCCACAGACGGATGGAAAAATAGGTTTTTCCTCTATTACACTTTTTCGGATTGGAGTGGTCCGAATGACATCCGACCCTCCATAGAGGTCTATGGAGTGTCCGTTCAGGTCCGAGTTGGACCTGAACGGTCTGTCCGTGTGAAAGGGGCCTAAGGCCCCTTTCACACTGGGGTGGTGCAGGCGGCAGCGGTAAAACGGCGCTATTTGTAGCACCGCTTTACCGGCGGTATTCGGCCGTTAGCGGTTTTAACCCCCGCTAGTGGCCGAAAAGGGGTTAAATCCGTCCGCAAAGCACCACGGCAGTGGTGTTTTGCCAGCGGTATAGCCGCGCTGTCTCATTGATTTCAATGGGCAGGAGCAGTTTATACACTGCTCCAAAGGTGCTGCTAGCAGGACTTTTTTTAGGCCCCTTTCACTGGGGCATTTTTAGGCGCTACAGCGCTAAAAATAGTGCCTAAAAAACACCCTAAAGAAGCGGCTCCATTCACTCCAGTGAGGGCTTTCACACTGGAGCAGTGCGCTGGCAGGGTGACACAAAAAGTGCTGCCAGCAGCTTCTTTGGAGCGGTGAACTCACCGTTCCTTCACTGCTGCTCCCAATTGAAATCAATGCAGCAGCGCTGTGATGCCGCACCAGCGGCGTTTTGCGGGCGTATTCAACACCTTTTCGGCCGCTAGTGGGGGGGTTAAAACCGCCCTGCTAGCAGCCGAATAACGCCGCTAAAATAAAGTAAACCAGCGCTGAAAATAGCGCCGCTTTACCGCAGACGCCCCCACCGCCCCAGTGTGAAAGGGGCCTTACCGTCCTGCTAGCGCACCGCTCCAGTGTAAAAGCCCTCGGGCTTTCACACTGGAGTGAATGGAGCCACTTCTTTAGGACGTTTTTCAGGCGCTATTTTTAGCGCCATAGCGCCTGAAACATGCCCCAGTGTGAACGACCCCCCGCCCTACGTGAATGAGTATGGAGGTCACCAGGTGACATCACAAGGTGACCACGCCCCATGCCTATATAAGACGGCGCACACCTCGCAGACGGCATTACAGTGGGAGAGAGCGTCAGGTCAACATCGGAAGAAGAGAAGAGGGAACAAGACGATGGAGAAGACCGGGCCCCCGCTAGCAAAAGAGCTGGAAGAAGATAGCGGGGGAGTCCGGCAGAAGATACCAGAGAGCGGAGAAGAATCGGACAGCGGGAGAAGACCGGGCCCCCGCTAGCAAAAGAGCTGGAAGAAGATAGCAGGGGAGTCCAGCAGAAGATACCGGAGAGCAGAGAAGAACCGGACAGCGACAGAAGACCGGGCCCCCGCTAGCAAAAGAGCTGGAAGAAGATAGCGGGGGAGTCCAGCAGAAGATACCGAAGAGCGGAGAAGAACCGGACAGCGACAGAAGAACCGGACAGCGGGAGAAGACCGGGCCACCGCTGGCAAAAGAGCGGCAAAAGAGCAGAAGATAGCGGAGGAGCCCGGCAGCAGAACCGAACACTGGGAGCAGAGGCCGGACAGCACGGAGAAGAACCGGACTCCGGGAGAAGAGGCCGGACAGCGCGGAGAAGAACTGGACACTGGGAGAAGATGCGGAGAAGAGGCGGGAGAGCGCGGAAGAGACCCCCGAAGTCGGAAGAAGACCCCCGGTGCTGCCTAATAAATTACTTTAAAAACCTGTCTAGTGTGTTTTTTTCTTGACACCTTTCTCCCTCAGGTGAATGGGTAGGGGTACCATGTACCCCATACTCATTCACATAGGGCGGGGGGCCAGGATCTGGGGGCCTCCTTATTAAAGGGGGCTCCTGGATTCTGATAAGCCCCCCACCCGCAGACCCCGACAACCAATGGCCAGGGTTGTCGGGAAGAGGCCCTTGTCCTCATCAACATGGGGACAAGGTGCTTTGGGGTGGGGGGGCTGCAGCACGCCCCCCTTCCCCAAAGCACCCATCCCACATGTTGAGGGCATGCGGCCTGGTGCGGTTCAGGAGGGGGGGGGCGCTCGCTCGTCCCCACCCCCTTTCCTGACCGGCCGGGCTGCGTGCTCGGATAAGGGTCTGGTACAGATTTTGGGGCGACCCCCCACGCCGTTTTTTTTTTCCCCTTAAAATCCATACCAGACCTAAGGGCCTGGTATACCCCTGGAGGGGGAACACGTGCCGGTTTTTCTTGCGCTGCTTAAATAAGAAGATGTATTTTTCCTATTGCAGCGAGCGCAAGATGTACCTCGACAAGAACCAGCGCGATGGGATTGTACTGGAAACATTCTCGTGGGCAGGTACTGCTGTGCGTGCGCTGGTTCACACGCTCAATTAAGGATTTATCCGGCGTACCAATTAAGGTATGAACTGGTGCAGCACATTCATCTTAGTAAATGACCCCCATTGTAACACTAACTTTTAGATGACAGGAATGAACTTCAGTCTGTAAATGAGGGAAGTTTAACCACTTAAAGACTAAACCTTTTTCTGAAACTTGTTGGTTACAAGTTAAAATCAGTATTTTTTGCTAGAAAATTACTTAAAACCCCCCAAACATTATCTATATATATTTTTAGCAAAGACCCTAGAGAATAAAATGGCGGTTGTTGCAATATTTTGTATTTTTGTAATATACACTGTATTTGCGCAGCGGTCTTTCAAATGCAATTTTTTTTGGAAAAAACACACTTTAATGAATAAAAAAACAAAACAGTAAAGTTAGCCCAACTCTTTTGTATAATGTGAAAGATGATGTTACGCCGCGAGAATCATGAGAGAATCATGATCTTTATTCTAAGCAAAAAAAATTGTGATTCTCATTTTGTGCCAGGATCGTGCAGCTCTCAAGTACAGGCAGTCCCCGAGTTACGAACACAATAGGGAGGGTAAGTTTGTTCTTAAGTGGAATTTGTGTGTAAGTCGGAACAGTGCATTTTTAAGTGTAACTTCAGCCTGTGCAGGGATGTGGGATGTGCTGGGCGGTTCTGGGCATGCAGTTATGTTATCTGGGGCTCTTCTGGCCATGTAGGACATGTAGTACCGCAGTGTGGGATGTATCCGGCGCTGCAAGATAGCTGCTCGGAGGTATCCAGGACCAGCATGGAGCACAAGCGGCCAGCCTTGAGGCATTCGTAACTCGGGGACTGCCTGTATCTGACTATAGAAGTTAAACTAACCTGTAGTTAGTTAGTCTGTAGTCACTTGGTAAAGACATTATTAGCTTTTAGAATAGAACTATGGAAACTGCTATTATTGACTTTTTTCATAATTTTTTCAAGGTCTGTAGCTGTCATGTTCATCCTGACCTCAGTATCTGATAAGTAACCAATTTGAAGCAAGCATGTAGGATCAATGTCCAGAGTTTTCAGACTTCTTTTGACTGAATGCTTCTTCAAAATAAAGTAAAACCTTGGATTGCGAGTATAATTCATTCCAGAAACCTTGCTTGTAATCCAAAGCACTTGTACAGTATCTCACAAAAGTGAGGACACCCCTCACATTTTTGTAAATATATTTTATTATATCTTTTCATGTGACAACATTGAAGAAATGACACTTTGCTACAATGTAATGTAGTGAGTGTACAGCTTGTAGAACAGTGTAAATTTGCTGTCCCCTCAAAATAAATCCACACACAGCCATTAATGTCTAAACTGCTGGCAACAAAAGTGAGTACACCCCTACGTGAAAATGTCCAAATTGGGCCCAATTAGCCATTTTTCCTCATCGGTGTCATGTGACTTGTTAGGGTTACAAGGTCTCAGGTGTGAATGGGGAGCAGGTGTGTTACATTTGGTGTTACCCCTCTCATACTGGTCACTGTAAGTTCAACATGGCACCTCATGGAAAAGAACTGTCTGACGATCTGAAAAAAAGAATTGCTGCTCTACATAAAGATGGCCTAGGCTATAAGAAGATTGCCAATACCCTGAAATTGAGCTGCAGCACTGTGGCCAAGACCACACAGCGGTTTAGCAGGACAGGTTCCACTCAGAACAGGCCTCGTCTTGGTCGACCAAAGAAGTTGAGTGCATGTGCTCAGCGTCATACCCATAGGTTGTCTTTGGGAAATAGACGTATGAGTGCTGCCAGCACTCCTGCAGAGTTTGAAGGGGTGGGGGGTCAGCCTGTCAGTGCACAGACCATATGCCGCACGCTGCATCAAATTGGTCTGCATGGCTGTCGTCCCAGAAGGAAGCCTCTTCTAAAGATGATGCAGTTTGCTGAAGACAAGCAGACTAAGGACATGGAATACTGGAACCATGTCCTGTGGTCTGATGAAACCAAGGTAAACGTATTTGGTTCAGATGGAGTCAAGCGTGTGTGGTGGCAACCAGGTGAGGAGTACAAAGACAAGTCTGTCTTGCCTACAGTCAAGCATGGTGGTGGAAGTGTCATGGTCTGGAGCTGCACGAGTGCTGCCGACACTGGGGAGCTACTGTTCATTTAGGGAACCATGAATGCCAACATGTACTGTGACATACTGAAGCAGAGCATGATCTCCTCCCTTCGGAGACTGGGTCACAGGGCAGTATTCCAACATGCTAACGACCCCAAACACACCTCCAAGACAACCACTGCCTTGCTAAAGAAGCTGAGGGTAAAGGTGATGGACTGGCCAAGCATGTCTCCAGACCTAAATCCTATTGAGCATCTGTGGGGCATCCTCAAATGGAAGGTGGAGGAGTGCAAGGTCTCTAACATCCACCAGCTCCGTGATGTCATTATGGAGGAGTGGAAGAGGACTCCAGTGGCAACCTGTGAAGCTCTGTCCAAGATGGTTAAGGGAGTGCTGGAAAATAATGGTGGCCACACAAAATATTGACACTTTGGGCCCAATTTGGATATTTTTACTTAGGGGTGTACTCACTTTTGTTGCCAGCGGTTTAGACATTAATGGCTGTATGTTGAGTTATTTTGAGGGGACTGCAAATTTACACTGTTATACAAGCTGTACACTCACTACTGTACATTGTAGCAAAGTGTCATTTCTTCATTGTTGTCACATGAAAAGATAGAATAAAATATTTACAAAAATGTGAGGGGTGCACTCACTTTTGTGAGATACTGTATATCAAAGCAAATTTGCCCATAAGAATTAATGGAAACTCAAATGATTCGTTCCACAACCATTTATTCATAAGTTTTTCAGTTTATAGTCAATATAAAAAGATTATAGCAATGTGATAGGTTGTGTAACCATAAAAATGTCAATCCACAAATGGCAACCTCCACAAGGGAATTAGAAGCAAAATCCAGCAGGAGCTACAGAGTATAAAAGAGAAGCGAGGCGCCTCTAAGTGTAGCAATATGGTAACATTTAATGAAGGTACAACATTTAGCAATTCACATGGTTGTTGATTAAAAGAGGCACATCTAAGTATGCAGGCATCCGGGTTAAAGCTGTCCACATCCCCCCGACTCTCATCGTTGTCAGTCTGCAATTGGGACCAGGAAGACTACCCTGCAGTAGAGCGATCTGAAAGCGTGGCTTGAACTGCTCGTGGAGCGCAGCGTGGAAGGGACGACGTTGATGGCGGTGCAGAGGATGGTCTATGTGGACAGCTTTACCCGGATGCATGCATTCTTAGATGTGCCTGTTTTAATCATCAACCATAACCATGCGAGTTGCTAAATGTTGTACCTTCATTAAATGTAACCATATTGCTCCACTTAGAGGCGCCTCTCTTCTTTTTTATACTCAGTTGTGACATGACGCTACTTGTATATCAAGACATTGCTTGTACATCAAGTCAAAATTTATTTAAAAATGTAGCTTGTCTTGCAAAGCGCTCTCAAACCAAGTTACTCTCAAACCAAGGTTTTACTGTACTAACAATTTACTAGGAAGTGATGCCAGGATCACGGCAAAATTGCTCATATTGGGTCTATGGAACTGAAAACCCTAAACTTAGATTTTACCATCAGCAGAACTTGGTTTGAAAATACACTATATTACCAAAAGTATTGGGAAGTCTGCCTTTACATGCATGTGAACTTTAATGGCATCCCAGTCTTAGTCGTAGGGTTCGATATTGATTTGGCACACCCTTTGCAGCTATAACAGCTTCAACTCTCCTAGGAAGGCTGTCCACAAGATTTAGGAGTGTGTCTATGGGAATGTTTGACCATTCTTTCAGAAGCACATTTGTGAAGTCAGGCACTGATGTGGACTAGAAGGCATGGCTTGCAGTCTCCGCTTTAATTCATCCCAAAGGTGTTCTATTGGGTTGGGGTGCAGGCCAGTCAAGTTCCTCCACCCCAAACTTGCTCATCCATGTCTTTATGGTCCTTGTTTGTGCACTGGTGAGCAGTGATGTTGGAATAGGAAGGGGCCATCCCTAAATTGTTCCCACTAAGTTGGGAGCATGAAATTGTCCAAAATGTCTTGGTATGCTGACGCCTTAAGAGTTCCCTTTACTGGAACTAAGGGGCCAAGCCCAACCCCTGAAAAACAATCCCACACCATAATCTTCCCTGCACCAAATGATTTGGACCAGTGCACAAAGCAAGGTCCATAAAGACATTGATGAATGAGTTTGGGGCAGAGGAATTTGACTGGCCTGCACAAGGTCCTGACCTCAACCCCATTGTCAGAGGAGTTCCTTGAATAGATTGGCTAGTGGGCGCTCCAATGTGCGCCGGTCCGCGCCGCTGTGCGGGCACGCACGGCGCTTGGCGCCAGCCGCCCTATTTAGTCTGCTGGAATCTTCTGCTCGGTGCTGTCCGATCTGCAGCTCCCAGTTCCTGACTTCCTGTTTCCTGTTTGCTTCCTGTTTGCCTGTTTGATCGCCTAAGTGACCCCGGCCTGCCTTTGGACTTCTCTTGTTATCCGCCTGCACCTGACCACGGCTTTCCTTGACTACGACTCTGCCTACTCCTTTGTATCACGCTGCCCGCCTGCTGCCAACCCTGCCTGTGACCCGGACTTTGAGCCTGCCTGTTCCTCTGTACCTCGCTTACCGTTTGTTGCCAACTCTGCCTGTGACCGGACCATCCCACTTTGCTCCTGCTCTGCACCAGCTGCCTAGTCCCTTACTTTCTAGGACTTCCAGACCATACGCATCAGGATCCTGGGCCTTACCTCCGCAAGTCACCTGCCAGGCTCTCTTACCACTCTGCGCTCCTGTGCCTTCTGTTTACACTACCAGGGCCAGGAACCAGATACGTACGGGAGGCCTCCCCTGCTATACAGGGTTCGTCAGTCAGGTACGTGTAAGTCTGACACCCATAGAATACCTTTGGGATGAATTAGAACAGACACTGCAAGCCAGGCCTTCTCGTTCACATCAGTGCCTGACCTCACAAATGTGTTTTTGGAAGAATGGTCAAACATTTCCTTAGACACTCCTAAACCCTGTGGACAACCTTCCCAGAAGAGTTGAAGCTGTTATAGCTGCAAAGGGTGGGTCAACTCAATATTGAACCCTAAAGACTAAGACTGGGACGCCATTAAAGTTCATGTGTGTGTAAAGGCAGGCATCCCAATATGTTTGGTAACATAGTGTAGTTATTATGGCTTGTTGATTCATATTTAACCAGTTACCAACCGGCCCACAGCCAAATGACGGCTGCAGGGCGGTTGGATAACTCTGGGAGGGCGTACAGTGACGTCCTCCCAGAATCCTGCTCTCGCCCACCCCCTGGGACGCGCACCTGAGAACATTCGTGACCGCCGGGTCCTCATCACGGGTCCCGGTAAATGGCCGCTGATCGCGGCCCTTTACCATGTAATCGCTCTGTCAAATGACGGAGCGATCACATGTAAACAAACCAGCGTCCTGTCACGACGTTGGTTCCTCTCTCCCCTCTCTGTACCGATCGGTACAGAGGGGGAGGGATCGGATGGCAGCAGCACTGTGGGCTGGATGTTTAGTGCCCACAGCGCTGCTCAGTGACAAATACAGTCACATCCATGGATCCATCCATCCATGCTCAGCCATCCCCCCATGCTCTGCAATACCCTGCAATACCCTGCAATGCCCCGCAATACCCTGCAATGCCCAGCAATACTCTGCAATGCCCCGCAATACTCTGTAATGCCCCGCAATACTCCGCAATACACCGCAATACCCTGCAATAGACCGCAATACCCTGCAATACCCAGCACTGCTCTGCAATGCTCTGCAATACCCTGCAATACCCCGCAATACTCTGCAATACCCTGCAATACCCCACAATAATCTGCAATACTCTGCCATACCCCAAAATACTCTGCAATATCCCACAATACGCCGCAATACCCTGCAATACCCTGCAATAATCTGCCATACCCAGCCATACTCTGCCATACCCAGCCATACTCTGCCATACCCTGCCATACCCAGCCATACTCTGCAATACTCGGTGATACCCAGCCATACTTTGCCATACCCAGCCATGCTCGGCCATACTCAGCCATGTTCGGCCATACTCTGCCATGCTCAGCCATACCTGGCTGTACTCGGCCTCTGTATTTGGCCAGACTGTGGAAGTCTCACACATGTGGTATCGCCATGCTCAGGAGGAGTAGGAGAATCTATTTTGGGGTGTCATTTTTGGTATGTACATGCTATGTGTTAGAAATATTGTATAAATGGACAACCTTGTGTTAAAAAAAAAAAAAATGCGTTTTAACCACTTCCCGCCCACCGCCCGCCATACGACGTCCTTGACTTTGTGCGGGGATATCTGAATGATGCCTGCAGCTACAGGCATCATTCAGATATCAGCTTTTTCAGCCAGCGATTCCCTACGTCTTAAGAATGGTCATAGCGGCTGTTCCGCTGCTTGATCGTTCTTACGGGAGGCGAGAGGGGACGTCCACCCCTCCTGGCGCCCTCAGGTGCTTCTACCGACTCACCTCAACGATCGAAGCCAGGATCGTTTTTGTTTTTTTGTTTTTTTTATTTCAGGCTTCCCAGCCTAGAGGTGAGATGTGGGGTCTTATTTGACCCCATATCTCACTGTAAAGAGGGCCTGTCATGCCATATTCCTATTACAAGGGATGTTTCCATTCCTTGTAATAGGAATAAAAGTGATACAAAAAATTATTTTTTGGAAATAAGCTTCAAACTAAAATAAAAAAGTAAAATGAACAATAAAAAAAAACGTTTTTTTTCCCCGTGTCCCCATGTGCTCGCAAGCAGAAGCGAACGCATACGTAAGTCCCGCCCACAAATGAAAATGGTGTTCAAACCACACGTGAGGTATCGCTGCGATCGGTAGAGCGAGAGCAATCATTTTGACCCTAGATCTCCTCTGTAACTCAAAACATGTAACAGTACAACATTTTAAAGCGTTGCCTATGGGGATGTTTAAGTAGCGAAGTTTGGCGCCATTCCACGAGCGCTTGCAATTTTGAAGGGTGACATGTTAGGTATCTATTTACTCGGCATAACTTCATCTTTCACATTATGCAAAAACATTGGGCTAACTTTACTGTTTTGTTTTTTTTTAAAGCACAAAACTTTTTTTTCCAAAAATTGCTGCGCAAATACCGTGCGAGATAAAAAGTTGCAACGACCGCCATTGTATTCTCTAGGGTCTTTGCTAAAAAAACATATATAATGTTTTGGGGTTCTATGTAATTTTCTAGCAAATAAATGATGATTTTTACATGTAGGGGAGAAATGTCAGAATTGGCCTGGGTGCTCCAGAACACCTGAAGGTGCTCCGTGCATGTTGGGCCTCTGTATATGGCCACGCTGTGTAAAAGTCTCACACATGTGGTATCGCCATACTCGGGAGTCATAGCAGAATGTGTTTTGGGGTGTAATTTGTGGTATGCATATGCTGTGTGTGAGAAATAACCTGCTAATATGACAATTTTGTGAGAAAAAAAAAGAAAAATTTTGATTTTGCAAAGAATTGTAGGAAAAAATGACAACTTCAAAAAACTCATCATGCATCTTTCTAAATACCTTGAATGTCTTCTTTCCAAAAAGGGGTCATTTGGGGGGTATTTGTACTTTTCAGGCATGTTAGAGTCTCAAGAAATGAGATAGGCCGTCAGTACTTCAGGTATGATCAATTTTCAGATATTGGCACCATAGCTTTTGGACTCCATAACTTTCACAAAGACCAAATAATATACACCGATTTGGGCTATTTTTAAGATATGTAGCGGTATAAATTTTGGCCAAAATACATGAAGAAAAAAATTACTAATTTGCAAAATTTTATAACAGAAACAAAGAAAAATGCATTTTTTTACCGAATTTTTGGTCTTTTTTCTTTTATAGCGCAAAAAATAAAGAACCCAGCAGTGATTAAATACCACCAAAAGAAAGCTCTATTTGTGTGAAAAAAAGGACAAAAATTTCATTTGGGTACAGTGTTGCATGACTGAGTAATTGTCATTCAAAATGTGAGAGCACCGAAAGCCTAAAATTGGTCTGGTTATTAAGGGGGTTTAAGTGCCCATTGGTCAAGTGGTTAATAATGCTTTATGTTGGCTGTTAGGTCTGAATGGATAACTTTAGTTTCCCATGTAAATGCCAAAAACAATGATTTTTATTTTTTTTATGCAGAAATTGCTTTAAATAGCAATTGCAACCATAAAATATGCTTATACTACAATCTTTTCAGAGTGGTGCATTTGCATAGTACTTTAAGATATCAATATTTGCTGTCCACTTAAGGCTGCTTTCACACTGAGGCACTGGGGCTATAGTGCTAAAAATTAGCGCCTGCATATCGCCTGTAAAGAGCCTCTTCTCTCACTCCAGTGTGAAAGCCCCAGTGCTTTCACACTGGAGGGGTGCACTTGCAGGACGGTTAAAAAAAGTCCTGCAAGCAGCATCTTTGCAGCACTGTAGGAACGGTATATACACCGCTCCTAAAGCGCCCCTGCCCATTGAAATAAATTGGCAGCGACGCCGAACCTCCGCCGGCAAAGCTCAGCTGCAGTGGTGCTTTGCGGGCGGTTTTAACCCTTTTTCTGCTGTTAGCGGGGGGTTAAAAGCACCCCACTAGCAGTCGCGTAGCGCCGCTAAATCGACAGTAAAGCGCCACTAAAACAAGCGGCACTTTTCCACCGATGCCCCCAGCGCCCCAGTGTGAAAGCACTTTAACAGTCAGCAAAATGTGGGTATTCATCTGTACTGAGAATGCAACTCCAGTCACCCTGCACAAAGAGAGAGGGCAGCAGTAAAGGTCTTTATTACAGGAAACATTGGAAACATAAGGGATTATTTCATGCCCCTCCCCGACCCCCTGGTCCCCACTGTACTTACCTCCAGGGTTGCCAAGCTGTCAGCACCCCCACAACCAATCCAGTGATCCAGGGATTTGAAATATGCACTCTCCCATTTTCTCTGTCGAAGCTTCCAAGGTGGACCAGATGGATTCTGATTGGTCAGCGCCATCAATGACCGCGCTGACCAATCAGGATCCATCTGGTCCGTCCTGGAAGTGCTTACGGAGAAGAGGGACAAAAGAAGGGATTTTAGATCTTTTACATGACTGAGGCCAGTAGACCTGGCTGTATTAACTGGAATTAACCATTTTATATAGAAAATTAGAGAGAAGTGAGACGTAAAATAAATACTACATTTTGATGATGGAAATTGCACTTTACCACTATGGTGTAGACACTAATGAGCATGAGGCATGTTTTTAGCATCTTCAGGTTTTCTCTTCAACATTGCCTGTATTTTAACACACTGTGGGAATAGTTTTATTGGGAAGCACTGTCAAATATGCTTGTTTTACATATATAGGATTTGTTGACAGATTCACAGCTGCTATCTCATTCTAATTATTTACTAGTACATAATGTAGATTGCTAAAAAAAGGGGGGTAGGGTGGGACTTTGACTGTACCAATGACCATGAAAGAAAATTCTAAAAAAAATATTTACTTTATTGACAGAGTTTAAAAGTTACCATACATCAAGAATGAATAACAACCAAATGCATCAATGATTATCTGCATCATATATGTGTTCCATCCATCAAGAAGTCTTTCAGATGGCAACTTAAAGACTTTTTATGAGTTGAAATGCGTTAAAGTTTTAATCAGGAGAAAAATGGTATATTCTGAAATGTAGTTATACATAAGTACCAATGTCAAGCAACATCAGTAATTGTAAATCCTACCAAACATGTTCATATATAAGGAATTACTTACACATACACCAAAGATGCATTCCTAATAACACATAGATGGATGCAGGTCTGAAAAAGAGGCCCCAAAGGAAGAACCAGGTAAGATGCAAGGAAGAATGGCCCAACCACCTCCTCAAAGACTATGAGGGGAGGGAAGATAACCTACCAAAAATGATATCAAACAAAAAAAAAAAAACAGTATGGCACACTCGACCCAAACATATGCTCTCTAATGTTAATATAATAATGAGGAAAAAAAAATCATGCAATAGTCAAAAAGTATAGACTATCTGGTATTAGTAAGTAGCAGAATCCAGGGCCCAAGAGATCGCCTCATTGGTACCAAACAGACCAACAGCAGGGATAGCACTGGCTGTGTATAAATCAGGCAGCTTAATAAAAAGGTGATATCTAGGGTTGGCTAGCCAATAGTGGCTAATTAAATTGGTGAGGTGGAAATGAGTTGTAAAAAACAGCTGGGCAAATGGGAGGTTCCCAGAAAATGGGGACTGCCTTCCTAGATCCCCCCACCTGCCCTCACTGCGAGGTCCCAGCCAACATGAGGAGGAGGGGGTTGGGCCATTATCCCTTGCATCATACCTGGTTCTACCTCTGAGGCATCTTTTTTGGACTTGTAGCCATCCATTTGTTTTTATAAATGCATCTTTGGTGTATGTGCAAGCAATTCCTTATATATATATATATATATATATATATATATATATATATATAAACAGGTTTGGTTGGTTTTCTGTGCAATTATTGATGTTGCTTGTCATCTGTACTTATGTGCATCTACATTTCAGAATATACCCCTTTTCCTCCTAAAGAAGACTCTTTATAAGTTGAAATGCGTTGAGGTTTTCAAGTTGCCATCTGAAAAACATTTTGATGGATGGACATCCATCAAGATGCATACAACCACTGATGCATTTGGTTGTTTTTTTATTCTTGATGTATGGTGACTTTTAAACTCTGTTAATAAAGTTAATGATTTTTTAGAATTTACATAGGGATTGGGTACCATGTGTGACCTGGGTTGGGATTTAGCATCAAGTGTATAATTTCTAGTGCATTGTCAATTCCCTTCTTTTTTATTGGGTAGATTAACCACTGAACCCCTTCAATGTGGTCAATTGTATAACAACAACCTTCCGTCATTGGTTTCAGTGGGTATATTAGCCTTCCCTTTCATTGGTGTCAATGGGTTAAACACTAGCCCCTCTTCACTGGTGTCACTAGTTATAAATGTAGCTTCTCCTGTTCTTCACTGGGATCAGTAAGTAAGAGTGAGTAGGACACTAGTGTCATTGGATACAGTAATAGCATTGATATTCAGTGTTTTCTTACATGAACACACACTCCCATGCTTCTTCCTCCCATTTAAACAATGGCTGGGAGGCATAGCAAAATGTGTTCTGGGTGTAACTATAAGTATGCCTGTGCAGTGTGTGGGAAATAACATGTTAAAATGACAACTTTGAGGGGAAAAAAATCTGATTTTCTTCACTTTATTCATTTTCCATAAAATAATGGCAAAAACTTACAATTTCAAAAAAACTGATCATGCCTCTTATTAAATACTTTAGACTGTCTATTTCCCATGGTCATTTTTAGTCATCAGAGTTGATTATTTTAAATATATATATATATAGCATAGTTTGTAGACTTTTACGCGGTATAAAAAAAATTTACACTTGTTTTTTTTTTTTTTTCATTTTTTTACAAAAAAAAAAAAAATCGAGCATAATACATGTTTATTTAAATTTATGAAGAACAGTGTTTGATAAGTTAAAAACTTATTTTAACTTTTATAGCAGAAACTACGAGAAACTTTCTCAAAATGTTTGACCTTTTTTACTTTATTTAGTAATTAAAAAAAAAAATGCATTTATGTACAGTGTTGCATGATCAAGTAATTGTCAAAGTATTTAAGTGTTCAAAGTCTTTAGCGCACAATTGAAGAAATTCAGGCAATGCTGTCGCCCCCTTGGATTGGGGACGAGCAACACAGATTAGACACTTTCTCACCTCCTCACAATATGCGCCCTCCTCCAGCCATACCTTATCTGCTTTTGAGATGCACTGCTTGGACCCCTCGCTGCGCTGCTACCTACTGTCAATGTATTTGTTGCTGGCTGAACCCCAGGAGGGCTTTACCTACCTACAGAAATAGGAATGTGATCTTGCCCGGACCTTTTTGAATGAACAAAGAGATCATATTTTGTTCTTTATGCACCGATCCTCAATTCCAGGAGGTGGGGTATAAGGTCCCATCACGTTAGTATAGAGTTCCCACACAGACTGAGCCTTAGACTGCCAGACATTTAGCTAGCAGACGAATGGGAGCAGTGCTTGCTTCACTTCACCCCGCTTTTTGAGGCATAGATATAAGAAGTCCCTCTTGATTCATCTTCTCAATGCTGCTAAAAGGTGGAAATGCACAGAAGCCCCAACAGTCGGTCAGTGGATAGCTGTGGTGAATGAAATCAACCTGATGGAGCATTTAATGGCTACGTTAAAACGAAAGGAGGAAAATTGACAAATGCATATAAATGCATCAAAGTATAAATGCAAATTCAAATGTGAACATTTGAATTTGCATTTATACTTGATGCGTTTACATGCATTTGTCAATTTTCACATTTGTATTCAGAGTATTTATCTATTATTAGGTCTGCTTACCTTGTAGGAGATATTGTGTTTCCCACGTCCACATGCCTTTATTTAGACGCAGTTGTTCTATCATGCTATAATTTAGTAGCATGTCTAACACACTCTAGCGCAGCTTTATCCACCTTGATTGCATCTAAATATTTCTGGACCATATCACTTTTGAGCAATTGTGGATCATTTGGGGCTGTGTCACTACCACTCCCATTATGGACATGAGCTCCCCCATGCTCCTTTGTATACACAAAGCTGAAGAAAGCATTTAATAAATTTGCCTTCTCTTTGTCCCCAGTCACCCACAGATTATTTTGTAAAGGGCTTACATGTTCAGACCTGACCTTTTTACTATTAATGCATTTAAAGAATTTTTGGGGGTTTGTCCTATCTTTTGCAATCTGCCATTCTTTTTGAATTTTTACATCCTTGATTTCCTTTTTACATGTTCTGTTATATCCTTTGTAACATTTAAACAATGAAAGTGTTGCTTCTTTTTTTTTATTTTTTAAAAGCTCTTCTCTTATTATAGTTTTTTTAACTTTGGACCTGAGCCACATAGGTTTTATTTTTAGCCTTTTAAACGTATTACCCATGGGAATATACTTTGCAGTGAGTTTGCATATACTATTTTTGAAGAATTCCCATTTCTGTTCATCAATGCCAATATTCTCTCCCAGTCTAAGTCTTGGAGAGCAGCCCTCATCCTTGGAAAATGTGCTCTCTTAAAGTTAAGTGTTTTTATATTTCCCGTTTGTGTTTGTTGCTTACAGCTAACATTAAATGAAATCATGTTATGGTCACTGCTACCCAGATGTTCTTTTATATGAATATTGGTAATAAGTAGGGATGAGCCCGACTTAAGTCGAACGTAAGTTGGACTCGAACATCATGTGTTCGCTGAACAGCGAACAATATGCGTTGTTCGCTGCAAATTCGAAAGCCGCCGGAACACCATTAAAGTCTATAGGACACTAACATGAAAAATCAAAAGTGCTAATTTTAAAGGCTCATATGCAAGTTATGATCATAAAAAGTGTTTGGGGACCCGGGTCCTGCCCCAGGGGACATGTATCAATACAAAATTTTTTTTTTAAAACGTCCGTTTTATCTGGAGCAGTGATTTTTTTTAATGCTTAAAGTGAAACAATTAAAAAATATTCCTTGAAATATCGTGCCTGGGTGGTGTCTATAGTATGCCTGTAAGTTGGCGCATTTTTCCCGTGTTTAGAATAGTACCACAGCAGAATTACATTTCTAAAGGAAAAATTGTCATTTAAAACTGATCGTGGCTGTAATGAATTGTCTGGTCTCGGCAATATAGATAAAACTCATTGAAAAAAAGAGCATGGGTCCCCCCCCCAGTCCATTACCAGGCCCTTCAGGTCTGATATGGATTAACCACTTGCCAACCGGGCCATAGCCGGAAGACGGCTGCAGCGTGGTCGGATAGTTCTGGGTGGACGTCCATGGACGTCATCCCAGAATCCTGCTCTCGCGCGCCCCCTGCGGCACGTACCCGAGAACTTCCGTGACGGCATCCTCACTCCCCTCTGTGTAACGATGGGTACAGTGCGAGGGGAGAGGGGGAGGGATGGATGACAGCACCGCTGTGGGCTGCATGTGTAGTGCCCACAGCTCTGCTCAGTGACAATTGAAGTCACATCCATCCATCCCTCCATGCTGAGCCATCCCTGCAATATACCCTGCAATACTCTGCAATAAACCCTGCAATACTCTGCAATATACCCCTGCAATACTCTGCAATATACCCCTGCAATACTCTGCAATATACCCCTGCAATACTCTGCAATATACCCCGGCAATACTCTGCAATATACCCCGGCAATACTCTGCAATATACCCCGGCAATACTCTGCAATATACCCCGGCAATACTCTGCAATATACCCCGGCA
This sequence comes from Lithobates clamitans, assembly GCA_037952925.1. Classification (NCBI taxonomy): domain Eukaryota; kingdom Metazoa; phylum Chordata; class Amphibia; order Anura; family Ranidae; genus Lithobates; species Lithobates clamitans. The sequence continues at coordinate 5,606,010 of JBBGZY010000108.1, read as the reverse complement.
ATACTCTGCAATATACCCCGGCAATACTCTGCAATATACCCCGGCAATACTCTGCAATATACCCCGGCAATACTCTGCAATATACCCCGGCAATACTCTGCAATATACCCCGGCAATACTCTGCAATATACCCCGGCAATACTCTGCAATATACCCCGGCAATACTCTGCAATATACCCCGGCAATACTCTGCAATATACCCGGCAATACTCTGCAATATACCCGGCAATATACCCTGCAATACTCTGCAATATGCCCTGCAATACTCTGCAATATACCCTGCAATATATCCAGAAATACACCCTGCACTACCCCGCAATACTTTGCAATACAATACTCCACAATACCCCGCAATTTTTAACCAGTTCCCGCCCGCCGTCATATGACATCCTTGACTTTGAGCGGGGATATCTGAATGATGCCTGCAGCTACAGGTATCATTCAGATATCAGCTTTTTCAGCCGGCGATTTCCTACACCGTAAGAATGATCATAGCGGCTGTTCTGCTGCTTGATCGTTCTTATGAGAGGCGAGAGGGGACGCCCCCCCTTCCCGCCACCCTCCTGTGCTTCTACCGATTCACAGCTACGAAGCGAGGGCCCTTTTTTTTAAATTTTTTTATTTTAGGCTTCCCAGCCTAGAGGTGAGATGTGGGGTCTTATTGACCCCATATCTCACTGTAAAGAGGACCTGCCATGCCATATTCCTATTACAAGGATGTTTACATTCCTTGTAATAGAAATAAAAGTGATCAAAATTTTTTTGGGGGCGAAAAAAAGTGTCAAACTAAAATAAATAAAGTAAAATGAACAATAAAAAAAAAAAAAAAAAAAATTTAAAGCACCGCAGTCCGTGTGCTCGCATGCAGAAGCGAACACATACGTAAGTCCCACCCACATATGAAAACGGTGTTCAAACCACACATGTGAGGTTTCACTGCGAACGTTGGAGCGAGAGCAATAATTTTGGCCCTAGACCTCCTCTGTAACTCAAAACATGTAACTAGTAAAAAAAATTTAAAGCTTCACCTATGGAGATTTTTAAGTAGCGAAGTTTGGCACCATTCCACGAGCGTGTGCAATTTTGAAGGGTGACATGTTAGGTATCCATTTACTCGGCGTAACTTCATCTTTCACATTATGCATGTTTTTTGTTTTTTTTAAGCACAAAACTGTTTTTTTCCCAAAAAAACACGTTCGAAAAATTGCTGCGCAAATACCGTGCGGGGTTCTATGTAATTTTCTAGCAAATAAATGATTATTTTTACATGTAGGAGAGAAATATAATTGGCCTGGGTGCTCCAGAACGCCTGGAGGTGCTCCCTGCATGTTGGGCCTCTGTATGTGGCCACGCTGTATAAAAGTCTCACACATGTGGTATCGCCATACTCGGGAGTAATAGAAGAATGTGTTTTGGGGTGTAATTTGTTGTATGCATATGCTGTGTGTGAGAAATAACCTTCTAATAGGACAATTTTGTGAAAAAAAAAAAAAAGAAAAAAAAATCTTGATTTTGCAAAGCAAAGAATTGTGGGAAAAGATGACAATTTCCAAAAAAACTCGTCATGCATCTTTTCAAATATCTTGGAATGTCTGCTGTCCAAATAGGGGTCATTTGGGGGGTATTTGTACTTTTCTGGCATGTTAGGGTCTCAAGAAATGAGATAGGCCGTCAGTACTTCCGGTGTGATCAATTTTCAGATATTGGCACCATAGCTTTTGGACTCTCTAACATTCACAAAGACCAAATAATATACACCAAGTTGTACTTATTTTTACCAAAGATATGTAGCAGTATAAATTTTGGCTAAAATTTACGAAGGAAAATTACTAATTTGCTAAATTTTATAACAGAAACAAAGAAAAAATCATTTTTTTACCAAATTTTCAGTCTTTTTTCTTTTATAGCACAAAAAATAAAAAAACCCAACGGCGATTAAATACCACCAAAAGAAAGCTCTATTTGTGTGAAAAAAAGGACAAAAATTTCATATGGGTACAGTGTTGTATGACTGAGTAATTGTCATTCAAAATGTGAGAGCATCGAAAGCTGAAAATTGGTCTGGTTAGGAAGGGGGTTTAAGTGCCCAGTGGTCAAGTGGTTAAGGGGAACCCTGCGCCAAATTTTAAAATAAAATGGCATAAGGCCCCTCCAAAATCCTTACCAGATCAGTCTGGTATGGATATTAAAGGGAACCCTGTGCCAAAATTTAAAAAAAATGGCATAGGGTTCCCCCCAAAATCCATACCAGACCCTTATCTGAGCATGCAACCTGTCAGGTCGCAGGAAAAGAGGGGGGGGGGACGAGAGAGCGCCCCCCTCCTGAACCGTACCAGGCCACATGCCCTCAACAAAAGACAGCTTGGGACAAGTCCTTTATTAAAAAATAAAAAAATAAAAATGTCCAGCGATGTCCATTCATCTTTTATCACGCCGCCCGACGGACCGAAAAAGAAAACAAAAAGCAGTGACCGTTCCGCCTCCATGGGAGGCTCCCGCCGATTGACCCGTCTTCTCTGTGACAGTTCTTATATAACTGAGGGCGGTGCCACCCACTGACGTAAACGGGTGACCCTGTCCCCCTCTGCCACCCCGGAGGCGCCACTTTGCCGGCATACTATAGACACCTCCCAGGCATGATATTTAAAGGGATATTTAATTTTTATCGTTTCACTTTAGGCATTAAAAAAAAAATCACTGCTCCCGAAAAAACAGGCGTTTTTAAAAAAAACTTTTGCATTGATACATGTCCCCTGGGGCAGGACCCAGGTCCCCAAACACTTTTCATGACAATAACTTGCATATAAGCCTTTAAAATTAGCACTTTTGATTATTCGTGTCCCATAGACTTTAATGGTGTTCACGTGCTCTGCTAAATTTTTTGCCTGTTCGCGGAGGGTGTTTGGCTCATCCCTAGCTCTGCATGGTTTGAGATCACAAGGTCCAGGAGAGTTTCATTCCTAGTCGGGGCCTCAATAAACTGGACCATAAAATTGTCTGGTAATAGATTTATACATGTTTGCCCTTTAACTGTTTCAGCAGTGGTATTACTCCAGTCAATTTCCGGGTAGTTAGAAACCCCCATTATTATCACTGTCCCAGCCCTAGATGTGGTAGCTGCATCAATTTTCTTTTCTTTGGCTTTTCTTCCTCTGCTTTCACCTGGTGATCTGGCCAGTAACACACCTCCTGTATTAGTGGAACACCACTCTGGATGAATAAGTACAGGAGGCACAGCAGACAGCAGTATTGTCAGTCTGGGGGGAGGGGAATGTTAACTGTACTAGCAGATTTAAATACACTAACAGATTGAATCCAAACTCCAGCTCACATGTTATAATCAGATACAGCAAACGTTCCCAAGCATTCCAGTGCACTCCCAAGTAATCATATAGATCAGTGGTCATCAACCCTGTCCTCAGGGCCCACTAACAAGCCAGGTTTGCAAGATAACTGAAATACATCACAGGTGATTACAGTATTCTAGTCTGCATCTCCCCAAGGTAATACATAAAACCTGGCCTGTTAGTGGGCCCTGAGGACAGGGTTGATGACCACTGATATAGATAACAAAGAGTGGTCCAGATCTAGACGATCATTAAAAGTGATCTACGGGTCTCATACCTTAAGGAACTTGGCATGGTTATCTGTGAGGATAGATGTGAGCTTCTCGTGAACCATAGTTCCCATAAGATGCTGTTTGACCTCAGCAAAGTCAAGAAATGGCTGGCGCTAGGCCTTAGCCAAACTCTGCCTAAGCTGCCAAAGAGACAAACCCCACCACCTTGGTCAAGGACGGGATGGACTTATGCAACAAGAACTGATCTAATCAGGGAACAGACCAGGGTTCATAAATCGCAGGGCTTTTAAGGCAGGACCACCAGATATGGAAGAGTACCAGGTACCAAAAACGAAAATGAGACAAACCTGGCTACTTGTACTGGGATCATGTATGAACAGGAGAGTGGCTTATAGGCATTCTCCTGAGCAAAAATATATAAAGAATACCTCGAAGAGTCAAGTCAAATTTGATTCCAGGCGGACTGATCCAGAGTCTTGCCTAGGTTGGCTTCCTATCTGGAAACATAAGAAAGTGTGCAATAGAGTCCCTTAGGTAACCATATAGATCAGACACCAAACCTTTCAAAGAAGGGTCTTTACGACACCTGTTTTTGAAAGGTTTCAAGCATTTAGGGAAGTCTGATTGAAGCTTAAGGAGAGAATGGATGTAGTGGCATATTTGAGTATATTGAAAGGACTCGGTGGCAGGAATTTGCCAATGATTTTATAAGTATTCAAAAGATTTAATACTGTCCAATGACAGGAGCTAATATATATATATATATATATATATATATATATATATATATATATATATATATATATATATATATATATATATATATATATATATACATACATACACATACATACACACACACACACACACACACACATAGATACATACATACATACATATACACACTTGGTCCCCCTTTCCCATCACCAACAGGGTGTCTAGGACTCCCAACAGGGGCAAAAAGGGAGAAATCAAGCTGGCTGAATATTTCACGAAACCCCACAAATGCATCAAATTTAGCAGGGTCGGATCTGAGATAGTGGGTCTATACTGGGGCGGGATTAAAAGAAGGTCTACTCTAGACAAAGGTCTGGAGGAGCGATTTGTGCAGCAACATAAATAGGATTTAAAAGCGATTGTAAAATCTTGGTTTTTTTTAGTGAACAACAACAAACATATTATACTTACGTGCTCTGTGCAGTGGATTTGCACAGAGCAGCCCTGATCCTCCTCTTCTCGGGTCCCTCTCCGGCTCTCCTGGCCCCTCCCTCCTGTTGAGTGCCCCCACAGCAAGCAGCTTGCTGTGAATGCACCCGAGCCGAGCCACAGTTCCCCGTGTCCATTCAGACATGAAGCCACCCCCTTTCTTTCATTGGCTGACTGACTTTGATTGACAGCAGTGGGAACCAATGGCGCCATGCTGCTGTCTCAGCCAATGAGGAGGGGATTCCCGGGCAGCCTACATAATCCTACAACATCGCTGTAACTAGATGGGGCTCAGGTAGGTATTGGAGGGGGGGGGGGGGTGAGGGGGGCTGCTGCACACAGAAGGCTTTTTATCTTACTGTATAGAATGCAGTAAGATTAAAAAAAAAAACCTTCTGCCTTTACAATACCTTTAAGGTTAGGGACTGCAAGGCCTCCTGCCACTCTCCTACAATACAAAGTGAATGTGGGTAGCCTTGGCCTGTGGTGGAGCCAAATAAATCGAAGCATCTTGCACTGCTCAATATGTAATATATAATTCAGTACAGGAATCAGTAGAACTTTAACGTAATATAAGAGCTTTGGTACGTATGTCATGTGATGCATGGATGAAGGGCAAGATATCTGAAAGGAAGTCCAAGAGGTGAGAAGGCCAAATACGGCCAAAAAGGGATGATAGTTTTCCTGATAAAGGGAATCATAGGACAAGGTTAAGCGAATACTAAGATATGTCAGGGAGACAGGCAAAGAAAAATTGTAATTAGGATGAATAGTCTGTAGTTGATCCAGGGGAAGCTAGAGGTTTAAGGGCTTAGACTTAGTTTCATTGGCGCGAAGTTGGGAAAATGATCCAAACTTGCAGAGAAAGGCAAAAGGGTTCAGAAAGGACGTATTGTGGGGCTGAGACGCATAGTAAAATATTGTCTGTGAACAGCATTATTTTATGGTCAAGCAGATCATTTTAAGCATCCCTGCCAGTGTTAAATGGTTTGTCTCATCCACGTAAATTGATACATTCTGCTGGAAAGGCTGTGCTTTTGAAAAACAACAGACTTGCTGGCTGTGTCACCAGATGAAAATAGAAGAAAGAAAGCTTAAAAAAAGAAAATGAACTCAGCCATCACATATAAGAATTGATAAGCTGTAATATAATACGTTTGCTTTTGAGTTTAATACCACTTTATACCTCCCAGAAAATTATATGTTTTCTGAATGCAGAAGTCCTGCAGAATAAAAAAAAAATGGTAGCTGCAATCTTTTATGTTGCACAATATTTACACAACTGTTTGGGACCCCAAATTATCAATAGGCGATGCTTTACATGCCTTATTAGTTTTAAGTTAACCATAAATGAGGGGTCTAGTATTATTTATCTAAAATCAGCATGCAATATGTGTTGCACAATTTTTTTACACACACATCCATATGTGTGCGCACAAAAAATTATTTCTTCTTTTTTTTGTTATTTTATTTATTTGATTATATTTACATCTTTTTACTTGTTTTTTACTACCACAAGAGGGGCTAACAAGCTCTCTATGTGATGGGCAGGAAACACTTTATGGAGACATCAGGGATTTAATAGGCTCGTAAGGACTGTGATTGATCATCTGTTTACCACAGCTTTTTAGTCAGGATTGCTGTGACAGCTGTTAATTGGAAATAGTCAGAGTGGAGCACTTTCAGATTCACACTCATCACACTCAGCAGAGAAGATCAGGGAATTAATGTTCCCAGAGAAGAACAATTTTCGATCATCTAAAAAACTGGGGCATTTTCCATTATCACTGACTAATGTTGGGGAATGTTTTCCCTCCACTGAATACCAACCCAGGACACATTTTTCTCCCACTTACCATGGACTAGGGATGAGCCGAACACCCCCCTGTTCGGTTCGCACCAGAACTTGCGAACAGGCAAAAAATTTGTTCGAACACACGAACACCGTTAAAGTCTATGGGACACGAACATGAATAATCAAAAGTGCTAATTTTAAAGGCTTATATGCAAGTTATTGTCATAAAAAGTGTTTGGGGACCTGGGTCCTGCCCCAGGGGACATCTATCAATGCAAAAAAAAGTTTTAAAAATGGCCGTTTTTTCGGGAGCAGTGATTTTAATATTGCTTAGAGTGAAACAATAAAAGTGTAATATCCCTTTAAATTTCGTACCGGGGGGTGTCTATAGTATGCCTGTAAAGGGGTGCATGTTTCCCGTGTTTAGAGGAGTCTGACAGCAAAATGACATTTCAAAGGAAAAAAAGTCATTTAAAACTACTCGCGGCTATTAATGAATTGCCGGTCCGACAATACACATAAAAGTTCATAGATAAAAACGGCATGGGAATTCCCCACAGGGGAATCCCGAACTAAAATTAAAAAAAAAAAAAAATGACATGGGGGGTCCCCCTAAATTCCATACCAGGCCCTTCAGGTCTGATATGGATATTAAGAGGAACCCCGGCCAAAATGAATTTAAAAAAAATGGCGTGGGGTCCCCCCTTAAAATGTATACCAGACCCTTCAGGTCTGGTATGGATTTTAAGGGGAACCCCAAGCCAAAATTTAAAAAAAACGGCGTGGTGTCCCCCAAAAAATCCATACCAGACCCTTATCCGAGCACGCAACCTGGCAGGCTGCAGGAAAAGAGGGGGGGACGAGAGAGCGCCCCCCCTTCTGAACCGTACCAGGCCACATGCCCTCAATAATGGGAGGGTGCTTTGGGGTAGCCTTGTGGGGGTCTGCGGGCGGGGGGCTTATCGGAATCTGGAAGCCCCCTTTAACAAGGGGACCCCCAGATCCCGGCCCTCCCCCCTGTGTGAAATGGTAAGGGGGAACAAAAGTACCCCTACCATTTCACAAAAAACTGTCAAAAATGTTAAAAATGACAAGAGACGGTTTTTGACAATTCCTTTATTTAAATGCTTCTTCTTTATTCTATCTTCTATCATCCTTCGGTTTCTTCCTCCATCTTCTTCTTCTTCTGGTTCTTCCTCCGGTGTTCTCGTCCAGCATCTCCTCCGCGGCGTCTTCTTCTCTTCTCCTCGGGCCGCTCCGCATCCATGATGGCATGGAGGGAGGCTCCCGCTGTGTGACGCTTCTCTCTTCATCTTTTTCTTCATCTTTTCCTCTTCATCTTCTTCTCTTCATCTTCTTGTCTTCATCTTCTTTTCGGGCCGCTCCGCATCCATGATGGCATGGAGGGAGGCTCCCGCTGTGTGATGCTTCTCCTCTTCTGACGGTTCTTAAATAACGGGGGGGGCACCCGGTGACCCCGCCCCCCTCTGACGAACGGGGACTTCCCTGTGGCATTCCCCGTACGTCAGAGGGGGTGGGGTCACCCGTTACATAACCCCGCCCCCTTCTGACGTCACGGGGAATGCCATAGGGAAGTCCACGTCAAGTCCCAGTGCGTCAGAGGGGGCGGGGTCACCAGGTGGCCCCCCCCCTGTTATTTAAGAACCGTCAGAAGAAGAGATGCGTCACACAGCGGGAGCCTCCCTCCATGCCATCATGGATGCGGAGCGGCCCGAAAAGAAGATGAAGAGAAGAAGATGAAGAGGAAAAGATGAAGAAAAAGATTAAGAGAGAAGCGTCACACAGCGGAAGCCTCCCTCCATGCCATCATGGATGCGGAGCGGCCTGAGGAGAAGAAGATAAGAAGACGCCGCGGAGGAGATGCCGGACGAGAACACCGGAGGAAGAACCAGAAGAAGAAGATGGAGGAAGAAACCGAAGGAAGATAGAAGAAAGAAGATAGAAGCTAGAAGAAAGAAGAAGCATTTAAATAAAGGAATTGTCAAAAACTGTCTCTTGTCATTTTTAACATTTTTGACAGTTTTTTTGTGAAGTGGTAGGGGTACTTTTGTACCCCCTTACCATTTCACACGAGGGGAGGGCTGGGATCAGGGGGTCCCCTTGTTAAAGGGGGTTTCCAGATTCCGATAAGCCCCCCCGCCCACAGACCCCCACAACCACCGGGCAAGGGTTGTGGGGATGAGGCCCTTGTCCCCATCAACATGGGGACAAGGTGTTTTGGGGGGCTACACCAAAGCACCCTCCCAATGTTGAGGGCATGTGGCCTGGTTCAGGAGGGGGGCGCTCTCTCATCCCCACCTCTTTTCCTGCGGCCTGCCAGGTTGCATGCTCAGATAAGGGTCTGGTATGGATTTTTGGGGGGACCCCACGCCGTTTTTTTTTGGCACGGGGCTCCCCTTAAAATCCATACCAGACCTGAAGGGTCTGGTATGGATTTTAAGGGGGGACCCCATGCAATTTTTTTTTATATTTTGGCCGGGGTTCCCCTTAATATCCATACCAGACCTGAAGGGCCTGGTATGGAATTTAGGGGGACCCCCGTCTTATTTTTTTTAATTTTGGTTCGGGGGTTCCCCTGTGGGGGTTCCCCTTTACAGGCATACTATAGACACCCCCCAGGTACGAAATTTAAAGGGATATTACATATTTATTGTTTCACTTTAAGCATTATTAAAATCACTGCTCCCAAAAAAAACAGCTGTTTTTAAAACTTTTTTTTGCATTAATCCTTGTCCTCTGGGGCAGGACCCAGGTCCCCAAACACTTTTTATGACAATACCATGCATATAAGCCTTTAAAATTAGCACTTTTGATTTCTCCAATAGACTTTTAAAGTGTGTTCCGCGGCATTCGGATTTGCCGCGAACACCCCAAATTGTTCGCTGTTCAGCGAACTGGCGGACAGCCGATGTTCGAGTTGAACATGAGTTCGACTCAAACTCGAAGCTCATCCCTACCATGGACCCAAGGGTGTATTTTATCTCTCATTGACTACTCACATTAGATGTTTTATTACTTTCCCTGACCACCAACACTAGTTAATTTTTTACTTCCACTGACTACCAAAGCGGAGGCAATTTTTTTTCCCCTGACCACCAATGTCGGGGCATTCTTTCTCTCACTAATCACAGGCACTGGAGCATTCTTTCCATTTAACACTGATGCAAAGGCATTTCTTTCCCCTACTAACCACTGCTTTTATGCCTTACATTTAGGTTTAAGAATGTGAACTATGACAGCTGGGTTCCATACATAGTTCTGTATATCACATAATATGGACCCTGCAAATCGTTTGTCACATACTGTAGAACACCACCCAGTCATTTGTTTTGTTCAGTATGTTGCATACAGCAGACTACTGCTCTCTGTATTTGCTGCTGTAAAACATTTTAAACCCAGTAAAACATGGAACTGTGCCTATTCGTGACCAGGGTAGATAAGATGTTCCACCTTCCTATGACTGCCAACCATTGTATACTCCACCCTAGGCCCACTTAACTTTACCTAGAATGAACGAGACCACACTTGCAATGGAGTATAACTAGCCATAGCAGCCTTTTTTATTCACAAATATTAAATATATAACATTCTTTAACAAAACTCCAACTATCAGTTGCTCCACCCGGTGGCTTTGACGGGACTTCCCAACTTAGCTCTGTTCCCCTTCTACACTGCGGGCCTTTTTTCGTACTAGGCCTCAAGCCATGTAACACCAGCTCGGAAACAACCCATTACCTGCAGTGCAACCATTACCATCTTCCAGCTAAACCAGGTTAACTGGAATACACCAGAGGGCCCATACCACTGATGAGTCCCTCACACTTCCATCTTGTAGGTTATCTTGCCACCATAAAAGACCACCACCATCAATTCATTGCTGCCATGACATGTCCTTCTTGCACTGCACCTGAAATAAAGCACACTGACCACACAACAAACAGGGAGGGTGGGTGTGAAACTGTTCCTGTCTAAACTTTCCCCTGCAATGCTGCCCGGGGCACCCCTTATCCCAATAAATATACTAAACTCCTCCCCTCACTCCCTTTCTTCCAATCCACTACTACCCCATTTCTACCCTAGATAATGAAGAAACTCCTGCGCTGTCAGAAATACCTATGCTAAGGGGCATTGCTGCAACACCTAAATGCTGATCCAAACAGACAAAAGTGGTGTGAATAAGTATTTTGATAAGTATTTGCCGAGTTACCACATATGCGCTAGTATGGTACTAGCCCTTTTGCACTGAGATTTTTCTTTTCTTCTGTTTCAGTATTTACATTATATTTTTTATGTGCTAGTATGATACTAGCCCTCATGCTTATTATACCTTTATATTTTGTATAATTTTTTCATTTTTCATTCACCTCTCTATACATTTGAGCTAGCCCCTTCCTCCTCCTTCCTTCCCCTCTTATTACAGCGCAATCACCACTTCTACCCTATTCTCCTTAACCCCTCTGCTAGCTCCTTTTCTTTCCACTCGCTTCGGGCCTCACTCACCATGGAGTCCATTGCTGTGCAATTTATGGTAATACACATTAACATGAGCTCCATTAGGACATCCCAGTCCGTCTGGAACATTGTGCCAGCCGTCAGGCTAATTCACGCTGTCTAGCTAAGGAGTATGTGCATTGGCATAGGTTTGCACACTTTCATGGGCATAGAAGACTAATTGCACACGCGAAGACTTGCGTATACCTCCAATGCTGCAAAGCAGCCTATTTAAACCTGCATTCTGCACTAGCCTGTTGCTAAATAGAGTTCAGTCTTGTCTTTGTTATCCAGTTGCTGATACGCATCTTGATCCTGTTACTGAACCGGCTTCCTCTCTTACTTTGCTCTTGGATTATTTTTGTCTGTCTTTGCTAACAACCTTGGATTGGACTACTGATCACACTTTTGCCTATTGAATCTGTACCTCACTGCCCGATTGCTGCCAACTTCTGCCTGTTCCTGACTCTGCTTGTGTCCTGGTGTCCTTTCACTCGGCTATCACTCAACCAGATTTGGGACCTGACTCCACCCTCAACTGGACTTGGCATCTCCACAGTGCATCATCAGCTGTACCTCTGCAAATCAGATACCAACACTCTTAAAGTGGATGTAAACCCACTCTCATCATTTCTAAATTACTTCCATAGTTCTGATCTATAAGGATATACATGTCTCCTATGTGTATCCTTACCTGTCAAGTATCTCCCTTTTAGCTGTTTGGAGCCCTGCAATACTCTGAATTTTGGGCAGGTCTGTACTCCAGGGCTTGGTGGGTGGAGTTGTGATGTCAGTAGACTCCCCGCCCACCTCTTTTGCATGTCTTATTGTGACTGTCAACACAGCACAGTAAATGGAAAATCGGATACACACCAAGTTTGGTGAGCGGAATGTTCCGCAGCAAATAGTAGTGTGCTACCCCATGTTGCATGCAGAAGTTGCATATTGGTGCCATTTACAATGAATAGCACCAGAGTTTGATTCAACTTCCATAAATATGATCATAATCTTGCAACGTTTTTATTAAATTACATATTTACACATAGTTGTTGAGGTTGAATACAGACACCAGTCCATCCAGTTCAACCTGTGTCGTGTGTGTGAGTTTATGTCAATATTATATCTTATATCCCTGTATGTTGCGATTGTTAAGATGCCCATCTAAAGGTTTTTTGAAACTAGCAACACTCCCTGCTGATACCACTGCTTGTGGAAGGGAGTTCCAAATCCTCACCGTTCTGTCCCTCTACGCAGTTTAAGATTAAACCACTTCTCCTCCAGTTTCAGTGTCTTTTTAAACTCCCGCCACCTAAAAAGATGTTTCCCTATGCTAGGGTCACCAGTAAGGTATTTGTATATCGCTATCATATCTACTCTCAAGCGTCTCTTCTCCAGAGAGAATAAGTTTAATTCTTATAGTCTTTCCCCATAACTGAGGTCCTCCAGTCCCCTTATTAGCTTTCTTGCCCTTGTCTGGACCCTCTACAGTTCCAGCACATCCTTTCTGAGGACTGCTGACTGGAACTGGATGGCAAACTCAAGATGTGGCCGAACCAGAGTCTTGTAAAATTAGCTGTGGTGCTGTATGCTGTGTGTTGGGGGTGGCATAAGATAGCTAGCCAATGGGAGAATGAACATTCTCACAGGATATCTTGAACTCACAAGCTGACCTCAATGCACTCCCGCAATGGCAGCGGCAACACCCGACAGCTGATGGAAACAGCAGCTGCGGTGCCGACATCACTGGACTCCAGGACAGGTAAGTGTCCTATTATTAAAAGTCAGCAGCTGCAGTATGTGTAGCTGCTGGCTTTTAATGTTTGCAGGCATGGGCGGACCTCCGCTTTAATGTTGATAAATGTAAGGGTATGCACTTGGGGGCTAAAAAACATGCATGCATCATACATTCTAGGAGGAGAACAATGGTGGGAGTCCATGATTAAGAAGAATCTTATTGTTCCAATAAATTATGGACTTAATCAGCCAAACTGCAGTTTCCTAAAGCTAGAAATAGTTTCTTATATTAAGAGAGACATAATTTTGCCCCTGTACAAAGCATTATTAAGACCTTATCTGGAATATGCAGTTCAGTTTTGGGCACCAGTTCACAAAAAGGATAGAGGAAAGTTCAGAGAAGGGCAATCAAACTGATAAGAGTTATGGGGGAGCTCAGCTATGAGGAAAGATTAGCTTAACTGAAATTATTCTATCTTGAGAAGAGGCAATTAAGTGGGGTTATGATTGCCATGTATAAATACGTGTGTTGAGTTATTCACTGTCAGGTCATTACAGAGGACAAGGGACACTCTTTACATCTGGAGGAAAAGAGATTTAGCTTCCACATACAGAAATGCTTCTTCACAGTAAAAGCTGTGGAATAGACTCCCTCAAGATCTAGTTCTGGCCAGCTCAGTAGATTGTTTTTAAAAAGAGCTGGAGAGCTGGATGCATTCCTAAATGAACAAAATACTGTACAACTGGATAGTAGCATTTATAGGCAATAACACAATGGGGTAGTTGATCCACCAGGGGTAGTTGATCCTGGGAAAATCCAATTGCCTCCTGGGGGATCAGGAAGAATTTTTCCCCCGATACAGCAAATTGGATCATGTCATGTGTATTATATATATAGGGTTGTGTTTATAGAGGCTTTCCATTTGTTTTTGTTTTTTTGTTTTTTCTTCAGTTGGTTGAACTTGATGAACTTTTTTCAACCTAACTAACTATGCAACTATAAAAATTTGGCCCCGTGCCTTTGTGGTTTCTATGAATCTGCCCATCATTTCCAGTCTATAAATCCATGCAAATATGTTTTTATTTGGCCATGCCCTCACTCAAAGTTTGTTATGTCTTTTGTCTCATCTAAGTATGCCTTTTTGGCATTTAGGGGTTCCTAGGTTCCTATTTTTTTAATGATAATGTCCCTTTAATGGCAAAATGACAACTCAGGATGTCAGGTCAAATCTCACAGTAGATATTTTCATTATCGAATTCCTATCTCTGCACTTTGTTTAATCAGTATAGAAACATAGCTTAGTACTCAATGAGAGTATGTCTGCTGACATAGGTTAACATTGAAGTAAACTTGTCACGAGAAAAATACACAGGCTGGTATTGTCAATCCTCTCTTGAAAACCCTACCTGCCTGGTGCCGACACACTGTACAACATGCTTTAATAGTTTATTAGCCTGAAACAAGTATGTAGATTGTAAAAGTCAGAGAAAAATACTTACTGATATTGGCAATATCAGCCTCTGATGACAGGTTTACTTAAAAGGTAAGTGTGAAACGAAAAGAATTTACAAAATGTAATTACATTAAATGATATTGTATTGTATTCCAGGTATAAACGAATTACAAGCAAAAAAGAAAAAGAAAACCCCTGTAAAATGTTGGATTTCCTATCACTTGCTGTACCAATGAAAATGGTAACCAGGACAAAAAGACAGCAATGCAAACCTGACATGGGGTTCTAGCCCCTCACCAATCTATCCAAATCGAGCAAAAACCTTTTTCCTTTAGGTATACTTAAAATGGTTGTATACCCCCAATGCGGAAATTGTACCTATAGGTAAGCCTATAATAAGGCTTTCTTATAGGTACTGTAAATATCTCCAAAACGTGCACCATTTGGGAGACATTTACCTTGTAGTGCGCCGATGATGTCATCGGCGCATGCGCTGTGAAGAAACGACCCTCAGTGACGTTTCTTCACTAGCAAGTGCCGTGACTGAAGGCTCCCACGCGCATGCACGGAAGTGACATCAAGCGACTCCGGCCAGTCACAGAGCCGTAGTCTGCGGCCCCGGAAGGAAGAGAGGCAAAGATGGATGAGGCCACCAGCGGGGACATCGCAGGCTTCGTTTGCAGGTAAGTGGTACATAATGGGTTAGTATGCCATGCATACTAGCCCATTATTCTTTTACTTTGCAGGGGAAAAAATAGGAAACCCATCAGGGTTTACTTCCTCTTTAAAGTTGTGGGTCTAAGACCCCTTTCACACCGAGGGCGTTTTACAGGCGCTATAGTGTTAAAAATAGCGCCTGCAATCCGCCCTCAAACAGCTGCAGCATTGTCTCCAGTGTGAAAGCGCTGGCAGGACATCAGGAAGTCCTGCCGGCAGCTTCTTTGGAGCGGTGAAGGAGCGGTGTGTTTAGCGCTCCTCCACAGCTGCTCCCCATTGAAATCAATGGGGAAGCGCTGGGATACTGCCGGCAAAACGCAGATATTGCGGTGCATTGCCAGCGGTTTTAACCCTTTCTCAGCCGCTAGCGGGGGTAAAAGCGCCCCGCTAGTGGCCGAAATGCGCCGCTAATCCGACAGTAAAACGCCGCTAAAAATAGCGGCGTTTTACCGCCGACGCATTGGGCGGCCCGGTGTGAAAGGGCTCTTAATAAAATAAATATGGAAACTCACATAATTCCATGACTAATTCAATCAAAGGTAAACCAAGAACATACCACAAACCAAACTGGGTCAACATTGAAATTATCTCATATGTCTACATGTATAGTACACTTATAAAAATGTAAATCGTGCACTGTCTTAAATCAAATAAAAAAATATTTGTGCCATCAATAAACAAAAATTTGTATACCGTGGTAAATTATGTGATCAAACATACAATTATTCAAAACCGTTAAAATACTGGGTATGCACCACTCAAATCTAATAAACATACAATCGGGTGTATAGTGTGAAAACTTACTTCTAAACATATAGGATTCAATATAAAGTGACTGGTAGTGCCCAATTGTAGTGTCCATTCATTTTCTTTATGCAAAGTGTCTTTGTGCAAAATCAATTAAAAGTGCCAGTGCTTCACCACCTTGTTATAATAATGGATGGCCGCTTACCAGCACCTTAAATCCACAAGGGATCTTATACGCATATCAAATTATCCTGGTGAAAGGACTCTGGTCCTTATGGACCTCTCACTGGGGCTTGGAATGAATGCAGGCTCTCAATTCGTAGGCGTTAGGCATTAGGATAAGTGGGAAAAAACTCATAGTGCATTATCCTTAAAATTCCAATATGTTTATAATAAAATAAAATGCACTTACAAAGTTTCACTTAGGTAAAAGAAAATAAATGTCATATCGGGACGGCCGCCTGCAGCACAGTTTATGCCCTGCAATGTCACACTGCTAGCTCCTGTCTGCTGCGTTTCCCCTCAGAACGCGTCAACTGGGATTGGAGGCTGTACACTGTTTAAAGGTCCACTTTAGTGAAAAATACTGTGTTTGGGTAACTGTAGTGGGTTACACCTGTAATGATATTCATTATATAGATTTTCCATAGGACTTTATTTAAATGTTTCTACTTCTCCACAAAAGCCAGGCTGTATAGCCATGCTGGACTCCAAAAAAAGAGATTTTATATTAAAATCAAAAAACGTATTTTCTTTTCCATCCACTAGGGACACATGAACTTGGAAACTGTTGTATGTGCAAAAACAGTCCAACTGAGGGGTGGGAATCAGCAATAAAACACTAACAGGCTCACAAAAAAAAAACAAAAAAAACTGAACTGGGACAGCTTACTGATCAAAGGCGCCTGAAGGAAAACATAAAATGCCTGAATATTCACCCTGTAACACTAAAGCCGACTATACATGGATTGAAATTCATCAACAGCAGGGACCAGGTGTTCTGTTGGTAACATCTCACCAATGGTTTTCCACCTTCACCCATGTCCAATCACATTATCACTAGTTTTTATTTTTACTTTTATTTATACACACAATTATTTAGTTTTACTAACAATCACCAAATTACTCACATAGTTTTTACATTAGGTTACTTGGTTTATTTACTGATCACAATATCTCTCACATTTACACCAGGAGTGCTTTGTGTGCCCAGGCCCGCCCAGGCTGTAGCCTGTGGTGGTTGCCGCCGCTGAACATGCCGCCTCGATGCCCTCGGGTGGCCTACAGTCCCTGACATCGCACCATCAAGTGCACAGATACTTGTAAGTGATCCTTTTAGGGGGGTGTTTGTTGACCTATGCTCCCCTTTACTGATACAAGTTAGTTTACCTAGACAACATATTATCCATTTTCAGATACAACACGTGCTTGCTCCTGAAGAGGGCGACCAAAAGTCGTGAAACACGTTGAGTTACCAGTTGCCGTGTACTATAGAATTACACGTATATCAGATCACTGTGCCAATACACATTTACCCTTATATATTGTGACAGGGATTAGAAAGATCATAGACCATACAGGGGCTATCGTACAATATATATATATATATATATATATATATATCCAATCATGAAATTTGGTGGAATCCTCAAACCTTATCATGCAATTCATTTTTTAATCATGTTCTTATCAGATACCACGGTTTTAGAAATTGACAATATGCAAGTGTGCATTTCTATGTATATGGTATTAAACGTATGTAAATATGTGTTTATGGAATAATAAATAATTTTATACCCACTATTCTATTCAATTGCTAACACGTGCTTCATTTAAAGTCCCATCCCCTTGCTCTCTCCTTTTTATATTGATAGGGATGGAGGCACATGACCTTACCAGACCATGGCCTCATCTAAATTCCCAACTTCCCCCCTTTTCCCCCAATTATAGTAACAGCAGGGACCAGTCACATTTTGATCCATGTATGGGTAATGATCGACTTCTGTACAACTACCCTGTCGGATTTTCCCTGCTTGACCAGTGCTGCAGGCTATAGCCTGCAATGCGTATTAGTGTATTCCCCCATTGACAGAATACAATATCTCAGTGGGGAGGAATTCCACATCCACCTCGAATGTGTGGATGGGGGAAATTGGGTCAGTTTTTTTCATTCAACCCACCGGTTGAACAAGAAAAACTGTATTATCTTTGGGCTGCCTTAGATAACATGTGAACAGAAGACCAAGGGTTTCTGAGAAACAGTTGTTTGATGCAGAAAAGACCAAGAAGTGCTCACAGATCTAGTAGAGTGCTTCTTCTCAGGAAAGGCTGGTGTTAGCAACTGTAGCAATTCTTTCATTTCAAAAATGTCATTTTGGCCCTAGCTATTTTTTGTTCTCTTTGAAGGACATGTCCTCTCATCTCTATATTAGGCTTCTAGACCATAAGAAGATGAGAGGAGATCTAGTCAACCTCTGGGTGTTAACCATAGAAGGCATTCTGGAAAGTTTCTCAATATAAGTGCCTATGAACGTATAAATGTGTGTTTATTCTGTCAACATATAGAGAAAATTCCAATCAACACACAGTCTACAAGATTAAAATGTGCTGATTTGTTGCAGATACTTATACCCACAAACTCCAGTCTTATGCCGCGTACACACGATCAGACTTCCCGTCGGAAAAAGATATGACGGCTGTCCGCTCAAGTTTGCCTTGCATACACACGGTTACGCAAAAGTATGCTGAAATTACGACCGTCAAGAACGCGGTGACATACAACACTACGACGAGCCGAGAAAATGAAGTTCAATGCTTCTGCGCATGCATCGAATTGTTTCCGAGCATGCGTAGGGATTTTGCGCGTTGGAATTGCCACAGGCGATCGCATTTTCGGATATGAACTTTTCCCGACCGAAAAAATTGAGAACATGCTCTCAATCTTTTGCTGGCTGGAATTCGGCCAGCAGAAGTCCGATGTAGCATACACACGGTGGCACTTTCCGACGAAAAACTCATCAGTCTCTTGAGGGCCGAAATTCCGATCGTGTGTACGCGTAATTAGTGCTGGCTTCCCAGTGGCCCATTCTCCACCTCCACACACTCCGAATTAAAAGATGTCATTGAACATTTAATAAATGCAAGTCAGACCAACGGAGTTCTGCCCTCTGACATGTTTCACTCATAATGAGTTTTTTTGTAGAGTGGTTGAATGCCCATTATTCCATTCTTAGGCCTCATGTACACTGCTGTTGGTAAACGGACATTAAGCAGTTGGGCAGTTTTTTCAGCTGCCCTTGAACTCTCCTCTATGTTATCTTATCAGCACATGTACACTGAGTCGTTTATAGTCATTTTCAGACAGTTAAGGTTAGAAGCGTCTTTTGGAAAGCAAAAAAATGCGCTCAGAACGGATGTTCAGAGGCATTTGGAAAGCCAAATGCCTGTAACAGCTTGTAAACGTGTGTAAACACGGTAACTCGCATTTAGCCGCGTTTTGTTTATAGGCGTTTTTAATGGAGATACATTTTTGACTATTTTCAATGCAAAAAACGCTTCTAGAATGCAAATGCGGCATGTAAACGCGGCACAACGGACGTTTTTAAACATCAGTTACCATCTGTCAAGTTACATAGTTCAGGAGAGGTTTTAAAACATCCCGTGTACATGAAGCCTAAGAGCCCTTTCACACTGGGGCGGTTTGCAGGGGCTATTGCGCTAATAATAGCGCCTGCAAACCGACCCGAAAGTGCCGCTGAAAGTGCCGCTTCCAGTGTGAAAGCCCCGAGGGCTTTCACACTGGAACGATGTGCTGGCAGGACGGGAAAAAAAGTCCTGCTAGCAGCATCTTCGGAGCGGTGAAGGAGCGGAGTGTATACCGCTCCTTTACCGCTCCTGCCCATTGAAATCAATGGGATGGCGCGGCTCTAAGTCACTTTACTTCTAATAGTGTATGTTTACCTACATTCTAAAAGTTGCTGACTAGTTTCCTTTGTCCTTCACATTACATACATTTCGTCTTTATTTAGGCAAGAATAATAACACAGTAAATGCCAGTTGATTCTGCCAGTCCCCTTCTTATAGACCTCCTTCCTGTATGCTACTGGAAATGCTGAGCGCTGAAGCGAACTCAAAAACATGTTCAGTTTGCATCTCTGCTTCCTTCTTTGGACAGCTAAAAAACATTACCTGCTATACACAATGGGGTTGATTTACTAAAGGCAAATCCACTGTGCACTACAAGTGCACTCGCTGTAGATCTGAGGGGGACATGCAAGGAAAATTAAAAACAGCATTTTTGCTTACACATGATTGGATCATAGAAATCAGCAGAGCTTCCCCTCCTTTCGGATCTTCCCCTCAGATCTAGAGCAACTGCATTTAAAGTCCACTTGCAGTGCACTAGTGCAATGCCCGTCTGCCTTTAGTAAATCAACCTCAATGCCATACTGAGGCTAAAGAAAATAAAAAAAAAAGTTTTGTTGGAAGAGTATCAAGGGATGTACAGTAGAGTTTCATATACCTGTATATGTTTCTGTAATTCAACACTTGCTAGCAATGATTGTGTACATGCCACATGGGAATGCCATGGTTTTTATTTATGCTGCACTGCAGCAACTGATGAAACTGCATGGACCACAGAGAAAGGGTTGTATCCTTAAAACTGCATTAGGATAATGGGGTCATATTTAATACAAATAACGTTTTATATGAAGCATATACACCGGCAACCTCTGGCACCAAAGAGATATTATCTTTACAATGACCCACTTTGCCACACATGCTCCCACGCTAACATCAATAGAATGCATCTGCACTCTGGCACAAAGAACAATCCACTTTTCCAATGTGTACAATCATTGTGTTCCCACATCAGACCTGGGTTTGAGGAAAAACATTTCTTTATTTCATTTTTCGGGTGACTTGACTTCCAAAAGCTGGTATCCAGATGTAAGTATACAATTCTATTTCTGCACAGTTTCTAATGCCGTGTACACACGATCAGAAATTCCGCCAGCAAAATTCTGACGAGAGCTTTTGGTCAGAAAATGCGACCATGTGTATGCTCCATTGGACTTTTGTTGGCCGAATTCTAGCCAGCAAAAGATTGAGAGTAGGTTCTCAATTTTTCGGTCGTAAAAAGTTTCGATAGGAAATTCCAATCGTCTGTACCAATTTCGACGCACAAAATTCCTACGCATGCTCGGAAACAATTCGACGCATGCTCGTTAGCATTAAACTTCATTTTCTCGGCTTGTCGTAGTGTTGTACGTCACCGCGTTCTTGACGGTCGAAAGTTCAACGAACTTGTGTGACCGTGTGTATGCAAGCCAAGCTTGAGCGGAATTCCGTCGGAAAAACCATCCAAAATTTTTCCGACGGAAAATCCGCTTGTGTGTATGCAGCATAAATAATTTTTCCATTCCCACAGTGGAAGATATAATGGGAACTACTCCCCATCACATATATTGTACGTGCATACATAACATATTACACAGTTAAATAGGTCAGATGAAGGACAAATCTCTTGCCAAGTCTGCTAGCTCAAACAGCTCATTTGGATTTTCAGTTACTCAAGTTAGCAGGCAGTTTGGGGCTTTTGTATTAGAAAACCCTGCATGCTCTGCAAAAAAAAAGTGTTTGAGAGGTAGAAAATAATGAACAAAAAATAATTAAAATATTAAGATTTAAGATATAAAATACAAATGATGTGATCTTGATGAGAATCTAAAATATATTAAACAAACATTATAGTTTTTCTTTAAAGAGGAAGTCCGCCCACCCTGCAAAAATTATAAGCCAGCAGCTACACATACTGCAGCTGCTGACTTTTAATAATAGGACGCTTACCTGTCCTGGCATCCAGCGATGTCAGCATTGCAGCTGATGTTTCCATCAGCTGTCGGGTGTTGCCGCCGCCATTGCGGGTAAGGGAACCCAGCAGTGTAGCATTACGGCTTCACACCAGGTCCCTACTGCGCATTTGCGAGGCAACGTGCGCTCTCCTACTGGCCCAGCAGCGGGGGGGAAGGAGGAGGGAGAAGGAGGGAGCCAAGCTGTGATGTAATTTGCCGTAGCCCGGACTCCCGGAAGTAGGGACAGGATACTTGTCAAAGACAGGTATCCGCTTCACCCCAAAAGGTGGCAAATGTGGCACCAGAGGGGGAGGGAGACAATTTTGGGTTGAACTCCGCTTTAAGCATTTATCTGCAAAATTATTACAGGTTTTTAAAACCAAGATTAATATACAAAATTCAACTTGTTCATGCAAGTGTCTAAAATCATGTAGTAACACTTCACACTAGCAAGAAGTTTCATAACACAATAGGATTCCGAAGAAAGAATAAGGGTAGGTTCACACTACGTGTGATGCGGCCAATGTTTGCGGGGACACAGCAGCCGATTCATTTGAATGGGCTGCTGTACCTGTGGGAAACACTGAAAAAAGGTCCTTGCATCTTTTTAAAATCACAGTCACATGGAAACTGCATGGTTTACCCCATGTGGTTTCCCACACCCAAAAATACGCTGTGTTTTGAATGCATGTGAGTGCCATTAAGAATGAATGGCACCCCCACACATCTGTTAAAGATTAGTGGGGTGTGTCTGCAAGTGCAGGAATGCATGCTATTTACATGCATTCCCACTCCTATATGAGTGTAAACCTAGTCTAAGAAAATCTACTGTACTATTAGACTAATAAGGAATATAACACAGGTGCATCTATATAACAAACTACAGAAATAGTTAAAGTGGTTGTAAAGGCACAAGGATTTTTACCTTTGTGCATTCTATAGTGCAGCAGCCCCCCTAATACTTAACCGAGCCCCATCTTGATCCAGCGACGTGCACAAGAACAGCGGTTCTCCCAAGTCTCTTCTTCCTCATTGGCTGAGACAGCGAGCCAATGAGGAGAGAGCAAGGGCGAGGCTGAATGGACACACAGAGCTTGCAATGGGGGCACTCAGCAGGAGGGAGGGGCAAGGAGCGCCTGTTGGGGATCAAAGTGCAAACCATTGCACAAAGCAGGTAAGTATGACATGTTTGTTATTAAAAAAAAAATTGTATATTATATATATATATATATATATATATATATATATATATATATATATATATATATATATATATATATATATATATATATATACATATACACATACATATATACATACATACATACACACACACCATAATATTACAACCTAGTCACTCAGTGCACCAGTAGACAAATGACAAAAGCAGCTAGTAAAAAAAGAAAAGGCAGCACACCTGACCCAAGCTGTGGGCTGGAAGCAATCTGGATCGGTTTAGATTTGGCCCACGGGCCATATTTTGGAGACATCTGCTTCATTATACAGTGGATATAAAAAGTCTACATACAGTCTAAAATGCCAGGTTTCTGTGATGTAAAAAAATGAAACAAAGATAAATCATTTCAGAACTTTTTCCACCTTTAATGTGACCTATAAACTGTACAACTTAGTTGAACAACAAACTGAAATCTTTTAGGTGGAGGGAAATAAAAACCTAAAATAATATGGTTGCATAAGTGTGCACACCCTTAAACTAATACTTTGTTAAAGCACCTTTTGATTTTACTACAGCACTCAGTCTTTTTGGGTATGAGTTTATCAGCATGGCACTTCTTGACTTGGCAATATTTGCCCACTCTTCTTTGCAAAAACACTCCAAATCTGTCCGATTGTGAGGGCATCTCCTGTGAACGGCCCTCTTCAGTTCACCCCACAGATTTTCAATCGGATTCAGATCTGGGCGCTGACTGGGCCATTCAAAAACTTTAATCTTCTTCTGGTGAAGCCAATCCTTTGTTGATCTGGATGTATCCTTTGGGTCGTTGTCATGCTGAAAGATGAAGTTTCTCTTCGGGTTTTGTGCCAATATTGACTGGTATTTGGAACTGTTCATAATTGTCAGGCTAGGAGCAGATAACAGATAACAGTTGAGGTGTGCTGATTATGCAAAAAGTTCAAGGAACAAGAGCACATACCATGAGCAGTCAGCTGGGACTTGTAGTTCACCGCTGCAGGTGAAGGTAGATGTTGGCTGCTGCTTGTAGTTCACCGCTGCAGATGAAATTACTACAGTAGAATCAGGCAAAGCACAGTCTAGGCAAGCTGGGTCATACACAGGTAGATCAGAGTCCAAACGCTACCGAATCAGAAGCGAGCAAGCAGGGTCAAAACTAGCCGGGTCATACACAAAATATACAGAGCAGATATCAGCTGGGTCAAGCAGTAGCACCCAAAGGTACCAACTGTATCACGAGCACTGATTGTGTGCTGACACAGGTGATTTAAAGGTTAGCTGGCCAAGCACTGTTGTTTCCCAGGCAAAGGCTGTGTCAAGTGAGTTCTGCTGGGTCTTAAAAGGGATCCTAGTACTGACAGTACCCCCCTTGTCTCGAGGGGTTGCTCCTGCACCCCCAGGCTTATTTGGAAAATGAAGATTGAACTTCTTCTTAAGTCGGTCAGCATGAAGATCACGAGCTGGGACCCAAGATCGATCCTCTGGGCCGAAACCTTTCCAGTTAACGAGATATTGTAAGAAATTGCGCACTCGTCTGGAATCAAGAATAAATGCCACTTCATATTCCTGACTGTCCAACACGTCCACAAGTTCTGGTTCATTTACTTGGAGGCTGGAATGAACAGGTTTCAACAATTAAACATGAAAGGCATTTGGAATGCGTATGGATGGGGGAAGTTTTGATCTACAGGCCACAGGATTAACAATCTCCATAATTTCATAGGGCCCGATGAAATTTGGGCCAAGTTTTTTAGATGGAACATGCAGGGACAGATTCCTAGATGATAGCCACACTTTATATCCTGTTGCATTTGAGCTCCTTTTGTCAGCCATTTTTTTAAAAGCCTGCACAGAGCGAGAAATAGCACGATTAACATCGGACTAGATTTTGGAGAAATTTTCAATCGCAGTGTTGGCATCTGGAACATCGGAGGGTGGAAGATCAAAGGAGCACACACGACAATGCAACCCATAAACACAGAAGATAGGAGAGGTCCCTGTAGATATGCTGGCACAATTATTAAAAGGCAAACTCGGCCCACAGAAGGTTGACCCACTCCACCTCATCATTGGCCGTCCAAAAAGTACCATCTTCTCTAGAGTCTGATTAGTCCTTTCTGTTTGGCCATTTGTCTCAGGATGATATGCTGAAGAATATGATAACTTAATCCCCAGCTGAGAGCAAAGGGCCTTCCAAAACTGGGCTATAAACTGAGAGCCACGGTCTGAGACAATGTTAATTGGTGCACCATGGAGCCTGAAAACATGTTTAATGAATAAAGATGCAAGTTCTTTAGCCGATGGATTTTTCGGAAGCGGAACAAAGTGGGCCATCTTACTGAACCTGTCTACCACCACCCAGGCCTGGGCGAAGGCTAACACATCCTGCCTAACTGATGGCCACCAGAGGTTGCGAGAGATAATCTCAAAACTCCCGGATGTGCTGCAGGTTTCAATGCATGTACCTGCTGCAATACCCGCAAATGAAGAGCCAGGGGCACAAAAAGCATACCAGAGGAAGTGGAGGGAGGGGCTTCAGCCTGTGCAGGTTACAAGGCATCAGAGATGTCCGTCTGGGTGAAGGCAAAAAGTTGTGAAGGAAGCTTCGAGACAAGGTGTCAGCCTTAATGTTTTTTGGCCCTGGTAGATAAATTGTGAAGTCAAATCTGGAGAAGAACAATGACCACCTGGCTTGACGTGAGTTTAGTCTTTTAGCAGAATAGATGTATTCAAGGTTTTTGTGGTCAGTAAAAACTATGAATGGATAGCGAGCTCCCTTCAGCCAATGTCTCCATTCCTCCAAAGCTAGCTTTATGGCTAGAAGTTCTCTGTTGCCTATATCATAATTGCGCTGTCGGTTTTTTTTTTGCGTCATTTTTGGTGCGTCGGAACAGCATACAGATGAGCGTTTTTTCCGATAGTAATTTGTTCCGTCGGAAAAATATAGAACATGTTCTCTATCTAAGTCCGTCTGAATTTTCAACAGAAAAAGTCCGATGGGGCATACACACGGTCGGAATATACGATGAGAAGCTCCCATCAGACTCTGTCGGAAATTCCGCTCGTGTGTACGTGGCATAAGAGAATGTCAGGAAAGGCCTACTAGAACAATTGAACCTTATTTGGGGTTAATCAGAGGAACTTTAAATGATGGCAGTTGTATACTGACTCCGATTTAACATGACTTTGAATGTGATTTCCTAATCAGGAACACAGGTACATCCCCAGTTATAAGAGGGTGTACACACTTATGCAACCACATTATTTTAGTTTATTTTTACTTCCTTCCACCTAAAAGATTTCAGTTTGTAGGTCACATTAAAGGTGGAAAAAGTTCTGAAATGATTGATCTTTGTCTCATTTTTTTACATCACAGAACCCTGATATTTTAACAGGGGTGTGTAGACTTTTTATATACACTGTATACCTTTGAAGTACTTCTTGGTCCTTCTACAAAGATGTCACACCTCCAGCACCAACATTGGTCTTTCTCATGTATCCCTTTTCCAGAACACATGCATTGCTCTTTCCCCTCTTATCCCTTCTCCAGTACACATGCTCCAGTTTCTCCTCCAGAAACTGTTTAGCCTGCAGCCACACATTCCCACCACCCAAAATGTATATTTCACATTGTCCATGTTTTCCACATATACATTGCACACTGAGCTCAGACACAGGAGGTTCAGCACTCAGTGTGAAGCCCAGTTCAGCAGCAGTTTCTGGCCCCCTCCCTTCTTTGTGGAAGTAAATATTCTCATTACTTCTCATTGTGTTGTGCAGGATGGTGTTTGTGTTTTAGTACACACATTGGTCTTTCCCCTGTATCCTGCCCCAACACATACATACATAACTCCTCAGTACACATATTGTTAGAAATTCTGTATAAAGCCTTACAGAACAGACAGTGCACAGTCCACACCCCACACTCAACAACTACCCCTTATATTAGTCCCATTTTGATCTAATTTCTATAAATCTGTTTGGTTCTGAGTGGTTTTGTCATATGCTCTGATCCACTTTTGTTTATCATGAGTTGAAAGTCTACATTTCATCCCATGAATCTGGCTCTGGTTTTAATGCTATGCAAACAACATAGGACAGACTTTGGCTGGGATGCCTTTATTACTTCTAGTACATTTCCTGATTGAAGCCTCTTGTGGCCTGGCTTTTTCTTTTACAGCATTTGGTCTGCTTTAATTTCTATTTCTGTGTCACTTTGTTGCTTATCTTCATGTGACACTGATGTGGAATTTCCCTCAGTTTGAAACGTTTGTGTTAGTTCATAAAATTTTGAACACCCTGCAGTCTCATCGACAATTACACTTCTACTTATGGTTACATATAGTTACATAGTAGGCGAGGTTGAAAAAAGACACAAGTCCAACCTATGTGTGATTATGTGTCAGTATTACATTGTAATATGCAACACTGATGGTTACCTTGTTTGCATCATGTAGAATTCTGTATCCCTTTTGAGATTCACTGAACCCCACAAATACACCTTCCTTTGCGCAAGCATCCCATTTTGTATGTTTTTATTTTGGGATGTGCACATAAGCTTTGCTGGCAAAATGTTTTAGATGGTTCAAATTTAGGGCTTTTCTATTCCACAGCTCATATGGTGTTTTCTCAGTTGATTTTCCTGGCAGTTGATTTTGGAGATAGCACGCGGTTATAATTGCCTCCTCCCAGTATGTGGTTGGCATATCTGCATCAAACACCCTGGTTCTTGCACTCTCGGAGTACAGTTCATTCTTTTTTTGTAACCCCATTTTGTTCTGGGTTGTATTGTACAGTAGTTTGAAATATGCAATGCTTTCATGAGAATCGCCTGTGTTATCACCAGTATATTCTGTTCCATTGTCTGTGCGCATTTTCCCAAATGTGTTGCTTACTTGAGCCAAATACTATTTAAGTTTCTCTCGTACTTCACTTTTGTTGTGTAACAGATATAGTGCAGTAAACCCCTGCTTTTAACACATACTGTTAGACAGGTTTACTTGGTTGTCTGCGGGCTGGTCTGTAAGTTAAGCTTGTTTTTTTTCCTTGGCTTTATCCTTGGCCTTGTTTATAACTGTTGTTAGCCTTCCAATGCTTCTTACCGTGATAGCCAGCTATAGATGGGGGCAAGTGGCGTACCCTTTTTGTATGACTGTTGTGTTTTATGGTCAGGCACACTGACACCTTTGCAGCCATTATGCTATATGCTGGGTGTTCAGTGTGCCCCTGTACCTTTAAGAAGGGGTGGCTCCCCTTCAGTCCACCTGCTCTAACCTATCCATCAGAATGCATGCCCTTCCACTGTGGGAACACTTATAAATTAGTGTTAGGTACCACAGATACCAGGGTGCCTTGACGAGGCTCTGTGGCTTAGACATACATTTGCAAATGTGTGCAGACTAAACCCCTGCTTTTAACACATACTGTTAGACAGGTTTACTTGGTTGCCTGCGGCTGGTCGGTAAGTTAAGCTTGTTTATTTCCTTGGATTTATCCTTGGCCTTGTTTATAACTATCGTGCAGTATACCTGGAGTAATCATCTATAAAAGTGAGAAAGTACCTCTTCTTTTCTGGAGTCAATTTTTCTATTGGACTGCAAAGATCTGAATGAAGTAAATCCAGGAGGTTTTTTAGCTCTGCTGTTACTCTGCTTTGGAAAGGCTTTTCTTGTCATTTTTCCTTTATACAGCTAGTGCATTTCATTGTTCGGGTCACATGGACTAATTTCTATTCCACTTGCATAGTCATTTTCCGGTAATGTATTTATTATGTCAGGACTTCTATGTCCAAGTTGTCTGTGCCATGTGTGAATGCAGTTTGAATGTTTTTCCTCCTTGGCAGTATTACCATGTCATTGCAGTTCAGCTGATACAGTTCATCTGCAATTTTAGCCTTTGCAAGTAAGATATTCTATTTTGTAATGGCACAACTCATCTTGGAAGATCACTACATTGCCTTGTTTTGTGAGCTTCTTTACTGACAAAAGAATTGTTTCAGGAGCAGGGACATAGAGGACATTTTTCAGAGGTATCTTTCTGGTGACACCCTGGGAAATAGAATAAAGAAAAACGTTTTCTATTCCTCCTGATTCCATTTGCCCATTAGCTGTGGTGATTTTTTCTGTTTTACTCTGGTCAAGGTGAATAAAGAAATTTCTGTCATGTGACGCACAGCTCCTGAATCAACAAATCATGCCTGCAAAGATGGGATGGGATTTTTGGATTGAAAAACATATTCATTATCAGGATAATGATCAGTTTCTCCTTTCACACCTTTGGCTTTTTGTAGTTTAGTTTGTTTTTGCATTCTAGCTTTCCAGATTCTGCAACCTGTTTTTAAATTTAAATATGCCAAGTTGCGTGATGTTGGGGATATCAGCTCAGGGGTGGCAGTACTGGAGCAGGCACCCTCCCCTACCTGCCAGGGGAATGACTGCTCCAGTAAGGAGGGGGACAAGGATACAGGCAAGGTTAGACAGGAACTGGTAGTAGGGGACTCAATTATTAGATGGACAGATCTGTCACAAAGACCGTTATCACCGAATAGTATGTTGTTTACTGGGCACTCGGGTTAGGCATATCGTGGATCAGATGGACAGATAATTGGGTGGAGCTGGGGAGAAACCAGCTGTCATGATACACATTGGCACCAACGACAAAGTAAGAGGAAGGTGGAGCGTCCTAAAAAATGATTTCCGAGACTTAGGGAATAGATTGAAGAAAAAGACCCCCAAGGTGGTATTCTCAGAAATACTACCTGTGCCTGGAGCCACACCAGAGAGGCAGCAGGAGCTTAGGGAACTTAACAAGTGTGTGAGGAACTGGTGTAGGAAGGGGGGTTTCGGGTTCCTGGAGAACTGGGCTGACTTTTCAGTCGGTTACCGGCTGCACCTTAATGGGGAGGGTGCAGCTCTGTTGGGAAGATGGCCAAGAAGTTGGAGGGACTTTTAAACTAGGTGGTGGGGGGAGGGTTTACAGGACGCGGTAGCCAGCAGTGAGCAAAGGACAGAAGGTACTAGTGGAGGCACTAGTGATAATATATCCATACCATCGTATCCCAGGGTGAATGAGTTGACAAATCAAAAATGAAGTCTGAAAAAACCTAAGGAAAAAATAATATGCACCCGTACAATACGGAGAGGTGTATGCACAATATTCAGGAGCCTATCTAACAAAATGGAGGCACTGGAGCTGCTATTACACGAGGAGGATTTAGACCTTGTGGGAATAACAGAAACGTGGTTTATCAGCTCACATGACTGGCTGGCAAATATCCAGGGATATTCCTTGTATTGGAAGGACAGTATCTAGTGCTCCTGCTCCTCATTCCAGCATCCGGGTGTTGGCTATGGCACTCACCTTGTCTTTCTGTCCACCTGCAAGGTGATTAATGTGATCAGTCTCTGGGTGGAAACCAAACCTGTTATAAGCCAGCCAAACCCTCACTTGCATGCTTGTGATAGAGATTGATACGTGTGTTATTCCTGATCAAGCCCCCTGTCTGTCTTCCCTGCTCTGCTAGATTGGATTTCCCAGCCTGCCTTTTACCTGGATTATAATAGAACCACCCTACCTGTCTGCCAACCGCAAGTACCTGTTTGCTTTGCTCAATTCGCGCCTGCCCTGGCGTGGTAGCCAGGCACTATAGCATTGTGTATAAGACCTAGGGGCAACCGAGTACCAGTTGGCCTGCTTGCCTTATGGGAAAAGTGGCTGCTATAGGTGAAGGACACAGTAGTCAGCTATAGTGACTGACCACCTGCGTTGGGGTAGACGTGACATTCAGGGAGGGTAGAAGAGGGGAAGGGAAGGGGTACGTCTATATATTAATATGAAGGAGGAGCTGGACCTCCTATCACAGTTAGAAATGGCAACGAGGCAAGGAAATGTCATCATAATGGGGGACTTCAACTATCCCAATATTGACTGGCAGAGGGGACAGCTAACTCATTAAAGATCCATAATTTCTTAAATGTCTTACAGGACAACTTAATGTCCAAATTGGTGGATTTCCTGACGAGAAAGAATGCATTACTAGATTTATTAATTACGAATTATTCAAATCAGATCACAGATGTGGAAATCCAGGACAACTTGGGATATAGCAATCACAGGATGATCGCATGTAGCGTAAATCATAGGAAAAAGGGAGGTATGAGGGTAGTACAAGAACACTAAATTTCAAACAAGCAAACTTTTCTGAACTGTGCTCAATACCACAAGACATCAATTGGGACCAAATCCTAGAAAAAAAAAATGGGAATGCTTTAGGAGCATATTAAACAAAGGTATCACACAGTAATTTTCAATGGGCAATATATATAGAGGAGCAACAGTTAAACCTGGGTGGCTAAACCGTAACGTAAAAAGTCTTATTAAAAGAGAAAAAAAATTGCCATTAAAAAAATATAAAAAGGACATGGGTCATTGTCAGCATTTCAACACTATAAGGAATGCAATAAGTAATGTAAGATACCGATACATCTTTTAGATACAGTGCCTTGAAAAAGTATTCATGCCCCATTTCCAAAAACTTAAATGTATTTTATCGAGATAATATGTGATAGACCAACACAAAGTGGCACATAATTGTCAAGTGGAAGGAAAATTATAAATAGTTTTCCAAATGTTTTACAAATAAATAGGATCTGAAAAGTGTGGCGTGCATTTGTATTCAGCCCCCTTTACTCTGATACTGCTAACTAAAATCTAGTGGAACCAATTTCCTTCAAAAGTCACCTAATTAGTAAATAGAGTCCACCTGTGTGTAATTTAATCTCAGTATAAATACAGCTGTCCTGTGGAGCCCTCCGAGGTTTGTTAGAGAACCTTAGTGAACAAACAGCACCATAAAGTGCCAAAGAACACACAACACAGGTCAAGGATGAAGTTGTGTAGAGGCCCATGGTAACTCTGGAGGAGCTGCAGAGATCCACAGCTCAGGTGGGAGAATCTGTCTACAGAAAAACTATTAGTCTTGCACTCCACAAATCTGGCCTTTATGGAAGAGTGGCAAGAAGAAAACCAATGCTGAAAGAAAGTCATAAGAAGTTCTGTTTGCAGTTTGCGAGAAGCCATGTGGGGGACACAGCAAACACGTGGAAGAAGGTGCTCTGGTCAGATGAGACCAAAATTTAACTTTTTGGCTTAAAAGCAAAATGCTACTTGTGGCAGAAAACTAACACTGCACATCACCCTGAACAGACCATCCCCACCATGAAACAAGGTGGTTTCAGCATCATATTGTAGGGATGCTTTTCTTCAGCAAGGACAGGGAAGCTGGTCAGAGTTTATGGGAAGATGGATGGAGTCAAATACAGGAACAATCTTAAAATAAAACCTGTTAAGAGTCTGCAAAACTGGGGCGGAGCTTCACCTTCCAACACGACAACCACACTAAACATACAGCCAGAGCTACAATGGAATGGTTTAGATCAAAGCATATTCATGTGTTAGCCAATCTCATCTCCCTGAGGAAGTCACGAGGAGTGACAAAACTAGTAGGAGGGACCTGAGAGGCTGATGAATGTGGAACCAGGAAGGGATACTCAGTGTGTAACGGACGGAGGGAGCACTGACGGCCGGGGCATTTGTCCTAGCACCGTTGGCATATACACAAAGGCCTGATTTAATCATTTTAAATGTAAGTGTAATTTGTGGTATGACGATTTTGAATATATTTTAAAACAGCAAAGCACTATTGCAAGATTTGATTGCTTTGCATGTGGCCGATGAGACTGGAGTTCACAGGCAGCAATAAGGAGGCATTATACTAAAAGGTGATCAATGTGACCTGAGCTTATGGCCAGTTTATAAGAAGGAAGAATATCAGAAGATTGATTATTCACAAAGACGCATTTATATAGCCTAGAAGGTGAGGGCACAACCGGTGGAGGGAGCACGAGGATTTTGAGAATATGTACAGAGGTGGATGAGTGCGGAGAGACCGGTTCATTTAAAAGGTTTCCATTATTCACAAAATGGACTGAGACACGGTTTTCAGTTTTCATCCTCGATTTTATATATATATATATATATATATATATATATATATATATATATATATATATATATATATATATATATATATATATATATATACACACATATACATACACTGCGTGAGTAATCTGAGTAATCTGTGCACACCAGACAGTTTGATTTATAGAAGGACGTTGTGTGGAGAACTTTTTGGACATTGCACTTTAACGTATTCATTTATAATTGAATATACCATTGCACCTTATATCCTTAGTGGATACTATTTTGATTTATTTTAGCGCTGCACTAATTTTGATATATTATGTGTTAAGATGGCCCAGTCAAAGTCCAGACCTAAATCCATCCAATTGAGAATTTGTGGCCAGATTTGAAAATTAGATGGAGAGCGTCTGTGAACAGCAATCTGACAGAGCTTGACCTTTTTTGCAACGAAAAATGGGCAAAAATTTCTCTTTCTAGATGTGCAAAGCTGGTAGAGACATACCCAAAAAGACTTGCAGCTGTAATTGCAGTGAAAGGTGGTTCTACAAAGTATTGACTCAGGGGGGCTAAATACAGATGCACGCCACACTATTCAGATATTTGTAAATCATTTATCATTTTCCTTCGACTTCACAATTATGTGCCAGTTTGTGTTGGTCTATCATAGGAGTAGGCAACCTAGGCCCTCCAGCTGTGGTGAAACTACAAGTCCCATGAGACATTGCAAGACCCTGACAATCAATCACAAGCATGACTCCTAGAGGCAGAGGCATGATGGGATTTGTACTTTCACCATAGCTGGAGCACCGAAGTTGCCTACCCCTGGTCTATCACATAAAGAACCCAATAAAATACATATACGTTGTTGAATGTAACATGACAAATTGTTGAAAATATCAAGGGGTAAGAATACTTTTTCAAGGCACTGTATATATATAAAAGACGATGAAGGGAGGATGGTTACAGATGACAGGGAGAAGACAACTGTACTAGATGCTTTTTTCTCCTCAGCTTTTACACAGAAAAAGGAGGGTTATACCGACCAGGACTGTATTGTTAGTATCACATCGCTGGATGTACCCGTATGGCTAACAAAAGCAGAAAAGAATAGAAAAGCTTAAAACACAAACAAATCACCAGGACCGGATGGCTTACACCCAAGAGTCCTCAAAGAACTCAGTCAGGTTAAAGCCAGACCATTATTCCTAATCTTTATGGACAGCATATTGACAGAAATGGTACCAGCTGATTGGAGAAAAACCCATGTGGTACCAACATTCAAAAAAAGGGCAGAGACTTGCAGACAAACGCCTAGAATATTTTAGATTAAATGATATGGACGAAACATCCCATCCCCACCCATGTTATAGGCAGCCCACAAGGCGGTTCTGAGGGGACATAAAATAGAGCTAGCCACTGCAAGGAAAAGAAAGAGAGAGGCAGCAGTTGCCACCCTCACCAGAGAGTTACATAAGCTGTACCACCTACATCACCTATTACACTCTACAGAAATACAGAGGAAAATTGACTCAAAAACCCTATTATCAGAAATTCCTTCGCTGGTCTAAGGCGCGTTTTCTCTTTCACAGGAACTCAGCCTCGACAATGTTCACTCGCAAACTTACCAGTCCCTCCAGCCTACACATGTCTGCAAATTGAGAAATAGAGAGGGACATCATAAGTCCTAGGCCCAGACGGGTTTACCCCTACATACTACAAGAAATTTGCGGATACCCTAGCCCCAAGACTCTCAAATGTATTCAATTACAGGGACATAAGCTACCGGAAGAGATGCTCCATGCCAATATGATACTGATACCGAAACCAAATAAGGGCCATTTAGTCCCCCAAAATTACAGGCCAATATCGGTCCTCAATAATGATATAAAGATCCTGGGCAGATTACTAGCGGATAACCTTGCCCCTATAATCTCCTTGCTGATAGGCCCAGAACAAACGGGATTCATCTCTACCAGGCAGATCACTGACAACATCAGACAGGCCTCCAATCTCATTCAGGACGCAGATCTCTTTGCTCACAAAGTGTTGATTGTGGGCCTGGATATACATAAGGCCTTCGATAGCGTGCTATGGCCATATATGGTCAGTGTCCTAGCTAAATTTGGGTTCAGCTGGGAATTTATACACAGATTTAAGGCCACAATCCCCATACCAGAATCAAGCTCCCCGGCTGCTCCTCCGACTACTTTCCACTGGGAAGGGGCGCAAGGCAAGGATGCCCCTTGTCGCCTTTGATTTTTGTCCTGGCCATAGAGCCCCTAGCAAGAGCGATAAAGGCCAACCCGAATATCAAAGGGTACTGGAAGGGGGATGAGGAATTTAAATTAAGCATGTACGTGGATGATGTACTCATGTTCCTTCCAGACCCGCTGGTATCCCGCCCTAACCTGGTGGAGATGTTAGGTGAGTTTCACACTATCTCAGGCCTACGAGTGAATCTGTCTAAGTGTGCGGCACTCCCGATAAATGTTCCTGATGACTTAACAGCTAACATAAGGGACTCCTTTGGATTCTCAATCAGTGATAGTACCCTGTAATATTTAGGGGTTCGACTGGCCCCCTCGCTCAGGGAGATGTATAACGCAAACTATCCTCAAGCACTTTTTTAAAAGTCAAACAATGGTTGAGATTGTGGTCCAACTTCCCTATTTCGCTATTGGGCAGAGTCACAGCTATTATGATGTCCATCTTACCAAAGTTGTTGCATTATTTTAGATCCTTATTGGTATATGTTTCCCACCAGACCATCAAACAGATACAAAGGGAGGTTAATTCATTTATATGGAGAGGTAAGAGACCTAGATATGGCAAGTTAATAACACATAGGCCTCTTTCACAAGGAGGTCTAGGTCTCCCTGATCTCTGGCGGTATTACTTGGCAGCCAGACTGGCACAAACAGCACAATGGCATACCCCAACAACATCTATCCCCAGGCTCCAGTTCAAAACTACCTCAGTCCGTCCGTATTAGCTACCAGGTCTGCTTTGGCAGTATACAATTAGGACCAGAGTGTTGAGCCCTCTTAACAGCATAGTCTCAAAACCCCTTCACTTATGGTCTTCATACCATCTGAAAATTCAAACTCTCATCCCCAAGACCACCTCTACTATCATTTCTGGGAGATAAAAGATTCCCTCCCACATATACCTCATCGAATGATTATCTTTGGTGAAAGCTGAATGCTTTAGTTACCTTTAACTCCTTGATGCAAGATTCACATTTCCGTTCTTTTTCCCACTTCCAGCAACAATATAACGTTCCAAGAACGGAATTTTTTAAATACCTCCAGATTAGGCATTTTTATGACTCCCTAAACCCTCTCGTCAGACCCGGATTTACATCTTATGAATATATCTGCGCTAACTCTGCCAGAGACAAAGGGATCATATCACAGATATATAGTTACCTAAATGGGTTATATTTACCAGAAAAGTCCTCTGTGATGGTCAGGAGGGAAACAGAAATAGGTCAGGAATTTACCCCAGATGAATGGTCTGATATGCTGATAAACATGCATAAATGCGCGCACTCTATGTCTATAAAAGAAACAGTATTGAAACCACACTAGATGGTACCTGACCCCCCCAGGAAGGTACATCTGTTTTACCCGACAGCTCCAGATAGTTGCTTTAGGAGCTGTCAAACAAGATCGTTTCTCCATACCCTTTGGAGTTGCCCGGTCCTTCAACCTATATGGCAGAAGGTAGCCTCTAAGGTAGGCCTAATAATGGGTTCCCTGGTCACATTGAATGCACCATTGTGCCTTCTTTTCATGCAGATTCCTGAGGTCACGGTACCAGCCCAGAAACTAGCCCATACATTATTCTGTTCGGTCCTATGGGCCATAGCACTGAATTGGAGAACTCCAACTGTGCCGTTACCTCAGGTAATGCAGAGAATGGAAACAATCAGACTAATGGAAAGGGTACAACATACTATACTATGGATACTATGCATGTGTTTGACCATAAATGGAATCATTGGATACCCTATGGGAACGGAGTAGATAATGGGAGGGAATAGAGGTGGGGGGAAAAGGTCCCTTTCTACTTATGCGGGTTCTTAGCCTGCTATGACACATGGAGTATCTCAGACTTTGTTTCTTCTTTCCTCAGTCTTTATTTTTTTCCAGTCTCTACGTCTTATCTTCTATTTTCTCATCTTTGTTGTAGAAGAGAATGCGTTTACCAAGATGCATAGATGATAACGCTTTATTAAGTTGTTATGGTTCCAACACCAATTACAATAATTGTATAAATGAGAGTTCTTGATACAGATATTCATTCAGATCTTAAGAAGGGTACGAATCTCAGTATACTATAATATCCTTACTGTATAAGAATATAGTATTATGTTCATTTTGTATTAATTCTCTCATAGCCATATCCAGATAATCTGTGTATACAACATTATTTTGTTATGCTTTCGAAATTCCAATAAAAGCGTTTATATTCAAAAGAAAAAGGGCAGAGGCATATACCTGGAAGCTACAGGCCAGTCAGCCTAACATCAATAGTATGTAAACTAAACTATTGGAGGGGATGATAAGAGACTATATCCAAGAATTTGCTGATGAAAACAGTGTCATTAGCAGTAATCAGCAATGGTTTACGAAGGGTTGTTCCTGCCAGACTAGTTACAGGGGCGTGGCCAAAGGGTGGTGATAAAGAATGTGTACCCAGACTGGTCTGGAGTGGTAAGTGGGGTTCCCCAAGGCTCTGTCATGGGATCAATTCTGTTTAATTTATTCATAAATTATATAGAGGTCGTTATAACTATTGTAGCTCAATCTCAGTTTTTGCAGATGACACAAAAATAATCAGGGCAATAACTTCACATCAGGATATAGAAATTTAAGTGGGAGACCTGAATAAAATAATGGGGTGAGCAACTACATGGCAAATGAGGTTTAATGTTCAGAAATGTAGAGCGATGCACTTGGGGGCTAAAAGTATAAACGCAAACTACTCACTAGGGAAACTCTGGGGGAATCAAGGATGGAGATAGAAATAAAAGTGCGAAGTGCATTTGTATTCAGCCCCCTTTACTCCAACACCCCTAACTAAAATCTAGTGGAACCAATTGCCTTCAGAAGTCACCTTATTAGTAAATAGAGTCCACCTGCGTTTAATTTAATTTCTGTATAAATACAGCTGTTCTGTGAAGCCCTCAGAGGTTTGTTAGAGAACCTTAGTGAGCAAACAGCATCATGAAGGCCAAGGAACACACCAGACAGCTCATGGAGACGTTTTAAAGCATTGTTAGGGTATAAAAAAATCTCAAGCTTTGAACATCTCACAGAGTACTGTTCCAACCATCATCTGGAATTGGAAAGAGTATGGCACAACTGTAAACCTACCAAAACATGGCAGGCCAGGCAAGGAGAGCATTAATCAGAGAAGCAGCCAAGAGGCCCATGGTAACTCTGGAGGAGCTGCAGAAATCCACAGCTAAGGTGGGAGAATCTGTCCACAGGACAACTATTAGTCATGCATAAATATATGACCCAGAGGGTTGGCCGTGTCATTGCCAGCATCCCTTGTAATTTTTAGAACTAGATGTGTACCTCAAAATGGGATTTTAAGGGCAATGCAGAAATTGGCAGTGTTGAATTATAGTTAAAAAGAAGTTTATTGATACAAAAACGAATAGAATATACATGAACATACACATTGATCTATAGTTAAGAATAATTATAAAAACATCAGATATATGGAAACATATGATGCATCCTACTGCTAGTTACAAGTACCACCCCCGATAGGTGTGATGGCGTCCTGATAGCAGATTTCCAACGCGTTTCAACTTATTGTAAGGATAAAGTCTTCCTCAGGGAGGGACTGCATCACATTCTAAAATTTTAAGTAACAGCATGATTATTGGTATATACTTAAATATTTGTTTGTTACCTATATCTACAGAAATCGCATTACAGCAAAAAAGTATTATATGCGACTTACATTTGCGACTACAGAAATCGCATTACAACAGAAAAGTATTATATGCGACTTACATTTGCATTTAACTGTGAAAAATCGCTTTCCCAGTGCTGGTAGGGGTTCTAAAAAATATATGGGCAAAACAAGACAGGAATTTAGAAAATGTGTCGACAAACATATGCAAAGTATGCAAATCGGCAACTTGTATCTGCCTTTGGGAAGGCATGTTGCCAGATATCACAATTACCGACTACCCTCGGTGAACTTCACAGTTCTTGATAGGATTCATTTGCCACTCAGGGGGGGAGACTGGAACAAGGTCCTCCTCCAGCGTGAAATGCGCTGGATAAGGTACCTTAGGGCCACTACCCCCCCAGGCCTAAATGAAACCGAAAGTTTCAGACCCTTCTTGGAGGGCTTCAGCTCGGGGAAAACGGATTAACATAATTTTTATCTCACCTTCTTTGTTCCCTTGCACCTCTGCCCTTTTTAGAACTGGAGTTCTATTCCAGTACCCCTGGCGGAGAAACAGAGGGCTCCCTCCATAACACCATAGGCCCATTATCTCCCCATTGATGATCATATGTCTTAAACTGCTAAGACTCTACACCCTACCCAGTCAGAAACTATATAGGAGAGTTTTTCTAATTTACTGTAATTACTGTAATCTCTTTTGTGTAACTATTTTGTATACAGTATTATGTTAATTACTGTTATTTCTGCAGATGCATTTTTTTCATGCGACTGTGCCATATGAATCCGCCTCTCAGTGCTGAAACAAAGGGCCAATGATACTGTTGCCATTCTGCCCACTATCCCTACCCGGCACAAGGGGGGGGCCATGACGCAACATCATGGCCCGAATACCCCGAAGGCGTCAGATCTTATTTTGATGCCCCGGGATTTCCTACTGTGTCGGTGGTTATAAGCCCTAATTTTGATGTTCTGCCATTCGCTCAATGACAGTACAATCATCATAAAGAGGTTTGGGCATATTTAAGAATAAAAATCTCCCTTCACATTCTCTTATATTATATATATTTCATATTTCATCAGTACTATCCCCATTTCAATCAATTCTTTGCAATTCTTTTATACAATTTTTCTTCCTTCCTTTTTCCATCTCTAATGAGGGAGTATAGACCTGCTACTTTTTGTCATACATGTCACTGTATATCTTGGTGACATCTACGACACCAGCATAGAACAGTACCCCACACACCGCTGTGCATAGTCTGATACTTTTTTGTCAGACAGCGGGGCTATTATGCCCCGATGCCCGGTTTAACATGGATAAGACTGCTCAATAGCGCTGTGGAGTCACACGGCGCCCCTCCCTCTTTTAGGAACTGACGTTGGGGCCATGTGACCCCAATGTCATATGCACATTGCCCCGGCAACCAGACGCACCTCTCTCCCCGCCTCACCCCGTGCCCATACTACATGGGCTACGTGTAAGCAATAGGCTTCACGTCACGGGGAGGAGAAAAGGAAGGAGGAGGTCCAAGCGTCTGCTACCTAGACAACAGGGAAGCTTGTGGACGCTTCCCCTCAATACATTGTACAAAGGTGCTTCCTCTAAACAGTGACAGCAGCTAATTGAAGTCGCACCCCCTCCACTGCACCACCAATGAATGTGAGACTCTACCTACAATAGGGCTACGCCCATCACTTAGCCACGCCCACACCCCATATATTAGGACGCCAGGGATGGCCACAGGCAGCATTCCACAACTGGCTTTGTTACAGAGAGGTACTCCAGGACCAGAGCTCCCTGCCACTTGGAACAATACACCTGACACAATCAATTTAAGGTATTTGATCTCTTTTACTCTATGATGGCCCTGGGGAACCTTATTTCCCCTACGAATCACCATTATCTCCATTCTTTGACCTTTTTGATGTTCAAATTCTTAGCATTTCCCTTATACCTTCATGTTTTTCAGTTGTTTAATTATCACGACTGCCAAATACTGGTTTCTTCACAATACACCAGGCCATCCCGTAGAGGATATTTGAGCACCATTGACAACCATGTGTTAGGACCCCTGCCAGCACTGGGAAAGCGATTTTTCACAGTTAAATGCAAATGTAAGTCGCATATAATACTTTTCTGTTGTAATGCGATTTCTGTAGTCGCAAATGTAAGTCGCATATAATACTTTTTTGCTGTAATGCGATTTCTGTAGATATAGGTAACAAACAAGTATATACCAATAATCATGCTGTTACTTAAAATTTTAGAATGTGATGCAGTCCCTCCCTGAGGAAGACTTTATCCTTACAATAAGTTGAAACGCGTTGGAAATCTGCTATCAGGACGCCATCACACCTATCGGGGGTGGTACTTGTAACTAGCAGTAGGATGCATCATATGTTTCCATATATCTGATGTTTTTATAATTATTCTTAACTATAGATCAATGTGTATGTTCATGTATATTCTATTCGTTTTTGTATCAAACTTCTTTTTAACTATAATTCAACACTGCCAATTTCTGCATTGCCCTTAAAATCCCATTTTGAGGTACACATCTAGTTCTAACTATTAGTCATGCATGCCACAAATCTGGCCTTTATGGAAGAGTGGCAAGAAGAATAAAGTCACATTTGCAGTTTGCGATAAGCCGTGTGGGGAACACAGCAAACATGTGGAAGAAAGTGCTATAGTCAGTTGAGACCAAAATTGAACTTTTTGGCCTAAAATGTGTGGCTGAAAACTAACTCTGCACATTACCCTGAACACACCATTTTTTCAGCAGGGACAAGGAAGCTGACAGAGTTGATGGGGAAAATGGATGGAGCGAAATACACGGCAATCTTAGAAGAAAACCTGTTAGAGTCTGCAAAAGACTTGAGACTGGGGCAGAGTCACCTTCCAGCAGGACAACGACCCTAAACATTACAGCCAAAGCTACAATGGAATGGTTTAGATGAAAGCATATTCATGAGTTAGAATGGCCCAGTCAAAGTCCAGACCTAAATCCAATTGAGACTCTATGGCAAGACTTGAAAATTGCTGTTCACAGACGCTCTCCATCCAATCTGACAGAGCTTGAGCTATTTTGCAAAGAAGAATGGGCAAAAATTTCACTCTCTAGATGTGCAAAGCTGGTAGAGGCATACCCAAAAAGACTTGTAGCTGTAATTGCAGCGAAAGGTGGTTCTACAAACTATTGACTCAGGGGGGATGAATACAAATGCACGCTACACTTTTCACATATTTATTTGTAAAACATTTTGAAAACCATGTATCATTTTCCTTCCACTTCACAATTATGTTCCCCTTTGTGTTGCTCTATCACATAAATAAATAATATATTTACATTTTTGTTTGTAACATTAAAAAAATGTGGAAAATTTCAAGGGGTGTGAATACTTTATTAAGGCACTGTAAGCATTATCCCCTTAGCGCCCAGCTCCTGCTCCACATCTCCCCCACTAATATCCACATCTCCCCCCACTGTAAGATCCACATCTCCCCCACTAATATCCACATCTCCCCCCACTGTAATAACTAACATCTCCCCACATCTCCCAAACAGTAATAGCCACATCACCTCCAATGATTGTCTGCTTGCTTGCAGTTGAGGCGGGTGATGATGACGTCAGCGCGCCGCTCACCTAGGCTGCTGCCGGGTGTACCAAGATGGCCGCTGCTCCGGAGCTAGGTCGAGGCAGCGGAGCGCTCCGCGGATCGCGTGGTGTGCCGATCCGAACAGGTTGACCCGTTCAGATCACGGATCGGTGATGATCCGTTGCACCCCTACCTTCCATACTCCTTTCCTGCACATACTGCCCACTGTGACACCCCCTGTACTCTTCTACTACACACACTGCCCGCTGTTATATCTTGCATACAGTACTCTTTTACAAAAACTGCCCACTTATATCCTCTGCACTCCTTGCCTGCATACACTGCTTGCTGTCATACCCTGTATAGTACTATCCTGTACAAACTGCCTACTGTCATACCTCCTGCACTCCTCTCCTGCATTTAATGTCTACTAAGGCACTTCTTTGGCATTGTTTGTTATATCCCCAACCTTTACCATTCTGGAACAGGCGCATTGTTGCCAGTATTGTTTTCATCACAGTTCAGTCCACCATTGTACTTTGTAGATGTCTCCAACTGTCACAGTTTCCAGAAATAATCTGCTCAGCTAAATGACATGATACTGTTCTATGCAACAAGGTTTTAGCTCAGTCCCCTTGGCCAAAAAAAAAAAACACAACAGGAGCAACAAACAGTTTCTATTTGATAAAAAAAATAATATAAAGCTAAATTCCAG
The DNA here is from genome assembly GCA_037952925.1 of Lithobates clamitans. Lineage (NCBI taxonomy): Eukaryota > Metazoa > Chordata > Amphibia > Anura > Ranidae > Lithobates > Lithobates clamitans. Next base: position 5,562,978 of record JBBGZY010000108.1, on the reverse strand, counting down.
GCAAGTAGCTAAGTACACAGGTGAGATTTATATCAGGAAGCTGTTTTACTTACAAAAGGATTTTTATTTCTGTCCATCCAGTCCTAAGATTTACATATCAAAAGCCCTGTAAGGCAGGACGAGCAACCTGAGTTTTTGCAGTTAAAGTGATATTAACCATTTGACCTCCGGAAGATTTACCCCCCTTTCTGACCAGACCATTTTCACAATACGGTACTGCGTTACTTTAACTGACAATTGGGCAGTCGTGAGACACTGTACCCAAATAAAATGTATGTCCTTTTTTCTCCACAAATAGAGCTTTCTTTTGGTGGTATTTGATCACCTCTGCAGTTTTTATTTTTTGTGCTATAAACAAAACAAAAAAAACAGAAAATTTAGAAAAAAAACGTTTTTTACTTTCTGCTATAAACTATATCCAATAAAATGTTTTAAAAAATCAATTTTTTTTATCAACTTAGGCCAATATGTATTCTGCTACATATTTTTGGTAAAAAAAGTCCCATTAAGCATACAGTGGGGACGGAAAGTATTCAGACCCCCTTAAATTTTTCACTCTGTTATATTGCAGCCATTTGCTAAAATCATTTAAGTTCATTTTTTCCTCATTAATGTACACACAGCACCCCATATTGACAGAAAAACACAGAATTGTTGACATTTTTGCAGATTTATTAAAAAAGAAAAAATAGGATTTTTAAAACAGCTTACCTGTAAAATCCTTTTCTTGGAGTACATCATAGGACACAGAGCCTCAAGTAATTACTTGGTGGGTTATGGGCCTACCTTCAGGTGTTGACACTGGTATAACCAATACAGGAAGTTGACTCCCCTATATAACCCCTCCTCCTTCCAGCAGTCCTAAGTTTTTGTAGCCAAGCAATATACTCTCACCCCATAAAACAGAGGGGCGGGAGCTCTGTGTCCTATGATGTACTCCAAGAAAAGGATTTTACAGGTAAGCTGTTTTAAAAATCCTATTTTCTTTATCGTACATCATAGGACACAGAGCCTCAAGTAATTACTTGGTGGGATGTCCCATAGCAATGCTACTTGAGGGGAGGGAGACACAACCCGTAGGGTACCCGCAGACCTTGAGGAATTATATTGCTGCTTGCAGCACACTGCTCCCGAAGGCGATATCCTCATTCCATCTTACATCTACTTGATAAAATTTTGTAAAGGTATGCACTAAAGACCAAGTCGCGGCCTTGCAGATCTGAGACATGGATGCCTGGTGACGCACTGCCCAAGAAGCACCAACCGCTCTGGTAGAGTGCGCCTTAACTTGAAAAGGGGGAATCTTTCCCTTTAAATCATAAGTTTGAATTATAACTTGCCGAATCCACTTAGCCACAGTGGATCTTGACGCTGCCTGTCCTTTTTTAGGACCCTATGGCAGAATAAATAAGACATCAGTCTTACAAATCTGAGCAGTTTTCTTTAAATAGATCTTCACTGCTCTTACCACATCAAGACAATGTAGTGACTTTTCTTCTTTGGAACATGGTTTTGGAAAAAACGATGGCAGGACAATATCTTCATTCAGATAAAAGCCTGAAACCACTTTTGGCAAAAAGCCTGGACGAGGGCGTAACACCACTCTGTCCTCATGAATAACCAACATGGTTTTGGAAAAAACGGCAGGACAATATCTTGTTCAGGTGGAAACCTGAGACCACTTTTGGTAAAAAACCTGGACGAGGGCCCAGCACCACTCTGTCCTCATGAATAACCAAATATGGCTCTTTACAGGAAAGAGCAGCCAATACTGAAACCCTCCTTGCCGAGGATATAGCAACCAAAAATATCAGCTTTCTAGTCAGAAGGACTAAGGGAACATGCTGTAATGGTTCGAATGGCTGTTTTTGTAACACTGACAAAACTAAAGTCCCAAGGGCTTAAGGGTAATTTAACTGGCAGATTAATCCGCATCACTCCTCGCATGAAACCCCAGACTAAAGAATGCGTAGCAAGTGGTCTTTGAAATAAAATTGATAAAGCTGAGACTTGGCCCTTAATAGTACTCAGGGCCAACTTCATCTCTACGCCTACTTGTAGAAAGGCAAGAATTCTGCCTATAATATATATCTCCGAGGGTGCCAACCCTTGGATTCACACCAGGAAACATAAGCTTTCCCGACTCTATAATATATAGTTCTAGAAGCTGGCTTCCGAGCATTAAAGTAGAAATAGCTGCCCTGGAAAGCCCACGCTTCTTCAGAATGTGGGTCTCAATAGCCAGGCCCTTAAATTTAGCATTCGTAAAGTAGGATGGAATATCGGCCCTTGTGAGAGCAGGTCTGGCCTTTGTGGAAGGGACCACAGATCCCCCACTGCCATCTTTACGACCTCTGCATACCATGACCTCCTAGGCCATAATGGTGCTGCCAGAATTACCGGTTTTCTTTCCAGCTTGATCCTGCAAAGAAGTCGAGGCAGCAACTGAATAGGGGGAAATGCATAGATCAGTAAAAGCTGATCCCACAGTATCACCAATGCATCTGTTCTGCATGCGAATGGATCCCTTGTTGTGGACACAAAGTTGACTACCTTTGTTGCACTGGATGCTAGAAGATCTACATCCGGAGTCCCCCATCCTTGACAAACAGCCCGAAACACGTCGGGGTGAATAGACCATTCCCCTGGGAATAATCTGCTGGCGGCACATGTAGTGCGTGTGCCAATTCTCTATTCCCGGAATGAAGACTGCCGATGGGCACGGAATATTTCTTTCTGCCCAAGTTATAATATGGTTCACTTCTCTCTGCACTGAGAGATTCTTGGTGCCCCTTTTGGTGATTGATATAGGCCACAGCCGTGGATCCTGTCGGGACAATTTCTTAACCTGGAAGTCCAGGCTTTTAGAGCCAGACGCACTGCCCGAATCTCTAGGATGTTGATGGGCAAGGCTCTTTCGGTTCTTGAGCACTGTCCTTGGACAGTTGTCTTCCCTGTCATTACCACTTTCCAGAAAAGTGGTTTTGAAGTATTTACCCTTTAGGACATTATTTAGTAACCACCAATTGAGGCTTTGGACACCCTTGGAGACAGCCGCATTGGCAAGTCCAAAGCTTGGATCGTTTTGTTCCAAAAAAATAGAATACTGTTTTGCAACAGTCTCGAATGGAACTGGGCAAAGGGAACTGCTTCGAATGAAGCCACCATCCTTTCTAACAACCTCATGCTAAGGCGAATGGAGGGACCTCCTTTTGACCTGACCATCCGCACCAACTCTTTTATAGAGTGGTGTTTTTTTTTTTTCTTTGTGGGCAAGAAGACCCTTTTTCTGGGCTGTATCTATGATCAGACCCAAATACTGCAGCCCTTTTTTAGCGATTTTAATGGAGACTTTACTAGGTTGAGAATGCAACCCAGACCTTTCCAGGTAACTGGTTGTAATGCGTACACCTTACCCCAAACAGCGTTTGGTCTATTAGCAATAGATCATCTAGGTATGCCAAGACTGTTTAAGCCCTGTGCCCTTGACCTGGCTACAGGTGGGGCTAGCACCTTTGTGAACACTCGAGGTGCTGTAGCTAGCCCGAAGAGCAAGGCTATAAACTGAAATGCTGCTGTTCTACTTCGAACCGCAGAAACCTTTGGTAAGCGGGAAATATATGGACATGCAGATATGCATCCCTGATGCCGATAGGCGCCAGAAGTTTTCCTCCTTGCAGGATAGAAACTACTGACTTGATCGACTCCATAGAAAGGAGCGGATCTTCAGGAACTGATTTTAGATTCTTTTAGATCTAGAATGGATCTGTTGAATTTCTGCGTGGCTCTGTACATGTACAGGAAACCCATAAAAAAGGCAGTGAAGGTTCCAAGGAACCTAAGAAAAACACAGAACTATCAGCTGCCTCTACTGGAGGTAGCTTGAAAGAGGCACAAATCATCTCTGTAAGAGGTTTGTACCAGCAATCTCTCAGGTTGCGAGGCTGAAAAAAGTTGTCTCTGCAGAGGAGTACTTGGTTTGCCTTTCTTCCCGATTACCTGAGGGTAATCCTTCATCCTCTACCCACTGTTCCCTTGATAAGGGATCTCAGGTGGGGGAGGGGGGTCTAACACGCTTCTCATCCTTGGATAGCGGATGCGATTAAAGTCGCTAATTTTCCTTCTAGGCCCTGCAGGGCGGCGGAAAAACGCATCTTCAATCTTGTATACAGGGGCTGAATATTTTCTCCTCTTAGGCTCAGTTTCCACTATTGCAACCCCAAAGTTGCTTGATTTTACTGTGATCCTTTGCAGCGCGATTTTATGCGACAGGAAACAATGCCTGTGTATTCTAGAGGTTTATGGACCTCAAGTGGCATCAAAGTGCAAAGTAGTGCAGGGACTACCTTGAAGTCTCACAGATCTGAACAGTATTTCTTGGAAATCATGCCCTAGAGTCTGACGGTGGCGGCTGTCACCGCTGCCTAGAGGCAGCTGCCCCTGCGAAGGGGAAGGAATCTGTTTAAGTGACTTGTCCAAGGTCACAAGGAGCCAACATGAGGACAAGGTCCCACGTCTTTCAGGAAGCCTCCCATGGCTATGCTGGCCATCAGAGTAGTTAACCTGTGAGGAGTGGCTCCTTCACTAGTGAACGCCGACATGTGGATCTGAACCCATGTCTGTCAGGAAGTCTCCCATGGCTGCACTGGCCGTCAGAGTACTTAACCTGTGAGCTGTTGTAGCTTCACTTTAAATAAAAAGGACATTTATACCTTCTACTGGACAAAAGAGCTTTACTGCTAGAAATCATTTGGATGTATTTCACCAAACCTTCCCCAATGAAAAGGGAAACTAGTCAGACACCCTTTTTTGCAAGATGCTTCGGCTGACCAAACCTTTTAACCAGAGGGTCCTAAGCATGTGTTTTAGCACAAGCACAAGGCGAGACGCCTGGTGGATAGGGTCTTTTATGGCATCTATGGCGAAACATAGCGCCATTGGTAGCAGGATTTTAACAAAAAAATTCCAACTCCTTATCTATTGGATGCCTAAGGAATTATGCATCTTTATTGATGCTGGAAATCGCAGCGTCTACTGCTGGTATTTCCAACCCTTGTGAATGTTTCCTCCATGATAGAGAACTGAGAAACTCTTTGGAGGGAAAAAAATGCTTATCCAGATGATCCCATTCAGCATAAATAAGCGCTGTAAAAGGTTTTTTTTTTTTTTTTTTTTTTTTTTTTTTGTTTTTTGTTTTTTTTTTTAACCAAAAAAGGGACCTAGACTTTCAGCTTACTCTGTTAGGAGTAGTATAAAAAGTGGAACGAATCATCTCTGTAAGAGTTTGTACCATCAATCTGTCAGATTGTGAGGTTGCAAAGGTTCATCAACTGTTGTTTCTTCCGCAGAGAAAAAATTTGGCTTGTTTTGCCCCATGATTCCCTGAGGATAACACCTCATCCTGTGCCCACTGTTCCCTTGGAAAAAGGGGTTTGAGGTGGAGGAGGGGGATCTAGCATGCTTCCTATCCTCTTGCATGGAGAATGTGATTAAAGCAGATAATCTTCCTTCTAAGCCCAACAGGGCAGAGGAGAATGCATCTTCAGTCACATACACAGGGGCTGAAGTGTGAGAAGCAGTTGCACCACCAATTGCTTCCAATGACTCACCATGACAGTGTGGAGGCATGACTGGAGTTTCCAGAACCTGGGGGTGGAATCCTTGGTACCTTTGTGGTACACTGGAAATCAAATGTGCTAAGCACAACAGCAGAGGCACTTTAACAAATTATGGTATTTACTGAACAATAGATTTGGCAAAAGAAAACAAAGTCACCATAAGGATCAGCCTTTGATGCTGAGTACCATAATACTTCCTGTGCTGGAAATGCCTGTTTACACACCTTTACATGCCCAGCGCTCCTGTGTCTTAGTGTGACAGACTTCTGTCTTCAGCATATGAACTGAGAGCGTCTGTGTTAAGCTTCAGGTGAGAACCTGATTACACATAAGTGTCAGCTGTTACGCACCTCTCCAGGAGGAGAGGGGAGGGGGAGGGGAATTTTATCAGCAGTGTGTTTGTTAAGCTCCTAGTTTTAAAGGAAGACTTCACTTTATACAAAAAATGCAAATGGCTGGTTTTGTATGTTCATAAACTACTGCTGTAACCCCTTTAGATCCCTCAGAAGAGGAACACCATCTGTTCAATTAGGAACTCCCCTCTGCCTGCAGGGACCACACCCGCTGCTATAGCCAGACACAGAGCTGCTGAAAAAGCATTGTACTAGGTAAGTGTAATATACTCACTCTAGAGGAGATATTTTAAGGCATACAGTTATATATATATATATATATATATATATATATATATATATATATATATATATATATATATATATATATATATATATATTTTATTTTTTTGGAGAAAAAGGCATAGGTGGACTTTTTACAGTTCCTAGGCTTCTCCCCTTACCTTATCCTCGCTGATTTAACAGACAGATCCAACTTTCACCCATCACGGCGGGCAGCGTATTTAAACCTTCAAAGACTGGGGCCCTTTTTAAAGGGGTTTCGCTCCTTTGGACCTGTATAGCACCCCTCAGGAACAACTTTAGGTAATATGAAAAACCAAAAAGAGTCCTGGTTCCTACGGTCCAGCTCTCAAAGAGAAGCTTACAGGCAAAACCTCGTTCTTCAATGCGAGGCCCAGGTACCATCCTATGGCCTCAGTGGTGAGGATGGATTCGGTTGTGGAGGTTTTTTAAATCCAGCATGGATACCTCCCTGGAGCTCCTCTTAGCACATCTTCACTCGTGACCAACACTTTAGACACTGGCGAAAAAACTGAGGACTCCTGGAAGGAGGAGGGGTTATATAGGGGAGTCAACTTCCTATATTGGTTATACCAGTGTCAACACCCGAAGGTAGGCCCATAACCCACCAAGTAATTACTTGAGGCTCTGTGTCCTATGATGTACGATAAAGAAACTGAAATATCACTTTGTCCTAAGTATTCAGAGCCTTTTCTCAGTATTTAGTAGAAGCACCCTTTTGATCTAATACAGCCATGAGTCTTTGTGGGAAAGATGCAAGTTTTTCACACCTGGATTTGGGGATCCTCTGCCATTCCTCCTTGCAGATCCTCTCCAGTTCTGTCAGGCTGGATGGTAAACGTTGGTGGACAGCCATTTTTAGGTCTCTCCAGAGATGCTCAATTGGGCTTTGGCTGGGCCATTCAAGAACAGTCACAGAGTTATTGTGAAGCCACTCCTTCGTTATTTTAGCTGTGTGCTTAGGGTCATTGTCCTGTTGGAAGGTAAACCTTCGGCCCTGTCGGAGGTCCTGAGCACTCTGGAGAAGGTTTTCGTCCAGGATATCCCTGTACTTGGCCACATTCATCTTTCCCTCGATTGCAACCAGTCGTCCTGTCCCTGCAGCTGAAAAACACCCCCACAGCATGATGCTGCCACCACCATGCTTCACTGTTGGGACTGTATTGGACAGGTGATGAGCAGTGCCTGGTTTTCTCCACACATACCGCTTAGAATTCAGGCCAAAAAGTTCTATCTTGGTCTCATCAGACCAAAGAACCTTATTTCTCACCATCTTGGAGTCCTTCAGGTGTTTTTTTAGCAAACTCCATGCAGGCTTTCATGTGTCTTGCACTGAGGAGAGGCTTCCGTCAGCCCACTCTGCCATAAAGCCCCGACTGGTGGAGGGCTGCAGTGATGGTTGACTTTCTACAACTTTCTCCCATCTCCCGACTGCATCTCTGGAGCTCAGCCACAGTGATCTTTGGGTTCTTCTTTACCTCTCTCACCAAGGCTCTTCTCCCCCGATAGCTCAGTTTGGCCGGACGGCCAGCTCTAGGAAGGAAGGGTTCTGTCCGTCCCAAACGTCTTCCATTTAAGGATTATGGAGGCCACTGTGCTCTTAGGAACCTTAAGTGCAGCAGAATTTTTTTGTAACCTTGGCCAGATCTGTGCCTTGCCACAATTCTGTCGCTGAGCTCTTCAGGCAGTTCCCTTGACCTCATTATTCTCATTTGCTCTGACATGCACTGTGAGCTGTAAGGTCTTATATATAGACAGGTGTGTGGCTTTCCTAATCAAGTCCAATCAGTATAATCAAACGCAGCTGGTCTTAAATGAAGGTGTAGAACCATCTCAAGGATGATCAGAAGAAATGGACATCACCTGAGTTAAATATATGAGTGCCACAGCAAAGGGTCTGAATACTTAGGACCATGTGATATTTCAGTTTTTCTTTTTTAATAGATCTGCATAAATGTCAACAATTCTGTGTTTTTCTGTCAATATGGGGTGCAGTGTGTACATTAATGAGGAAAAAAAATGAACTTAAATGATTGTAGCAAATGGCTTTAATATAACAAAGAGTGAAAAATTTAAGGGGGTCTGAATACTTTCCGTCCCCACTGTATATTGATCGATTTGCATAAAAGTTATAGCGTCTACAAACTATGGGATATTTTTATCTATTTATTTATTTTTTCATTTATTTATTTTTTACTACTAATAGCGGCGATCAGCAACTTACAGCGGAACTACGAAATTGCAGCAGACAAGTCGGACACTGACACTTTTTGGGGACCAGTGACACTAATACAGTGATCAGTGCTAAAAAATATACACTGTCACTGTACCGACACTGGCTGGGAAGGGGTTAACATCAGGGGCCATCAAAGGGTTAACCGTGTACCTAGCCTGTGCTCTCTCACTGTGGGGAAGGTGCTTATACTATGGGAAGGCATTGATCCATGTTTCTGCTTTACAGGAACACAGGATCAATACCTTCCCTACTGACAGAACGGCAATCTGCCTTGTTTACATAGGCAGATTGTCGTTCTGAAAGTGTACTGTACAATCGGCGGGTGCTGGCAGACACAGAGTCTGCGGTACTGAGATCCGGAAGTGTCAGATCATGTTCTAGGTACGTGATCTGGCACAGAGCGGTCACCTTGCCACAGTATATCTGCGGTGGGTGGTCAGGAAGCGGTTAAAGGTAGATTTATAAAAAGAAAAACAAACTAACATGTTATACTCACTTGCTCTGTGCAGTGGTTTTACACAGAGCAGACCTAATCCTCCTCTTCTCAGGTACCCTGCTGGCACTCCTGGCCCCTCCCTCCTGTCAACTGCTCCCATAGCAAGCAACTTGCTACAGGGCACCCAAGCAGGCTCACTCCCGAGCCGCTGCTCTGTGTGTCCATTCACACACAGATTGGGACTCGACCCCACCCATGGGCTATCCTCATCTGCTCAAAGTCTGTGATTGACAGTAGCGGCAGCCATTGGCTCCCGCTGAGGTCTCAGCCAATAAGTAGGAAGAGACCCAGGAGAGTCACGGCTCTCGTGCACATTGCTGAATCGAGATTGGGCTCAGGTAAGTATTGGGGGTGGCTGGGGGGGGGGGGGGGGGGACTGCTGCACACAGGTTTTTTTGCACAGAAGGCATGAAGTTAAAAAACCTTGAGCCTTTACAGCCATTGTAAACCTCAGACATGAAACATGAACAGGAATATCCTTCTATAGTGTGAACTTGTCTCAAGAGCACTGTTATTTCTGTCTGCTCCTTTGTTCCTCTGCTATCAACATAAATCACTTCTGACAAGTTTTCCTGACACCAAGAGAAAAAAGGTGACGGGGTGGGATCTCCAGCTGATTGACAGGATCAGCTCTGTTCTTGTGTGCTTTGTGAAGGGGGCTGTGCCTCTTCCCTCCAATCAGCTGTCAGAGCACTCTTCAATGCAGTGTGTAATTTCAGCTCTCTGCCCCCTTTTTTTCTAACACCTCAGACAAGCTGTATATATTCTAGATTTTGAACAACTTATATAGGAGGATTTCTTTTATTTCTGTGTATCACCTGAGGTTAGTCACTTCACTGGGCCTATTTGCATATTCACATAGGGTTTACAACCACTTTAACCACTTCCGGATCGGCTCACGCCGATATACGTCGGCACTTTGAAGAGGGTTATCATTGTTATGGCAGCAGATACCTACCATAACCCCAGTATCCTCTTCTTCAGTTAGAGGTCCGATTTCCAATAAAAGTGGTCTCTGCGGTGGATTCGCCGCAAGATCACTTTTATCGGCGGCAGGAGAGGGCCCCCCTTCCGCCGCTCCCAGCTGCCCTCCGGCAGAGGTGATCAGATCCTTCTCGGTGTCAGGCATGGAGACGAGTGAGGGGAAGATGGCCTCCACCTGTCTCCATACCATTGCAGGGCGGAAGTAACGTCAGAACATCACTTCCGCCCATAGCTCTTAAAAGGGACATTTTTTTATTTATTTTTTTCAAACGACAAAAATTTTATTTATTTTTTATTGCATTTTAATGTAAATATGAGATCTGAGGGCTTTTTGACCCCAGATCTCATATTTAAGAGGTCCTGTCATGCTTTTTTTTTCTATTAAAAGGGATGTTTACATTCCTTGTAATAGGAATAAAAGTGACACCATTTTTCTTTTTCAAAGAACAGTGTAAAATTAAAAAATAAAAAGTAAAATTAATAAGAAAAAAATATATATATTTTAACGTGCCCCGTCCCGCCGAGCTTGCGTGCAGAAGCGAACGCATACGTGAGTAGCGCCCGCATATGAAAACGGTGTTCAAACCACACATGTGAGGGATTGCCACAATCATTAGAGCGAGAGCAATAATTATAGCCCTAGACCTCTTCTGTACCTCAAAACATGCAACCTGTAGAATTTTTTTAAACGTCACCTATGGAGATTTTTAAGGGTAAAAGGTTGTCGCCATTCCACGAGCTGGCTCAATTTTGAAGGGTGACATGTTGGGTATCAATTTACTCAACGTAACATTATCTTTCACAATATAAAAAGAAAATTGGGCTATCTTTACTGCTGTATACAGTGTATTTTTTCCAAAAAAAGTGCGCTTGTAAGACCACTGTGCATACCAAATCTCAGAAAGAAGCTTGGTCCTAGGTAACACTTACAGGTCTTGTCCCTCCCTCCAGCCTCTGACTGGACAGTGAAACGATAAGCAGCAGACTGTTGAGCTTATGGTGCACTGATAATGCACAGACTGATGCACACCTATCCTGCTTTCTTAAAGGAAACCAGTCACTTCTATGAAAAATCCAACCAACAATCACCTGTAATAGAAGAATCCAAAACCTAATTCTACAGTAAGTGGCAAGTGACATTTTTGCAGTCTTTAGGAACTCTGGGTGCTCCTGCTCTGGGTGTTGAAGGTATTGGGTTTCCCCCTGTAGATTGTTGTGGTTCCTCCTGCTACCTCACTACAGAACAAAGTAGTGATACTGTGGCATGCAGGAGGAACCCCAGGGCCCTACAGGAGGTCATGTTATCTGCCATACCCTGGACAAAAGTGTATAGTTGTTTTTTTTTTTGTTACGTACAGTATCTCACAAAAGTGAGTACACCCCTCACATTTTTGTAAATATTTTATTCTATCTATCTTTTTCATGTGACAACACTGAAGAAATGACACTTTGCTACAATGTAAAGTAGTGAGTATACAGCTTGTATAACAGTGTAAATTTGTTGTCCCCTCAAAATGGCTCAACACACAGCCATTAATGTCTAAACTGCTGGCAACAAAAGTGAGTACACCCCTAAGTGAAAATGTCCAAATTGGGCTCCAAAGTGTCAATATTTTGTGTGGCCACCATTATTTTCCAGCACTGCCTTAACCCTCTTGGGCATGGAGTTCACGAGAGCTTTACAGGTTGCCACTGGAGTCCTCTTTCACTCCTCCATGACGATATCACGCAGCTGGTGGATGTTAGAAACCTTGCGCTCATCCACCTTCCATTTGAGGATGCCCTACAGATGCTCAATAGGGTTTAGGTCTGGAGACATGCTTGGCCAGTCCATCACGTTTATCCTCAGCTTCTTTAGCAAGGCAGTGGTCATCTTGGTGGTGTGTTTGGGGTCGTTATGTTGGAATACTGCCCTGCAGCCCAGTCTCCGAAGGAGGGGATCATGCTCTGCTTCAGTATGTTACAGTACATGTTGGCATTCATGGTTCCCTCAATGAACTGTAGCTCCCCAGTGCCGGCAGCACTCATGCAGCCCCAGACCATGACACTCCCACCACCATGTTTCACTGTAGGCTTTGTACTCCTCACCTGGTTGCCGCCACACACGCTAAACACCAACTGAACCAAATAAGTTTATCTTGGTCTCATCAGACCACAGGACATGGTTCCAGTAATCCATGTCCTTAGTATGCTTGTCTTCAGAAAACTGTTTGCAGGCTTTCTTGTACATCATCTTTAGAAGAGGCTTCCTTCTTGGACAACAGCCATACAGACCAATTTGATGCAATGTCCGGCGTATGGTCTGAGCACTGACAGGCTGACCCCCCACCCCTTCAACCTTTGCAGCAATGCTGGCAGCACTCATACATCTATTTCCCAAAGACAACCTCTGGATCTGACGCTGAGCATGTGCACTCAACTTCTTTGGGCAACCATGGCGAGGCCTGTTCTGAGTGGAACCTGTCCTATTAAATCACAGTATGGTTTTGGCCACCATGCTGCAGCTCAGTTTCAGGGTCTTGGCAATCTTCTTATAGCCTAGGCCATCTTTATGTACAGAAACAATTCTTTTTTTCAGATCCTCAGAGTTTTTTGCCATGAGGTGCCCTGTTGAACTTCCAGTGACCAGTATGAGAAAGCGAGAGCGATAACACCAAATTTAACACACCTGCTCCCCATTCACACCTGAGACCTTGTAACACTAACAAGTCACATGACACCAGGGAGGGAAAATGGCTAATTGTGCCTAATTTGGACATTTTCACTTTGGGGTGTACTCACTCTTGTTGCCAGCGGTTTAGACATTAATGGCTGTGTGTTGAGTTATTTTGAGGGGACTGCAAATTTACACTGTTATACAAGCTGTACACTCACTACTTTACATTGAAGCACAGTGTAATTTCTTTAGTGTTGTCACATGAAAAGATAAAATAAAATATTTACAAAAATGTCAGGGGTGTACTCAATTTTGTGAGATACTATAATTTTACTGTTAAGAGTATGTAGCAAAGCAATAAGTCTGTGATTGTCAACATACCTGAATGTGATCAAGTCACCCTTGTAAAACCATGGCGGCAAGCTGACACAAAGGGAGTGGAATCCCCTTTTGCCAGTAGGCCAGGGCACCCAATTGTCAGCAAAGCCTGCAGATTAAACACAGTAGTTTGACAGCTAGCCCACTCTTTGTATCAGAAACACAGTTAATGGCTCCCAATACACAGAGCAGCATTTATTAGTTGTCATACAGCTAAGTCTCACAATGTTCCGGAGACACACCGAGAACCAGCTGTCAAAATAGTAGGAGTAATCTGCAGGCACAGGGCTGTCAGTTTGGCAGCTGAGTCCTCATTTATGTCTCAGGAGCTATTACAGCAGCTCCTGTATAAATTAAGGCTGCAAAACAGAGTTTCAGCCTTTAAGTATTGTGATTGAATCTGCCCATTAGGCCAGTTCCAGCAAATCTGCAATTGTAATAAAAAATAAAATAAAATTTTACCTCATTACCTTTTTCCCATATAATTTTCTATATTTTTTTATTATTCCTATGTAAGTTTTTAAATTTGTGCTGTATTACAAAAATATACGTTTAATGTCTTAAAGGGATAAAGCACAAAAAAAAATTGCATTATGACAAACTACAGGCTACCCATAGAAGACATTTTGGTTACCATAACATTGATTAAAACCTGGCTCTTTTCTACCATGATCATTGAAAAGTAATCATACCCCATGAAATTTTCCACATTTAGTCATGTTACAACCAAAAATGTAAATGTATTTTATTGGGATTTTATGTGATAGACAAACACAAAGTGGCACATAATTGTGAAGTGGAAGGAAAATGATAAATAGTTTTCAGAATTTTTTACGACTAAATATGTGAAAAGTGTGGCGTGCATTTATATTCAGCCCCCCAACTGGCTTTCTTTCAACAATGGCTTTGTTCTTGCCACTCTTCCATAAAGGCCAGATTTGTGGAGTGTGCGACCAATAGTCCTGTGGACAGATTCTCCCACCTCAGCTGTGGATCTCTGCAGCTCCTCCACAGTTACCATGGGCCTCTTGGCTGCTTCTCTGATTAATGCTCTCCTTGCCTGGCCTGTCAGTTTAGGTCAGTGATGGCAAACCTTGGCACCCCAGATGTTTTGGAACTACAGTTCCCATGATGCTCATGCACTCTGCAGTGTAGTTGAGCATCATGGGAAATGTAGTTACAAAACATCTGGGGTGCCAAGGTTTGCCATCACTGGTTTAGGTGGACGGCCATGTCTTGGTATGTTTGCAGTTGTGCCATACTCTATTTTTGGATGATGGATTGAACAGGGCGCTTGGGATATTTTTTTATACCGTAACCCTGCTTTAAACTTCTCCACAACTTTATCCTTGACCTGTCTGGTGTGTTCCTTGGCATTCATGATGCTGTTTGTAAACTAAAGTTCTCTAACAAACCTCTGAGGGCTTTACAGAACAGCTGCATTTATACAAAGATCAAATTACAAACAGGTGGACTCTATTTACTAATTAGGTGACTTCTGAAGGCAATTGGTTCCACTAGATTTTAGTTAGGGGTATCAGAGCAAAGGAGGCTGAATACAAATGCATGGCACACTTTTCAGATGTTTATTTGTAAAAAAAAATTGGAAAAAAAAAGATAATTTTCCTTCCACTTCACAATTATGTGCCACTTTGTGTTGGTCTATCACATCAAATCCCAATAAAATACATTTATGTTTTTGGTTGTAACATGACAAAATGTGAAAAATTTCAAGGTGCATAAATACTTTTTCAAGGCACTGTTAACCACATCACAACAAGTATTTCCATCAATGGGCAAAAATATGGTAATGCTAGATGCTAGGGTCGATGGACATACTATTTCTACATTCCACCCCCCCAACTTTTAGCTTTGCACTTTGCTATTCTAGCCTTATCAGTCTTGACACTAGTAGCACGTATGATGTGCTGCACATAATCAAAGAGTATGTACAAGCAAACTCAGTCAACAAAGACATTATTATTGCTCAAATTCATAACACATTGTCTGCATCCCAGTTGAGAAAGACATTAAGCGCAATCTGATAATAGCAACAAGAGAGAGAGACGCACACACAAACAGACAGACTAAATTTTGCCCTCGTAAAAAGCCATTAGTAAAACCTCATCTGGAAAATGCAGTTCAGTTTTGAGCACCAGTTCATAAAATACATTAGAAAACTGGAGAATGTGCAGGAAAGGGCAATCAAACTAATAAAAGACAGGGAGGGGCTCAGCTGAGGAAAGATTAGCACTAGCATTAGCATTAGAGCTGAAATCATTCTCTCTAGAAAAGAGGAGATTAAGCAGGGATATGATCTATATGTATAAATACATAGGTGGTCCATATATGGGTGTAGAGTTAGTCACATTAAAGTGGAGTTCCACCCGTTTAAAAGTCAGAAGCTACAAAAAGTGTACCTGCTGACTTTTAATAATCAGACACTCCCTTGTCCCACGGTCCAGCGATGCAAGCTCACGAAGCCTCGCTCCTCTCCCCCTTCACAGCCGGGCAAGTGCTGCACGCTGTTAATGGTTGGGCAATCTTCTGGGACCTGTGACGTGTCCCAGAAGATCGCAGGGAGGGAGGGGGATGAGGTGAACTTCCTTCAGTCTTCCAGGGAGGAAGTGGGAGCTGGGTGCCCATAAAAACTGGGTAACCACTCCCCCCCAAAAAAAAATGATATGCCAAATGTGGTATGTCTGGGGGTCACCATCACTTAAAGCAGAAGTTAAATTTTTGGGTGGAACTCCGCTTTAAGGTCATTACAATGTACAAGGGGGCACTCTGGAAGAAAAGAGATTTATTCTCTACATACAGAAAGGCTTCTTCACTGTAAGAGCTGTGAAAATGTGGAATTGACTCACTCAAGAACTAGTTATGGCCAGCTCAGTAGAGCTGGATTCACAAATTCACAAAATATAACTGGATAGTAACATTATTGGTAAAACGGGGCATTGTTGATCCAGGGAATATACAAGTGCCTTCCTCTGGATCAACTGTGTGTAATGGGTTGTATATACTGTATGCATGTTTTCTATTTAATCTACTCTTTGTAACTATGAAGTCAATCAAAACCATGGACAGCTGGCAAATATATGAAAACATATATACTGATTCTTAGCAAGGTAGTTAAAGTAAACCTATAAGTACAATTAATGTATCAAATAAACTTTAGTATACATTTAATGACCTTTCCTGTAAAAGGCAAACTCAGAAGTTAGGGCTACTTTTGAATATTCGACTGACTAGCCCTCTCTCAATCTCCCACTATTTCTACTAGTCTGTCTCTAAAATGGAGGATCTTACTTGCCAACAGGAATAGATGGGAAGTGGAAGGGGAGTTTTAACCTTCATCCCTACTAGGAAGTGTAGAAAACTACTCTGTACCGCTTAGTGCCAGGACTTCATTACCACACTCTGGTCAGTAACTCAAATGGCACTGATACAGTAGGTTCAATTTAAACTTTTTATGATTGTTTTGTGCTGACATCTAGTAGTTCTAAAAACATTTTAATCTACGAGCAACAGTTTCATAAGTTTTCCATTGCAAACAGGTAATTCTATCTTGACTAAAAGGACAAAAAAAAAAAAAAATAATATATAATCAGTAACTTTGTAGCCGGAGGTCAGTTAATAATACTAAATAAACAGTGTCATAAGGTTATTTGATACACATCAAAGATCTTCTACAAATGGTACAATATGTGAACAAGCAGTTCAAAAGATATCAACTTGCCAGTTTACTTTCATGTTATGAAATGCTATAGCTTGAGAAACATTGGTTATGAATTAAACTGGAAATACACACAGCAAATTTTGAACAGGCCAAAATTTGAGCCATGGGTGGTCCTGTTGGGACCCTCTTGTCAGACATCCTTCTATTTAAAAATTTGAGGAGCTGGGTGGAAAAGTGTCAGCTGCAGTGACTGCATCCATTCAAATGCAGCACTATTTGGTTTTTCAAACAGCCATGGGTGTTGGCTGTCAGAATACAATAGCCGACAAGAAGAATCCTACTTTGACTCTGTTTAGACTGGATTGGGAATCAATAGATTTGTCTTGTTTAGCCCTTGGTATTAAATGATAGAAATCTTAGGATGTATTACCAGCTTTATACTACATATTGCATAAAGCATTAATGTTTAGATTAATATTTTTTTTATTCTCTACGAGTTTAGTGGAAAATAATCACTAATCACATATTGACCTTTTATAGGGAATATACAACTGAGGACTTCAGTTAAATGACCATGGCACCACAACTGGCTGTCACTTTGAAATCCAAAGTGCCAATCTGTAACCAAAAGCTCAACTTTGCAGCTCCTGCTTCAATGATCACTGTAAGAGCCCCTTATTGTATTCTGATGGATGTAATGTATTTAACAATAGTACTGTGAATATGATTTTTTTTATCACTTATTTCTTCCTTTTTTTTTTTTTTGGTGCATTTACATGCAACAAAAGTTGGGACAAACTGGAATACTACCAGGGATGCATGAGCATTCATAGCTAGAGTAACAAACCTCAGCTACTACTGCTTCTGAAGGAAGTGGATGAAAGCAGTTGGGTCTAAAAGGGACAATATACCTGTATTTCTTGGTGAAAGAAATATGACATTCTCTATATTTTTTGTGCAGATATTAGCTCACCATACCTGTCAGTGGCACAGAATACTAGGAAAAGGTACAAGGGCACAACGCGGGACGTGTTTTTAACATGTGCTCAAGGAATGCAAAGTATGGTGTTTTGCATTATTTTAGAAGCAGAAGCCATAAAACGCAAACACTCCAGAAAACATAAGACCCACCACTGGTCATCTCCTGACCAGGACCATCTGCATTTCTCAGATTCCCGCACATGGTGGTTTCATGCTCCTCAAGCAGCTCACGTGACAATGGCTCACATGCATTTATATCAACGCAATAGGAAATGCCTTGCCCAGCCCAGGGTGCATGTTGAACCTGCATGCAGTCTGCAGTGACAGGAAATTCATTTGCGTGGATTGCCTCAGGTGACAATGGATAGGGTTACAAATGCACAAATTTCAAAGCCTAGATTTAGAAGGCTGTAGCGGAAAGTATGCAGCAAATATCCATGCCACAGGCATGAAAGAAAAAAATCCATGACACATTAAGAGAGAGAAAAAAAAAGAGCATAATTTTGATGCCAATCTCATTGGTCCCTTTAGTACCCAGGCCCAATCATCGCAAAAAGCACGCAGATATTTCCAAATGTGAAAAGGGGAGGGCCTTCTTTTTCCATAATGACAGAGTTAAAAGCTCATTCATGAAGAATTGGAAAGATCTGATAAGAAGATCAGTTTACAGTAAAAGTTCTCTAAACTTTACCCACTGAAGTTGGCTGATGCATGTTTAAGCAATACTCTTCCAGGATTGGATAGGGCCCTACAGCGTCTGGTAAGCAAGTGTCTTTACCTTTCAATACTTTTACGGATCCTATGGATTGAAAAGTGGACTTAAGGCTGGTTTACATCAGAAGCAGTCCAATGCATTTTTATTCTGAGTCAAAAATGCATGAACAGTATTTACCATGAATTCCAATGGCCTACTTCACAACAGTGCAGTGCGTTCCAGTACAGTTGACTAAAGTAGAACATGTTGCATTTTTTTTGTATGGAACGCATCTGTAACATGGCAAAACACATTGAAAAAGTACCAGAATACTTCAAAAACGTGCATGCAGAAAGACCTCTTCAACTCAGAAATTGTGGTGAATTGGCCCTCAGACTTGTAGAGAATCTATATTGTGGCAGCTTTTTGCCTGTTGACCAGCAACAGCATTAACTGCGATGTTTGAAAGATAAAGAAATGGCCCTTAATTCAAAGTGGAACCTGCAGGAGTTGGCATGGTTCTGGAGGACTTGAGCCTAGCAGCTACTTTTTGGCAGAGGCTTCAATAGACCTAATACGAGGCCTGATGCATTCAGTCACAGGCACGAGAGCTGTGTGGTTGCACCACTGGAGGCTTCCACACAAGTCCTTTGTAACATTTCCCAAAATGGGTGTTTATTGTTTGGCAAAACACTGGACGAAGTGAGTGGCAGGAGAAATGTCCAGCCTGTGGCCACAGTCTAATAAGAGGAAGCAGCCATCTTTTCGCTCAAGTCGGTCGAACTTCAGAAGGGTTCAGGAGGCCAAATTGTATAGGCCAGGCTGCAAATTTACCAGATTATAGGGAAGGGGTTTAAAGTTCCTTTTTACATGAAATCAAATCCAGAGCAGGCTGCTAGGCATCTAGAAAGACTTCTGAAAGTGTGCCCAAGTAATCTCTTCCAGTGGGAGCCAGCATAGCCTTCTTTTGGACGGTTTGGGTGACAAACATTAAAGACAGTTAGGTGGGAGTACAACAGAGAATTCAACCATTGAATCCTTTCATTAATGAACAACAGATCTCAAGAAGAAAGAATTATTGCAAGATTCTATATAAGAATTATACTGCAACAAGTCCATAGTGCTGGTGCAGACAGAAGAACAAGAACAGAATCTGGGGGTTTCTCCCCATTCTTTCTAGTACCCAAGGCATCAGGAGCTTTCCCTACTGTCTGGGATTAAAGAAATCGAACATACACACCAAAAGGTTCAAGATGGAGTCCGTGCAGACAGTCATGGTGATAGTTTAGCATGATGACCGGTAAGTGCCAATCGACCTGGATGACTTATACTTTCACCAATATGCCTCTTTTGGGGTGTAACTCTCAGCCCAGGAGATGTAATAATTCTGATGTCGGATGCCAGTCTGTCTCCAGGCTGAGGAGACAGGTGCAAGGCTATTGGAGCCTGGTGGAATGTAGATGCTCTGTCTTAAATGGAGGTAAGTTTTATCTAGCATTGCAAGCCTTTAAGGATCTTCCTCCAAGGGCCCCGAATGAAGTTGATTATTGAAAGCAAGACAGCAGTAGCCTACATTGCCCGCCAAGGGGGCACCAAGAGTCTTTTACTGTTACTTTTTGCAACAAACTTTTCGCTGGGTGGAGAGCCACTTACAGGCAGTTAACGGCAGTCTACTGGCTGGGAAAGCAGGATCCACTAAGGCTTCATGTACACAGGATGTTTTTACAAACTCTCCTGAACGATTTAACTTGACAAATAGTAACCGCGTATAAAACGTCTGTTTTGCTGCGTTTACATGCCGCATTTAGCTGCGTTTTACCCCATTTTAGATTTAGAAGCGTTTAAAAAAAGAATTAATTTGATAAATGCCTGTAAATGAAACGCGTCTAAACGTGAATAACTGCATTTAGACGCATTTGAAATGCTTTTAAACTCAGCTTCTAAACCCCTTTTTTTTACGTTCCAAAATATTCCTCTAAACTCAACTGCTTAGAAACAACTGTAAACTACCCTGTGTACATGGACAGATAAGAAAACAGAGGAGAGTTCAGGGGCAGTTGAAAAAAAAATGCCCAACTGCTCCTAATTGTACGTTTAGCAGCAGCAGTGTACATGAGGCCTTACGGATCAGTTAGGCAGAGTACATGAGGCCTTATGGATCAGTTTTCCAACAAGGAGTACCTCAACTAGTATTGGCTCTATGGGGCATTCCAACTTCTGGTACTTGCAACAAGGTACAAAGGTGAAGTGATAGAAGATGGGTTCACAGTGCCATGGGTTTTTCCGTTGGCCTTTGCCTTCCTCCATTGTTCTTAAATATGAAGAATCTTCTGAGAATTTGGACAGAACACGTTTATGCCATACAGGTGCTTTCCACCTGCCGAGGAGGCCTTGGTTTTCATTTCCCCTCCAGATGTAACCAGCACCACCAATCTCGTTTCTGGTTACACAAGATCCGTTATGTCAACGTCAATTGTACTATCCCAATCTAATGAGACCCTTTTAATAGAATGGCTATTCAATCAGATGGACTAGAGGTGCAGGGATTCTCATCCGAGGTGGTTCAGCTTGGTGAAGACTACAAAATCACCCATGAACGCTGCATATGAGAGGATATGAAGGATGTTTGTTCTATTTGCTCAGCAAAAGATTTCTCGCCTTTGTCCCCAGCTCTAGCCAATATTCTGGACATTTTAACAATTAGCTCTAGAGGTTGGTCTGGCATACAACTCCATTAAAGTACAGGTCTCTGCCTTTATTATCTTTGTAAGGCTGCAGATGGGTGGAAGAGCTATTGATCAGATGCTTCATGCAGGCAGTAATCCATATACGACCACCAAGGAAATCCTTGTTTCCTTCATACGACTTAGGATTAGTTCTGAAAGTGCTAGTACAGGCACCTTTGCTCCAATAGCTTAATTTACATTGTGGTCCCTAGTTGTAAAGCTAGTTCCTCTGACAGCAATTGTTTTAGACAGAAGGATGTTGGAGATTAAAACACTATCCTGCAAAGATCCCTTTTACTGTATGTCTTTTTACCAGAAATATTGATACTATGTCCATCTCCAAAGCTCAATTCTAAAGTGGTATCCAGTTTCCAGGAAAAGTGAGGGCAGTCCCTCCTAGCATTCGCATGAGAGTCACCGAGTACACAGCAGGAAGTCTTTAGTTTCTTATGCATCGACAAGTTGCTAACAGTGTACATGCAAAGGTCAAAATACATTAGGAAAGTGGACAATTTTGTAATTTTGTCATCAGGTTCTCAAGAGTCATCTTTTGTTGGTTTACCAGGGAGATATTAGATTGGCATGCAGGAAGAAGGCCTTTCTACTCAGGAACAGGTGCAAGTTCCTTTGACCTGAGGGGTGGCAGCCTTTGGGGCAGTTATAACAGGATTTCGGTGGAAGATATATGTGAGACAGCTAGCCTTTCATTTGACTTTACAAGCTAGGTGTGCGATCAGCAAGTTCTGCAAAGTTTGGGACGGGACAAATTATTTTTGTCTTTAGTAGCTTTTCTTGATTGTCAATGTTTCTTTTCATGTGATCTCTCCCGCCCATTTATTTAGCTAGTTATATCCCATTGTGTGCTGACGTGAGGTAGGGCCAGGAAAATTGGTATCAGATAGTTACAATAATTTTCCTTTCCTGGCCTATCTTCACGTCAGCACAGGCCTCCCTCCCTAGTGGCCTGTCGCAGGCTAGGTTATTGAATACTTCAGTTGGAGAGAGGCTGTCTTTTATTTAGCTAGGAAGAGGTGGTCCTGTGGGTTCCAGAGGAGGCATTAACCCATTGTGTGCTGACGTGAGGATCGGCCAGGAAAAAAAAATTATGGTAAGTATCTGATAACAATTTTTCGGTATATATTATAGTGAATACTATAAGTGCATGTATTAATTGCATACAGTTATTTAGATACACTATTTTTCATAATAGAAGTCCTTTAAAATCTGCACCAGGGTCCTGGTGGTTTTATTTACACTTTTGCTCAGTATACATTTACTATGATCATTATTTACAAACTGTGTGTTCTACACTTTTAATAATGGGATTCAACATTTGTACGAAATGGGTTAACAGGGCAAAAAGGCAGTGATTATCTTTCATTTGTCATACTGTTTTGAGATTGCACCTCAAGCCGGGATGTGAAACTTCCTCTGTCAGATTTTTCTCCCTGCCACTGCTTCTATAAATAAACCTATTCTCCCTCCTCTGTCCTCCTACACGCCTGTGGGGAGGACTAAAGTAAACTGGTTGCCGTGGATGTGAGAACCATTTAGAATTTCTCTTTGTATGTAAACATTGCTATATTTTTAAAAAAAATCTGTATTATGTTTACAGACAGCAAATCAGCGGGAACTATACTCATCTTCTCTCCAGCACTGCGGTGTCCAGGAGCTCCCTGACAGCCGATACTGGTCCTTCCAGGTACCTATCTTTGGACATTTTCATTGGCAAGTTGCGCAGGCACTGCTTAGTGTACAGGTTATACAGGCAGGTAAGGAACTTTAATGCAGACAAAACATAGTCAGTGGAATTCATAAAGGGTATCATAGACAACCGTTAGAATTCCATCGGGGTGCAGCACCGAAAATGTCAGGACTTGTACCCAATTCATGTACCTGTCACAGATAGGTTCATGAATTTGTCCATGTCTGCACTGGGGAAGGCGTGCCCACACTGCACACTCCTTCCAACACACTCCTTCTCTCCCTCTCTGGGTACTGTTCTTGTCACACTGATAGGCATATGGCTGAGGATTTTTATATTCATGTATATGTTTGCTCAAGAATATCCCTGTATTTAGCACCATCCATCTTTCCCTATACTCTGACAAGTTTCCCAGTCCCGACTGCTGAAAAACATCCCCACAGCATGATGCTGCCACCACCATGTTTCACTGTGGGGATTGTGTTCTTTGGGTGATGTGATATGTTGGGTTTGCGCCAGACATAGCATTTTCTTTGATGGCCAAAAAGTTCAGTTTTAGTCTCATCAGACCAGAGCACCTTCCTTCATACATTTTGGGAGTCTCCCACATGTCTTTTCGCAAACTCAAAATGTGCCATTTTGTTTTTTGCTGAAAGTAATGTCTTACTTCTGGCCACTCTGCCACTCCGTCCTATGTGCAGATACTCCAGTCTCTGCTGTGGAACTCTGCGGCTCCTCCAGGGTTACATTAGTTCTCTGTGCTGCCTCTCTGATTAATGCCCTCCTTGCCCGGTCCGTGAGTTTTGGTGTGCGTCCGTCTCTTGGCAGGTTTACTGTTGTGCCATGTTCTGTCCATTTAGTTATAATAGATTTGAATGTGCTCCTAGGGATCATCAAAGATTTGGATATTATTTTACAACCTAACCCTGACTTGTACTTAACAACAGTGTCCCTTACTTGTTTGGAGAGTTCCTTGGTCTTCATGGCAGTGTTTGATTAGTGGTGCCTCTTGCTTAGGTGTTGCAGCCTCTGGGGCCTTTCAAAAAAGGTGTGTATATGTAATGACAGATCATGTGACACTTAGATCGCACACAGGTGGACATCATTTCACTAATTATGTGACTTCTGAAGGTAATTGGTTGCACCAGAGCTTTTTATGGGCTTCATAACAAAGGGTGGAATACATACGCACATTCCAATTATCAGTTTATTTCTGAAAAATAGTTTTATGTATATATTTTTCTAGTTTTACTTCCCCAGCTTAGACTATTGTGTTCTGATCCATCACATATAATTCATATTAAAAAAAACATTGAACTAAAGGCTGTAATGTAACAAAATAGGTAAAAAGCCAGGGGGGGGGTGAATACTTTTGCAAGGCACTGTAATTTCCCAAATATGGGCATTGCCCATGTTTGGGCAATGACATCAGCCATATCCATGCCCCATATATTTCCATTTAGCTTTTGGTCAGGGAATCTTCCAGCCAACAGCTAAATGGGCAGGGGGTACAGCACTGTGCGAGAAGCTGTCAAATGCAGGACAGCTTTCCAGCACAGATATGGCCCCTGCTATGAGTACCTGTCTGCCTTGGTACACCAGATCAAAGTTGATCTTAATTACCTCCAGTTTCCTAAACAGAGAACTGGTGGCAATTCTTTAAGACTTTGCCGCTGCCATAGTGACAGAATCTTGAAGTGGCTGTAAATGCTTGACTGAATTAGGCGCAGGTAGTTCTTAAAGAGACTACTGGCAGAAAAGTGGCATTAAAGCCATTTTGAATTTCAATGACTTTGTCTCTTCTGTATTAAAAAAGCCTGTCTGTTTGCAGCTATTTTTTATGCTAAAGTTCT
Source organism: Lithobates clamitans (assembly GCA_037952925.1). Taxonomy (NCBI): domain Eukaryota; kingdom Metazoa; phylum Chordata; class Amphibia; order Anura; family Ranidae; genus Lithobates; species Lithobates clamitans. The sequence goes on along the minus strand of JBBGZY010000108.1, from coordinate 5,538,316 downwards.
ACTTTATCTGTGTATTTAGCGGTTTCCCTGGAGTTCAAAATTGCACTGCAATTCGTGCACACAGAAATCCAACCCAATGACAACCAATGCACCTTCGATCGCTACTTCCTGATTCTCTGCCTTACACTTTGCGTCCTTGCGACTTCATTAGGGGCCTGAGGTAGCACAGCTAAACCATTAAATAGTTTGCATCACTTAGCAGGTACCGCTCTTTCTCTGGTAGTGTAACGTTGTTATGGTAAAGATAAACAAGAAGCACACCAGCCAACACTCGGGCTTTTGGTGCCAGCTGCAAAAGAGGAAGGAGCTGTGGTCAAGCGCTGGAAAATAATAAGTATCACTGGGGGAAGGGAACCCTTTACACAAAAATCATAATTTTTGCCTTGAATAGACAAGTTGACAGTGTCTCTAGAATTTAGCTTTAGTTATTTTGCACCTAACACCTTATCAGAGTAGTTACTAATAAGGCCTTTCAGAGTGGTAGGGTGCTGCAAGTACAAACTTTTTTTTTCAATTCTTTTTTAACAGAAGGTCAGAGTACAGAGACCATATGCACAATGTAAAAAATAGTAACACATTAGGATTCCCAAGTACAACATCGTGACCATATTATCAATGATACAGGAAGCAAACATTGTAAAACACAGCAAATCAAAGTATGAGCTTGTCAATTCATCTGGCTCAGCCGAGCCATACAGACTATAGGGAAAAAGATCAGTCACCATGCTACACATGGGCTTCAGCACTCGCAAAAAAATATATTTCTTACACCCTGTTCCAAATCATTATGCAAATTCTATTTCATAAAGATTAAATATTTTGTTTTTCAGTTTAACTCATGGATGGCATTGTGTCTCAGGCTGGGTTCACACTGGTGCGACACGACAGCCGTCCTACTTTGGATCCGACTTTGCCCTGCGACATGAAGCCGGCATGTGTCCGACTTTCAATGAACGGGGATCCGACTTGGATCCCCGCCAATGCCCGGCATTGTTTGGTATGAATCTTTAGGGGGAACTCCGCGCCAAATTTTAAATAAAAATCCGGCATGGGTTCCCCTTCCAAGAGCATACCAGGCCCTTGGGTCTGGTATGGACCTTGAAGGGAACCCCCTACGCCGAAAAAACGGCGTGGGGGGTCGCCCCCAATCCATACCAGACCCTTATCCGAGCACGCAGCCCGGCCGGACAGGAATGGGGGTGGGGACGAGCGAGCGCCCCCCTCCCTCCTGAACCGTACCAGGCCGCATGCCCTCAACATGGGGGGTGGTGCCTTGGGGGAGGGGGCGCGCTGCGGCCCCCCCACCCCAAAGCACCTTGTCCCCATGTTGATGAGGACAAGGGCCTCTTCCCGACAACCCTGGCCGTTGGTTGTCGGGGTCTGCGGGCGGGGACTTATCGGAATCCGGGAGCCCCCTTTAATAAGGGGGCCCCCAGATCCCGGCCCCCCACCCTATGTGAATGAGTATGGGGTACAGCGTACCCCTACCCATTCACCTAGGAAAAAAGTGTCAATTTAAAAAAAAAACACTACACAGATTTTTAAAGCATTTTATTCGACAGCTCCGGGGGTCTTCTTCCGACTTCGGGGGTCTCTCCGGTTCTTCTCCACGCTCTCCGGATCTTCTGCCGGGCTCCTCCGCTCTCTTCTGCTCTTTTGCAGCTCTTTTGCTTAAGCAGAGGAGTCCGGTCTTCGGTCTTCTGCCCTCTTCTCTTCTCCTGATGTTGACACGACGCTCTCTCCGGCTAGAATGCTCTCTGTGCGCTCTGCTCTGACTTATATAGGCGGTGACCCCGCCCTCTTATGCCGTCACAGTCCCTGGGCATGCTGGGACTATGACGGCATAAGGGGGCGTGGTCATCGGGTGATGACCACGCCCCCTAAAACGTCACAGTCCCAGCATGCCCAGGGACTGTGACGGCTTAAGGGGGCGGGGTCACCGCCTATATAAGTCAGAGCAGAGCGCACAGAGAGCATTCTAGCCCCAGAGAGCGTCGTGTCAACATCAGGAGAAGAGGGCAGAAGGCAGAAGGCAGAAGGCAGAAGATTGAAGACCAGGCTCCTCCGCTTTAGCAAAAGAGCGGCAAAAGAGCAGAAGAGAGCGGAGGAGCCCGGCAGAAGATCCGGAGAGCGTGGAGAAGAACCGGAGAGACCCCCGAAGAGAAGAAGGCAGCAGACCGGGCTCCTCCTCTTTAGCAAAAGAGCGGCAAAAGAGCAGAAGAGAGAGGAGGAGCCCGGCAGAAGACCCGGAGAGCGCGGAGAAGAACCGGAGAGACCCCCGAAGTCGGAAGAAGACCCCCGGAGCTGTTGAATAAAATGCTTTAAAAATCTGTGTAGTGTTTTTTTTTAAATGACACTTTTTTCCTAGGTGAATGGGTAGGGGTACGCTGTACCCCATACTCATTCACATAGGGTGGGGGGCCGGGATCTGGGGGCCCCCTTATTAAAGGGGGCTCCCGGATTCCGATAAGTCCCCGCCCGCAGACCCCGACAACCAACGGCCAGGGTTGTCGGGAAGAGGCCCTTGTCCTCATCAACATGGGGACAAGGTGCTTTGGGGTGGGGGGGCCGCAGCGCGCCCCCTCCCCCAAGGCACCACCCCCCATGTTGAGGGCATGCAGCCTGGTACGGTTCAGGAGGGGGGGGGCGCTCGCTCGTCCCCACCCCCATTCCTGTCCGGCCGGGCTGCGTGCTCGGATAAGGGTCTGGTATGGATTGGGGGGGACCCCCACGCCGTTTTTTCGGCGTAGGGGGTTCCTCTCAAGGTCCATACCAGACCCAAGGGCCTGGTATGCTCTTGGAGGGGGAACCCATGCCGGTTTTTTATTTAAAATTTGGCGCGGAGTTCCCCCTCAAGAACATCTGAGCACAAGTCGCGTGCCGAAGTCGGATCATGCAAGACGGCAATCCGACTTTGATCCGACTTCAATGATAGTCAATAGGCTGAAGTAGGATCAAAGTCGGACCAAAGTAGTACAGGGAGCATTTCTAAAGTCGGAACGACTTGTGTCGGACCAGTTAGGACGGCTCCCATAGGGAAACATTACATTTCACACGTCATGCGACATGAGCTCCCAATGTCGGAGCGTTTGTCGGACCAGTGTGAACCCAGCCTCAGGGCTCTTTTGATCACTGAAAACAATTTCGGACACCTGTGATAATTAGATTGCCAGGTGAGCCCAATTAAAGGAAAACTACTAAAGGAGGGTGTTCCACATTATTAAGCAGAGCACCATTTTCAAGCAGTATGGGGAAGAAAAAGGATCTCTCTGCTGCTGAAAAGAGTGAAAAAGTTCAATGCCTTGGACGAGGTATGAAAACATTAGATATTTCACGAAAACTTAAGCATGATCATCGCACTATTAAGAGATTTGTGGCTAAATCAGAGCACAGACGGGTTTTGTGCAGATAAAGGCACATTGAGGAAGATTTCTGCCAGATCCTTGCATCGGATCAAGAGAGCAGCTGCTAAAACACCATTACATAGCAGCAAACAGATATTTTAAGCTGCTGGTGCCTCTGGAGTCCCACGGACATCAAGGTGTAGAGTCCTCCAGAGTCCTGCAACTGTGCATAAACCTTCCATTCAGCCACTACTAACCAATGCTCACAAGCAGAAATGGCTGCATTGGGCAGAAAAATACATGAAGACTAATTTTCAAACAGTCCTGGACACTGATGAGTGCCGTGCAATCCTGGATGGTCCAGATGGATGGAGTAGTGGATGGTTGGTGGACGGCCACCCTGTTCCAACAAGGCTGCGATGTCAGCAAGGCGGTGGTGGAGTCGTGTTTTGGGCCGGAATCATGGGAAGAGAGCTGGTCGGCCCCTTTAGGGTCCCAGAAGGTGTAAAGATGACCTCTGCAAAGTATGTGGAGTTCCTGACTGACCACTTCCTTCCTGGTACAGAAGGAAGAACTATGCTTTCTGTAATAAAATCATCTTCATGCATGACAATGCACCATCTCATGCTGCAAAGAATACCTCTGCATCATTGGCTGCTATGGGGATAAAAGGAGAGAAAGTCATGGTGTGGCCTCCATCCTCCCCTGACCTCAATCCTATTGAGAACCTTTGGAGCATCCTCAAGCAACAGATCTACGAGGGTGGGAGGCAGTTTACATCCAAACAGCAGCTCTGAGAGGCTATTCTGACATCTTGCAAACAAATTCAAGCAGAAACTGTCCAAAAACTCACAAGTTCAATGGATGCAAGACTTGTGAAGCTGCTATCAAATAAGGGATCCTATGTTAAAATGTAATGTGACCTGTTAAAATGTTTAGAAAGTTAAAATGCTGTTCAAAGTTTGATTAAAATAGCTTTTGATTTCAGTAAATATGCTGCAAACACAACAAATTACAATTTTTAGTTTGTTACAACCTATAAAGTGTTTTAAAATTTACTGTGCGTAATAATTTGGAACAGTGCATTGTAAGTTTTTTATTTTGAAAAATAAAAACTGTTATTAGGAGGTTTGTTCAATAAAATTTGAATTGTACTCTTAATAGTTGATAACATGAGAACTATGCTGACTGTTGTTTACATCAATTATTTAGGTAAATGAGAAAGATATCATTGGCATAATAATTTGGAACAGGCTGTATATAAGAAAAAAAAAAGGGGCGGTTAACTTGCCTAAACAGAGAACGAGAGGCGGGGGAAAAAAATTGGGGAGGGGCAGGGGAGCAATTTGGGCTAAATTGGGTTTCCTGGCCTCCCAATCTCACAAAGCCAATTGGAGTCCTGCTAATAGTACAGGGTTCAGATCAAGTTTAGTAGGGCTGTATACTCTGAGCAGTAGATACAATTATGCCAGTAAAACAATTTTTTCAACAATGGATCTCTTGCTCTGCTCTGTTGCAATCAATTCCTCCATCTCATTGATTTCCCCAATTTTTACCAACCACACAGTGATCAGAGTCGCTTGACACTCTTTCAAAAAAATAGGTATGCAACTTTCTGCATTCCTCACGAGGAATGGAACAATAGAATGTCTAGAAGTCTTACTAAGGATATCGTGGTGATGTAAAAAGAAGAAGACGGGGTCCCAAGGGATCTGATGATCCAAAAGTTTCTGGGTTATGTGGTGTACATCTGACCAAAAGTCCTGGAGTCTACCACATGACCAAAAATATGTAGCATGTTTCCAACCTCCTTCCCACATCTCAAGCACGTTCCTGTGCATTGTGGAAACCTCTTTTGAATCTGATGGGGAGGTTAGTACCATGTTGTCAAGATTTTAAGTCCTGACCCTTGATATTTAGAACAAATAGAACTTTTATAGGAGAAGATAAGTATTATTCCAATCTGCTTGATGAAGAACGAAACACTGAGATCTCTCTTCAATTTTAGGATGTAGGGCAATTTGAACCACTCAGGGAGAGAAAGAAGTTTTTCATACGTCAATAAAACTGCATGATGCAAAGGAGTTTGATCTGCACAAAGCAGTTTTGAAAGTAGTGAGAGCTACAAACGTTTTAACATACATAAACATACTCCCAGCACGGAGGATTTTTGGGAGTGCATTTATGTACAGATGCCAGCGGGAAGAGGATATGAAAATTGTGGTACCCCACAACTGGTATTTCTCTCAACCTTAAGGTGGACAACGCTGGTGCCAACATGTTGGAGAATACCCAAGGAAGCGTGGCTAGGTCAAAGCTGCAAACTGATAATGCTTTTAACCTACCCAAAAAAGGCAAGTTTCTATCTATCTATTGTATATGCTTGGTGGGGCCTTTTCTCACACCCCCTCCACAAACCTGTCCTAATGCCTGTTTTTCTCCCTCTTCAATTATCTGGCCATAATGCCTACTTTCTCTCCCTACTTTCTCTCCCTACTTCCCTCCCTCTCTCTCCCCCTCTGCTATCTAGTCTTAGGCTGGGTTCACACCATTGTGAATTGGATGCAGGATCTCCAATAGCAGGAAATTTTGACCGTCTCCATGGAGCCGGTTCACATATCCCTGCAGCAGGTCTGGTAATTTTTGCAGAAAAACGCTGTGCGTCTTTTGGTCCATTTCAGGTCCAAATTCAGCCCAAAATTCGGGCTGAAATCGGACCCGAAACGGTGAAAAAAGATGCACCGGACCCCTGCCGTGAGACTGATCAGTCTTAGGTGTAAACCAAGCCTTACAGTCCATTTAAACCTATGTATGCAAATCAGTGCACCTCTCTGTATCATGAACTGCAATGCCATTCATTGTCATTGGGGGGCGCTGAGGAGTTGTCGGGGGGGGCGCCCCCACCCACCAGGAAACACTATTTCTCTCTCTTCTCCCCTCTCCTTTCTTTCTCTCTCTCTTCTCTCTCTCCACATTTATTGTAATCGCACATCTGTTGTCTGCATATTGTGATAATTGACTGTAACCTGCATATTGTATATGATTTGTAGCACGTGTTGTCAGGATTGACATTTTTTTGACTTTGTAATGTCAAGTCTACTTGCACTGCTATTAAACCCTTGAGTTTTTTTTTTACCGGTCTTGAATATATATGCACACACACACACAACTTTTCAGATAGAGAGCATTTTCATGCCCCCAGTTTTCTTTCTGCCCATTATTAGAATTTGTTTCCTTTTTTTTATAATACTGAAAACAAAGTCATGGGACGTCTAGAGGGGTGTTAAGAAAAAAGGTCCACCCCAGGTGTCAAAAACGCTAAGTAGCTATTAGCTCAGACACAGGAGGTAAAGTTAAAGATAAAGGGGAAATGTTTCTAATGGCCCTTTCACACAGAACCAGATACCTGCTGCACACTATACCGCAGCAGTAAGAATACGGTAGGGAGCCGTGTGGTGTGTGTTTCACCTGCCTTTTTTTCTATTTGTACAAACATTATTTGAAGCGTACAGAAGTGACACATCATTTATGTCACTGTACAGCAGGGTTGTGTGCACTCAGAAGCCTCTCAAACTGATGTCATCAACACAGGTCCAAACAGGTCCACAAAGACACTGAACTTTTTTCCCCCCCAACATTCTGCTCTGATAACAACTGTAAAATTTTGGATTTACCATCATTTTCGGTCTCAGTGACAATGGTCAACAGGATTAATAGAATCTCCACAAGAAAAACTTTAGAGGGTTCTAATCCTTCCTTATTCTATCATAAACTACAAATACACTTCAAATTCAAATGTTCCAATGTCTCCTGTAGTCTGACTGGCTAAAATTCACAAACGTAGGAACCATTCAAACCAGGTCCATTAGGACAGCCCATTCATTGGAACAACAGACCACAACTCATGTATGCTGCATTTTTGGCAGTGCACCACAATGCACTTTAGTGCCGGAGAACCTCTAAACATACTGTATTTGTAAAGCACAGTACTTTTTTGAACACCTAATGTTCTCTAAAGCCTAGTACACTGATCAGAAAATCGAACAAAAAAAAAAAAAATACAGATTTCGAAGCGAACGTGCGATAATCTGATCGCTAGTACACAGCTTTCCAGAACCGTTTATGACAGTTCATACAACAGAGAAAAACATGAAATTTCTCGTACAATACCAGATTGTACGATTCAGAAGAGCAAGACCATGCATGTTTGGAAACCAAATAATACATTACAATACATTACATCACTTCCGAAGTTGCATTCTGTCGTACGAGAATTTTCCTAAGTTGAGAAACCACTTCATATGAGACTAGCATACTAAAAAGAAAACAAAAAACAAAAAACAAACAAACAGACGATCATTCGTTCTTTATTCTCATCGTGTGTACGAGGCTTAAGAGATGTAATACATAATAATGTTTCTGTTGGGAGATAAATAGAATGTCGTTCACTGTAAATAGCCGTAAGCCAGACACACTTGAATTGTTTTAATACACAAACAGAACAAGAATTTCCTTACACACTCACACAACACAAACTGTCACTAAATCTTTTCGCCAGTCATCTTCTCTTTTTTTTTTTTTTTTACAAAAGATGCTTCAAATTTCTTCTAATTGTCTGCATAACACCACAAGTGAATGTGGGGGAGACTTCTTGAGAGAGTAAGTACATTGAAGCAGAGTTTACACACCATGCTCAAATGCAGGCACAAGCCCCTTTAACTCCATTTCCAACAACTCCCTTGGTTCATTGACACACCCTGGGGTGAATTCCTTAGCTTCTCAGAGAGCAGCAGCTCAGAGAGGCAGACCTAGCTGGGCAAGAGATCTGCAGCCAGACGAGAGGTCCTTCACTGTCAAAACTGTTTGAGCAGCCAGCCAGAGCCTAAAAGCATGTCATTTTTCCAAAAGATCCAGCTACTGTGGCGAGTGCATCCCTGATCACTATGAGAGTACTCCAGTTCCAGTGGCTAGTATTAGCAGGTACCCGCTTCTGCTCCAAATGTCTAAGCAAGACTGCAAGTTCATTAACAAAGCGCAGCTCAACCTGTATGTATGTATTGTATGCACAGTGGGAAGCAGGCAGTGAAGATCAAGCTACTGTGGAGAGTACATCCCTGATCACTACGAGAGTACTCCAGTTCCAGTGGCTAGTTTTAGCAGGTTAATGAAGAAAAGGAATTGGGACTTTATATGAAGCATGCGGCCGAATTGAACAATATGAACAGAGAATGACTGGTGGGTGTACAGAGATAAAGATAATTGACCCAATCACATAGTGTTATGGCATGTACATAGTAGCATAACATGAAACAGTATCCTGATTATACCATTTATTGGATATAGCAATCATATAGTAACAAAAGTAACATAAGTAACATGAATGGTACATGACGTTAACAGCATGATAAAAAGAGAGGGCAGCCACCAGATATACATTTCTGTGTTCACGCATTTATAGTAAGTTCATAAAATAATTGGTAAAGGCCAATATAAAACAGTAGAATCATAAACATGTAATAGAATATCACTCTTGGGTAAAATTGGTATTAAGGGCATCTCTATAGCTCGACGCGTTTCATGGATACCTCCAATCTTCAGGAGCAGATGCAATAATCTATAAATATAACATAGGATAAGTTGGTAAAACTGGCCGATTTAACAAAAGGGAAATTGCCGCATAAAGGGGCTAGAGAGGCAGGGAGAGCAGAGATATTGATGAATGGTAACGATGTTAAGGATATGGCACCCATAGACAACTTACAATTGAGCTGTGATGGCATGCGACAGCGCAATGGGCCAGGACCCGCTGGGGAACAGTCATCATTCAATAGGGATGGAGGCTACCTACGGCGGATGCCCTGGCCTCATATAAAGTCCCACAATTCCCCCCTCTCTATATAGTTTTAGCAGGTATCCACTTACCATGCACAGTGGGAAGCAGGCAATGAAGCTGCAAGAGTCACAGGTGGCTTTTCTTACAAGGAAGTGTCTTTTTTTTTTTTTTTTTTAAAAGCTACAGTATTTGTATTTTTGTTAAGACTGAATAACCGCTTTAAGGTCAATTATTCCACATCTGAAATTCTAAATCTAAAGCTAAAGACTAGAGAAATGGTTGCCTGGCAGAAAGGAAAAATTATGGCACTGTGATGGCGTGACAAGAAAGATGTGTGTCTAATGAGTACAGTTCAAAATACCTCCACTGTTATGGTACGCACGAAAGGTGGGAAAGAAGCCATGAAGCCACAAGTAGTGATAGACTACAATAAAACCATGGGAGGTGTCGACAGAGCCGACCAAGCAATGACATTCTACCCAGCAATGAGGTAACAGCAAAAGAAGTACTACCCCTCAGGCATCTTCTTGAGCAACGCTTGTGGAATGCCTACATTCTGCTCAAAAAGAGTGACAAGCCTGTGATTCATTCTGACTTCATTTGGAAAGTTGCCGAACGTATCTTTGTGAACCACCAAACACTATCAATGGCTGCGAGTAGAGCTGGACGTCGTGCTGTTGGCGTTGTCAACCCGGAAAAGCCTGACTGGTCGTCACTTCATGGACTACATCCCACCAAACAAGAAAAAGTCAGCACCTACAAGGATGTGTGTGGTTTGTTGCTCGAAGCGAGATGACAGTGAAACGAAAATCAGAAAGTTAACCAGGTTCTATTGTCCTGATAGTGATGTCGGACTTTGTGCAGTCCCATGTTTCAAAATGTTTATTTCCTGAGATGTTTGCTAAACTAATATGCAGTGTCTAGTAATACAGTGAATATTAATATTGCACTCTTGTTTGGACAAATTTTTGTGTTTTTGGTTTGATTACATTATTAGATAAAATGTATTATTGTTATATTATTATTTTTTATAATTAATTATATTATAACTTATGATTTCGTGTTTCAAACTTTATCATACCTGGGATGTCTACTAGACTCTTGTTTGGACAGATTTAGGTGAGTTATTCCTGAGCATTCCCAGGCTTACAATACAAAACAGCAAATTTCCATGCAAAACAATGTACCACTTTGACATTCAAAAATACTGACATAATCAGAACGCCAGGGAGGTTAAGCTTTGACAATAAAACCTGAATTCTGATTGGTTGCTATGCAAAGCTGCACCAGATTTTGCACTCTCCAGTTTTAGTAAATCTCCCCCATAGTGTTTTCCAGCCTTCCTCTTTGACAACACAGTGTAATTTGGTTCTGGAATCCAACTCAACACCTGACCCTTAATGCGCACAGGAAGGCAGCAAAGAAAGTTATCAGCTCAGTAGATTATTGGGAAAATCACTTAACTTTTATGCTAAAGGCACACCAGGTGCAGTGGAACTGCATTATGTAGCTATTTCAGCACAGTTGCACACAACATTATTTCCAGTGTAGCACAATGCAACACAATTAACCACCTTGCACTGCTCTGCAGACAATAAAACTTGAATTTCATATAAGAAAATAAAAAAAAAAAGAGCGAGATGGGCACATTCGGCACTGTTGTCATCCTCCCTCAGGACAGTGACTGCGTTAGCTGCTGGTGTTCATGGACCTTGTTTCCACTCTATATCTAGTCCACCATTTCACTTTACATGTCAATTTGAGCTCCAAAATTTATATTTTAGAAACAATAATAGAAACAGTTACATTTTACAAAGATGGGATATGTATGCTGTGGCTACATCTCAGGAATCTGAAAACATGACTGAATTCCTGCAAGCTCTTGTTTTTCTTCCAGTAGAGTAGCTGCCACACTATACTATCATGACAAATTGGGTAGAAGTTTGCCTTTTAGACGAACATGAAACAATAAGGGCCAATTCAAACAAAGCAATTATTATTTGATCTGGATTACATTGCATTGTTTCTGCCACTCACTTTAGAAAATATTTTGCTCTTTGCAGTACACATTTTACTGCAGGTCACTTTGATCTGTTTTCTGCAGTTCTCTTTTCATCTGGTGCTTAGATGTAAAAAACTTGGGCTAGGTTCACATCTAGCCATTTCCCCGAGTGCTGCATTTACGTGGGCACAGCAGACCATTAATTTAACTGGCTGCTGTACCTGCAGGAAATGCAGGAAAAAGGCCATTGAATCTTTTCAAAATCACAGCCACATTGAAATTGCATGGTGCTTTTGCACCTTGCAGTTTCATGCTCCCAAAATAGCACTGCAAAATTGCAGTGCGATTTTCCTGCTGTTGTGGGAACATGGGTGATTTTCACACATGCCTGAACCCACATAAGTGTGAACCTATACAAGGGGAAAGCTCAGGTAATCAGCAAAAGCCTGGTTCACACTAGTGCGATTTCAGATCCGACTTAAGTCAAGCAGGATTGCACGACAATGAAAATCACATTGTTTTCAATGTTGCCTGTTCACATCAATGCAGCACAACACAGCGCAATTTGAGACGGTCCTGGGCTAACTTGATGCTACTCCAGTGCAATTTTGGCCCCATAGATCATGCAAACCAAATCCAAATCCACAAGCAACCAAGTTACACTACATAATTTAAAGAAAATCAAATCGCAACCACAGTGGTGTGAACCTAGCCTTAATACTTAAAGCGATTATAAAGTCTTGTTTTTCTTTCTACAAAAATAACAAACATGTTATACTTACCTGCCCTTTGCAGTGGATTTGCACAGAGCAGCCCAGATCCTCCTCTCATCGGGTCCCTCTTCGGTGCTCCTGACCCCTCCCTCCTTTTGAGTGCCCCCACAGCAAGCAGCTTGCTATGGGGGCACCTGAGAAAAGCTGCAGTTCCGTGTGTCCATTCAGACATACAGTGGGGACGGAAAGTATTCAGACCCCCTTAAATTTTTCACTCTTTGTTATATTAGACATTATCTAAAATCATTTAAGTTCATTTTTTTCCTCATTAATGTACACACAGCACCCCATATTGACAGAAAAACACAGAATTGTTGACATTTTTGCAGATTTATTAAACAAGAAAAACTGAAATATCACATGGTCCTAAGTATTCTTTTTTTTTAATCAAAAAGGTTTTTATTGCACACAAAAACATACAATATTTTCAAACATGAAGCACAATACACGTTGTTCATATCTTAGGATTCTCCAACATATAGTCCATAGTTACATTTGTCAACATTATCAATGAATTTAGTTTCTTTTTATTGTCCTTACATTTCTATGCCATCAAATTAATTACTGTCTGTGCCATACGTCTACCTATTAGCTGCATTTCCGCACTACCGGAACTCACATCCTTATTCCCGGGAATATTGCATTATCTAACTGAGTCTCTAGCCCAATATGTACCTATACTCCCCTTAGCAGCCTCATTTGTACCAACTCCATGGGGATTATTCCCGCTACGTCGATCCAAGCATCCCACAGTTTATCAAATTTGCCAGGGTTCCCCCTATGCTGATGTATTTTTCCATGATAAGTGTTCTACTCATGTGTTGTATCTATGCTGTAGTCTTTGGCGGTACAGCTGATTTCCAGCTCATGAGGATTGTTTTCCTAGCCTGGAACAGAACTCTGGCAAAGGCAATTGTCGTCACCTCCTCCTTTATTGCCCCTTCCAAAATCCCCAACAAGCAACTCATAGGGACCAGAGGAACATTGGTCTGGAACACCTGATTTAGTGTAGCCAAAACCTCCGTCCAGTACCTGTGGAGCTTTGGGCAACGCCAGAGGAGGTGAATCAAATTTCCCAGTGCCACTCTACACCTGCCGCACAGTGGGTCGGATATTTTGCCCATTTTGTATAGCTTTACGGGTGTGTAATGAACTCTCAGTAGTATATAGAGTTGTGACACCTTTTGTGCCACATTCAGTGAGCATATGTTAACTGCCTGCATGGCCTCTTCCCACAGCTCCCCCCCAATGGGCCCTAAATCTGCCTCCCACTGTGACACTGCCTTCATGGGATATTCATCTAGAAATGACACTAATAGCATGTTATAGCATTGGGAAATTACACCTTTGGTATCGGTCGTATCTTGCAGTATATGAAAAACTGAGCCTTAACATCATGTAGTAGTTGCAAATAGTAAAATAACATGTTGGATGGTAAGGCATATTTAGATTGTAGTTCCCTAAAGGGCAATAAAGCCCCATTATGAAAAATATGTTTCAGATGGGTTATGCCCAAACGGCGCCACCCGAGTCCCTGTTGAATCTTAGCTAATTCTGCATATGTGTTATTATCCCATATCGGGCTATATGTCGTGAACCCAGTTACAGTTTGTAATTGTTTAGCTTTATTCCACACCTTTTGAAGGAGTGTGTACGTGGGCATAAGTTTGTTGGGTTTTTGGAATTGTTGAGCCTCAAATCCCTCCGGTATAGATTCCGCCCCTGAGCCAAGTAGCATAAGTCTTGCAGAAGAACGCAGCGGCAAGGTGACCATGGCTCCTATCAAGTGCTGCAACTGTGCAGCAAGGTAATATACCCAAAGGTTGGGGAGGGCGAGGCCTCCCCCCTCTCTCGGGCGTTGCAGCTGCTCCAGTTTAATTCTAGGGGGTTTGGTGTGCCACAGCAACAACCTGAACAGGGAGTTGACCACCCTGAAAATCTTCAGAGTGATGACCACCGGTGAATTATGGAGCATGTAAAGGAACTGTGGCATCAAAATCATTTTAATAAGATTTGTTTTTCCTGCCAGTGACATTTTAAGTTTAAGTTTATTCCAAACATTTATTTTATCTCTAAAACGAGTTAGCATGGGGTATATATTCAACTTGCAGAATTCTGTTGGTTTGGGGGAAACTTGAATGCCTAGATATTTGAAGGTGGTAACTATGGGGACAGGGCAAGCCTGCCCTACGCCCGTCCCATGAGTGCCATCTATAAACGTTAAAGTGGAGTTCCACCCAAAAATTGACTTTTTGGAATCCTCCCCCCCTCCGGTGTCACATTTGGCACCTTTCAGGGGGGAGGAGGGAGCAGATACCTGTCTAATACAGGTGTTTGCTTCCACTTCCTGGCATAGATCACTGCAGAGCTTGCGGTGACCTACGCCACTTCCGGCGCCTACGCTCTCCTCCACCGCTGTGTTCTGTGAGACACAGAACACAGCAGGGACCCGAGAGGACCTCGCGCATGTGCAGTAGGGAACCAGGAAGTGAAGCCGCATGGCTTCACTTCCTTATTTCCTTACCGAGGATGGTGGCGGCAGCACCAGAGAGCCGAAGGACGGATCGGCTTCGGCTGCCGACATCGCGGGCTCCCTGGACAGGTAAGTGTCCATATATTAAAAGTCAGCAGCTGCAGTATTTGTAGCTGCTGGCTTTTAATATTTTTTTTTCAGCAAACCTCCGCTTTAAGGCCGATTTGGACCAGTTTATTGTGAGGCCTGAAAAGTGGCCAAACTCCGTAATAAGGGACATAGTTTTAGTAAGGGAGTCATCTTCATCCTCCAAAAAGAGAAGCATGTCATCGGCATATAGCATTATCTTTTCGTGTATTTCCCCGTAGCGAAATCCCTTAATTTGTGTACAGTTCCTCACCTGAGCCGCGAGGGGCTCTATGGCCAGAGCAAAGAGTAGAGGGGACAGGGGACATCCCTGCCTGGTCCCCCTACCAGTGCAAAGGCATGCGAGAGCCTGTCTGACATGCGTATGGCAGCCTGTGGTGTGTCATACAACAGTCTCACCCACCTGATGAACCTGAAGCCGAACCCAAACTTGGCCAGTACAGCCCACAGATACCGCCAGCCCACACTGTCGAATGCCTTATTGGCATCAAGAGACAACAGTGCTCTGTGGCCAACGGAATCTGAAGGGGTCTGCATGTTCAGGTATAGGCGTCTAAGATTGGTCGCAGTGGATGTTCACGGCATAAAGCCTGCCTGATCCGGGTGGACAATGGATCTTATTATTTTGTTGACCCTTATGGCCAGAACTTTGGCTAATATTTTAACGTCATTCTGCAACAATGATATGGGCCTGTAAGAACTAGGATCTAACGGATCTTTGCCTGCTTTAAGTAGTAATACTATATTGGCCCTCGTCATGGTAGTAGGTAACTTCCCCGATTTGAATGAGGAGTTAAAGACCTCCAGTAATTTGGGCAGAATCACTTCTCCATATTGGGTGTAGACCTCCATGGGGATCCCATCATCCCCTGGAGCCTTGCCAGTAGAGAAGGAGGCCAACGTGTGAATGTGCTCCTCCACTGTGTGAATACAGTGCTCCTCCAGTGTGAATGGTGCCTCCAGCCCCATGGACTCCTCTTGAGTTAGAGTCGGAAGAATCATCCCACCCATATACCCCTGCAGCTCTTCATCACTAAAATGATCACATGAACCATACAGTTTTACATAAAAGGTTGCTAGTTAATCCATTATTCGCTCGGGGTCATTAACCAATCTTCCCTGGGAGCTGCGTAGCGCTCCTATGGCTGGCGAGGATTGCTGAGATCTGGCAATCCTCGCAAGCAGTCTGCCCGTTTTTTCCCCCTCTTCATAAAATGCTTGTTTTGTAAAGAATCTTTTACGTTCCGCGGCGGAGGATCTCACCCGGTCCAGAGAGGCCTGGCCCGAGATCCATGCCTCCCTCGCGGAGTCTGACGGGTCCAATACATAAGCCAACTCAAGTTGTCTCACCTGGTCTTCAACCTGTACCAATAGCGCCAATGAGTCACCCTTAATTGCAGCAATTTCAGCTATAAACGTACCCCGTAGGCATGCCTTGAAGGCATCCCATCGCATCGTTAAATTGTTATGCATGTGGTTGTCAATAAAATAGTGTTCAATCTGTTTCACCACCCGTTCATGTCAAGTAAAAAGATTTAGCCAAAAGGCATTCAACTTCCATGGTGCCCTGAGCAGCCTCGTTAAAGGACGGGTGACCAAGTGTGGGGCTAGCGGCGAAAGGTCCGATACCCCCCTGGGAAAATACTCCACCCTGGTAATCATGGTCAGCAACTGAGGAGACCCCACACACAGGTCAATGCGAGACAATAACCCATGCATTTTAGAAAAGCATGAGAACTGTTTGGTAGTTGGGTATTTAGCTCTCCAGACATCTGTCCAGCCCACCTCCGACAGCAGCCGGCTCAAAATAGTGCCCCTGTTCCCTGTTGGAGGCTGGGCCGGGGGATGCCTATCCATTTTGGGGTCCAGGTAACCATTAAAGTCACCCATGATCAACGTGGGAACATCAGGTTTATCAACCAGGTAAGACAAGAGAAGCTGCAAGACCTCTCTAGAGAATAGGGGTGGTATGTATACAAAAGCAAATATCATAGTCAATGTAAACAGTTTACAGTACAAAAATACGTATCTACCCAGAGGGTCTGTAATTGCATCCAATTCCTGGTAGGCCAAGGATTTGTGCACCAACACACTCACCCCGCGCAAATAAGCGGTGTGAGTGGAATGGTAAGCCTTGCCCACTCAGGAATACTGCAGAAAACCAATCGTGTCTTTCGTAAGGTGGGTCTCCTGGAGACTCACTATAGCAGGATGAAACTTCTTCAAACAGGCAGTTATCATGGTACGTTTCAGCAGGTCATGAACGCCACGGACGTTCCAAGCTACGATCGGAGTGGTGGCCATGTTGGTTTTGGTGGGTTATTGCATTCAGGGCCAATATATCCTGTCGCCCCTGACCTGAGCGCCCGTAAAGCAACAGTCATGTTATGGGTGCAAGGTTCCAATACCTTGGTGTGTCTTAGTAATGTGTTGTGACGACAGCAGTTAAGGAAAGTAAAGTTCAAAGCACAGCGTGTTTGTGTGATTATCAAACAATTAAAGATCTGTCCTGGACTGGTATGTTGGGTGCAATCAGCATATCCGCATGAGGCAAGGTTGATCACCTGCTTTCCGGCCTCACGCCAAGAGTCGTCCAGAAAACTCGTGCCAACAGGGCACCAAAAAAACAGCCCTCTTAACTGGGGCATAATGTAGATTTGTGAGTCCCCGTGGGCATGTCGTCCCCACCTCGACTCGGGCTTCAGGTTGATCCGTCAAATTCTTACAAAGCTCTTGGCAAGCGCTAGTTTTTGGAAAAAAAAGTAAACTGTATCCCGCCATATAAATGATGAGCAAAGAAAAAAAATGTCAGCATGTTACATACCAGCCCTGACGTATTGTAAGGCGGACCTCAGTCTCCCCTGTCAGCTTCTCGGTGTCTCCTGAGATCTTGTTCGTTGCGGTCCAGCCATGCGGATGCATCAGAGGCCGATTCAAAGAAAGTGGATTGTCCCCTGGCCGTGACGCGCAGTTTGGCAGGGTACAACATAGCAGAGGTGACCTGTATTCTCTGCAGGCGTTTCTTCACTTCGGCAAACTTAGCCCTTTTGCGTTGCACCTCCGCCGAAAAATCAGGATAGAAGGAGATTTTAGTCCTGTTATAGTGCACTGCACCTCTCTCTCTGGCCAGTCTGAGGATAATCCCCCTATCCTTATAGTTCAAGAGCCTGGCCAGCATAGATCTTGGTGGGTTGCCAGGGGGAAGAGGTCTTGGAGGAGTGCGGTGTGCCCGTCGCGAAGGCCTCTTTGCCGAATATGTCCTGGAGCGATGTTTCTATGAATGCTGTGGGGTCCCGACCCTCGACTTTCTCTGGGAGCCCGATAATGCAGATATTGTTCCGCCTGAGACGGTTCTCAATATCATCGGTTTTGGCGTTAGCCTGTGCTGATTGTTGTAAAGCAGTTCTGGTATCTCTGGTAAGGGGGAGTAACAGATCCTCCACCTCACTAATCCTGCCCTCCACCGCCGTGGTCCTCTCCCTAATTTTCTGGAGGTCATGTCTCATTAATGACACTGTTTCAGTGAGGCCCCCAAACTGCACCTTTAAACCTTCTACCGATGCTGTGCAGCGCTGCACCGCGTGCAAAATCTCAGTTAATGTAGGCTGTTGTGTCTCTTCCTGCGATGTCTCAAACAAGTCAGGAGTGGGTACTGGGGAGCTCTCTAATGGCAGTGTATCATCCATTGCAAGAACGCCATTTTGTCCATCAGGCCCATGAGCTGATAGCTGTGACTGTGAGGGGAGAGAGTTGTGAGACTCCTGCATTTTCTGTGCATAATAAAGCATGTCTCTGGGCTGCTCTGCTCCCTGTTGTTTAGGAGGCTTGTGCGACTTACCGCCCACCTCCTGTGTTCTGTCGGCGCCTCCTGCCGTACGCTGAGGCTGAGGCGTTCCGGCGCCATCTTGGCCCTCCATGGCCGCCGCAGCTTCCTTTCCCCCCTTTCGGGTCATCAAAGGCTCCTGCAGGTGTCAGTCGTCTCTCGGCGGCAGTCTGTAGGGACCGGGTAAGTCTCCGGTTCGGGTTTCGATGCGGATCTGTGGCGGGATCAGGATCAGTAGAGGATCACTAGCGGGAGCTCCCTGCAGTGCGACCGCTCACATGCCCGTCCAGGCCACGCCCCCGGTCCTAAGTATTCAGACCCTTTACTCAGTATTTAGTAGAAGCACCCTTTTGATCTAATACAGCCATGAGTCATTGTGGGAAAGATGCAACAAGTTTTTCACACCTGGATTTGGGGATCCTCTGCCAATCCTCCTTGCAGATCCTCTCCAGTTCTGTCAGGTTGTTAAACGTTGGTGCACAGCCATTTTTAGGTCTCTCCAGAGATGCTCAATTGGGTTTAAGTCAGGGTTCTGGCTGGGCCATTCAAGAACAGTCACAGAGTTGTTGTGAAGCCACTCCATTATTTTAGCTGTGTGCTTAGGGTTATTGTCTTGTTGGGAGGTAAACCTTCGGCCCTGTCTGAGGTCCTGAGCACTCTGGAGAAGGTTTTCATCTAGGATATGCTTGTACTTGGCCGCATTCATCTTTCCCTCGATTGCAACCAGTCGTCCTGTCCCTACAGCTGAAAAACACCCCCACAGCATGATGCTGCCACCACCATTCTTCACTGTTGGGACTGTATTGGACAGGTGATGAGCAGTGCCTGGTTTTCTCCACACATACCGCTTAGAATTAAGGCCAAAAAGTTCTATCTTGGTCTCATCAGATCAAAAAATCTTATTTCTCACCATCTCGGAGTACTTCATGTGTGTTTTAGCAAACTCCATGCGGGCTTTCATGTGTCTTTCACTGAGGAGAGGCTTCCGTCGGGCCACTCTGCCATAAAGCCCCGACTGGTGGAGGGCTGCAGTGATGGTTGACTTTATACAACCTTCTCCCATCTCCCGACTGCATCTCTGGAGCTCAGCCACAGTGATCTTTGGGTTCCCCTTTACCTCTCTCACCAGGGCTCTTCTCCCCCGATAGCTCAGTTTGGCCGGACAGCCAGCTCTAGGAAGGGTTCTGGTCGTCCCAAACGTCTTCCATTTAAGGATTATGGAGGCCGCTGTGCTCTTAGGAACCTAAGTGTGGCAGAAATTTTTTTGTAACCTTGGCCAGATCTGTGCCTTGCCACAATTCTGTATCTGAGCTCTTCATGCAGTTCCTTTGACCCCATGATTCTCATTTGCTGTGTGTGTGGCTTTCCTAATCAAGTCCAATCGATATAATCAAACACAGCTAGACTCAAATGAAGGTGTAGAACCTCTCAAGGATGATCAGAAGAAATGGACAGCACCTGAGTTAAATATATGAGTGTCACAGCAAAGGGTGTGAATACTTAGGGCCATGTAATATTTCAGTTTTTCTTTTTTAATAAATCTGCAAAAATGTCAACAATTCTGTGTTTTTCTGTCAATATGGAGTGCTGTGTGTACATTAATGTGGAAAAAAAATTAACTTAAATGATTTTAGCAATTTGTCGCCCATTATATCCGACCTTATGTAATCACTGCTAAGATTAATCCAGTCTGCTACAAACGTAAGTTACCAAATTCTTTCCAGTTCTCCTTGTTTAAATCTCTGGTCCTGAATAGGTTTTCCTGACACATCATGGCAGCACACACTGGGTTGTGACTCCGCACCCACAACCTGACAGGATTGATTAACTATAAATTCGAAAGAGACACCCCACTTCATTCTCTTTTTTATCCTCACCATACAAGATTGGATGGATATCGCACCTCTTACCGCATTCGCCGCACCAGGTTAAGCCTCTCCTGCATGGAAGTCTCTCCTGTACAGTCTCTAAAGGAGCTATATGGAGAGAACCCCAATCTGGTGGTCTTAGGGGCATGTTTTTAGCCATATATACGAGCTTTAAAGAAGCGTAGACACTTTGCAGTGTCCTCCTATAGTTTTTTGCCAGCAAAAGCAGTTCTTTACCTTTTTCTTTTTTCCTGTTCATCTGGCATTTCTGGGCTCTGTAGACCCTCTGGCAGCCAGGTCTCTGACCAACATGGCGGCCGCGTCCCTCGCCGTGTTCTGCACATGCGCGGGAGGAAGTGAGGTAGCCAGGAGTCTTCCTGCCCTCTACCAAGATGGCGAGGGCGCCGCCAGACAGCTTCTGCGCATGCACCATGACGTCACTTCCGCCGGTGACAGCGATTTTAAAAACAGCCCTGTATTCAGGTCAGTGTAGCGCTGGCTGGTTTACAGACTTTGCTGCTGCTCAGGAGTCTGGCGTTTTTGCTGCCATTAAAACACAGGTATCTTCTCCTTCCTACCTTCCTTACATGCACTACTGTTTTTTTCTACACCTCATCTAATGGGACACTCTTTTTCATGCTACTTTATTGCAGCTGCTATTCCCTGTTTTACTGTTCATGGAGGCCACAGCCCGAGCAGACCACCCTCAGCATATAAGGTAAGAGGTTGTCCTCCATTTATGGGTAAGTATTGAAAAGAGAAAAAAGAAAGAGAGCAGGACCACTAACTTTGCGATTTTTGGCAGCCCTACTAGGTAAAGGTCAGCAAACTCTGGGCGCAGAGGTCGCTCAAGTCATTCCTCAAGCCATAGAAGATCTAGGAGAAGCCGATCAAGATCCTCATCATGTCATCGCCACTCACGGCACAGCCGATCACATCATAGCCGCTCACGCCATAGGAGGTCACCATCATCCCATCGCAATAGGAGCTATCACACCCGCCCTGCAGCGAATGCTTGCTGGGTGTGCGGCGCTCTAGCTTTCCCAGAAAAATTAGCCTGCCATGCATGCTTCATTGAAGCAACCAAGGAGAAAGAATCAGACGAAAGGGAGGTAACAGACCTCATCAGAGAGTCCATGCGAGAGTCTATCCTCGAGACATCAGCACCTGAAACAGATAGGGCAGGTCCAAGCACATCATCCGCAGCTCCCATTCATTTTGCAGAACCAGAGTCATCATCAGAAGATGAAGATCTGGAAATGCCGGCAGGTTTCGACTTTACCTTGTTTAAACCATTCGCAAGATCAGTGAAAGCGGCCATAGGGTGGGAAGAAACTAAAAAAGTTCCCCACAAGGTCCGAAAATATTTTCCCAATTTGAAGAAGGAACCGGAGTCCTTCCCTTTCAAAGAGGAATTGGAAGACCTCATTAAGGATGAGTGGGAGAGATCAGATAAAAGATCCAGCCTTAATAACAAGCTAGTAAACTGTATCCTTTAACCACTTGTCTACAGGGCACTTTCACCGCCTTCCTGCCCAGACCAATTTTCAGCTCTCACACTTTGAATGACAATTACTCAGTCATGCAACACTGTACCTAAATGAAATTTGTGTCCTTTTTTCCACACAAATAGAGCTTTCTTTTGGTGGTATTTAATTACTAGTGGGTTTTTTATTTTTTGTGCTATAAATAAAAAATAGACTGAAAATTTGGTGAAAAAATGCCCTTTTCTTTGTTTCTGTCATAAGATTTTGCAAATTAGTAATTTTTCTTCATATATTTTGGCCAAAATTTATACGGCTACATATCTTCGGTAAAAAATAACCCTAAGTAGTGTATATTATTTGGTCTTTGTGAAAGTTATAGAGTACCAATGGTACCAATCAATGAAAATTGATCGCACCTGATGTACTGAAGACCATCTCATTTCTTGAGACACTAACAAGCCAGGAAAGTACAAATACCCCCAAAATGACCCCTTTTTGGAAAGTAGACATCCCAAGGTATTTAGTAAGTTGCATGGTGAGTTTTTTGAGGTTGTAATTTTTTCCCACAATTCTTTGCAAACTGTAGATTTGTGTTTTTTTTTTTTTTTAATGGCCATATTAACAGGTTATTTCTCACACACAGCATATGCATGCTTGCAACTACACACCAAAACACATTCTGCTACTCCTCCTGGGTATGGTGATACCACATATGTGAGACTTTTTCACAGCCTGGCCACATACAGAGGCCCACCAGTGAAGTAGCACCTTCAGACGTTCTACAAGCATAACATACACATCTAATTTCCTGACAACCTATCATTTTTGAAGGCCTATCATATTTCTAACACATAGCATTTACATACCAAAAATTACACTCCAAAATAAATTCTATTGAGGAAAGGGTAAAAAGGAAGTGTTACCTATGGTTTTAGTAGTGTTCCCAGAGGAGAGAATTGGTCCAGGCAGCAGGCAGCAGGCAGGGATGTGCTTAGCAACAATAGTAATTATCCAGGCAGCAGGCAGGGAAATTGTCTATAGTCAGCACAAGGATATCATCAGCACAGCCAAAGTATTTGTTCATAGAAATTGTCCAGGCAGAGACAGCCAGCACAGCCATAATATTGAAAGCAAAAATTTTCTGGGGGGGGGGGGGGGTCTTTGATGGTAGATGAGGAACGTGACAACTTCTTCGATGAATTTTAGGAAGTGGGCAGGGCTTTCTGTGGATTTGGTGTGAATTATATAGGCATTATAAATGGCCAAATGAATTAAATAGATTGCTACTTTCTTGTACCAGAAATGGGACCACCTTATTGATAAATAAGGCTGAAGCATTTGGTTGTTGAAATCCACCCCCCCATGTAGAGATTGTAATCCTGTACACATGTTGGCTTTTTAATGGGACCTCATCTTCTCTGAACTTCAATTGTAGTGTCATCATGGATGGTGGACATCATGTACACATTCCTGGTATCCTTCCACCTCAAGTCCAGCACTTCGTTGCATCTAAAAGTTGCTCTCTTTCTCCCCTTCACAATTTCTTATTCACTATGGCTTGTGAGAACCCTTTCCTATTTTTTCTGGAGGTTCCACAGGCCAGGGTTTCTGCGAGGCATAGGCGTTTGAAAAGGTGCAGGCTGGTGTAGAAATTATCCAGGTATATGTGGTAACCTTTCTTCAGCAATGGGTATGCCAGGTCCCATACAATTTTACCCATTGTGCCCATGTAGGCCGGGCACTCAGGGGGCTGGAGCTGGGAATCTCTTCCTTCATATATGCAGAACGCATACAGATAAGATATCCTGTGACTCTCTTGCAAAGCTTAAAAAATTTCACTCCGTATTTGGCTCTTTTGCTAGGAATGTGCTTTATTCTTAGCCAGCCTGAAAAGGGTACTGATCGGGAACATAGAGTTCTGCAAATTGTTGGAAAAAGAAATTAATGAGCAAGCGAATTTTATATAACTTATCGTAATTTGGATGATTGTGGGGAGGGCACTGGGTGTTGTCGCTGAAATGAAGAAAGCGCATTATCATCTCGTATTGGGACCTGGACATTACGGAAGAATAAATGGGCATGTGGTGGATGGGATTGGTGGACCAATAGGCATGTTTTTCATAAGACCCATGTTTATGGTGAAGCCCATACACACTTTGAACTCCTCCAGAGTCAAATCCTTCCACTCAAGCGGACGGGCGTATGATGATTGGGGGTTGTTGGAAATTTTCTGCTGGGCATATAATTTGGTCTGGTCCACGATGAATTGCAGCAAAGTGTCAGGCAAAAATAAATAAAAACAATCAATTTCAGTAAAATTTTGGGTATTGGCCTGCATACCTGTGGCTGTGTGGTGAAAGGGGGAATTCTTGATGATCCTGAGTCGGAAGGTAGCCATGTTGGATTGGCAAGACCAGCTGGAAGGTGTGTAGGGGCCCTAGCTCTTGGGGGACGTGGCACTCCAGTGCTGGCAGTTGGGGGATTTGAAGTTTCTGTGCTGGCATTTGGGCGCGATGCTGTGGTAGTGCTGATACTGGGCCTGGGCATTTCTTGTGGTCGTTCGCTGGCGGCAGCGCTGGTAGTGGGCCTCTGGTTTTGGGGTCTATAGCTGGCACTGGGCCTAGGAATTTGATCCTGGGGTATATTGCTGGTGGCTGCCTGGTTTCCAGAGCGCCGTGCCCTTTTAGGAGGGATCCATTCTTCCTCTGAGTCATTTTCTGATCCACTACTATCGATCGGTTCAAATGCTGAATTTGATTCACAATCGGAATTGGCATTTGAATCTGATGAGAACTCCCCGCTGCTCTCATCAGTCATGGAGAGGATCTGTAATGCCTCCTCACTGGTATATAATATTTTGGACATTTTTCTGATGGGCTGTGAGCCGGGTGACAGGTGACGGTCACTGATGGACAACAGGTGACGAGTGACGGTCACTGATGGGTGACAGGTGACGGCCACTGATGGCAGTCTTTAATGTTGACTGGTGCACTTTATGGGACTGATAGGTGACAGATGATGGTCACGGATGGGTCACTGGCGATGGTCACTGATGGGTGACAGGTGCAGCGCTGATGGCAGTCTCTGACGATGACAGGTGCACTTTGTGGGCACTGGTGAGATACAGGTGCACTTTTATAAGCACTGATGGGCACTTATGTTGGGTAAAAGCTGTAATGGGGGGGGCGATGTGACAGGTTCTCTTTTTTTGGGTGGTGTTGGTGCAGACACTGACACTACACAGATCGGTAACTCACTGCTCCTGGCTCTTCTCTCCTCACACTGGAAACGGTGTGTGATGAGAGAAAAGCCGGTAACAGCTAGTAACCGGTCTATGTTTACATTTAGTGATCGGCTATGAATGGATCACAGCCGATCATGTGGTAAATAGCTGCCAGCCATTGGCTGTTTACCCTTGTCAATGACGAGAAGTGTATGGAAATTATGTGTAGCGCTCAAACATGTGACCCTATAAGTGGAAACGTGATATAATGACTCAAAAATTATTTGGTATACATACAGTTTAACAAATACTAATGATACTTATACAATAATGGTGAATGAAAAACAAGCAATACACAAAAGTGAAATAATGTGAAATGGAAAAAATGAAAACACAAATCGTGCTAATGAAACACAATGGGATGTAGAACATAGTTCATAAAGCGAGTGCATGAGAAGTGGAGAAAGTTCTAATATCCCCGTTTCCAGATAGGCTGAATATAATCCCGATGGACAAGTTGGTATGCCTATGGACACTCCAAAGGATAGAAAATAAGAGATGGGGTACCCTTACCATACACATACCATACGGCAGTGGGTCAAACGAGCTTGTAATCCTCCTGGGGATATCTCGCCAGATGCGGTAATCAGGGAGCGGCTCCAAATCCCAACGCCGAACAGCAACCGACAACCTGCAGCCAAATAGGTCCAAGGCCCATACACCTAATGATGGTGGATGGATAATCCACAGTGTCCAAATGTAAAAGAAAAGGAAAAGGGGGCTCCAAATGGTGCAGGTCGACCAGGTATGGTTTATTTGAGCATAAGAAAACAAACCTTACAATGACTTGCAAGATAAGCAATAAAAGTGATCACAGGTTCAATAAAAAGTAATAAAAGCAATGTGAGAGGCTAATGGGTGCAATCCCGACGCGTTTTGACTCAAAAGGTCTTTCACTGGTGCATCGTTTGATTTTATTGCATTTTACATTTGGACACTGTGGATTATCTATTCACCATCATTACGTTTATGGGCCTTGGACCTATTTGGCTGCAGGTTGTCGGTCGCTGTTCGGCTTTGGGATTTGGAGCAGCTCCCTGACTACTGCTACTGGCGCGATATTCCCAGGAGGATTACAAGCTCGTTTGACCCACTGCCATATGGTATATGTGTCCACCATAGCTGGTAAGAGTACCCTATCTCTTATTTTCTATCCTTTGGAGTTTCCATAGGCATACCAACTTGTCCATCGGGATTATATTCAGCCTATCTGGAAATGGGGAAATTAGAACTTTCTCCACTTCTCATGCACTCGCTTTATGGACTATGTTCTACATACCATTGTGTTTCATTAGCACGATTTGTGTTTTCATTTTTTCCATTTCACATCATTTCACTTTTGTGTGTTGCTTGTTTTCATTCACCATTATTGTATGAGTATCATTAGTATTTGTTATATGTATACCAAATAATTTTTGAGTCATTATATCACGTTTCCACTTATAGGGTCACATGTTTGAGCGCTACACATAATTTCCACATATTGCCTTGAACTTTGTTTGTCAGCTGCTTTTCATTGTTTGTATTTTGGGTTTAGCGCAGTATTTTCCCCTCACTTCCACTAAATGACAAGCAGTGTTCCTGGGAACACGCCACCACTGGCATGACCGCGCTGCGCACTCCCGATCGTACGCATGCGTGGTCTTAGGAGGGGAATACCCATTAGTGATCGGCCTTGACGCAAGAAGAAAACAGTAAAAGAAGAAAACAGGAGATCTGCGCCCAGTGTTGGATTTCAAAAATCTCAACTAAAGAATCTAGATCGAAGCCTTCAAAGTGGAAAGCCTCCAGTCAATACTGTTAGCGATAAACTTAGAAGATTGGATGCTGTCCGTAGATTTATTGGACTCCTACCTACACGTGCCTATACACCCTGCCTTTCAGAGATACCTTAGTTTCACAGTCAACCACCACTACCATTCGGCATCTCTTCTGCTCCCAGAACCATTACCAAATCTATTACCCGTAATCGCATTCCTCAGGAAAAAAGGTCTGAGGTTACATTGTTATCTGGATGACATCCTGCTTTTAGCAGACAGCCGAGAAACTTTGATTCATCATCGGAGTATATTAGTCACGACACTTCAGAGGTTCGGTTGGTTAATCAACTGGAAAAAAAGCAACCTTCAGCCCATACAAAACATGACCTTTTTGGGGGCAGAACTAAATACCCAGTCGAACAAGGTACAGCTCCCTCAGGAAAAGGTAATTCCTTTAATCCAGAAGAGAAAGAAGTTAATGTCAGCAAAGTTCCTTCCAGCCAGAGCTTGTCTGAGCATCCTGGGCTCCATGTCTGCCACTTTACCAATGATCCAATGGGCGCAATGGCACATGAGAGTGTTACAAAACTAATTTCTCAGACAGTGGAATGGAATATCAATGATTCAGATGATTTACATTCACAGCACGGTGAAGCATACAATATGGTGGTGGACGCATACCTGCAACCTCAAGAAACACAGACCTATAGTCCCTCCAGAACCAGAGGTAATCACATCAGATGCCAGCCAGGAGGGATGTGGGGCTCACTACCAGGATCAAGCAGCACAGGGACAGTGGCAGTTCCGGGCACAGGGGGTAGTGTCGAATATTCTGGAGCTCAGAGTGGCTTTTCAAGCCCTCCTAGCCTTTGGCTCATCCTTGAAGGGGAAGAACGTCTTAATTCGGATGGACAACAAAGTGGCAGTGGCGTCCATTCAGAGACAGGGAGGTAGCAGGAGCAGTACGTTACTGGAGGAAGTTCTCCCTACCTTGGAATGGGCCTAGGTGTATTTAATGGAAGTCTTGTACGTCCCGGCAGCACAGAATCTACTGGCCGACTATTTAAGCAGGGAGTTCCTGTCAAACAACGAATGGTCTCTGAAACATCAAGTCTTCACTCTCCTGACCAATACTTGGGAAATTCCAGATATCGATCTGGCAGAACACCTACGAATGCCAAGTGCCAGAGATTTCTGTCGAGAGCAGCATACCCATCAGCCAAGGGAGTAGACTGGCTGCTCCATCCGTGGGACTTTCGACTAGGATACATATTTTCACTGACACCATTAATTGCGATGTTCCTCTCCAGGCTCAGGAGGTCATCAGTTTCACTGATAGCAGTAATCCCTTTCTGGCCGAGGAGACCCTGGTTCACGACCCTACTGCAACTCAGTCTGGAAGATCCGCTACCTCTCCCGGTGACTCAGGATCTACTTTATATCAAGGGCAGTTCCTTCATCCCGCTCTGAAGAAACTACACCTGATGGCATGGAGGTTGAGAGGAATAGGTTCCTAGAACAAGGTTGTTCTCAAGAAGAAGTTTCAACATTACTTCAGGCTAGAAAATGTACCACTAACACCACCTACAGTGGAATATGGGAAAGATAAATACAACTTTGTTTTTGTGCACCCACCCGACTGGCAAGTTATTTCCCAGTGTGTGCTGCCATGATGCGTCAGTAAAATGTAAAAATTGTATACTCACCTTTCCATAATTTTCCTTTGCTGACGCATCTTCATGGCAGCACACAGCATCCCGCCCTTTTTTAAATGATAGATACAAAGAATGATGCGGGGTGTCTCTCTTTCGAATTTATAGTTAACCAATCCTGTTGGGTTGTGGTGGCGGAGTCACAACCCAGTGTGTGCTGCCATGAAGATGCGTCAGGAAAGGAAAATTACGGAAAGGTGAGTATACAATTTTCCGTTTTCCAAACCTTCCTCTCCTAGCACTCCACTGCTGATCCATTTAGATGATCAAATCATGAATACCAAGATTTCTGGAAATTGACTGGAAGGGCTTCAACCCTAATAAAAGATTCTAGTCTTTTATCAGGTGAGATGTGTTGGCCCCCCTCCTGGTTAAAAAAAAATACCATTTAATTTCCATTGAAACCAGCACCTCAAGTGAGGAAGTTCTTTAAAGGAGGGGGAAATGCTACACTGACCTGCCCCCAGAGTACCCTGCATCACTTGTGACTCCAAAGCACCCTGTGACTTTTATTGATTCCACAGCATCTCCTGTCGTTTGGTGTGCCTCTATGACTCCTGGGTTTCCATGCAGCCTCGGATATGCTCCTTTATTTCCTGGACTATCTTTCTCCCTGTGGATACAGACAGGGATTTTTTTCAGTGGGAACTTGGTGGAACTCAGTTCCACCACCTCTGGCTCAGACCCTTTGGTGCCTGCTCACCACAATCACTTGTAAATACAGAAGTCTGGTTTCTGTGTTTACAAGTGACAGCTCTGCACTCTGTGTGTAACCCCCATGAGCTATGCACTCTGTATGTAATGCAATCCTGATATTTAATGCCCCTTTAAGACCCTTCTACTGTTTGTGATATATGACCACACCCACTATTTGATGTGATTTGGAGGGTGTGTGTTGGGGGAGGGGTTTGAGAAAAAAAGCCCTGGATATAGAATTATATAATTTTTCTTCTCCCCAAAATGTCCCATGGTAGACTGATTCATGTTACATAGTGTAATAAAAATACATATGGACAGCTTTCATTTAATAAAAAGCTGTTTTTGGGGTATTTCAGGTCAAGTTGCCTACAAATCCCAAGCACTGCTTGCTCAATGTGTTAGACGAGCTGGGATGGGAGGAATATACCAAAGTGGCAATTACCAAAGTTGTATTCTTGGCAAGTAAACTGATTATGAAACACTGGATTTCAGAAGAGCCTCCTGCTCTTAAAGAATGAATTAATGCTGTTGGGGAAATGTTAAGAAAAGACAAGGTAATTTACCAACATAGAGGCTGCCCGCAGAAGTTTGAGAAACTCTGGGGACCATGGCTGAATGTTCCGGGGCTTGCCCTGATGGATTTGGTCATGGGCAGACTGCTGGGGTTGGGGACATGAGACCTTAAATGTTGGATAGTATAGACTACCTCTACTAGGTATAGTTCCTTATGTGGTTTAATTATTTCCTTTGTTTATGATAAGGTTGGAGTCCTCAATTGGTCTATAATATGCCGTTGTAATAAATAAACTGATATTAATTGGTTAGGCTGGTGATTTAGGACAGGTTAGTTAAATAATGCAGCCAGTTGGACATACAAATGTGAAATGATTGGTGGAAATATGTATTTCTGAATGTAAATGTGAAGTCGGTACGTGTATGTTTTTATATGTTTTTCTTAATAAAATATTTTTTTGGATTAAAAAAAATAAAAAGCTGTTTTATAGATCCAAACACTTGGAGGAAGTTAAATCTTTTTTTCATTTGTTTACACAGACATGTGCAAATAATGCATAACTCATAAGAACCTCATGTCAGGAATCCTTTTCACGATACAGAAGAAAGTAATACTCATGAAATGAAATAACAATGGCCAGGAAAAAAAAACTGACAGCAAAAATTGCAGTCTTCCTTTACATTGGTGGATAGCATAGAAAGGCCCTCTTACATTTGTGGGCAGTGCAGTTGGGTCCACTCTACATTGATGAGCAGCAGAGAAGTGCCTCTCTACACTGGTGGGCAAGACAGAAGGACTGCCACACTGGTGGACACTGGTGTTGAGTGCCCTTATATCCACCTCTTATATTTTCAATCAGTATAAAGAATGCAGTTTTACAGACAGCTAAAAATGTTGGCCCAAGTTTACCTGCAAAAAAAAAACACAACATAAGCACAAGGCACATTACTTACCTTCAGTGTGGTGTGTCTCTTGTGCTTCTGCCTTCTAGTTCAGTAAATATCTTTCATCTTCCTATGCACCCCCACTCCCACAATCTTCCAGTGCAGCAGGATTTAAAAGGATGAGTTCATTTTTTTAGAAAAAATAATAACTGTGCATTTATTATTATTGTCATTGTATTTTTTTTTTTTTTTTTTTTTTTTTTGAACCTGTAAAGCATCCGCTGGTGCCATGCAGGTCTCCAGCAGATCTGCGAGTGTGCTTGCACAACCTGAATGGGCAAACAGATACAATCTGTCAGGAAGAGAGAATAAACTACCACTACCATAGCGCCGTGGTAGTTCATTGAAAACTACAAGCCGTCAGCCACAAAGGCTGTCATACCTTGTAGTTTTCCATTCACAGAACACTGTGAATGAGTGATGCAGCCGGGCCGGTGGACCCTCGCTCGGCCATGTTTTCTTTAATTGTGACAGCTAGTGGAGGAGCGCTGGGGAGAAGATCCCCGCTAGCTGTCAGATCGGGGAATCAGGGGGATGTGGTGGCTGGTGCGTTTGTACCATGTTACACCCTTGTAAGTTAATAGAACTGAGGAGCTGCCACAGGCTCTCATAAAGAGTGCCAAACTATACCCACCCCTTCCACCCAGCATTCATAGAATGAAGGCCAGATGGAGATTAAATGATCCACCCCTCCATTTTTTGCTTTTCCATTAAAAAAAGTCTTCCTCTGTGAAACTTCTCTGAAACTAATTTACTTTGTTAATTAGTGCTTGACTTCATGTTCAATCTGCCATAACCTTGTACAGTAAAAAAGCACCATTATAAGCTACTAAAACATTTTCACTGAGCAGAGGTATAGCAGGTGAACAGACTTTGTTCCAAAGTCAAAAAAGTAAAGCCTTTACTAACCAACTAAGGAGCACACAGAGCTGGGTTTCCTGGATAAAAAAAAGGTGATACAAGGCAACCTTGTGGCGCCTTTTAACCGCTTGCAGACCAGCCGCCGCAGTTGTACTGCGGCAGAATGGCACAGGCAGGCGAATCGACGTTGTTACGTCGATCCCTAAGGCAACCACTAGGAGCCATTGCGATTGCCCTCGCGTCTTGATGACCGCCGGGCTTCTACGATCGCTCATAACATGGCGAGAACCGGGATCTCTCTGTGTAAACACAGAGATCCCTGGTTCTCTGAGGGGAGAAGTGACAGATCGTCTGTTCATACAGAGTATGAAGAGCGATCTGTCATCTCCCCTAGTCAGTCCTCTCCCCCCTTCACCCCTTCAGTTAGAACACACATTAGGGAATACAATTACCCCTTGATCATCCCCTAGTGTTAACCCCTTCACTGTCAGTGACATTTTTACAGTAATCAATGCATTTTTATAGCACCGATTGCTGTATTAATGGCAATGGTCCCAAAAATGTGTCAAAATTGTCCGATGTGTCCGCCATAATGTCGCAGTCACGATAAAAAATTGCAGATTGCCGCCATTACTAGTAAAAAAAAAATAATAATAATACAAATGCTAAAAAAAAAAAACCCCATTTTGTAGACGCTATAACTTTTGCGCAAAGTTGCGCTATAACTTTTGCGCAAACTAATATACGCTTATTGCGATTTTTTTTACCAAAAATATGTAGAATACATATCAGCCTAAACTGAGAAAAAAATTGCTTTTTTAAAAAAAAAATGGGGATATTTATTATAGCAAAAAGTACAAAATATTGTGTTTTTTTTCAAAATTGTCGCTCTTTTTTTGTTTATAGCGCAAAAAAAATAAAAACCGCAGAGGCGATCAAATGCCATCAAAAAAGCTCTCTTTGTGGGAAAAAAAGGACATCAGTTTTGTTTGGGTACAACGTCGCACGACCGCGCAATTGTCAGTTAAAACGACGCAGTGCCGAATCGCAAAAAGTGCTCTGGTCAGGAAGGGGGTAAAATCTTCCGGGGCTGAAGCGATTAATGTATACACACATTTGTAAAGTTTTAAATGGCTGATAAGGGAGCCCAAGCATTAGACCCCTTTCACATTGGGGCGGTGCGGACATTAGCGGTAAAGCGGCGCTAGTTTTAGCGTCGCTTTAGCGCACTTTTTGGCCGCTAGCAGGGCGCTTTTAACCCCCGCTAGCGGCCGAGGAAAGGGTTAATAGCGGCAGTTTTGCAGTGCTGCCGAAGCGCTTTGCAGGAGCTTCAGCAGCGCTGCACATTAATTTCAATGGGCAGGGGTGGTGGAGGAGCGAAGTATACACCGCTCCCACACCGCCCCAAAGATACTGCTTGCAGGACTTTTTTTCCTGCCATGCAAGTGCACCGCCCAAGTATGAAAGCACTCGGCCTTTCACACTGGGGTGGCTTAAGGGGCACTTTACAGGTGCTAAAACCTGAAAAGTGCCCCAGTGTGAAAGGGGTCTTATGCATATGTAAAATATTCCAGTGCAATCTCACAAAATGTTAACCTCAGGCCCCTTTCACATGGACGTTCACTCTAGGTCCGTCTGTCTGTTCTTCGGGCAGATCCGTTCAGGTCCATATTTTTAAATAGAACAAGGTTGTGTCCTTTTCCATTTATAGGCGGTCCCCTAGTTACAAACATTCGACTTACAAACGACTCCTACTTACAAACGGAGGGAGTCAACAGGAAGTGAGAGGAAATCTACCCCTAGAAAAGGAACTTCACTCCTGTTGGAGTTATCATGGGAAAAGGGTGTCTCCACTGATGCTTTATCACCAAAACTTGTTTCCACAACAACCCAAAATTTTCAAAATCTAATTGTCATTGGGACAGAAAGTGAGGTGAAATCTTCTGAACAGGGACACAGACCGCAAAACAAACATTGCAGGAGTGTTAACCCTTCCCTATGCTATCCAAAAATCTTAAAAATCGTTTTTTTGGCTGGAGCTACACTTAGAAAAATGTACCTGTTACGAGTCGACTTACAAACGGATTCAACATAACAACAAACCTACAGACCCTATCTTGTTTAGAACCATGTACAGGCGGTCCCCGGGTTACAAACAGATGTAAATGGATACTGACAATTTACATCCATTCAGTTTATGTCCCTTTTTAGGCAAGAAACATTTTTGTTTATACTTTTCACCTCTGACTGGTTTCTGCAACAACTAAAAAAAAAAAAAAATAAGCCAAAACGGATATAAACTGAACTGAACTAAATTGATATAAACTGATGTAAATTAAATGACTGAACTGATGACGCCCATGTAATAGGACCCTTAGGCCCCATTAACAAGACCATTCTGATCAGGTCTGCCTGTCAGTTTTTCAGGCTGACCCTATCAGACGGTCCATTCACCCCTATGGACTAGGGGATATAAACAGAGATAATAGGTTCTGTCTGTGTCTGCTCTGCTACAGGGGCCATTTAGCCCCCTTTCACACTTGTGCGACATTTCCTGCAACTTTGGAGTCGCATGACAAGTCGTACCCCATGATTCCCCATTATAACCATTCATATCTGTGCGACTTCAAGTCGCACCAACTGCAAAGTAGTCCCTGTACTACTTTGGTCTGACTTTGATGCGAGTTGAGGTCCATAGACGCCAAGTTTATACAGGCATTCCCCGAAATCGCGGCAAAATCGAGTGCGCAAAATCACGGCAAAATCATGCGACTTTCAAGTTACGGCAGTGTGAAAGGGGCCTCACGTATATACAAATGGGTATCATTGGAAAATATGGGGAACATCTTGTCATGCAACTTTGATGTCCAAAGTTGCATGACAAGTCGCACAAGTGGGAATGAAGCTTAAACTGAGCAGACACGGGTCTGTCATACGCCCACTCTGCTCAGACCAGCAAGGGATCAGCGGACAAAACGGAGTCTGCCTGTGTGAAAGGGGCCTTAAATCTAGTACATACTACTAGTTTTTTTTTCGTTCAACCCAGCAGATTAAAAAAAAAACAACAAACAAAAAAAAAAAAACCTGACAGCTCAGTTCGGAGCCGCTGTACTAACTACCCCACGTTAGTACAGTGATCTCCCCTTCTGTGCTATTGTGTTCTGACAGGGGGGCCAAAACACCTTGGTCAGCGCTCTCAGCCATTAGTTGAGAGCGCTGACCAAGAAGCGATCGGCAGACTTTTTTCTATTGAAGCGGCCGATTTACCCCCTTCCCGACCAGAGCACTTTTTGCGATACGACGCTGCGTTAACTGACAATTGCTCGGTCATGCGATGTTGCACCCAAACAAAATTGACGTCCTTTTTTTCCCCACAAATAGCGCTTTCTTTTGGTGGTATTTGATCACCTCTGCGGTTTTTATTTTGCGCTATAAACAAAAAAATGAGTGACAATTTTGAAAAAAAAAGCAATATTTTTTACTTTTTGCTATAATAAATATCCCCCAAAAATATATAGAAAAAAAACAAAATTCTTTCTCAGTTTAGGCCGATATGTATTCTTCTACATATTTTTGGTAAAAAGAAAATCGCAAGAAGTGTATATTGGTTTGCGCAAAAGTTAAAGCATCTACAAGATAGGGGATAGATTTATGGCATTTTTATTATAATTTTTTTGTTATTAGCAATGGCAGCGATCTGCGATTTTTATCGTGACTGCAACATGGCGGACACATCAGACATTTTTTACACTATTTTGGGACCATTGTCATTTATACAGAGATCAGTGCTATAAAAATGCACTGATTACGGTGTAAATGACACTGGCAGGGAAGGGATTAAACACTAGGGGGCTATCAAGGGTTTACTTGTGTCCTAGGGAGTGATTCTAACTGTGGGGGGGATTGTCTCACTAGAGCATGACAGAGATCGCTGCTCCTGACGACAGAATGCAGTAGATCCCTGTCATGATGCTAGGCAGAACAGGGAAATGTCTTGTTTACATAGGAATCTCCCTGTTCTGCCACTCCGTGACACGAAAACGGGCCCCCGGTGGACATCGAGTCCGCGGGACCCGTGGGCACGGTCACGGAGTACACAGCGGGCACGTGCGCGCCCACAATGCAGCAATTTAGAGGGGATGTACCAGCCATGCCATTGTGCCGACGTACATTGCCATGCACTGGTCGGCAAGGGGTTAAAGTGGAGCTTCGCTTGCTTGCACCCTACCCCCAGATACCTGGTTTTGACAACATTTCCGGGCCCTCCTCCTCCCCCTGCTGCCTTCTGGGATGCACACAGGTCCCAGAAGATGGCGGGACCAGAAAGTGTAGCGCAACTCACGCATGCGCAGTAGAAAACTGGTTGTGAAGCCTGAAGGCTTGACAAATTGGCTTGGGGTGCCGACATTGTGGGATCCCTGGACAGGTAAGTGTCCTTATATTAAAAGTCAACAGCTACAGTATTTGTAGCTGCTTAATTTTAAAAAAAAATTTATAGTTCTTTTCCAGACTGGAGCTCCTCCTTAAAGGAATGCCATAGGGCAAATATGCCCAGCTTTAGATTCTGTGGCATAGAGCAGGTGGAGTCGGCACCAAGGGGAGGGGGGGGAGGGGGTCGCATAAGGTAAAAGAATAGTGCAGAAATTCATCTATAAGATTATGGAAGCACTATTATCACAAACATTTACGTATATATGTTTATTGAAGAGACAATTGAGAAATTGAGAATTGTTTATTACATTATACAGGTTTATTTTTATGACAACCATTTAAAAGTACTGTATGCAGGTAATTTGGTATATATGTTTTGCTGGCACATGTGAGAAAACAGAGTGTGGACAGCAGTACATAATTACTTATATATGATTTTTGGTTCTTTGTACTGTATTCACATAATTGTGGTATATTTAAAGGCATGGTGTATTTGTGATAGTACTTCCTCCTATTGCAATACAAATATTTGTTTTGACTAAGAAAGTTTTTTTTTTTAAATACTTCTTTTGGTGTGTTTAAAACATTGATTGTTTGATAGTACCTTCCCTTATATTGGAATGATTGCACTTAGGTCTTATTAATTATGTATCTGTATTCACCACTGAATACTTTATAAATATGTGCCAAAGTTTTCTTAGAAGTAAATATGTGCAGAAAATAGATTAAAACGTTTAGTGCTACCCCCAGAGGAGCCGCTGATTTATTGGGTCCTTCTGCTTTTTGAGATAATGGTCCACGCGGGTAGTACCTGAACTCACTGGCACATCTGTTTTGCATGGGTGTTATTGCGCAAGCAGGCCCGGAAAAAAGTTAGGGGAAGGCAACAGGCAAACATATGGGGTTGATTTACTAAAAGCAGTGCACTTTGCAAATTGCAGTTGCACTCTGCAAGTGCAGTTGCTCCAGAGCTTAGTAAATAAGCAGAAGCTCTGCTGACTTCGATCATCCAATCGTGTGCAAGCAAAAATGCAGTTTTTGTATTTTCCTTGCATGTGATTGGGTATTGTTTGCAAAGTGAAGCTTTACCTCATTTACTAAGCTGCGCAAAGTGCACAGTCCATTTGCCTTTAGTAAATCCACATTAACTGCTTGCCGACCACCTCACGCAGATATACTGCGGCAGAAGGGCTCGTACAGGCAAAACCACGTACCTGTGCTGTAAATAGCATCTCCCCGTTCTGCCTTGTGTCAGTGTCACTGGATCTCTGCTCCCTGTCATCGGAGCAGAGATCAGTCACATGTCACACACAGCTATGCTCCTCACAGTTAGTAACACGCCCCTAGGACATACTTAACCCCTACACTGCCACCTAGTGGTTAACCCCTTCACTGCCAGTGTCATTTACACAGGAATCAGTGCATTTGTATAGCACTGATTGCTGTATAAATGACAATGGTCCCAAAAATGTGTCAAAAATGTCTGATGTGTCCGCCATAACGTCGCAGTCACAATAAAAAAAAAGAAAGTAGCTGATCGCAGCCATTTAATAAAAATGCCATAAAACTATCCCCTATTTTGTAAACGCTATAACTTTTGCGCAAACCGATCAATAATCGCTTATTGCAATTTTTTTTACCAAAAATATGTCGAAGAATACGTATCGGCCTAAATTGAGGAAAAAAAATTTTTTTTATATATTTTTGGGGGATATTTATCATAGCAAAAAGTAAAAAAATAATGTGTTTTTTTTAAAATTGTCGCTCTTTTTTTGTTTATAGCGCAAAAAATAAAAAGCGCAGGGGTGATCAAATACCACCAAAAGAAAGCTGTATTTGTGGGAAAAAAAGGACGTCAATTTTGTTTGGGAGCCACCTCGCACGACCGCACAATTGTCAGTTAAAGCGACGCAGTGCCAAATCGCAAAAAGTGCTCTGGTCAGGAAGGGTGTAAAATCTTCCGGGGCTGAAGTGGTTAAGATCCGCTTCTGATAATGTCCGATGTGACAATATGTGTTATGCCAGGATAGGCAATGTAATGCTCATACACATGTGAAAGGGACCTGCAAACACTAGATTTGGGATACAGGAGTTGTTGCAGTTATGCGGCGCTTAAAGTGATACTAAATTGTATTTTTTTTTCATTTAAAAAAAACAAACATGTCACACTTACCTGCTCTGTGCAGTGGCTTTGCACTAAGCAACCCAGATCCTCCTTTTCTTGGCTCCCTCGCCGATGCTCCTGGCCCCTTCCTCCTGCCAAGTGCCCCCACAGCAAGCAGCTTGCTATGGGGTACCAGAAGCCGAGCCGCTGCTCTGTCTGTCCATTCAGACATCCACCCTATCACTCTCCTCATTGACTTGATTGACAGCAGCAGGAGCCAATGGCGCTCCGCTGCTGTCTTAGCCAATGAGGAGGGAGAGTCTTAGGCTGCCAAGACTCTTGTGCAATATCGCTGGATCGAGATGGGCTCAGGTAAGTATTAGGGAGCTGAGGGAGGCTGCCTCACACAGGTCTCACTTTACAACCACTTTAAGGCCGGGTTCACACTAGCTGCGGTCGTCGCTCGCAGCAGGGGGTCCGGTGCAGCCCTGTTCTCCGTTTCAGGGGCGAATCAGGTCCAAATTTTTGCCTGAATTTAGACCTGAAACGGAGCCAAAGATGCACAGGACCCTTTTCCAGTGCAGACCACGAATTGAGAGCTGGTCACACTCTCCTGTCATGCGAATTGGATGCGGAAAAACCCACTTCTAATTCGAATAAATGTAAACACAGCCTTAGACATTTGCCGCCTGCTGTTTACCCTGTGTGCTGGGTTAAGCAGCTGTTTTGTGAGTACGTTTTTTAACTTTTTAATTTTGTTTTTAAAGTCACACTGCTGCGCTATTAGGCTCCATGCACACTGGAGCTCATAAACGGCCATTCTGAACGTCAGATTGCTGGCAGGAAAACGCTGCTTTAAAAATGCAATTTTATCAGCGTTTTGCATTGCAGTTAATGCACGTTTAGCGGCGCTAGCTTTTAGCCTCGTTTCTCTGCCTGTATTCAAAATCAATGGTTCCCTATGGGAGCCCATTGATTTGAATAGAAGTCGCATCAGCTTTCGGTGCGTCTTCTGTGCTGAGGATGAAGGGGAACCCCCGCCAAAATGAAAAACAAAATTGGCGGGGGGTTCCCCCCCTCGGACACTACCAGGCCCTTCAGTCTAGTATGGATTTTAAGGCGATTTTATGGCGATCAAAAAACAGCCAATAAACTCCACTGCTGATAAATGTCCAAAAACGTCCATGTGTGCTGGACACGTAGAGTGGAGTTTATGGGTTTAAAAAAAAAAAACGCCCAAACTCCAAGAAACAGCCGTTTATGAGCTCCAGTGTGCATGGAGCCTTAGCCTTTTTCTGTGTTTTACTTAAATGATCCATGAGGGAATAATAAAGCAACCAGAAAGCCATCCATATTCCTGCCTATGTAACATCATTACACAGCCTTGTTTGACCATCTTGTAATGAGAGGTCAAATAAATCTGGAGAGTGATTGTGAGAGAATAGTGGAATTATTTGCACGTCTGCTTCAAAAAGACATTAACCACTTCAGGCAACTAGACACCTTCCTTCCCAAGCAAATTTTCAGCTTTCAGTGCTGTCGCAATTTGAATGACAATTGCGCGGTCATACAACACTGTACCCAAACAAATAGAGCTTTCTTTTGGTGGTATTTGAGCACCTTTGTGTTTTTTAGTTTTTGCGCAACAAATAAAAAAAAAGACCTAAAATTTTGAAAAATAAAACTAGTTTTTCTTAGTTTGTTAAAAATGTTTGTAAATAAGTACGTTTTCTTCTTCAATGACGGGCACTAATATGGCTGCACTCACGGGCACTGATATGGCTGCACTGATGGGCACCGATGAGGTGGCACTGAAGGGCACTGATGATGGGCACTGATAGACGGCACTGATGGGCACTGATCGGTGGCACTGATGGGCACTCGTAGACAGCACTGATGGGCATGGATGGGCGCTGATAGATGGCACAATGGATGGCACTGATGACACTGATTGGTGGCACTGATGACACTGATGGGTGGCATTGCTGGGCATTACTGATGTTACATCTTATATAATGGTGCCAGTCAGTGCCATTTGTAGGCACTGATTGGCACAGATTGGGCATAATTTGCACATGTGGATGGCCATGGGGTACATACCTGGCCATCCACATGTTGCCCCCTTCCCTGGTGGTCCTGGAGGCTTCCCTTGTGGTCTAGTGTGGGCATCCAAGGGGGGGCTGCGCTGATAAACAATCAGCGCAGACCCCCTCTGTCAGGAGACCCGCCGATCGGCTCTCCTCTACTCGCGTCTGTCAAAGTTGACATCGTGAGTTGGGGGGTGGGGCCAGGTCGGAGCGCAGTGTCAGAATGGATACACGGAGCTCTGACTCGCCTTGGGTGCCCCCATAGAGAGCTGCTGGCTGTGGGGACACTCGATAGGAGGGAGGGGCCAGAAGCAGTCAAGAGGAACCCGAGAAGGAGGATTTTTTTTTTTTTTTTTTTTTTAAACAAGACTTTACAATTACTTTAATATTGCTATGGACTTTTTTTTCTTAATTTATATGAATTTTGTTTAGCACCAGCACAGTATATCAATGAGAGCGGTTACACACATATGAATTTGCACCATTTGTTCTAATGGTCACCTTGTGCTTTTATCAATGTAATATATATTGTTTTATTGATATGATATGCATTTTATTTACTACCATGTAGTGAGTGGGTTATGCATTTTATTGAATCTTGCTGCGAGTATTGTATTTTTTGAGTCTTAACATGCAAACAATGATTCACTGTAGTATAATACAATTATGCTACACACAATAATACAACAGATAAAACCCACAGAGGCAACTGTACCGTAAGTAAGCATAACCATTAAATAGAGGTAGCACTGCTGAGGGGCGTCTAATATCAAGGACTACCTCTCTAATCCACTGGCCAGTGAATTCTGAAGACATTTAGCTGGCACTGGGGTCCTTGGTTGGAGCACTCTCTCCCAACTGGGAGTTTTTCCAAAGGTAAATAGAACAGGAACAAATGGCAGAGACCTCTCATCTCCAAGGGATGACACAGCAGCATCCTCAGCAACAGTTCTTCCCTCATGGATTATTCTCTGCAGTTACACCACACTGTGCCAATTGTACCTCAGTGCCTGACAGGTACAACACAACCCTTCCCTTGTATTAACATACTGTAGCTCCTTGCCAATGCAAGTGGTAGCACAGCAACTCTTGTACTCACAGTTGCCAGCATCACAACATTGCAGGCACACTCCTGGAATGGCTAGTCTCTGGAACAGCATAGTACAGTCTTTACAGCCAGCACTGTACAGCAGTTCCCCTCACTATCTAAAGCTCCCCTGCAAACACAGTCACTCTGCACAGCCCAGGTAGCTCCATCTGTCCACATGCTCTCTCCTCAGCATGAATTACATAGTTACATAGTAGGTGAGGTTGAAAAAAGACACAAGTCCATCAAGTCCAACCTATGTGTGTGATTATATGTCAGTATTACATTGTATATCCCTGTATGTTGCGGTCGTTCAGGTGCTTATCTAATAGTTTCTTGAAACTATCGATGCCCCCCCGCTGAGACCACCGCCTGTGGAAGGGAATTCCACATCCTTGCCGCTCTTACAGTAAAGAACCCTCTATGTAGTTTAAGGTTAAACCTCTTTTCTTCTAAATTTAATGAGTGGCCACGTGTCTTGTTAAACTTCCTTCTGCAAAAATGTTTTATCCCTATTGTGGGGTCACCAGTGTGGTATTTGTAAATTGAAATCATATCCCCTCTCAAGCGTCTCTTCTCCAGAAAGAATAAGTTCAGTGCTCGCAACCTTTCCTCATAACTAAGATCCTCCAGACCCTTCTCTCTCTCTCCCCATCCCCTTTGCCCAGTGGGTGGCCCCAGTCCCTAGCTTTCTGCCAATATGGGTCTTTTTCAGCATTCGGTCTCCTACCACCGCTCCCTCTGTACTGGGGACAATTTCCAGTTCAGCTCTGTCCACAATGCAGAAAGCAACAAACTGCAACAATGGGGGACCATTTTTCTGGTAAGCTAAAGGAGCCACAGACCAGGCTACACAAGTATCAAGTATTCATAAATACTATGTATAAATAAGCAAATTCAACCAAATTGAGACAAAAGGCCTAGTCATGGGACATGATGATTTTTACCATTAAAACAAACTCTACACTGAGCTTATCTTCGGCCAGCAGAGTAAATAGACAAATTGCATTGCTGTATTTAAAGCGGAGTTCCAGCGTTTTTTATTTATTTTTTTAAGTCAGCAGCTGCAAACACTGCAGATGCTGACTTTTAAAATATGGACACTTACCTGTCCAGAGCGCCCGCAATGTCGGCACCCGAAGCCGATCTGTCCCTCGGGTGCTGCCGCCGCCATCTTCGATACGGGAATCAGGAAGTGAAGCATTGCAGCTTCACTTCCTGGTTCCTTACTGCTCATGCGCGACTCTCGCTGCGCGTTCCCACTGGTCCCCGCTGTCTCCTGGGACCCATGTGTCTCCCAGAAGAAAGCGGGGGGGGGGACGGGACGGGATGGGAAGTGGCGTAGATACCCGCAGGTGGAGCGGGTATCTATGCCCAGAAGTGGGAGCAAGATACCTGTATTAGACAGGTATCTGCTCCCCCCTGAAAAGGTGCCAAATGTGACACCAGAGGGGGGGAGGGTTCCGAAAAGCGGAAGTTACTTTTTTGTGTGCAACTCCGCTTTAAGTGAAACACAGATTTAAATGTTCACATATGGCTAAGACATTTACACATCCTCATAAAATTTAAAAATACCAAATAGTGGTATTTGGTATTCTTATAAACGTAGCTTGAATTAAGTATGTTACTAATAACAAATTTACAGTAATTTGTATTTTATATACTCATTTATAGGTGACAGCGCATTTGCTTGGCAACTAAATTTGAACACATAGAGTAGCTTTAGAATAGGGAATGTCATTCCTACAAAGTAATTTTCAAGGCCATGAATTGGACTCAATTAACCTTCTTTTCTGTTCCCTGGCAGAATGGAAATGATTTGCAATTTTCACTAAACGATTTAAGATCATTAAAACATTACAGTGGCAATGGATCATCTACATGCAAAACAATTTAATATGTCAGTATTAGAGAAAAATAAGGATGCAGAATAAAATGTCACTGTAGCTGGTGGATAAGGACATCCACTTAAAATGATGCCTCTTTCATCAGGCTGCACTCAGAGTACATTGCAAAGGATCTCTATAGGATGTGATCTTAAGGACATGTTTTATTTTGGACTCAGTATAAAAGCAAAGCGCAAATGCACACATTGGGCCCACTACATGCCTGCAGGAAGACGATGGAGGGGGCTGTCATCAGGGCAGGAAAGCGTAAATAGAAATAAAAACATTGTCAGAAGTTCTTGTCCTTGCCAACTCTGCTAAAAATGTGTTTACATTTTTCCATCAATTCCTGTCCTGTCTCCCCAATATACATCTGACAGAGGCTTTACCCTTCATCATTGTATCCAAAAGAAAAAAAATGTTTTACCTGGATTCAGGCTAAAACAAATGTCACTTCATGTCCCAAATACATTTAATAGATGGCCATACATTATACAATTTTCTTGTACAATTTTTCCTTTAGATTTACCCAAACTATACAATAGGAGGTCAAATCTAAACACTCTTAATTTGCATGCAATCAGACAGACCCTTGCACTACATAGTTGAAGGTAAATCTAAGGGAAATTAAAGAAGAGAATTGTATAATGAATGACCAGCCTTATGCTCATTTCATGTTGCGTGTGGGCCAGAAAGCAGACACAGAAAATATGTGCTCCGTAAAGTTTACCCCATACATGGTTTTAGGAGGAAGAGGAGACCCACTGAGTAATCTAGAACACAGAAAACACACTATGGTTTATTGTTATCTCTTTCAGAACATTTTTTTTCGCGACACTTTGCAAAGGATGAAGTTGTCAACACAATCTTAATTGCAAACACAAGAAAAGAGAGATATATGATATATGATATAAAGAGAATATGCAACCCTTAAATTACACCCTTTTACCATAAAAAAAATTAAAATTTGAAAGTATATGCATCAGGTGTGCATTAAGCTTTTTAATGTGGACCGATATTTAAAAGGAAAGTTCACATTATGGTGGAAGTTCACTCTCTCAATCAACATTTTTTTTTAATCCTTATGCTGCTAGCATTAGTAAATTGATAAAGAAATATGCTATACTTTCCTGTTGTAAACTTTTTTTTACATTTCTTCAGTTACTTCCT
Source organism: Lithobates clamitans (assembly GCA_037952925.1). Classification (NCBI taxonomy): domain Eukaryota; kingdom Metazoa; phylum Chordata; class Amphibia; order Anura; family Ranidae; genus Lithobates; species Lithobates clamitans. Next base: position 5,494,028 of record JBBGZY010000108.1, on the reverse strand, counting down.
GATTTCCAGACCTAGGCAAATTATGTCATATATCCTAGGAGCCTTCAGGAGGGGAGAAGGGGCATTTCTCAGCTAAGCACACACTCCTGCCTGCATGCCTGAGCTACGGACAGATGGATTCCAGGAAGTTAATGCTATATGAATCATCTGCACTTACTCAAGATGGCCACAGCCAGAAATGCTAGGGGGTGTTTTTCAAAGTGAATTCTCAGCAAAAAAAAAGGGAAAGGAGACATGTATTATTATTATTATTCAGGATTTATATAGTGCCAATAGTTTGTGCATTGCTTTACAATATTATAAAGGGTGACAGCATAGTTACAATAAAATACAAGAGGGCACTGTTTATAAAAGCTTACAATATAATTGGATTGGGCAAGTGGTACAAAATGTAATATATGTGAGGGATGGGATAAATGGGGGAGTTGGCTTTGAATATTAAAAATTAATTAAATAGCATTTTTTGTGGTGCTCAGATGCAGTGTAATTTCGCTTTAAACTGTACAGTATATGTCAGCATTACCAAATCACAATATTATTGTTTGCTATAAATAAAAGAAAAGCTCCCCCATATGACCTAAAGCCTAAAGCAGTATAGATCACATGGTCTTCTGCTACAGAGAGCATTGTGGGCTTATCATGTCATTACAAACTATCTGTTTTCCATCACACAGATCTTGTCTGAAAGACTTGCTAAAAGGACTAACAACAGACAACATTTTGCTGGATTATCGAGCAGGAAGCAGAGCCTGTGTTATAGGTCTGTCCACATATGCATGCATAGAGGGTTCTTAACTGTGATAGCAGTGAGGATGTGGAACTTTCTTCCACAAGCAGTGGTATCAGCAGGGAGCGTCGCTACTTTCAAAAAAACTTTTAGATGGGCATCTTAACGACTGCAACATACAAAGGATATGGGATTTAATTTTGACATAAACTCACACACACACAAACCACAGGTTGAACTGGATGGACTGGTGTCTTTATTCAACCTTACCAACTATGCAACTATATGTAACTATGTATAATTTATTATAAATTTATTGATCAGGTGTAAGCCATCTGGTCCTGGTGACTTTTTTGTGTTACGTTTTTCAAGTCTATTTCTGATACTGGCTTCTGTTAGCGACAAGGGTACATTCTGTGACGTGTTACTAACATTAAAGTCTTGGTTACTTTATCCTCCTTTTTTCTTTGTGAAAACTAAGGAGAATAATGCATTTATAACCTTTGCCTTCTTCTTGTGTTTTGTAACCAAATTCCCTTCATCATCCTTTATTGGGCCAATATGCTCTGGGCTCACTTTCTTATTGTTAATGTATTTAAAAAAAATACTTGCAATTTTTTTTACTCTCCTCCTCTATGTGCCTTTCGTGGTCTATTTTGGCTGCCTTTTAGCGCGCTTACATTTCTTATTACATTCCTTGTATTGTTGGAATGCTGACACAGACCCCTCAGCAGTGGCAGCTGGTGGTATATTTTTTGGGGGGGGGGCGGCAAACAATCCACCCGTGTAGTGCTCTGCGCCCCAAGCCCAGCCTTTTTTGAAGCCAATTAGACCCTCAAGCTCTAATCATGTGCTTCTAAAAAAGATGGAAAAAAAAAAAACATTGGAATCCATGCGTCCGGTGCCCTTCATGTATATTAGGGGTCGGGCGCATGGATTAGGGGGGCAGTGCCCCTACCCCCCTTAATGACGGGCCACCACTGCCCCTCAGCCTTATATTTTTAAAGGCCTTTCTTTTGCTTTTATATGCATTTTTACATTACAGTTTAGCCACCCGGGTTTCATTTTAGCTCTTTTATACTTCTTGCCCATTGGGATGCACTGGCCAATACCTTTATTTAGTATGCACTTAAAGCACTTTTTCCAATTTTGCTCAGTGTTCCTTGTTCCTAGGGTTTTACCCCATTTAGTCTCATGCAGCATAGAGCACAGTTTAGGTAAGTTGGCTCTTTTGAAATCTAATGTACTTGTATTACCCGTGTGCTTCTTACTTCTGTGATTTATACTGAATGTAATTAACCTGTGATCGCTTTCCTAAGTTGCCCTGAATTTCCACATCCGCGATCAGGTCTGTATTGTTTGTAATCAGTAGGTCTAGTAATGCTTTATCTCTTGTTGGTGCATTCACCAACTAATCCATGAAATTATCCTGCAACACATTTAGGAAATGGCAGGCCTAATGCCCCGTACACCCGGTCGGATTTTCCGACGGAAAATGTTCGATGGGAGCTTATTGTCGGAAATTCCGACTGTGTGTAGGCTCCATCTGACATTTTCGGAATTTCCGTCACACAAAATTTGAGAGCTGGTTCTCAAATTTTCCAACAACAAAATCCGTTGTCGTAAATTTTGATTGTGTGTACACAATTCCGATGTACAAAGTTCCACACATTCTTGGAATCAAGCAGAAGAGCCACACTGGCTATTGAATTTCATTTTTCTCGGCTCGTCGTACCTCACCGCGTTCTTGAAGTTCGGAATTTACGACAAGATTTGTGTGACCGTGTGTATGCAAGACAAGTTTGAGCCAACATCCATCGGAAAAAATCCATGGATTTTGTTGTCGGAATGTCCGATCGTGTGTACACGGCATTACACCGTGAGCTCCGAGCGCGTAGCCTTTCATTCCACAGAGACAGTCCTGACCCCTTCCTCCTGCCCCGTGCTGGTGACATCATTTCCGCTTCCACGGTTCAAGCTGGTCAGCGTGGAGCCAACTACTTCCTGGTTTTCCTGAAAGTACAGCCATTCAGCATAACATCATACCAGATCTCTTCCCAGCTACCCGGATCATACGAGGAACCTGTGGGACGCAGTAGAACTGCCAGGACTGCATACTTATGATGAGCGTGACTCCTACTTACATCTTGTAAGTGTTTTTAATCCTATGCAATAAATGTTACCATTTTAAATACTACGCTTAGTGAGGCGCCCCCTCCCCCTCTTTTACCCGTTCTGCAGAGTTGCTGGACACACTCTGAAGATGGTTGCCTCTTTTTAAATCACCCCCTTACCGTGATTCAACTTTGTTTTACCTAAAGACTGACTAACTAAATGTACATTATTACAATCTAAGGGCATTGCCTCCTGGAGCACCAGATACCCAATCTACCTTCACTTACACTAATGCGTGGTTCCTTCTGCCCAGTCAATATCTGGATAATTAAAACCCCTATTATTATAACATTGCCCTGTCTTGCTGCCATTCCTAGCTGTGTTAGAAGGTTAGCCTCCTCCTCCCCCTCTCTCAGGTTAGGGGGCCTGAAGCATTCACCCACTATTAAATTTCCCATTATTTTCCTTCCTTTGGAGCTCCACCCACAAGGATTCCACCTCCTCCCATCCTTCATAAGTAATGTCATCCCTCGCGTTCACTTGCAAATCATTCTTGATATACAAGCATACCCTTCTCCCTTTCCTACCCTCCCTGTCCCTACAATGTAGGACAGACCCCTGAATGGTTGCCAGCCAATCATGTGAGCTGTCAAACCAAGTTTCTGAAATTCCCACAAAATCGAAATCCTCCTCGTACATTAGTCACCCAGTTCTCCCATTTTATTATCTAGACTTCTAGCATTGGTGTATAAGTGTCGTAATTTTGTCCTGTTGCATACTATTTCCTTGTTAGTTGTTATGAGGCTGCAATTTGGATTTGCCAACTTACTTACCTTGGGTTTTGGCATTCTAGTCACCGTACCACTAATGCCCCCAATATTACCAGCTCTACATCTGGACCCTCCCCTCAATACCTAGTTATAAAGCCCCTCTAACTTTTTGGCCATCTTCTCTCTCACAGCAGAGCTGCACCCTCCCCATTTAGGTACAGTCCATCCCTGCTAAAAAGTCGGTAACCAACTGAGACTTCTACACCAGCTCCTCAGCCACTTGTTAATTTTCCTAATCTACTGCTGCCTCTCTAGTGTGGCTTGAGGTACAAGTAGTATTTCTGAGACTACTACCTTTGAGGTTCTCTTCTTCAATTTAGCTTCTAAGTCCCTGAAATAATTTATTAGGACTCTCCATCTTCTTCTAACTTTGCCATAGGTACCAATGTGCACCATGACAGCTGGGTCCTTCCCAGCGCCACCCAATAATCTGTCCACCAGATCCACGATGTGCTGAACCCGAGTACCTGGTAAACATACTGTTCGGCGATTTCAGTCTTTGTAACAAATTGCCCACTCTGTCCTTCTAATAATTGAATCCTCTACCACAAAGATCTGTCTTTCCTTACCCTTAGCCTTGCCCCCAACCTCACTGGAGGATTTTAAGCCCTGGCAGCTTGGGGCGTCACTCTGTCCGAGCAATGCTGCTCCTTGACTGGTTTCCCCAATATCACGCAACAGGGCGTACTTATTGGGATATTCCAGCCCAGGACTGGCCTCCTTGACTCTTTCCCCTCTACCCCACCTGTCACCCAACTTCTCTGCTCTTGTGCCTGCAACCCTGTATCTCCACCCGCCTCTGTGCTGGCCGCTGCCAAAACCTGTTGGGTGCGTTCCAAACTTGCTTTCAGGTTGGCAATGCTTTATTCTTATTCCTATTCCTATATTCAGAACCTGGGCTTCCAATGAAGCAACCTCAATCTGATGCTTTAAGGAACCTATACATGTCACAAGATGTGCACTGAGTTACATTAGCATACCCGTTGGACATCATACCCACTAATTAAATGGGGATACTCCTAGAAGATTAGGAATTTTACTCTGCCCCAAGAACTGTTAAACTCACTTCCTGACTCAAATGTATTCTATTCCAAATATAAACGGCACTCCGCGTCCTCTCCTGATTGCCAATCTCGACTCAGCCACTCGCGCTACTAACCGGTAACTTGTGCTACTAACCAGTCACTCCCAGCTCTCACCAGTCACTCCCAGCTCTCACCAGTTACTGAGTACTCCCCAGGTTACTCACAGTACTCAGTAAACAGTTACTCAAAGTACTCACCAGTACACCCGGAGGTCCTTAAGGAACTCAGTCAGGCAATAGCTAGACCGTTGTTCCTAATTTTTAAGGACAGCATACTGACTGGAATGGTACCAGTTGATTGGAGTAAAGCCAACAAGGTACCAATATTTAAAAAAAGGGCAGAGACATATCTCTGGGACTACTACAGGCCAGTGAACCTAAATATCAATAGTCTGTAAGCTACTGGAGGGGATAAGGGACTACATCCAAGATTTTAGTAATGAAAACAGTATCATTAATAGTAATCAGCATGGATTCATGAAGGAGCATTCTTGCCAGACCAATCTTTTAACGTTCTATGAAGAAGTGCCATCTAGATAATGGAAGGCCTGTGGATGTGGTGGATGTGGATTTTGCAAAGGCATTTGATACAGTCCCCCACAAACGTTTACTTTACAAACTGAGGTCTTTTGGCATGGACCATAGGGTATGTACCTGGATTAAAAAATGGTTACAGGGGCGTGTCCAAAGGGTGGTGATAAATGGCGAGTACTCGGAATGGTCTGGTGTGGCAAGTGAGGTTCCCCAGGGATCTGTCTTCGGGCCAACTCTGTTTAAATGTATTCATTCATAATATAGAGAAAGGGATAAATAGCTCAATCTCAGTATTTTCTGATGATACAAAGCTAAGCAGGGCAATAACTTCCGCACATGATGTGGAAACCTTACAAGAAGAACTAAGTGGGCAACTACATGGCAAATGAGGTTTAATGTGAAAAAATGTATTGCATTTGGGTGCCAAAAATATGAACGCAAGTTACTCACTAGGGGGAGAACCTCTGGGGGAGTCCAGGATGGAGAAAGACCTGGGGGTCCTAGTAGATGACAGTCTCAGCAATGCCATACAAAGCCAGACAGAATATATTATTAAAAATATTAATGCATTAAAAAGGGGATTTACTCCAGAGATAAAACAATAATTCTCTCACTCTACAAGACTCTGGTCCGGGCCGCATCTTGAATATGTCGTCCAGTTCTGGGCACAAGTCCTCAAGAAGGATGTGCTGGAAAGAGTTCAGAGAAGGGTAACAAAGCTAATAAAAAGGACTGGAGGAACTCAGTTATGGGGAAAGACTACAAGCATTGAACTTATTCTCTCTGGAGAGGAGACGCTTGAGAGGTGATATGATAGCGATACACAAATACCTTACTGGTGACCATATCAGGGGGAAAAAACTTTAGTGAAAGAGAGTTTAAAAAGATACGCATCCATTCATTGAAATTTGAAGAGAAGCGTTTAACCATAATCGGCATAGAGCGTTTTTTTACTGTCAAAGCAGTAAGGATGTGGAATTCTTCCACAAGTAGTGGTGTCAGCAAGGAGCATTGATCGTTTCCAAAAAATATTAGATGGGCATATGATGGGATCACAACAATCAGGGATATACGATTTACTATTGAAATAAACACATACACACACACACACGTTGAACTGGATGGATTGGTGTCTTTTTCAACCTTACCGACTATGTAACTATTACAGGTACTTATAGGACCCTTTCACACGGGTGGCTATTCTGCCCCTGTTACATAGTTACATAGTAGGTGAGGTTGAAAAAAGACACAAGTCCATCAAGTTCAAGCTAAGTGTGTGATTATATGTCAGTATTGCACTGTATATCCCTGTATGTTGCGGTCGTTCAGGTGCTTATCTTATAGTTTTTTGAAACTATCGATGCTCCCCGCTGAGACCACCGCCTGTGGAAGGGTAATCCACATCCTTGCCGCTCTTACAGTAAAGAACCTGCTACGTAGTTTAAGGTTAAACCTCTTTTCTTCTAAGTTTAATGAGTGGCCACGTGTTTTGTTGAACTCCCTTCAGCCCAAAATGTTTTATCCCTATTGTGGGGTCACCAGTACGGAATTTATAAATTGAAATCATATTCCCTCTCAAGCGTCTCTTCTCCAGAGAGAATACGTTCAGTGCTCACAACCTTTCCTCATAACTAATAATAACATAATTCCCCCCAGGGGTTCTCCCCCCAGTGTATAGATTGCATTCATATTTTTGCCACCCAAATGCATTATTTTTTTCTACATTGAACCTCATTTGCCATGTAGTTGCCCACCCCATTGATTTTTTCAGATCTTTTTGCAAGGTTTCCACATCCTGCGGAGAAGTTATTGCCCTGCTTAGCTTAGTATCGTCCGCAAATATAGAGAGAACAGTTTACCCCATCCTCCAGGTCATTTATGAATAAAATAAATAGGAATGGTCACACATTTCCTGTCGTAAAATCCGATCGTGTGTACGAGGCTCAAAGCCTCGTACACACGAATGGATTTTCCGATGGAAAATGTGTGATGACAGGCTGTTCGCGGAAAATCTGACCGTGTGTATGCTCCATTGGACAATTGTTGTCGGATTTTCCACGGACAAATGTTGGATAGCAATTTTAAAAATTTTCCGCAGACAAATGTCTGCTGTCGAATTTTCTGAGCGTGTGTACACAAGTAGGACAAAAGTCCAAAGCACAAACATGCATGCTCAGAAGCAAGGACGAGCCAGAAGTGATTCGGCTTGTAAACTAGCGTTCGTAATGGAGAATTAACATTTGTGACGTGACAAATTATGAAATATCTCGAAATGCAGCGCACATTCTCTTCTTCTTTAATGGGATAATGATGAAGCTGCTTTGCTGGTAATGTTGATGGAGTTATTGCAAACACATTTTCAATGGCTTTTTTTTCTAGTGATATCAAGAATAATATTATTTTGCTTTTTTTTTCTAGTGATATCAAGAATAATATTATTATGCTTTTTTGGGCAAGTTACCACAACACCATTATTCCGTAGTTTTTAAGATCAATGATAAAACTATGTTGGTGTCCCTTGTCAATTACACTGTACATTGTATTGCATTTTTATTTATACAATATACACACACACACACACAAAATGTATTACATTGTATTTTTTTTAAATGTAATTGCCTACTCCCAGTCTGTCATTTGAAGTAAAACACAAAGCCAAGAATTATTCTACACATTATTTTTTATTGTGCATTAAAAAAAAAGAAAACAAAAAAAATTAGACATGCTATCTGTCAAAAGAACGTAAGCAAAAAGTGCATCCAAAAATATAGAAAATATACCAAATCAAATCATTATTCAACCAAAAAACTAATGTCAAAGCAATAACTCCAAGGCCAATAATAAATAACACGTTATCTCCTCAAATTCCGCAACATGTCTGGTTGATGAACGTCCGTTCAGAAACGAACTGAAAAGCACAAGCTGAAAAGCAAAAATGAAAAGCGCAAACTGAAAAGCGCGAATCAACACTCACCAAACTTCTACTAACACAAAATTAGCAGAAGGAGCCTAAAGGGCGGCGCTAAAGAGCTGAAAAACCACGTAGGACGTCTAGTACGTCACTACGTTCGTAATTGTTGGCCAACAATTGTGTAGCCGTGTGTATGCAAGACAAGTTTGGGCCAACGCCCTTCGAACAAAATTCCACGATTTTGTTGGCCAACAATCCGATCATGTGTACGAGGCTTTAGGGTCAGAAAGTGTGGACATGCTATATATTTGGCTGGGGATTTGCTGGTAACATGTTACAGGAGGTTGTTGAGATCAAGGCTATTATCCTAATCAATGTTCCCACAACAAACTGTTGAGGTCCAAGGGCTGCATATCATATAACAAAGGGACAAATGTGGATCTTAGCCTGCAGGTTGGGCACCAGAGGTCTAACATGATATTTCCCCTCACTTTCTAATGCAACTCCAAAAATCTCCCAATAAGGACAGAGACAGCATTAAATAAAAATTGATTTAAAGTGATGCTAAACACACACTGTTTCATTTACATTGTCCCTATTTCTGTATGTGGATGATGGCGCTCTAATTATTTCAAATAAAAAAAATAAAAATAAAAATGTAAAGTACCTTTTTCCTAATTGATATACAGCTGTCACATGACCCAGCTCTCTCCCAGCCTGTCTGCAGGGAAATATAAGCAGGAGGAGCTTCTAGTTCTCTGCTGCTGGTCACAAAATTCTAAATTAAAAAAAAGCAGCCTTTTGAATACAGATTAAAAATAATTAATATTAATAGTTTTGAATTGTCAAATATATATTTTATAAATATATATTCTATATTTATATATTCAGGGAGATAGGGAGATGAAGCCTTCATTAATCTTCATGCAATATCCCACCCCCATTGTGATTAGCTGGTTAGAGGGCATGGAGGAGGAGGGAGGGAGTGGGCTGTCATTTACCACTGTGTACACACCCACATGTGTCACTCTATAGTCACATTGGGCTGCTCAGATGTGATAGAAAGGAAATGCTCAGCATAGAAACTCACTGAAAACTGAGCATGTGCAGAGTTGCCACCACAGCTGCAGATGCCCTAGCTGAATTGGGGACTTGGACAGAAGGTGGAGATAGGGAGCAGCAGGATCAACCAGGTTTTTTTGAAGAATACAGAAAACAAATCCCATAGTGACTGAGTGAGTATGATCAGCATGTAATACAGCATTTTTTGATAGTTGTTTTATAATGTGGATTTAGTTACACTTTAACCCTGCCCTACTCCATCCAAAGCTTAAAAAATGGTCTGGCTATACACACTCTTAAATTAGAAAAAAGCATATAAGCACATTTAAATATTGTAAGCACCTGAACTCTTCACACTTTCATAAACTACAATATAGACATCATAAAATTGAATTCGATAAGTTCAGCAAATTCCTGTCATTGATCTAAAAGACTACCAAGCTGCAGCTTAGGGAAAAACATTCATTACTCTTTACCACTGAAAATAGAATAAAATAGTGCAAGCAGTTAACGATGTAAAAAAAGTAAACCCTAATAAAGTTCTAGAGTTGCTTTAAGAGCAGCCTTACATGGATCGCAATTCAGCCAGCTGCGCGGGGACTGGCTAAATTTCAGGTACAATAACTTTTATTAAAAATAACATGAAGCCAGCATAATAGCAAAACTCCCACGCAGGTGATACATACGATAAATGCCATAATGGATACACACATACATACACATATTATATATTTAAAAAAAATATTTATATATATATATATATATATATATATATATATATATATATATATATATATATATATATATATATATATATATATATATATATATATATATATGTGCGTAAAACTATTAAGCAACAATGACCATCCATTGTGTGCCAGGGGTCGACACTGGGTATCTGAGTCAAGGGACCCAGGGTAAAGAGGGAGGAGCAAAAGGTGTGGACTAGCCAGGCCAAATCTTATAGAGAAAAAACAAAATCCAAGTCAACAAGGGGAAAAAGGAATATGAAAAAGAAAAAAAATCCAAGCTAAAAGGGGAAGAAGAAGAGAAGGGCAGAATGAGCGGAAGAGGAAGAAAAGTGGAGAGGAAAGTAAGTAAAGCTGGGTACACACTATGTGAAAATCAGAAGAGGCACGATCGTTCGATTTTCGTATAGTGTGTACATAACTTTCGACATCCGATTCAGACTTTCCAAAGGAAATTTCCAAAGTGACAAACTCCAAAAATGTTTCTTGTACGTGGACAGAACAACTACAGAAAGGTTGCTGATAGGTTCATGCACACAGAAAAAAAGCAGGGGCGTCTCTCTGAGTGTGGAGTATTGAAAACAGCTTTTTGGCAGTGATGAATAAATATAGCACTCACACTTGATGGAGAAAATATCATCTTGTTATCTGTGGAAGTCTTAACATCTCTAGCAGAGATTGGCAGGCAAGAGGCTGGTGTTGTGCAGAGATCGTCCGGGAAGCTCCTGGGTGGCGAGGAGGAAGTGCTGGAGAATAGAGAGGCCAGAGGTGTGCATTGGTGTCTGGGTGTCCTTGGCTTGCCTGACACGCCTCTGAATTCGGGCCAGAGCTGAGTTCGGGCCAGGAAGCTGCTGCGCAGAAACAGACAGGAGCGCTGTGGCTGGGGAAGCTAAACCGCGTGCAACGGTGTAGAGTGGTGGCTTCTTGGTATCCTCAGCTGGATCGGCAATCTCCGCTGGGATGAGGGGATGGCATCTCTCTATAAAGGGAGAGACGTCCCTTACCACGCCCCCTTATGGAGAGGCGTCATCACCTTATCCCAGCGGAAATTGCCGAGGACACAGAGAAGCCGCCACCCTACAGCGTTGCACGCAGTTTAGCTTCCCTAGCCGCAGTGCCCAGCTGCTTCCTGGCCAAACTCTGCATTTCAGAAGAGTGTCAAGCAAGCCAAGGACACCCAGATGCAGATGCACACCACGCCGCTGGCCTCTTCATTCTCCAGCACTTCCTTCTCACCACCTAGCAGCTTTATGGCAGATCTCTGCACACCAGTCACTTGCCTGATGATCTCTGCTAGAGATGTTAAGACTTCCACAGATGACAAGCTGATATTTCCTCCATCAAATGTACCGTATATACTCGAGTATAAGTCGAATTTTTCAGAACATTTTTTTATGCTGAAAGTGCCCCCCCCCCCCCCCGACTTATACTGGAGTCAAGCACTTTTCTGCAGCAAAAAATGTCATTTTCCGAACGGACTTTGGGGCCCCGTATCTCAGGGCCACTTGATGCTAGGAACCCCGAATTTGGTGTGCAAACTCAGTGGAACTGGTACCATAACATATGAAGCTCCTAGCCCTAAGTGGCCCCGAGATACGGGGCCCCAAAATCTGTTCGGAAAATGTCATTCTCTGCTGCAGAAAAGTGCTTGACATTTTCTGAACCGAATTTGGGGCCCCATATCTCAAGGCCACTTAGTGCTAGGAACCCCATATTTGGTGTACAAACCCAGTGGAACTGGTACCAAAACATATCCAAAGCTGGGGTTCCTAGCACTAAGTGACCCTGAGATACGGGGCCCCAAACCCGGTTCGGAAAATGTCATTCTCTGCTGCAGAAGTGCTTGACATTTTCTGAACTGATATTTGGGGCCCTGTATCTCGGGGCCACTTGGTGCTAGAAACCCCAGCTTTGGAAATTTTATGCTGCTAGTTCCACTGGGTTTGCACACCAAATTTGGGGTTCTTAGCACTAAGTGGCCCTGAGATACGGGGCCCCAAATTCGGTCAACTGTGTCCATCTGCAGCAATGTCATTTCGGGACCCTTTGGGTTCAGAGACCCCAAATTTTTGCTGCAGCTAGGGGGCATCTAGGAACCCTTAACTACCAAGTTTGAAGTTCAGGGGACCTATGGCTGCAAATGGGCACAGTGAGGCAGGTCTTATACTCGGGTCAATAAGTTTTTCCCATCTTTTTTGTGGTAAATTAGGGCCTCGACTTATACTCGAGTATATACGCTAAGTGCTAAATTTATTCATCACTACCAAATAGCTGTTTCCAATACTCCTAATTCAAATAGATTTGCCCCCTGCTTTTTTTTGTTTTCACACACTAGGATTTATCTAGGAACTATATAGGGGAGCTGCCTCTTCCCTCCAAATGTTGATCTTTTTAACTGTTTAGCTGCATTACTTGGTCTGGCTGCAGCAGTGCCATAGTTTTTTCCTATTGGGTTCATGCATATACTCTCCTGATATAAAAGTCAATACAGGGCTCTGTGTTTTGGGGGGGGGCATCTTACTGCCAATACGTGTGATTTGAGTGTGCTGGGGGTAGTATACAGGGGAAAGACCAATGTGTGCGTCTTAAAACACAAAATACCATCCTGGGGGCAGTAGAGTGGTGTAGTGGGTAGCACTCTCACCTAGCAGTAAGAAGGGTCACTGGTTCAAATCCCAAACATGACACTACCTGCCTGGAGTTTGCATGTTCTCCCTGTGCCTGCATGGGTTTCCTCCGGGTATTCTGGTTTCCTCCCACACTCTAAAGACATGCTGGTAGGTTAATTGGCTTCTGTCCAAAATTGTCCCTAGTATATGAATGTGAGTTAGGGACCTTGGATTGTGGGCTCCTTGAGGGTAGGGACCGATGTGAGTGTGTAATGTATGTGTGGAGCGCTGCATAAATTGACGGTGCTCTATGGGTACCTTTGATAAAATAGGGATAATTGTAGACATGCACCTACCCTCACTCAGGTTGAACTAGATGGACTGTTGTCTTTATTCAACCTTAGTAACTATGTAACTATGTGACCCAACAATGGAAAGTAATGAGAAACCTTACTACCACAGCGGAGGGAGGGGGGCAGAGACTGCTGTTGAACTGAGTTTATACCGAATGCTTAACTTCCAGATTGTGCAAACATCCAGTATCTCACATAAGTGAGTACACCCCTCAAATTTTTGTAAATATTTTATTATATCTTTCATGCGACAACGCTGAAGAAATGACACTTTGCTACAATGTAAAATAGTGAGTGTTCAGCTTGTATAACAGTGTAAATTTGCTGTCCCCTCAAAATAACTAAACACACAGCCATTAATGTCTAAACTACTGGCAGCAAAAGTGAGTACACCCCTAAGTGAAAATGTCCAAATTGGGCCCAAAGTGTAAAATTTTTTGTGTGGCCACCATTATTTTCCAGTTGCCTTAACCCTCTTGGGCATGGAGTTCACCAGAGCTTCACAGGTTGCCACTGGAGCCCTCTTCAACGCCTCCATGATGGAGCTCTGGTGGATGTTAAAGACCTTGCGCTCCTCCACCTTCCGTTTGAGGATGCCCCACAGATGCTAAATAGGACTTAGGTCTAGAGACATGCTTGGCCAGTCGATCACCTTTACCCTCAGCTTCTTTAGCAAGGCAATGGTCACCTTGGAGGCGTGTTTGTGGTCATTATGTTGGAATACTGCTCTGCGGCCCAGTCTCCGAAGGGAGGGGATCATGCTCTGCTTCAGTATGTCACAGTACATGTTGGTATTCATGGTTCCCTCAATGAACTGTCGCTCCCCAGTGCCGGCAGGACTCATGCAACCCCACACCATGACAACCCCACCACCATGCTTGACTGTAGGCAAGACACACTTGGTTTTGTGCTCCTCACCTGGTTGCCGCCACACACGCTTGACACCATTGAACCAAATAAGTTTATCTTGGTCTCATCAGACCACAGGACATGGTTCCAGTAATCCATGTCCTTAGTCTGCTTGTTTTCAGCAAACTGTTTGCAGGCTTTCTTGTGCATCCTCTTTAAAAGAAGCTTCCTCCTGGGACGACAGCCATGCAGCCAATTTGATGCAGTGTGCAGCGTATGGTCTGAGCACTGTCAGGCTGACCCCCCACCCCTTCAACCTCTGCAGCAATGCTGGCAGCACTCATACGTCTATTTCCCAAAGACAACCTCTGGATATAATGCTTCTTTGGTCCACCATGGGAAGGCCTGTTCTGAGTGGAACCCGTCCTGTTAAACCCCTGTATGGTCTTGGCTACCGTGCTGCCGCTCAGTTTCAGGATCTTGGCAATCTTCTTATAGTCTAGGCCATCTTTATGTTGAACAACAATTCTTTTTTTTCAATTCCTCAGAGAGTTCTTTGCCATGAGGTGTCATATTGCACTTCCAGTGACCAGTATGAGAGAGTGAGAGCAATAACACCAAATTTAACACACCTGCTCCCCATTCACACCTGAGTCACATGACTTAAAGAGTCACATGACACCAGGGAGGGAAAATGGGTAATTGGGCCCAATTTGGACATTTTCACTTAGGGGTGTACTCCCTTTTGTTGCCAGCAGTTTAGACATTAATGGCTGTGTGTTGAGTTATTTTGAGGTGACAGCAAATTTACACTGTTATACAAGCTGTACACTCACTACTTTACATTGTTGCAAAGTGTCATTTCTTCAGTGCTGTCACATGAAAAGATAGAATAAAATATTTACAAAAATGTGAGGGGTGTACTTACTTTTGTGAGATACTGTATATCTGATGTGTAAACGGAGAAGTGTAATGTCAGAACGAAAAGCACGCATTACAGCAGAACACTGATGTGAATGGACCCTGACTTAATTCAGTCTGAAGTTTTAATCAGAAAAAATTACTGTTCAGAAAGAAACCTGTGCTGTCTTATAGCTAACCCATAGTGCTCTGGGAATCCTATGCCATGTATTCAAGGTTTATTTCTAAAACAAAGTGTATACACAGCAAAAAAAAAATAATAATAATAACAGAACAGTTAAAAAGAGTACACACTGAAAAAAGCTAACATTAAACTGACCCAAAATCATTCTACTTTTCCCTTAATCTATAATGCTCTCTGGGTTCTTGGAAGAAACCACTATTAGTAGGCCCACCTCTTTGTGCTCAGTATCTAGTACACAAATCCTATGTAAATCCCTGTGATGATTAAATCAGCCTTACATGAGTGTAGCCAGCTGCTTTGATTCCCACTTACTTATACAGCTGCTCTAGTTAATTAGTAATGAAATACGTAGAGGCATAACATATATACCAGATTGCACAAGGCTTTGAGTATCAAAAGAGTTCATCGTGACTACTGCACCAGGTGTATTGTGTTTAATCTCTAAATATGCTTTCTGCAACACCACACAGAAATAAACCCTGATGGAAATCAAAAGGTGCTAAACCACCCACACAGTCTTATTTATATAGTGCGAAAAGGAAAATGATCCCGATTTTTATTATTTGCCTACAGCCCGTGTTTTACAATAATAAGAAGTTCACATTAAGAGACATGTTGTTTGTGATGATGAAGCAAGCGCTGTTTTAAATTTAATGCTTTTTACTGACTGTCTTTTGCTACAGGTGGATGTTTGCTGTATGCTCTTTCTCTGAATCCCCTACTTCCTCCTTATCTACCCAACTCAAAAGAACATTAGAGTATGGTTGTTAGCTGAGAAAGTGTTAATGTCCTGCTGTACTGCAGAAGCACACAGCAGGGAAGGGGTTTTCACTGAGAGCTAAGCCAGCTTCTGCCACACACATAACAGCCAGTCTCCTGGTTAGCTGCTGACATGAGCGATTGATCTACCACAGAGCTGACACAAAAACACAACAGGCTGTAATGAATACAAAGGATAAATGTAACCACGTTGCTATTACCTCGATCAGAAAGTACAGCAACATTTTCACAATTTTTTCTGTAGTTAATGTGGATCTAAACCAAAAACCGAAAATGTAAAATATCGCAGCTCACCAATCATTAGATGTGGTGGATGATTTGGCTGTTTTTAGGCCTTATTCCTTCATTGTCACCTGGTGATCTGAACGGTAACATAATTCCTGTCTAAGGCTACTTTCACACTGACGCTGAGGGTGTCGGCGGTAAAGCGCCGCTAATTTAAGCCCATAGCAACCGGTTTCGGCTTCATCGGGACTCTGTCTGGCTCCGTGGGAAGGTGGCAAGTAACCTTTACCCTTCTTATAGACTGTGTTGCCATGTGTACTATCAATGTGGGGGAGAACCAATAAGTCTCATTGCTTAGGGGAAAGGATCAGCCTGTTCTTTTGACACTTCCCGCCAGCGCTGTGAGGGTTAATGCAGACTCCAAAATGGATTCCAATACAGTTTTGGTGCGCCGCAGCGAGAAGAAGGTGGGCGCCACAGTTCCCAAAGAACATTTGCACCAATCTGTTTGCAGGGGGAGGAACCCCTGCTCTGCAGAGGAGGATAAGGGTTAGAGAAGGAGATGGTGTCGTTTGGATGAGAAGCATGATGACCGACTGGCGGATGAAAGTTCTGGATATCGGATTTGGCCTAAGCGAATCCAAAGGCATGGTAACAGACACCAGAGTACGATATGCCACAAGAGGTAAGGTTGCCCTGTATACCGCTGGAGTCTATGAGGCTCTAGGACTGATCTGTGAACAATGTTCTGGCCTGACCACGCAGTTGAGGCCTTGGATCGTCTGCGGATGTTGTGGAGAACAGTTTTTTGAGGTTATCACCACAACCCAACCTCCGAGGATATTGCAGGCAGATTGGGGAAAAAATGCTGCTGTCCCGGCTGGGACTGATACCAACAGCCCACCTGCTGTCACCCAAATCGTGGGGGAAACTGCTCCCCCGGCCTCAAAGGCTATCCCAGGACCCAGCGCACCAGTTGCTTCCAGAGGCCGTGGTCCGGCCCAGATGTTTGCTTTAATCTCTATGTCTCCTGAGAGGAAAGTACCAGTGCTGGGTAAGCAAGTGAGAAGTGAGAGTGGTGTGCCTGTGTGAGAAGTGATGCCTGTAACCAACCTAGTTGCTAAGCGCAACTACCTCCTGGCTGAAGAGTGTTCCACCCCTTTATATTCGGATATCCCGCCTGACGAGTTATCAGAGTTGTTTTCGGACACTTTATCCTATACCGGGAAGTGGGGTGACAGTGACGAGGAACCAACGAGTAAGTGCAAGAATGCGGGATTCTCTTGTGGCAGCAGACTGTTACTACCAATGTGGAAATTAAGCTGCCTGCCAATGCAGCTTCGCTAGTCAGTATCACCAAGTCTGTCAAGGAGGGTCCCATTTTCTTCAAACAATGGACTCACCTAGATGGACTTGTGTCTTTTTTCAACCTGACTAACTTTGTAACTATGTAACCTTTGTATCAGGACTGTTACTTGATAAAATCATTATTGAAGTTCTATGCTAATTAGGAAAGGGGGTGGCATTCTCAACGAGAATGGGGCCTGCTTTCATTATGTAAATCATTGTAGACATTTATAGGATGTATTTACACTGTCACACTCTCTTTGGCTGAGGACCAGCTTAAATCATTATTCACATATTGCACTACATTTTATAGGATAGGATGCATTTGCACTGTTTTGCTCTCTCTTTTTCAGGTATTGCTGAGTCTGCGCTTCTTTCTTGGCTAAGGAGAGACAGGGATCTAACCGGACGACAACACTAACCCTTCTATATCTTGTTATTAGTGTATATATTAGATAGATAGTATTTTAAAATTGTACCTAAATAATTTTGATACTTCCTTATCATATGTTTATAAAATTTATTTCATGTGGTACACCTCATATACAGTTATTTGATATTCTTTCCCAGTTACCCCACCCATCCCAGTTTTTGCCAGGACATTCGCTCTCAGGCTTGGGAGCTCAAATTATTTTTTTTTGCAAACTCCGAGATTTCGTTTTTTGGGCGGGAAGAGGATGTAGCACCCTACAGCACAATTGAAAGTATTTTTAAAAATTGTAACAAGTATAAAAAAAAGTGTAACTAAAGGCAAAACATTTTTTTTAGTTTTGGATAGAGTGCAGAGGGATTAGAACCCCTGTCGGGTTTTTGACTTGGGGTTGTACATCCGGCTGTTGGAACACACACCGCTTCTTGAGTACACGGCAAGTGCACATTGAGGCTGTATATATTGGTGCTGACTTATAGCACCATTAAATGTAAGTGTCCATTTTATATCGTTTATGATTTGCTTAAGTTTTAAATAAACGTGCTGCACAATGATGTTTTATTATACTTTTCCCGGGCCTGTTTTTTGAATGACGTATGAGAGAGAGAGATATCTGTAGAAACTTCTGGGCTCGAGAGCTGATATTACCGCAGGATCTCCCTGATGGCTGGTGATCAATGAGCTGGATTATTATAAGGCAAATTTTGTTATAGATGGTTGGCGAGTATGAATTTTATACATTCTGTGGTGGAGCACAGTGTAAGGAAAGTTAAAAACAACACAACTCTTTTCATCACGGTGATTGGATTGCTTTGGGAAGATTATTACATTTTATGGGACTTTCATGAGATTGGACTGTTTGTGATTGTAAAGGCTTTTTTTTTGTTTTTTTTTAATAACAAACATGTTATACTTATGTAGCACCCTGGAGTTTAGGAAGGGATGCTCCTCACAAATGTACTTTCCAGGAGTAGTTACCCTGGTCGATTGCTAGAGATCCATTGATTTCTCCATAAGTTTGGCCTTGTTGCACTTTTCTCTTCTACCACTAGGTGGCCGGGCAGGTCAAGTTATAGGTATATGGGGTATCTCAGCCAATGGGCAGTGGTTTTCTTGAATCCCTTGGCCTGCTGGGAGCACCTATATATTCAGATGAGGTCAGGTGATCTATGTTCTGTGTGACCTGGATGGCTGTCTGGGTGGACGTGTGTGGTGTGCCCCGGGCTGCTAGGCCAGAGATTGGGCCTATCCTGGGGGCGTCTGGCTGCTAAGCTGTGTGAGGGCCTATCCAGAAGCAAGAGAGCAGCGCAGGATGGGATGCTTGCAGTCCAACCAAAATTGACAGTTCTGCCGGCCAGAGAACCTGTCAGTGGTCGGAGGTAGGAGGCAAGCTGTCACCACTAAGAGACCAACCACGTTATTATCAGGGACCACAGTAAGTAACTGAAGCAAGTACTGGAGCAGCATTCTCACTGAACAGGCACAGTGGAGAATCTGGAAACTTCAGGCGGTGATCAAGTCAGGGACCCAGTCAGCGGAAATGACGCTCGCAGAGCAGCCTTGTGTGTCAAGCCAAGGACCGTGCAGACCAGTGGGGTGAAGCTTGAGAAGTATCTGGAGTGCCAACCTAGGGATCCAGCAGGGAAGTGGGGGTGAAGCTTGAGGAAGATACCACCGTGAAGATTAGAGGAGCTCAAGGGATTCAGAGTCAATGAATCAGAGTCTAGTGAGAGACTGGGAGCTCAGTGTGTGGAAGACCAACAAGTAGAAGTTGTAGTGAAGGTGAAAGAACTGATGTGCTTTGTGTTAGGAACTGTTAAAGACTGTTGCCATAGGAGACAGCATTCCTGCACATGCAGATGCAGCTTCTTGCTGGAGGCTTTTTCTCTGTACGGCTGTCCTCCTATTGAAGTCTCAGAGTTAGCCAATTGAACTGGCAACTACTTAAGGGTGTCCTGGCCCTAACCCTTTTTCCCCCGTAAAAGATTGTAAGAGAAATAAATATCTCTTTTGCATTCAAGAAGTGTATGGCACCCAATAACTTTCTCCTTGCACCCACTATACCTCATAACCCACCATATACAGAAGGATGTCAGCTATCTCTAGCCCTGGAGGAAGTCAGAGACCTTGCTGCACTTACCTCCTCTGTGCAGTTGGTTTTTCACAGAGCAGCCCGGATCCTCCTCTTCTCAAGTCCCTCTTTGCTGCTCCTGGCCCCTCCCTCCTTTGAGTGCCCCTCAGCCCGCTACGGGGGTCACCCAAGCCGAGTCAGCGCTCCGTGTATCCATTCAGACATGGAGCTCTGACCTGTCCTGCCCCCTCTCTCTGCTGATTGGCTGACTGATTTGATTGACAGCAATGGGAGCCAATAGCACCACCGCTCTGTCTCAGCCAATCAGGAGGAGTGTACTGGATGGCAGAGGGGATCGTGGACATTACTGGAGAGAGAAGCTCAGGTAGGTAATTGGGGTTGCTGGGGGGGCTGCTACACACAGAAGGTTTTTTTATCTTAATGCATTAAGATAAAAAAACCTTCTGTCTTTACAACTCCTCTAATTCATGCTTGTTATTAGGATATATAATTTATGGTTTTGATTGAGTAGCGCCATACCTTTCTTTTCTTTTTAGTCGTTTTTTACTGCTGTCTGTGCCTGCTTTAGAGAAATTCACCCTCTCTATTTGTCCTGTTTACCATTATTATCCAAAGGGAAAGTAAAAGAAAATCACAAATTTTAGGTTGACACCAGAGCACTAATAGAGGGAAAATCTTCCAATAGGGACACTAGTTCTGATGACACGTCGGGATCCTGTTTTTGGCTATGGGACAGGCAGTGAAGGGAAATCTCCCTAGATGGCAAACTTGACAGGGGGTTTTAACCCTCCCTTACTCAATCAAAAATGAAAAAAAAAAAAAAAAAAAGAAGTTTTTCTTTAGTTACACTTTAACTCTAGCTAACACTTTTAAGCAGTTACAGAAAGATTTTTTCTTTTCTTGGGATACAATGTTTTACAAAAATTAATAAAAGCTGACCATTGTAAGTACCCCTGTCCATTTCAGTTTGTTTTCACAAGACCATTAGCAAGAAGCTTGGTGGGAAGGAGACAACTATTGGAGCCAAATGGGAGGAATACAAAATAACCATCAATGGCCCTCGGTCTTGAGCTCCATGCAAGATTTCGCCTCATGGGGTAAGGATGATCATGAGAAAAGTGAGGGATTAGCCCAGAACTACACAGGAGGAGCTTGTGAATGATCTCAAGGCAGATGGGACCACAGTCACCAAACAAACCATTGGTAACACAATATGTCGCCATGAATTGAAACCCTACAGTGCAAGGTCCCCCTCCGCAAGAAGGCACATGTACAGGCCCATCTGAAGTTTGCAATGGACATCTAAATGATTCAGAGAAGGATTGGGAGAAAGTGCTGTGGGCAGATGGTCAGATGAGACCAAAATTGAGCTCTTTGATGCGACTTGCCATGTTTGGAGGAGGAAAAATGCTGACTTTGACCCAAAGAACACCATCCCTACAGTCAAGCCCGGAGGTGGAAACATTATGCTTTCTGGCCGTTTCTCTGCTAAAGGTATAGGCCGATTTTGCCCCATTGAGGGGCCAATGGACAGGGCCATGTATTGTAAAATCTTGGATGAGATGGGTCTTCCAGCATGACAATGACCCAAAACATACTACCAAGGCAACAAAGGAGTGGCTCAAAAAGAAGCACATTAAAGCAGAGTTCCACTCCTTCTTTAGTTTATTAAAAGTCAGCAGCTACAAAAAGAATAGCTGCTGACTTTTAATAAACAGACACTTATCTGTCCCACGATCCAGCGATGCGGCTGCCCGGAGCTTCAATCCTCTCCCCCTCCTCTCTGCAGTGCCGTCATAGCAACTGTGGGTACCCGGCCGTGACAGCTTACGCTTAACGGCCGGGAGCACACTGCACATGCACAAGTTGCGCTACGCTCTGGTATGGGCCAGGCAATCCTCTGGGACCTGTGACGTGTCCCAGAAGATCGCTGGCAGGGAGGGGCCGCCTAGGGTGAGAGGAAGAGTCACCAAGGCGGCCAAGAAGAGGAAGGAGGAAGTGGGACAGGAAGTCCCACTAAAAAGAAGGTACACCCCCCCCCCCCCCCAACAAAAAAAAAGTAAAATTTTCTTGACAATTGTGGCATGTCAAGGGGCGAGGAGTGCTTAAACTGGAAGTTCCACTTTTAGGTTGAACTCCGCTTTAGGGTCATGGAGTGCCCTAGTCTCCAGACCTTAATCCTAGAGAAAATTTATGGAGGGAGCTGAAACTTCGAGTAGCCAAGCAACAACCAAGAAGCCTTAAGGGTTTAGAAAAGATCTTTAAATAAGAGTGGCCCAAAATCCCTCCTGAGATGTGTACAATCCTGGTAACCAACTACAAGAAATGTCTTACCTCTGTGCTTGCCAACAAGGGTTTCTCCACAAAGTACTAAGTCATGTTTTGCTTGGGATCAAATACTTATTTTACACACTGAACTGCAACTCAATTTATAACATTTGTATCATGTGTTTTTTCTGGATTTTTGGTTGATATTCCGTCTATCATTTAAAATACACCAATGATAACAATTTTAGACCCTTCATTTCTTTGTAAGTGGACAAATTTACAAAATCTGCAGGGATCAAATAATTATTTTCCCTACTCTATATCATATTTTTACCTTTGGGTTTAGTCAGGCTCGGTTCACATGTATGCGCACTGCATTGAAATCGTTCAAGCGAGCCGCAGCGTCAGTGTTAAAGGATAAATTCACCTTTGGTAATATGTTACACCCATATTCACCCCCCCCCCACCTCCAATTCCCCAATCTGACAGCTAGTGGGGGATCTCCTCCCAACCCTCTAGCTGTCAAAAAACGTGGGCAAGCGGGGCTCCCCCCTCGGACGCTTTACTTACAGTGTTCTGTGAATGGAATACAGCAAGGTCTGGCAGCCTATGCGGATGTCAGCTTGTAGTTTTCAGTGAACTACCACAGCGCTGTGGTAGTTCATTCCCCCTTCCTGTAAGATTGTATCTGCTTGCCCGTATTGGATGTACAGGCGCACAGATACTCTGACAGATCTGCAGGAGACCTGCATGGACCAGCGATCTGCTGATTGCTGGTGCAATTCATTGGAGGCTCCAGAAACAAAAAATAATAAATGCACTTTTTTTTTACCTGTAAAAAAAAAAAGTGCATTTATTATTTTTTGTTAAAACATGAACTTATCCTTTAACCACTTCAGCCCCGGAAGGATTTACCCCCTTAATGACCAGGCCATTTTTTGCGATACAGCACTGCGTCACTTAAACTAACAATTGCGCTGGTGCGGCGCTGTACCTAAACAAAATCAATGTCCTTTTTTTTCCCCACAAATAGAGCCTTCTTTTGGTGGTATTTGATCACCTCTGTGGTTTTTATTTTTTGCGCTATAAACAAAAAAAAGACCGTCAAGCTTTTAAAAAAAACGATATATTTTTTACTTTTTGCTATAATACATATCCAAGAAAAATATATTAAAAAAACAAAGTTTAGGCCAATTTGTATTCTTCTACATATTTTTTGGAAAAAAAAAAAAAAAAAAAATCACAATAAGCGTATATTGATTGGTTTGCGCAAAAGTTATAGCGTCTACAAAATAGGGGATAGATTTATGGACTTCTATTTTCTTCTACTGTTTTTATGATATTTTAGCTGGACTGCGACATTGCGGTGGACAAATCTGACCCTAACCGACACTTTTTGGGGACCAGTGACACCAATACAGTGATCAGTGCTAAAAAAATGCACTGATCAATGTATAAATGACACTGGCAGGAAAGGGGTTAACACTAGGGGCGATCAAAGGGTTAACTGTGTTCCCATGGTGTATGTGTGGGGGATGGGCTCACTGGGACAACACAGAGATCGCTATTCCTGATCATTAGAAACAGCAGATCTCCATGTTGTCCCCCTGTCAGAATGGGGATCTGCCTCTCTGTACCACGATTGCGCGCTACCCCGGCCCACAGTATCTCATGCACAAAACGATGTACAGGTAAAGGTTCAGGCAGCCGGGCCACCCTGTCGCAGTATATGTGCGGTGGGCGGTCCGGGAATGGTTAAAGTGATAGTAAAGTCTCATGTTTTTTTTTTGTTTAAAATAACAAACATGTTATACTTTCCTCCTACTTTCCTGCTCTGAGCCATGGTTTTTCATAGAGCAGCCCAGATCCTCCTCTTCTTGGGTCCCTCTTCGGTGCTCCTGGCCCCTCCCCCCTGTTGAGTGCCCCCACGGCAAGTAGCTTGCTATGGGGGCACCTGAATCGAGCCACAGCTCCCTGTGTCCATTCAGACACGGAGCCATGGCCCGGCCTCCTTTCTCTCCTCATTGGCTGACTGACTTTGATTGACAGAAGTGCGAGCCAATGGTGTCGCGCTGCTGTCTCAGCCAATGAGGAGGGGAGTCCCGGGCAGCCCAGACACTCCTGCACCATCGCTGGATATAGATGGACCTCAGGTGAGTATTAAGGGGGCTACTGCACACAGGAGACTTTTTATCTTAATGCATAGAATGATAAAAGATAAAGATAAAAAACCTTCTGCCTTTACAATAATTTTAAGTTAACGACACCCTAAACGGTTTGCAAAACGTAGTGCGATTGACGGAATTGGATCGCATAGGTGTTCATACCTATGCAATCTGATTCCAGGGTGTTGGAAAAAAATGGTCCTGCGCCTTTTTTGTGCAGACGCAGTGCGATTTGAGACATACAAATGAATGGCTCAAATTGCACCACACAGGCATCGCATGTGATTTGCACAGGTGTGATTCCTGTGCGGATCACATGCGATGCGCTGCTTCGCATACATGTGAACCAAGCCTTACGCTTTAAGCATATGTGATAGGGTGTAGGTGACCTCAACAGATGCGGCACCCCATCCCAGGTAATAGTAGAAAATAGGAAAATTGGAAATTGGGATTATGACGGAGCCCAACATTATATTTATATAGAAATGCAGATTTGTTTAAAATGTATAATATTTTATTACAAGACAAATATAACAAAACAATCATAGGTGCCTAAAATAAAAGAGTAACATATAGTAACTAATACTGGCCAGAGTATCCATATGCCTGTAGTAGTGACTGGTAGCGAATCCCTACATGTTTCGCCAAACATTGGCTTCTTCAGGGAATTGTGCAATTACCAGTGTGAGACAATGACTCTAATAACATACAAAAACATTTCAGTAACTGGCAAAAGATTAGTACTTGATTTACAAAGCATGCAAAATAACAAACGCATATACCAAACTGATTGTGTGGCATAGCTCATGATATCACCCACCACATAGTCCCCGCCTACCTAAGAGTGCCCCCACGGGCGGGGCACGCACCAAAGGAATCCAGCAACAATGGGAAGGGGTCGTATTCAAGTGGCTACAGGGGACGGATAAGGACCAGGCTAAATATAAATGGAGAAAAAAAATAGAAGGAGGGAGGAAGTTTAAGATTAAGGAAATAGTATGGTCCTATATGATGGCCTAACATAGCCTCAATACTTACAAAAACTTGGTTAGATAGAGACACGGGTACAGTTGCGCCAGAGACTCTCAATTGAGAAAGGCTACAGCTCTTAACATGACCAAGAGGCCCTCTGCAGGGGAGGGAAAAGTTTAAAGTAAGTCAAAGGAAAAACTATGACTAATTAATTAATTAATATATGGGAATGATGGAACAGCAGATAATGAAGTAATTAAATGATAAGAGTGGGACACATGTTGCAAAAAGAACATATGTCTTAATTGGGACATGTGTGTGGAAAATAAATAAAAAATAAAAGTAACATTTAAAAAGTGGAATAAAAATAAATATAAAAATACATTGATAATTGGGACAGGGATGCAAATAGTACTATCAATCAAAGAAATGGAATTTACGTAAAGTAGGGTATTCTATATCACTCTCCTATAGTGTCAGGTGTGCGAGTAGGTGCCCTGGTATAGTTGCAACCCAAGAAACTTACAAATCACACTGTATAGACGCATAGAGCAGGGTAAGGCAACTCTCAAAAATTGCTCAGAGTATCAGATGTCAGAACGAGACCTTAACATGGTAGTACCAAAATTGTTTGAGTCAAATAATGCTATCCCAATCGAAATAAAGCCATTAAAATAAATATGTTGGAAAAAATATACCTGAAATTCACAGAGTAGTAGCATAGGCGTTCCTGGGATCCAGCAGATGGAAAGCTGGATGTGCCGGCCTTATATACCCCCCACGTGCTCGACGTCTGCCATCACCGACCGAGTGCAGACGTAAAGAGGCAAATGCGCCAGTGAGTCCTCCATTCACCTACATCTCCCAGGGTAGCGGGCGGTAGGTCTAGTGTACCACGTGACGCGTTGCGTCAATTGATGAGCAGCACAACATTGCACCGATGGACATGCATACAGAGGCATGAGGAGTTAACCTCAGCAGACGACCCGCCCAGTAAGTGGGATAGGGCAGCCCAGTGCTGGAGGGTGGGCCAGACAAGGGATCAATGAATATGGCGCCCTTCCCATGGTTGCTGGATTTCTTTGGTGCATGCCCTACCCATGGGGGCACCCTTAGATCGGTGAGGTGGTGGGTGATATCACAAGCCATGCCACACAATCAGTTTGGTATATGCGTTTGTTATTTTGCATGCTTTGCAAATCAACTACTAATCTGTTGCCAATTACTGAAATGTTGTTTTGGTATCCATTGTTATTAGAGCCATTGTCTCACACTGATAATTACACATTCCCCTGAAGAAGCCAATGTTTGGCGAAACATGTAGGGATTCGCTAGCAGTCACTACTACAGGCATATGGATACTCTGGCCAGTATTAGTTACTATAGGTTACCCTGTTATTTTAAGCACCTATGATTGTTTTGTTATATTTGTCTTGTGATATAATATTATACATTTTAAACATACATACATGAGAGAGAGAGAGAGAGAGAGAGAGAGAGAGAGAGAGAGAGAGAGAGAGAGACAGAGACAGAGACAGAGACAGAGACAGAGAGATAAAAATGTTGGGCTCCGCCATCCCAATTTCCAATTTCCCTATTTTCAGCGTTAAGCATATATTCCCTCAGACAGTGGCTAGTTATTTATGAAAAATGAGAACATAATCAAGGAAGTAAATTCTGTTTCATTGGGAAACAGATTTTATCAGCAAATTAACATTTTCCTTTTCTAGACTAAAGGTCACAAATGGTGCTGGAAGTTTGAATACTGCATTTTCCAGAGTATTACTTCTACCAGACTCCTTCTAAAACTGCTGTGATTGTTGAACAATCTTCTCCTGTACATACAAACAGTAGACTAGTGATCCTTATTTCTAGGGCAGCAGTCACTTTTACAGATTTCCAAGCAATTGCCAAAACCATTTTTCCAGTACTTCATACTAAGCACAAATTAACCTTGCCATTTACACAGATTACTTATGGTTACAAATAAGGACAGCTGCTATGTGATTAGAAAAGAGGCTCTGCCTCATTACATGTAATAACAATGTAGCGCTGCTGATTCTTGAAAACTACAGCAAATGCAGAGTTGTTGGCTATAGCCACAAATCTTCAAGTACATGTGAGAAAATGATAAATGACATTGAATGGTTACTATAGGATATATTTATTAAAAAATCTGCACAGCAATTCACCAAGCGAAAATGCATGTACATTTATTCTGTGTGAATGGAGTAAAAAATAATGTTATTAGGCTATTTTCTGTGAGTGTCAGTATTTTTATTGATTTGAAATGGAAAAGATAGCATTTGACCACTGGATGGCGATAAGTGTCACAGAATTGTCTTATGATACTTGGCACCATCTAATGGACAAATGCAATATTTACCATTTTAAATCAATGAAAAACATTTGACTGTACCTTTTGTCTTTGAAGCTACAAGCTACACCATTTAGGAGACCTACTTGTCTGTGGTATGTATGTTATCCTCCTCAAATTACTGTGCGCCAATGGCTTTGGCGTCTGTTCACTATTTTGTGAGTTTGTTTTTATCCAATAAAAATATTGTGAAAAACATTTGACTGTAACAGGAAATAGCCTAATAATGTTATTTTACCCCACCCACACAGAATTAAATCAGTTGGATTTTCACTAAGTGAATTGCTATGCAAATGTTTATCAATACACCCCTAAGTATATCTTCTATAGGTTTTCTTTTATACTTTTTTTTCTGCAATCATTTTATGAATCCTGTTGTGACAAGACCCACAATAAGATGAGCAATTAGGTTAACAACTATGAAGGAAAAGAAAGGCAAAAAAATCCCAATGATGCATGGGCTAATATGCTCCAGTGGGGAAAAAAGACATTCCTTCCTGATCCCCCAGGAGGCAATCGGATATTCCCTGGATCAACTATCTCTGGTGCCACTTCCTAAATTCTCACTTAGGCCTAGGATGATCTTGTCTCAGCCCACCCCCCTACCTGCAACCCCCTGGGATAACATCACAAATCCCAGGAAGCTACATGACCAATCTCCTAGTGCCCCTCAATCTCGCACATGCGCAGTTAGTCATCAGAAAAAGACAGCCAGATCCCGAAGCCAAGATGGAGGCACCGAAGATGTGAAGCCCTGAGAAGAACTGGCTCCAGGGAAGATAGAAGTCCAGTGCTATGCTAGGTCTGGTAAATATTCACTTCCTAAAAATCTGCAGCTACTGACTTTTTATTTTCACACGCCTGGGTGAAGTTCCTCTTTAAGTCATGCAGCATTCAACTTTAACATATGCAGTTCCATTTATTGCAGTGTAATCCACCAGCAGGCTGTCATAAATAGGTTGATGGATCACCCCCAAAAAAATGCTTCATGCCGTGACTTAGCAGAGCTTTCTGTCATTTTTCTTGTAATGTGAATGAACTTCACTGACAGCAGTCCTGTCACATGCGGCCATGAAGCTCACGCTCAGAAAACACTGTGAAAAGCTGTCAGCTGAAATGCTGATAGCTCCTATCTGAAAGCAACCTTGGGGCCCACTCACACCACATGCGTTGTAATAATGCATGGCAACATTAGGTTGTGTCACGTGCCATTCCAATGCACCTTCAAAACACATGAGCACTGCAACACAGCACAATGCATTGAGGGAGATTTATTAAAACTGGTGCACTCAAAATCTTGTGCAGCTGTGCATAGTAGCCAATCAGCTTCTAACTTTGTCAGTTTGTGCAAATAAGCTTTGACAATAAAACCTGGAAGCTAATTGCTTTCTATGCAGGGCTTCACCAGAATTTACACTCTCCAGTTTTAGTAAATCTACTCAGTGGTGTCTGATGCATTGTACATACAGCACAAATTTTTGAAAGGCTGCAGCCCATTCTTTTTCAAATGGATACAATAGAAGTAAAAAAACTACTTAAACTAAATTGATGTGATAGGTATGATCATAAGTGTGCGCACAGGGTGTGCCAGGTGTGCCTGGGCCCTGGGCACACCCTAATCACCCCGTGTAGTGGATATTCCCCCTGTTTATATTTCAGCAAATTTTTTTCTGCTAAAATAATTGTAAAAAAAAAAAAAAAAAATAGTAAAAATTAATAAAAATAAAAACCACTGACACTGTTCGCTGCACTACTGACACCAATCTCTGCCCGTATTACACCATCCACTGCTCTCCTGACACCGTCCACTGCTCTACTGACACCGTCCGTATATATACACATGCATGCAGTATCTCACAAAAGTGTGTACACCCCTCACATGGCTGTAAATATTTTATTATACCTTTTCATGTGACAACACTGAAGAAATGACACTTTGCTACAATGTAAAAGTAGTGAGTGTACAGCTTGTATAACAGTGTAAATTTGCTGTCCCCTCAAAATAACTCAACACACAGCCATTAATGTCTAAACCGCTGGCAACAAAAGTGACTACACCCCTAAGTGAAAATGTCCAAATTGGGCCCAATTGGCCATTTTCCCTCCCCGGAGTCATGTGACTCGTTAGTGTTACAAGGTCTCAGGTGTGAATGGGGAGCAGGTGTGTTAAATTTGGTGTTATCGCTCTCATACTGGTCACTGGAAGTTCAACATGGCACCTCATGGCAAAGAAGTCTCTGAGGATCTGAAAATAAGAATTGTTGCTCTACATAAAGATGGCCTAGGGCAGTGATGGCAAACCTTGGCACCCCAGATGTTTTGGAACTACATTTCCCGTGATGCTCAACTACACTGCAGAGTGCATGAGCATCATGGGAAATGTAGTTCTAAAACATCTGGGGTGCCAAGGTTCGCCACTACTGGCCTAGGCTATAAGAATATTGCCAAGACCCTGAAACTGAGCTGCAGCACGGTGGCCAAGACCATACAGTGGTTTAACAGGACAGATTCCACTTAGAACAGGCCTCACCATGGGTCGACCAAAGAAGTTGAGTGCACATGCTCAGCGTCATATCTAGAGGTTGTCTTTGGGAAATAGACGTATGAGTGCTGCCAGCATTGCTGCCGAGGTTGAAGGGGTAGGGGTGGGGGGGTGGGGTCAGCCTGTCAGTGCTCAGACTATAGGCCACACACTGCTTCAAATTGATCTGCATGGCTGTCGCCCCAGAAGGAAGCCTCTTCTAAAGATGATGCACAAGAAAGCCGCAAGGACGTGGATTACTGGAACAGATCATGTCCTGTAGCCTGATGAGACCAAGATAAACATATTTGGTTCAGATGGGGTCAAGCGCGTGTGTCAGCAACCAGGTGAGGAGTACAAAGACAAGTGTGTCTTGCCTACAGTCAAGCATGGTGGTGGGAGTGTCATGGTCTGGGGCTGCATGAGTGCTGCCGGCACTGGGGAGCTACTATTCATTAAGGGAACCATGAATGCCAACATGTACTGTGACATACTGAAGCAGAACATGATTTATTATTTTATTTTATTCATTTCAGTTACTTATATAGCACCGTCAATTTACGCAGCGCTTTACATATATATTGTACATTCACATCAGTCCCTACCCTCAAGGAGCTTACAATCTAAGGTCCCTAACTCACATCCATACATTCTAGGGACAATTTAGACACGATCCAATTAACCTACCAGCATGTCTTTGGAGTGTGGGAGAACATGCAAACTCCAGGCAGGTAGTGTCGTGGTTGGGATTTGAACCAGCGACCCTTTTTACTGCTAGGCGAAAGTGCTACCCACTACACCACTGTGCCACCCCTCCCTTCAGAAACTGGGCCACAGGGCAGTATTCCAACATGATAATGACCCCAAACACACCTCCAAGATGACCACTGCCTTGCTAAAGAAGCTGAGGGTAAATGTGATGGACTGGCCAAGCATGTCACCAGACCTAAACAATATTGAGCATCTGTGAGGCATCTTCAAACAGAAGGTGGAAGAGCGCAAGGTCTCTAACATCCACCAGCTCCGTGATGTCGTCATGGAGGAGTGGAAGAGGACTCCAGTGGCAACCTGTGAAGCTCTGGTGAACTCCATGTCCAAGATGGTTAAGGGAGTGCTGGAAAATAATGGTGGCCACACAAAATATTGACACTTTGGGCCCAATTTGGATATTTTTACTTAGGGGTGTACTCACTTTTGTTGCCAGCGGTTTAGACATAAATGGCTGTGTGTTGGGTTATTTTGAGGGGACAGCAAATTTACACTGTTTTACAAGCGGTACACTCACTACTTTACATTGTAGCAAAGTGTAATTTCTTCTGTGTCACATGAAAAGATATAATAAAATATTTACAAAAATGTGAGGGGTGTACTGTATGTTTGAGCTTTGGGGTGCACACCTACGGGTATTATCTATGGAAGGGACACGCCTCACTATAGTAGATAAAAGTGGTGTCCAGCCTCTCATTCATATGCATGGTTTAGGTTCAGTAGCCTGAGCTGGCTGTATGTTAGGCTCTGTTCATGCCTATGCAAGTGTGGTTGTGCATTTACATTCTGTTCACGCCTGTACAGGTGTGCTGGTGCGTTGCTTTTAGGGCAGCCCATTAATTTCAACTGGGCTACCCAATGTGCAACAATCTCATAAAAGGAGCATGGGCTCCTGTTACTGAACCTGCATCACACTACAACGCACTGCAATAAGTTACCTTGAAGTACAGATGGCTGGTACATTTTGGGTGCTATTATGGCCCATTCACACTAAAAACTTCATAAGAATCACACAAGATCACACTGTGTGCTCCTGTGAAATCCACATGCACTTCTGTGCAGTTTCAGCTCATTGATAACTTTTGGAAATGCACTGCAGCTGAATTTGTACCATGCGATTCGGTTTGGGCAAATGCACTGCGTTTGCGACCTGAGTTTATATATGGCAATGCCTTCTGAATGCAGTGCAAGAAACCTGCATGGAACGCGGTTTCCACCATGGCATTCTAGCGTGAACAATCCCTTAAAAATGATTGGCACTGCAGTGCACCTGGCACATTTTCATATGCTGCAGGAACGCAATATAATACCAATATAATACCACACACCGCATCGCAAGTGTAAACAGTACCAAGAGCGGTCATGCGTGCACGTTTGTGTGGGCACATCGTGGGTACAGCAGCCCATTCATTTGAATAGGTTGCTGTACCCATGAGAAACATGGGGAAAGAAACCCCCGACCCTTCCTTAAAGTGGATTTAAAGGCTCAAGGAGCGAGCATGAACCAGTGCCCACAGAGCAAGTGGCTTGCTATTGGGAGTACTGGCTGAGGAGGAGGAGCCAGGGCGCCGGCGGGGGACCTGAATGGGGAAGGATCAGGGCTGCTCTGTGCAAAACAACTGCACAGAGCAGGTAAGTATGCCATGTTTGCAATAAAAAATAAAATTAACCTTTAAATGTCACTTTAAAAACATGCCACATGGAACCGCATGGTGCACCCGCCCAATAAATAACAGCACCCCCGCATGTCTACTAAAGAGTGCGCATTCCCAACCCGCACATATGTGAACCTAGGCGACAGTCCCATTCTTGACAGTGTAAGTTTGGCTGTTTACAAATAATATGCTGCCCATTCAGAACATAAAATAAAACAAAAAACCGTGTTTACGCATAAAAACACATTCTCATGGCTCATCTTCAGCTACTGCTAAATAATAAACAAACCATTAAAATCCCCTGTTGCAGTTAAAAATGTATGATGACACATATATGAATGTTTCACAGAAATACAGCTGTTGGGGTATAGGTAACCAATGCCATCAGCCTTTCTGACTGCGTTCCTCCAAGTACCATTTTCTAATAGCGCACATACAAAAACGAACACCAACTTTACATTTTTAGTGGGAGCCAATCACATGGTCCAAATTTCAACCTGTGGACACTAGAAAGGGGGGAGCAAAAAAGAATCAAGCATGCCATAGGTAAACACACCAATTCTACATTGGCAGGATTCTTCTTTTCTGGAGCTCATGCTGGGGTCATTCAGACCAATGTACCTGTGTACAGATAGCAAACTATTCCTCAGAATGGCACGCACACAAAATCAATAAGAATTGGGTACCTCAGTGCTGTCCCTTTAAAAAGCATTCCAGCTTACCTTTCCTCTGTGTACACAGCACGGAGAGGGGGGCTGCCAGCGGCTGTGCAGAGGATCTGTGGCCCCCTGTGTCTCACTGGTGGGTACGTGCCCCCTCCCTGTCCACCTTTGCCCAGCGCCTCACTTAAACACAGCCAGCAGCTGCCCTGTGACTGGGAGCCAGGAATCCAGCCTTCTGCCTTCTGCTTTCCAAGCCCTTGATGTGTCGCCTTGGCTCCGCCCTCATAACCCTTTCGCTGCTGGACCAAATCTTCATTTACATCATGAATTGCACATACAATCCCCGACAGCCCCATAAATGGTGGGTTTTCTGAAAGTAGAGGACCTAGAGAGCTAAACAATGGACTTCTTGATTTTTATAAAACTATGTATTCAATTTTAAATTAGATCTATCTATCTATCTATCTATCTATCTATCTATCTATCTATCTATCTATCTATCTATCTATCTATCTATCTATATATATATGCTAAATAACTTTAGACCTTATATGAAATAACCCCTTGTGCTAAATATATAAATATATGAAATAATATAAAATACGTTCATTGGTTGATGTGGACTGTGGCACAATTTTTTTTTTTTACCTTGATTGACTCTTTTGCACCTTATTTCAAGAAAGTGGTATGAATGATATATATATGATGAAAATTTGATTTGTTTGTACGTTTTATTTGCACATTTGATAATCACATAAGCACTATGACACATATATATATATATATATATATATATATATACATATATATATATATATATTATTTTTTTTTTACTTATATGCACTATATATATATATATATATATATATATATATATATATATATATATATATATATATATATATATATATATATATATATATATAGATATATATATAGATATATATATATATATATATAGATATATATATAGATATATATATATATATATATATATATATATAGATACATACACACACACACACTACCAGCGCTACAAAAAAAAAAGACCCTATCTATGCAACAACCCCCTGTGCTAAATATATAAATACATAAAATAATGTAAAGTACATTTATTGTTCGGTGGACCTCTTCACATGTGTGGACTGTTGCACCAATTTTTTTAAGTTGCACCATTTCCATTTTTCCATTTTTTCACATTGATTGGCTGTTTTGCACTTTATTTCAAGATAGTGTTATGAATGATGTGTATGTGATGAGAATTTGATTCATTTATACTTTTTATTGGCACATTTGATAATCATACTATAGCACCACTTTGGTATACACATTATATATATATATATATATATATATATATATATATATATATACATACATACATACATACATACATACACACACACTATATTGCCAAAAGTATTGGGACACCTGCCTTTACATGCACATGAACTTTAATGCCATCCCAGTCTTAGTCCATAGGGTTCAATATTGCGTTGGCCCACCCTTTGCAGCTATAAAGGCCGTCCACAAGGTTTAGGAGTGTGTCTATGGGAATGTTTGTGAGGTCAGGCACTGATGTTGGACGATGAGGCCTGGCTCACAGTATCTGCTCTAATTCGTCCCAAAGGTATACCTCCCAACATTTGACATTAGCAATGAGGGACAGCCTGAAAGGCAAAAAGATGCAGCGTGCTTAGCGCACTGCAGTGAGGAGTGGGTGTGGCTAAACTGCATTGGATATTGGACGTTGCGTACATTGTTAAATATATTATAGGACTACAAGCAGTACACACTGCACACACATGCTGCAGCCTTTGTACCCACAAAATACTCCCATCTTTAGCAACATGTTACACCCCCAGGGGCGGACTGACCATTCGGCCACTCGGGCACTGCCCGAGGGCCCCGGGCCACTAGGGGGCCCCATCAGGGTTGCCAGCCTCAGTAAAACCAGGGACAGTATGTAAAAATCTGTGTTTTTTTTACATCTGTCTCTGAAATGTCCCTTACCGACATCCTTTTGGTCTAAAAATCCCGAGATTATAGCTGCCCCACCTCTCCAGTACCTTCTCAGCCAATAGAAACATGTCTGTGTATACTGGGTGTACATGTACAGTATGTGTATACTGTGTGATTGTATACTGTGTGTGTGTATACTGTGTGGCCCCATAATCTCTGATTGCCTGGGGGCCCCATAATCTCCTATTGCCCAGGAGCCCCATGAGTTGTCAGTCCGCCCCTGTACACCCCTATTTTGTGTGTAAAATGTAGCTAACCAACCGTCCCATATCTAAAGTGCCCCTGCATCCCCTGACAGCATGCTGGGTTCTTCCTCCTCGAAACAGGTGTCAAATTTGAAATTGGTGCAATGCCAGTCTCTGACTGTACAGTTGATTCATTCATTCACAGAGATCTATGAATGAATGAACTACAAGTTCCATATCACACCATGGCAGATGGACTTGTAGATCGCAATGGAAAACAAGTGTGGCAACATAACCACATTCATAGTCCACTGACATTTCCTCCAGCTCTCCAACTGAAAACCCGTACAGAGGTAAAGACAGAGGGCTGGGGGGAGAGTCTGCAGGGACATGGCATTGCATCCACCATACACTGATCACCATTGCAATGCAGTCGTCTGTGAAAAAAAAAGGGAAAGGGGGGCACTGGCACTCTGTGAAAGGGGAGTACTATTGCTCTGCATGATGGAGAGGTGGGGCACTGGCACTCTGCAGAGGGGGGGGGGGGGGGCACTGATACCCTGTTGAGGGAGAAGGGGGGCATTTGTGCTCTGCAGAGGGAGATGGGACACTGAAGGGGGCTTTAGGCTGAAGGAGGTAAGTGGGCTGCTTTTAGGGGTGCTGGTTCTCATTTAAGGCAGGCTCATGCAGTAAACTTATTGTTTGTAACTAAATGACGCTTTTACAATCTTTCAGCAGAGCAGGGATTGTATGACAATAGCAGCCTGTTCAGGTGAGAAGGGCAAATATGCAGCACTCACCTCTTTCTATGGCTTTCCAACAGCGGCAGCATTTCTCACTGATGGTTGAGATAGACAAGGGATGAGGAGCAGTATGTCCAGTCCACACTCTGCATGTAGGCAGCACAGCACACACCAATCCTCCACACACACACAACGATCCTGATCAGGAGACGAGCACAGAAAGGGGGGGGGGGAGTGGCTAAGCACACAGCTTGGCACTACAATCACTGTGTGCAGATCAGACTTTCCCTTTCAGGCCAGTCAAAAGTAAAGAGAGAGCAGGGAGGTGACAGCTGCCATGTTCTGCCTGCGGGACACAGCTCAGAGCTGCGGGATGCCGGGACTCTGTTCAATTTCCGTTACAGTCCCGCAGCATTTGGGACGTTTGGAAGGTATGCAAAGGTGTTCTATCAAGTTGAGGTTAGGACTCTGTGCAGGCCAGTCAAGTTCCTCCTCCCCAAACTCACTCATTCATGTCTTTATAGACCTTGCTTTGTGCACTGGTGTGCAGTCATGTTGGAACAGGAAGGGGCCGTCCCCAAACTGTTCCCACAAAGTTGGGAACATGAAATTGTCCAAAATATCTTGCTATTCTGACACCTTAAGAGTTCCCTTCACTGGAACTAGGGGGTCAAGCCCAACCCCTGAAAAACAACCCCACACCATAATCCCACCTCAACCAAATGATTTTGACCAGTGCACAAAGCAAGGAAGAATGGTCAAACATTCTCATAGACACTTTGTGGACAGCCTTCCTAGAAGAGTTGAAGCTGTTATAGCTGCAAAGGGTGGGCCCACTCAAAGACTTAGGCTGGATGCACACCTATGCATTTTTAGTGCATTTTGCAGATTTGCACTGCAGAACGTATTCCATAGACAACCATGGTAGATGGACTGTAGTGCAAATCTGCAAAATGCGAAAAGCACTAAAAATGCATAGGTGTGAATCCAGCCTAAGGGTGGGATGCCAATAAAGTTCATGTAAAGGCAGGTGTCCCAATACTTTTGGCAATATAGTGTGTGTGTGTGTGTGTGTGTGTGTGTGTGTGTGTATATGTATATATATATATATATATATATATATATATATATATATATATACAGTACTAGATTGTGTGTATTTTATACTGTACACCACCGAATGCACTGTACATATAGGCTACACTGAATGCAGAGTAGATATATATATATATATATATATATATATACATATATATATATATATATATTGGACTGTGTGTATATACACTAAATGCAGATTTTATATATATATATATATATATATATATATATATATATATATATATATATATCAAATACACTGCCTGCACTGACTGACTATAGAGTATACACTGAATATATAGTCAGGACTGACTGTGTGTGTATATATATATATATATATATATATATATATATCAAATACACTGCCACTAACTAAATAACCTGCCTGCCTAATCTGGCTCAAGCTATCTCTCTATCCACGCCAACAAACACTAAATGTGGCCACTATGTAATTTGCCTTATATAGTGTGGGGCATGGAGTTATTCCCCCTGAGCCATGATTGGCCAAAGGCACCCTGACTTTGGCCAATTATGGCGCTCGCAGCAGAGTGCGCTGTGATTGGCCAAAGCATGCAGGTCAGATGCATGCTTTGGCCAATTATCAGACGCTAATGCACTGCGATCTCGCAGTGCATTATGTGGCATTCTGCGCCACTCGAACTTCCCACAAACATCCCATAATAAGCGCTGTTTGGTGAACAGGCAAACACCCGATGTTCTAGTCGAACTTATGTTCGACATGAACATCGATCTCATCCCTAGTGCACAGTGATGGATGGTGGGGATGGGCCCTCTCGGGGATTGGGCTGCTGCCTTTTCTGTGCGACCTTAAGGTTTCAGCTTCTAGACTGCGATCTCGCAGTGCATTATGTGGCATTCCGCGTCACTCGAACTTCCCATGAACGTCCCATAATAATCGCTGTTCGGTGAACAGGCAAACACCCGATGTTCGAGTCGAACTTACGTTCGACACGAACATCGAGCTCATCCCTAGTGCCCAGTGATGGATGGTGGCGATGGTCCCTCTCGGGGATTGGGCTGCTGCCTTTTCTGTGCGACCTTAAGGTTTCAGATTCTAGACTTAGATAAAAAGGAAGAAGCGCCCGGTGTCCAGAGAAATGTGACTGCTAAAATATAGTTCATGGATTTTTATTAAAAATGAGCATCATGTGCATCAACCCAACATGTTTTGGGGGAACAAACTCCCTCTTCTTCAGAGATAAATGGCAGGATACCAGCTTTTGTTGTATGGGCAGGAAATGGTTAGTTTCCCAGGAAGGGAATCCCCTCTTCACAGAGGCCCTGTCCTGGGTGGAAGCACTGCCAACTTTATTATCAAACCCATTCTTCCACAGCGAAAGCTCTGGCTCTTTTATTTACCTACAGTTTTAGCGCATTATCCTGCTTGGGGGAGGGCTATTTGTCCTACCACTCCCATTTCCAAAAGAGGGCTACAATGGTACTGTGCCTATGATAATATTTATTCAAGTGCTCTCTTTGTTACAGTTGTGAAGTCCATCAATATGTGCAAGAAATTGTTTCCAAAGCAAGGAATTGGTGACATGATTGTGAAGGCATTTTCCTATGCATACTAGCCCAACTCCTAGCAGCAGTAAAATTACTCTTGCAGTGCCCCCCTGTTTTGCAAGGGTTAAATGCTCATTTAGTCTAGGCATAGCAGGGTAAGC
The DNA here is from genome assembly GCA_037952925.1 of Lithobates clamitans. Lineage (NCBI taxonomy): Eukaryota > Metazoa > Chordata > Amphibia > Anura > Ranidae > Lithobates > Lithobates clamitans. The sequence goes on along the minus strand of JBBGZY010000108.1, from coordinate 5,455,096 downwards.
AGTAAGGCCCCATTCACCCTTGTGAATGGGGCCATTAAAGAATACATGCGGGAAATCACAACAGGTATTGCAGACGATTAGCTGCAAGCCGCAGCCCCATTGAAAGCAATTGGAGATGGACAGCTCCTGCAGCTAATTGTGACTGCTTGCCAATCATTTGCAGGTGCTCCATGAGCGATTACCTGCGAACAGCCACAATTGGCTGGGGGAGCTGTCAACCTTTCATTGTTTTCAAAGGGGTGTCCCCATTGGAAGATGTCCCCTATATTACTATTTTAGGGACAACCCAAGATGTGTTTTTTTCTTTTACTTTCACTTTCAATGATAATGATATACAGTAGGGCTCAACATTTCAAGTCCTGAGCTACTAGCCAGGATTTAAGGGTTACTTTCCTCCAGTTGCCCCACTCAATCCCTAGCCTGCCCTGGCCCTAATCCCTCCCCTAAACACGCCCTCATAAATTATCTCATGAAATAACACTGTTAAATGTTTTATCCAGAATTAAGTTACAAAAATAAATATTAACAACAACTTTATCAGTGCAGCCTCATCAGTGCCTATGAATGGAGCCTATCAGTGCTCATCAGTGACCATGAATGCAGCCTATCAGTGCAGCATCACCAGTGCAGCTTATCAGTGCCCAGCAGTGCCTGCCCATCAATGCAGCCTCACCACCAGTGCCCATCAGCGCAGCCTCATCAGTGCCCATCAGTGCAGCCTCATCAGTGTCCATTAGTGCAGCCTCATAAGGGCACATCAATGAAGCCTCCCCAGTGCCCATCAATGCAGCCTCACCATCAGAGAGAGGTGAGGAAGAGGAAAGACGGCCAGATCATCACACAGAGCGGGGATCGCTCCGCTGTGACAGCTTTGATTTGAAGCTCCCGCAGTCACACAAAGTCCTGCCTCCTTGATCAGCTGCTATGATAGATGTCACATGTGCCGGAATTGGACCAGTGTGCTGTTATCAAAGGAGCTGGTCCAGGAGGCGGGACTTTGTGTAACTGCGACTGCCAGGCAACTCAAACCAACACTGTCACAGCACGGGTAAATAGAGAGGTTGGATATCCTTAACAGGCCAGAGACCTCAATAAAAACAGACAGGCTTTAAATCCCTCTCCACTCTGTCCCTGTCTAAAAGGAAAAATACCAGAATACAATTCACCTTCATGTTCTTTTCTGCATGGTGGTCTGTCAGCATAAAATGAAACCTGGAAAACAAGCAGATTATAATTTTAAAAGATTTTCTGTCCCATATTATTGTTGATGGACACCCCCTTTTCACTACCCAACCTGAACCATAAACCTGATTATGCTGGAGACTGCACACTGCATGTTCTAGACTGCAGGAAATAGGTGTGTTTTTCGCACCTGTCTTTATTTACTCTGAGATTTACCTTCAGCTCATTGCTCGGTTATGATTACGGTACTTTGTAACTACAATTTGTATCCTGAACTAAACTTTGTCTGAGTACCTGGCTACCTGACCAAGCTTGTATTTGGATCTGTTCTGTCTGCTACCTGCCCTCTGATTTGTAGCTTACCAGGCTGACACGGCGTCTTGCCTTCTGATTCTGTTACCGTTTTTCAATATTACACGATGTTGTCCTGAGAGACAACCTAATGTCCTGCATCCCGGTTCATGTTTGCTCCTGCCTCTCCAGGCTATTTCTCAGCTCTTACTAGCTCTGCAGTAATTAGATGAATGATCAGACAGGAAATAACTGTAACTTGCAGTTTACTAAACGGGTACAAAATTAAGCCTAGTACACACCACTAGTTTTTTTTTGATCATCTCAGTGGGTTGAATGAAAAAAAAAACCTGATAACTCGGTCGGAGTCACTGTACTAACAATCTAATGTCAGTACGGCAATATTCCAAGCCTCGTTCCCAACTTAACACAACTGCGACATTAAGTGAAGGACAGACCTCGATTTGAAACACAGGAAAAAACCAAGCCTCGTTTCCAAAAAGAGATCCAGCAAAGTCACCCTGGAGCCAACATATCTAGAAATCGCGCCAGTTAAAAATAAAATGTCCAGCGCAAACCACAAATACAAGGAACAAGTAAAAATGGTGGTGAACTTTCCAGATCCCATTAAAAATGACACGGTGTTATCACCATGAAAAGAAAGAGAATTGTATATAAGTAAAATTGCTATTTAATATCAAATGAATTTGTGAAAAAATGTACACGTAAAACATGAATAACATTTTATCTCACTGTAAACATAAAAGAAAGGGGGCCACCATGATGAATTGTATCCATTTTAATAACACAACAATCAATTTACATAAATTATTAATGAAGGACAAATGACAGAGAACCATAAATAAGGACATCAAGAATAGTTTATAAAGGCATTGATATCCCAATCAATGTTTATACCAAAGGGAGCGTAAGATTTGAATGTGTTAAGTTGAGAACGAGGCTTCCTCTCTCCCCTTGGTTGAAACCGAGGTCTGGTTTATATTCACCGCCGCGGCCATGTTATTTTGGAAATGAGGCTTGGCCATCTAATAGACACTACAAGTGACCCTTTTTTTGTGACCAACCCATTTCGTTATAATAGGGTTGGGGCATTTACCTTAAACCAATGGCAGCCATACTAAAGAGATGATTAGTGCACTGGATCAGCTGTTCTCTTTCCACCATGGACTATAGCCATGGATATAGCGTGGGTCTCAACATGAACTCCACATCCCCTGATGACGTCATGTATGACAAAACTAGTAGGGTGGCGTTTATGCTCAATTACACCACACTAGACTGATTGTAATCTGCAGATTGTTTTAACCCAGGAATTTTTATCCATGTTTTACTGGACTTGTGGAATTTTACAGTAACTTTTTTAATAAACCATCACGGTTTTACACTATGTGTCGACTTTTTTCCCTTTTCTATACCATATCCGTGTGAGAGAGAGGGAGTAACCAGTGCGGTTGGTCCTTTCATCACCCTGATTACATCCAGTGGATGGATCCCTTGTGATGTGTGAATTGATGTCTTACTAGATTCCTATAACGTGGAGTAAGGGCGCATGCTTTTCCTATCACGGTGAAAGGTGCACTTTGGGTAGTCGTCCACCATCCTTGAGACACGACTGCAAGGATTTCTTTACATTGTTCGGACACTTTTTATGGACTGATCACTCTTGTTCATTCATTCATTTTTTACATATATTTGTAATATCTCACACACATAGCGCGGCAATCTTTTGTTTTTTCTTGTAAATACACAAATGTCCTGTTGTGCGATTGCCAGCTGCTTCTTTTGATCGTTTATTATTTTCACCTGCGCAATTGCTATATTTTTTTATTTTAGAAGCAATAATGCAAAATGGGTTTAGAATGGCAAAAAAAACGTGCATATACTGCAGGATAATAAAAGCTTCACAAAACATATGAAAGTTGCACAAACATAGTCTCTTCACAGCAATGTGACTTAAACATTGTAGCGTGGCTGCATAGAATAGTCTCTATAAGACTTATGCCACACACGGTCGGACTTTTCGTCTACAAAAGTCCAACGGACGCCGACGGACTAAAGCTGGCTGACAATCCGATCGTGTGTGGGCTTCCCCGGACTTTCAGCGGACTTTCAGCGGACTTTTCCAGCCTCAAATCTGACGGACTTTAGATTTGAAACATGCTTCAAATCTTTACGTCGTAACTACGCCGGACCCAGAAATCCGCTCGTCTGTGTGCTAGTCCGACGGGCAAAAACCCACGCTAGGGCAGCTAATGGATACTGGCTATCAACTTCCTTATTTTAGTCCGGTGTACGTCATCACGTACGAATCCGTCGGACTTTTGTGTGATTGTGTGTAGGCAAGTCCGCTCGTAAGAAAGTCTGCCGCAAGTCCGCCAAAAGTCCAACAAAAGTCTGTCGAAAGTCTGTCGGACAGGCTGTCGGACTTTTGTAGACGAAAAGTCCGACCGTGTGTACGCGGCATAACAACAAAGTCAAGCTGAAAATTACTACTTCAGTAAAACAGTTTAGAACACAGCTACTCGTGATTATTTTCATAGACAGAATCCCTCATAGTGAAGGCCAGGGTTGCTTTGATAACACAAGTAATCAGCTGGAGGGATCCAAAGACTTATGCCGGCCATACACGGTTCAAATTTCGTAAGAATTTTCTTTCGAAAATCGTATGAAAGAATTTTCGTATGAATTTCGCATCATTAGTGGGCTGCAACAATGGCCGATTTTCGTGCGGAAATCAAATTTGAGGAATCGGACATGTTGGAAATTTTTAGAAAAACGAACAATTTTCTAATTAATGATGGGAGAATCGTGCGAAAAATGTAATAAGAAAAGAAAATTTATGGAGAGAAAAGAAGATTCCCGGCCAAGAAAATTCTTTTCTGTAGCAACATGCAGTGAAATTGAAGGCTTGGTCGGCCGAATTTTGAAAATCAATGGTGTCATCATCGGATCACAAAAAAAAAAACTTTCTGATTTTGAAAAGACAATTCGTTCGAAATTCGATCGTGTATGGCCTGCTTTAGAGCCACCCCACTGTACCTAGAGTACTCTGGTAACAATCAGGGAGGGGCTTCTCTCACTTGCTGGGTTTTTGGGAGAAGCTGCATGCTAATATGCCCGTATTTTAGTTCTAACTGTTGAAGGGTCTCACCTGGCTGCAGACCACTTGTCTAGCTATCTCTCCCTTATCATGTGTGACCACTCTAAGCTTCTGAGGAAGGGAAGGTAAGCAATTTATACTCCCTGGGTGTGTCCAGAAATTGAGGAAGTTGTGTAAAATGAAATTAAAAGGGGTTTGTATCTGCATCTAGGCATGGTGAGTAAATGTGCATTCTGCTACACTCTACCCAACTTGAACTTGTTGTTCCTGACAAGTGTAACACCTTCTAGCTTAGTGTCTTAGTGTATATAGTTGTTAGAGTGGGTATATTTGGCTTGGCTGGCAGCCAAGCCTGGGGTGAATCTGGGTCAGGGATGAGTGACTCAGGGAGGCTAGATTACTCATCAAGCAGCACCTTTGGTAACTCACCCTGCTCTCTGGAACTTTGGAAAAGCTTCCAGAAGTAGAGGGTGGAGTCTAGGAGGAGCTGCTTGGAGTATTGATGGGGGCCCCAGCTAATCCCCAATGGGCTGGCAGGGGGCGGGCACTTCTTAAATATTCATGGGTAATGCCAGTAGGGGCAGTCCGGTGGAAGATGGAGAATGAGTGCTGAGGAGGCTGTCAGTGGCCCTTGAGGGTGCCCCCTAGTCTTGGGGGGGGTGACCTTGGGTGCTGGAGGGACCCTCTACAACACGTGGAGGATGTCCTTTCTGGATGCATGGGAGCAAATGTGAGGACAGCAGGAGAGAGTCAGCATGTCCAGGAGAAGTCAGCCGGATGGGCTGGCAAGTGTGCAGTCGGGGAGGACTGTGATGTCAGTCTGGGAGGACTGAGGAGAAGTAGTCAGGAAGGCTAGTGAAAGAGGCAGCTGCAGCCAGGCGTGCTGGCAGTGCCTGAAGAGGTGGTGTTGGGATCAGTAGCCACAGGAAAGTAAGCCAGACACTGGATTTTGCTACACAACCAAGGGGGCCCAGGAGCCCTGCCTGTAAAGGGTTCTTGCTTTAATCTGGCCGAGTGTTTTGCGCAATTTACTAAAGTGTCTCAGCTGAGTCTGTTTTGCAAGCAAGTGAAGTGCTGGAGGAAGAGAAGGCGTGTATATAGCTGTATATAGGAAGAGTTGTCCCTGAAGAGTTTTCTGAAGTCAACTGCATCCCATAATACCCCTATCCCCATCCAAGTTCAAATCCCTCAATAAAATACAAAAACATACTGGATATGTACTGGCTTGTTTACTGACTCAAGTGTGTCTGTGGAAATTCAGTGTGCCTGGCTGTGCAGGGTGGGGGTCCCCGTTCTACTTGCGGCTCCTACGTGGGTTGCTCTACACAAGTTTGTTGACTATTCCAACTCATCCGGTTTAAAGAGGGCTTCCAATAGGTTTCTGGGAGGGCTTCAGGGGTTGAATTTTGATCTCATATTCTGGGATGAGAGGCAATGCAGTGTAAGCATTGACCTGTGTCTTTGGGGCCATCAGTGAATGCGTTTACCTGAGCCAGGTGAGCATCAGACTGTAAAATATTGTCAGGATCCGTGGCTTCTCCTGGGTGTCTTGGAAATAATGGTGGAAGAGCTCTCTCTTGAGGGTATCTCATGTTCAATTCCACAGCTACAATGCAGATCATGGTCCCCCATGAAAATACCTCTGACCACTAATCAAATTGCCACCTTAATGCTTCTCAGTTGGTGGCAGTTTCCTGGTGGTCAGTTGTAGGACTGGTAGTATTTGCTGTCCTGTTCATTTCCAACAACCACTGAGTCATAGTCACTTTTGTCATGTAACAACAACCACAAACTCTCAGGGCTCTGTGTGTACCACTTAGGGTCAAGCCCATCCCTAATAAGGAACATGTTCCACCACTGCTGTCCCAGGGACCAGGCAAAATAGAATAGAGTCTTGGTTTAATGAATTTTAACTGGTACCAGACATTAGTACCAGACATTGCCAGATCACTGTGAGGGTCCTGGCAAAAAATATAGCCATTTCAAAGGGCAAGGGTTTCTCAAGGTCAGAGAAGCCTTGCAATTCACGGTGAGATCCAACATTCATGGTTAGGGGGTACCACAACCTCCGTTCCAAGGAGAACTCTGACAATGAAAGCTTTTTCCCATATGTCTGTAGCGCTGGTATTTTGCCTTATAATGCCATGTAATGTTAAACAATGAACAATATTATGAATTGGTATTTGGCTCCCTCTAGTGGTATAAATGTGAAAGAGACTTTGCTTATTTTCACACAAGGAAATTGACAGAGCCTGACAGGAAGTGACTTAATGTTTACCCTGTGAAAGGTTTCACCTACCCACAATGCCCACTGACCTACCCATGAACACTGAGTAACTGAACTGCATGCTGGGTAGGATAAAAAAGCCCCAGCGCAGCCATTTTCTTTCTCTTCTGGATCTGTGAGGAGGTGGTCCAGAGAGCTGTGGCCTACATAGTGTGGAGCGGAACAACTACTGACTTTGTCTTACCCCAGTGTGTTGGAGAAGCAGTGTGATCGGATCGGGAAGGATCCAGAGACACCTGACGGAGCCATTTGAGGATCCCGGTCATCTTGCTGAATGGAGCAGTGTGACGGCATGGCTGCATCAAACAGACTGAGATCTTGTGGAGCGGAAGCATCCAACTTTCGCCTGGTGTGGTTCAGAGGGCTGTCGTCCAATGTTCCTTAACGCACTTTACACATTTAGACTCATACTACAGAGTTGCTGAGACCTGCAGTTCCGCAGAGGGGTCTCATTCAAGCAGACTGAGTTTAAATAGGCCTCAAGCCTATACTTCACTGAGAACTGACACTGTGCCGTTCAGAGGCAACTATACCGGAGGCAGTTATAAGTGTGTTACACAACAGGAATAGTTTCAATCATTATTTTACACTATAGCTTTACTTGTTAAACCCTTGGATTACAATCACTGCAGTATAATAGCTAGCAGAAGACAGAAGATCAAAGACTACATGTTTCATTGTAAGGCCTTGTGTTCAGTCACGGTAACAAAGGACTGCATCATAAAGCAGGGGGAGCTCCTTAGCAATTGTATTATGTTGTGTTGATAACTTTGCATTACTGTGTTTGGTACAGAATGCTGGAAGTGGGAAGGTGCTCAGTGTCAAGACATTGTCACTCTGAGCATTAGTCCCACTTGGAGACACGTACACACACCTCAGTTATTCAGTGTGTGTTTTTGAGAACCTTTTACAATATCCTTTACTGCTGTTTATTTGCTTTGTACAACTTGATTCAAAGGTTACTCTAGGTTATTTAATCTAATCTTTATTCAGTAAAATTAATCGTTGATTTAACTACAGAACTGTGTGTGCCCCTTTTACTGATAGAATGGAACCTGAGGTATCAGAGGGTAGGGTAGATCTGAGTGCTTGGGATGGCCAGTGGGAAACAGAACAACACTGCAGCTCCCAAGGGAGTAGTGCGCTACATGTCTACAGAGCATTTGTCAAGGTCCTCCAGTGTATACAGAATGCACATCAGTTGCCTGTTTCACTTAAGTGGGCCCAAGTGTGCAGGGGGTCCCATCGGCATCCCAGCTCATAGTCCCCGGATGGTATTCATGTCTCAACAAGGCACATGTGATTACTATGCCAAGGTCCTGCCTTTCAGCTACACTTTCATCCAAGTAATCCTGACTACTTCAATGGGGAGCTCATTGGTAGCTGTCAGTGAGACCCATGGTGTGTCCCTGCTCATCTTATTCTTAGGAAAGTATCACTGTAACAGCAGTTCTGGTAGGGAAGTTACTTGTGAGCTGGTATTGAAGAGGCAATTGATCTCTTAGCAGATGAAGCATCCATGCACAACAGGGCAGTCAACCACCATATCTGTGGTTTCTTTGATGGGAAATGTTTCCACTTTGCTATCTAACTGTTTGACTCCTAGCAGTGGGGCATTCTAGTTTAACAGCTGCCTCTGTGTTGTGGTAGTCTCTCTGATGATACAGTATCCCAACTGCTGATAGCCCCAGCACATGAATGGTGACCTTGCCCACTTATGAGGCAGTGTTTGTTTTCTCCATGGCAATGCGTCCCTTCCTTGCTTCTTGGAGGAGAATTCCCGTTTACGCTTCAGTGCTGATAACTCTGTCTGGAGATGAGCCATCCCTTCTGCCAATTTCCAGATGGATAATAATTCAGCAAGAATAAGGACATATTTACCTGTATCAATTAATTGGCAGCATTTTAAGCCCAAACAGAACTATATTGAAAGGTACCATAAGCGGGTAAGGCATAATCCATCTTCTAGTCATCTGATGCCCATCATCTTTGTATTCATTCAAAAGGTAATCCCCTGTTGGATGAAAATATACAGGTTACCAGAAAGTAACCTGTAGGCAGGCCCGTCGCGACAGGACAGGCAAAACAAGCAATTGCTTGGGGCCCCGAGCTGGCCTGGGGCCCCAGCCGCGCCGCCGGCCGCCACTTCCTATAAGCTGCAGCCTGTAGCATGGCCGAGCTCCTCTTCCTTCCTCCTGCAGTCCACGCAGTACAGGACTCAGGAGATTCAGTTTCCTGTTCCCGGCCGAACTGACAGGAAGTGCACACACTGAGTGCTCACTTCATTTCAGTCCGGCCGGCCGGGAACAGAAAACTGAATCTCCTGCCACGAGGGGCTTTGCGTGCGGGGGGGTTGGGGGGCCTCCATGTCCATTTTGCTTGGGGCCCCCAAATTCCTTCAAACGCCCCTGTCTGTAGGTATTTGAAGATATTAATACATGTGGAAAACTGCGTCTGAGGGAGTGTCAGCTGCATGATTATAAACACTGTGACCTCCCATTTGCCACTCCTCAGACCTCTTGATTGGTCAGATCATTTCTGTACACACTTTCATTAGGGACCAGAAGAGAGAGACTGCATCAGCAATCTGAAGAACTCCTTTACCATCAAACAACATCAGCCAAGGTTTATTTTATGAGAGCCAACATTATTCCATCTTATTGCCACTGACTGGACATTGCTGGAACTAACAGAACCCAGGACTTTGTATTTTCACTCTTAAAGGGATATTAAAGGCTCATGTTTTTTTTTTTTTTTAATAACAAACGTCATACTTACCTGCTCTGTGCAATGGTTTTGCTCAGAGCGTCCCCTATCCTCCTGTAGCAGTACCCCTGTAGGGGCTGCTGGTAATTGTAGTCTGTCTGTCACCCTGCCCAGCCAGGCACACGATTCTCAGCCACTCTCAGACAGAAAACATATATATATATATATATATATATATATATATATATATATACAGCTTCCTCCAGCACATCTTGACTTGATCTCACTCTCCAGCACTTGACATGACTCTTGAACTCACTCTCCAGCACTTTACTTAGCTCTTGAATTCACTCTGCAGTCTGCAGGACCAGCTAGCACTGATGTGCAGGCCTGACACCGACTCACCCTAAAGCATATGCCTTTTGCAGGCAGGGACCTTGGGCTCCTATAGTGTAGCAAAAATAAAGGTAGTCCCAAAGCTAGCTGTCCACATGGCTACTGCTCCCAGTACCACTTCTTCAGGCTCCGCCAGCCCTCCTGGCTGCAGCTGCCTCTCTCCACTGCCCGTGCCACCACAGTCCACTCCACTGGCTATGCACCCATCCCAACTGCGTAGTTAACCAAACCCAGTGTCAATCCCTCTCAGTCTGCTGGCACCTAGGTTGTGGTCCTGCAAGCTGGAAGATCTTTGTGCCAGTTGAGGCTGAGAGTGTCATTGTCACGTATTCGTGACAGCATGGTGTGAGTTTCATCAGCCATTCGTCATATGTTAGTGAAGGTGCCAGAGTCTGCCACAGATGGGTCTTTTGGAGAATCTGCATGCTATCAGGTTTTGGTCCAGCTGCCTGCACACTGGTTCAAACAGTGGAGACCTCCTACTGCGGATCAATTACCCAGCTACCTCTTTTTTTACCAGGTGTGGCTTTTCTGAGCTCCTGAGGGAGGGAAGATGAGCAATTTAAACTCCCTGGGTGTTCCCGGGAACCCAGACAATTGTTGAAAATAGCATCTGAGCATGATGAGTAAATGAACATTCTGCTGCACTTACATTATTCTGGTCTCTGTCAGCAGTCACCAGCAGGGTTTTTACCTAGGGATTGTTCCAGCATTATCCAGTAGTGCCGTGACCCTACATGTCCTAAAATCTCTCCCTGGTGACACCCACTTACTCTGTGACACCCCTCTAGCAGAAGGCACTACTCCTCCAGAGTCTCACTATTTGTAGTTCTTTGTCTCTATGTAAATTGTTCTCTTTCATCAGGGCCTCAAGAGACAGCTTGTGATAAAATCTTGAAATTACATCTTATTTAGTGAACTACTTGAAAGTGACCACAATTACATAATCTATAACAAAATGATACAATAGTCTTTGCACAGATTTCAATCCTTTCAAATGTCTGGAGTTGTGGCAGAGAGAGAGAGCCTATTACTAAGACAAGAGGGAACCCACCAGGTAGCAGTTTGCCCAAACATAGGGATGATGAAGTGTGAGAGTTTCTTGCTGAAAACATCAGTAAAGCCAAATTGTAAGCCTAGAAAGCCGAGTCAGGCAGGCCATAGACTTTGCAAATTTCTTTCCTGCATCCACGGTAGGCAGTGCTGACAGGGGAATCCCTTCTGCTGTGACTTTGTACTCTGGCGGGGGGGGGGTTGAGCCAGGAGAAGACAGTGGCTATTTCTAGTGGCTATAGTAGCCACTAGCCATAATCACAAGTGAATTCAGCAGGTTGGTTGTACCCAAGTTAATTAATCGATCAGCTTGGTACCAGGGTTTCCAACCTCCCACAGCATTTTTTACTGACAAAACATGAACAATTTACTGGCGGCGCACATTTTTTACTGGCAACCTGAGAAACTACAGAACTCCTATTGAAAACTAACACAGTGAATATTTGAACAGTATAAACATTATTTAGAAACACTGACAATATATATAACAAGGTATTTTACTTGATTTACACTTAAAAATTCAACACAGCATGAAATTATGAGCCCCTGATATTTACTGGCAGTGGTAATAAAATCACTGATTTTTACAAACTGTCAGTAAATTTACTGGCGGTTGGCAACCCTGCTTGGTACATTCAGCCTTCCCATACATGGTTCAAATCTCAGCCGGTACAACCAGCCTGGTGGATTTACCTGCGATTATCGCTGGCCACTGCTATAGCCACTAGTAATAACTACTGTCTTCTCCCAGCAGGGGGGTCGGCAGGAACTGGCCGAGGTTCGAATCCTCTATGGCCGGCCTAACAGCAAAGCATGAGTGCTGATCGTATCGCATACAAGTGCATGTGGGTGTAAGAAAACTCCAATGGACATGGACTTTTATTAAAATAATAAACAGGGTACTCACATATTCCTGGTGCTTTCAGTGCACCAGGCTATATCAGGCAGTAGTGTATAAGATCACTTCCAAAGCCGCACAATCGCTGTCTCCCTGCTGGCCGCTTACTCCTCATAAGGGTCCGGGTGCCCCTTCACCGTCCTCGCCCCTCCCTTGTGTGTGTCGACACAGGGTCACGTGCCTTTTTCAGGGGGAAAACATGTGATCCTGTGTCGATGCGGGTAGGGAGGAGTGAGGATGGTGAAGGCACCTGGACCCTTATGAAGAGAAAGCGGCCAGCAGGAAGATAGCGGTTGTTGGGGGGGGGGCACGTGTGAGGTAGCACTGCCGCTGTCTGAGCACCTTATATTGGATCCCAGGGTCAAGTCACATGTGGAACACTTTATTTCACACTACCCACTGCATTTTATTATATTTGATATTTTATTATTGATATATTATTGTAATTAATTATATATACTTTTTTCCAGTGTCTATCATTGGTTGATGAGCATGTATTTGAGTGTATATATACACACACTAGGATTGGTACACACATTTATTGATTTGTATATTTTACATACATATGGGAATGTGACCAGTGTCCACAGCTCATTTTAATTTGAATTAAATTGAGGTGTGAACACACGTGGTAGCTTCCAAGGCTCTTCTTTGAATTACTTGAATGCCCCGTACACGCGATCGGATTTTCCAAAAACAAATGTCGGATGAGAGCTTGTTGGCGAAAAGTCCGACCGTGTGTATGCTTCATCGAACATTCGTTGTCGGACTTATCGCCAACAAATGTTGGCTAGCAGGTTCTCAAATTTTTGATCGTGTGTACACAAGTCCGTCGGACAAAAGTCCACGCATGCTCGGATTCAAGTACGAGCTGGAGATATAACTAGCATTCGTAATGGAGATATCACGTACGTCTTGTACGTCACTATGTTCGTAATTGTTGGCCAACATTTGTGTGACCGTGTGTATGCAAGACAAGCTGGAGCCAACATCCTTCGAACAAAAATCCACGGTTTTGTTGTCGGAAAGTCTGATTGTGTGTACGGGGCATTAGAAGTATGACTTTATCTAGACTTGACTAGAAACAGCGTGCTGCTCATATTAAGATGTCAGCCAAGACATGCTTTCCTGTTAAGCCGGCAGGAGGCAGTTTGAATTTCGGACGGTTCCTGCTGAACTGCTGCTCACATCAAGATGCCTGCCAAAACCTAGTTGACAAGTGGAACCTGGCGCTAGGGTAGCCCTAGAGGATTGGAGTTCATGCATTTAGGTATAACAAAGAAAAAGTGTTGGACTCCTTGTGATAAGCTACCATGCATGTGGTTTACTAGTTTGGACTAGTAGAAGTACCAGAAAGATACAAAACAATTATTGGGGCACCATCATCCAGAATATACTAAACAAAAACATGACTTCACCATTAACTTTGTTTACATTTTCTTTCAGGATAGTTTTATCACAACATAATATTATGTTAAAAAAAAGTTAACATGTACATATGTCATGCCTCCCAAGAGATACTCCCACCCAGTAGCAACAATTGTTCCCATGTGATTTATCCATATAAATATATAATATGGCTCATGCCATATATAGTGTAACAATTTTTGGACTAAGTAAGGTAAATACTGTACATATACACGCATGGAAATTAGTGCCACATTCAATGTTTCTAAACATGTTCCACAGCTCTGGCATGCTTCCTCAGGAGCAGTGGGAGTCATAGTATCTAAAAACAAAATACAAAACAGAATACATATGACAAAGGAATATACTGTACATATTAATAGATACAGGCATCATAGTGTTTTTTAAGGTCTAAGATATTCAGCGTCCTGCAAGTCATCACAGGACTGGAACACTAAAACTCACCCAAAAGTGAGAGATAGTTCACTTAATCCAAGGCAACACTCAGGTCACCAGAACCCCTCCCCACGGCAGGTAAGGGAGCAGCAAAAGACTGATCTAGTGTAGCTAAAAACTCTAAATCAAAAAGCGAACATACAAAGGGGAGTCCCAATTAATCAGTTTAACCACTTGCCAACCTGCTCACGATAGATCACAACACTGAGGTAAGCATATACTCAGGATCACAGGGTAGAGAGATCATGGTAGCACATACCAAAAAAAGTATGTCAATGGCACTTTTCAACATCAAGTATCTTGAGGTGAAACCAGTGAGATCCTGAAACAAAAAAACATCAGGCCATGTGTCCGTAATTCAGTGGGGACGGAAAGTATTCAGACCCCCTTAAATTTTTCACTCTTTGTTATATTGCAGCCATTTGCTAAAATCATTTAAGTTCATTTTTTTCCCCATTAATGTACACCCAGCACCCCATATTAACAGAAAAACACAGAATTGTTGACATTTTTGCAGATTTATTAAAAAAAAGAAAACCTTCATATCATCTGTCATAGCCCTCCAGATGTCTTTCCTCATTCCACCAACCAATGGGGGCTGACCCCTGTCTGCCCTGTCTGCCCCATTATAATCTAATTCACCCTCCCCCTCCTTGTTTAAATACTCCTATAGACTTTCCCATAAACCTCTCCCCCAGCACAGTAGACCCCCTTCTATTTAGGTGCAAACCATCTTTAGCATATAGGTTGCACCCCAATGAAAGTCAGCCCAGTGCTCTAAAAACCCAAATCCCTCCTCCTTGCACCAAGTCTTTAGCCATGCATTCAGCTCTCTAATCACCCCCCTGCCTTTCCTGTGTTGCACATGGCACAGGCGATATTTCAGAGAATATCACCTTGGAGGTCCTTTCCTTTAACTTGCAGGCTTTATTCTTTAAATTGGTTCTTAAGGAGCCTCCACCTTCCATATATTCTGTCATAGGTTCCAACCCTCCCTGTAATTGATCAACCCGGTTCACCACATGTTGAACCCTGGCACCAGGGAGACAGCAAACTATTCGGTTGAGGTGAACCTGGCAACAAATTATTTTATCAGTCCTTCTGATTATAGAATCCCCTATTACCATGAACTGTCTAGGCCTACCTGCACTCCCCTCACCACCCCTACTAGATGAGCTGCTCTCCCGGCTGTTTGGGGGAGCAGTGACATTGAGGGGTGCCACCTCTGAGCTTGTTAACCCCACATCTTCACCCAACTTGGTAAATCTGTTAGGGTGCTCAAACCCAGGGCTGGCCTTTCTTTTCTGTGAGTCCCTACCACTCCCTCTAACTGTATCTCTCTATGCCCAGTGTTGCAATTTGCTCCTCCAGATCTTTAATGTGAGCTTCCAGAAGGGCAACCTGCTCACATCTGTCGCAGCGGTATCTATCCTGGAGCTGTTGCTTGAAGCAGGTTGATGTGCACACAGGAGCAGCATTGTGCACACCTCAGTTTTAAAGAGGAAATCCCCCGGTATTCAGCCTGTGAAAATGTAGCTCTCTTTCTATATACTCAGCTCAAATTAGGAATGGTAGAACAATAACCTATTAACCACCTAAATACACTTTTATCCCCTTCCTGCCCAGGCCAATTTTCAGATTTCAGTGCTGTCACACTTTGAATGACAATTACTTGCAACACTGTACCCAAATTAAGTTTTTGAAAATATTTTGATACAGACAGAGATTTATTTTGGTGGTATTTAATCACTACTGGGTTTTTAATTCTTTGCTATATAAATAAAAAAATACCAAAAATTTTGAAAAAAAAAAAGACGTTTACATCAAGTCCAACCTATGTGTGTGATTATATGTCAGTATTACATTGTATATCCCTGTATGTTGTGGTCGTTCAGGTGCTTATCTAATAGTTTATTTAAACTATCGATGCTCCCCGCTGGGACCACCGCCTGTGGAAGGGAATTCCACATCCTTGCCGCTCTTATAGTAAAGAAACCTCTACGTAGTTTAAGGTTAAACCTCTTTTCTTCTAATTTTAATAAGTGTCCACGTGTCTTGTTAAACTCCCTTCCGCGAAAAAGTTTTATCCCTATTGTGGGGTCACCAGTACGGTATTTATAAATTGAAATCATATCCCTTCTCAAGCATCTCTTCTCCAGAGAGAATAAGTTCAGTGCTCGTAACCTTTTCCTCATAACTAATACCCTTCAGACCCTTTATTAGCTTAGTTGCCCTTCTTTGTACTCGCTCCATTTCCAGTACATCCTTCCTGAGGACTGGCGCCCAGAACTGGACAGCATACTCTAGGCCAGAGTCTTGTAGAGCGGGAGAATTATCGTTTTATCTCTAGAGTTGATCCCCTTTTTAATGCATGCCAATATTCTGTTTGCTTTGTTAGCAGCAGCTTGGCATTGCATACCCTTGCTGAGCCTGTCATCTACTAGGACCCCCAGGTCTTTTCCATCCTAGATTCCCTCAGAGGTCCCCCCCCCCACGTGTATAGATTGCATTCATATTTTTGTCACCCAAATGCATTATTTTACATTTTTCTACATTAAACCTCTTTTGTCATGTAGTCCCACCCCATTAATTTGTTCAGATCTTTTTGCAAGGTTTCCATATCCTGCAGAGAAGTTATTGCAGATACAAAATGCTCTGTTTCAAATACCCATATATGCATTGACATATCTCCTTAGACCCACAGAAGTTAAATCTAACACAATTTTACTTCAGATAAGTGCAGTACAGAGGATATTTTTCTAGTCTTTTGAAGTGTAAGAAGACAATGACTTTTTATAATTTCTTCCTGTGCTGACTAACACTGAATGAGGGAACACAGAAAAAGCAGGGATGGTCTAGCTAGGACAGAACTAACTAAATTGCACTAGTGTTTTCTTAGCTCTTCCTCAGAAACAGAAAACCTTCATATGCACAAACACCATTTCATGCCTTTTGGAGGAACACTTCACTCCAGAGCCAATTTATTAAGTACAGGTACACTTTTGTAATTTTAGAGCACCCCCTAAGGCTCCTTAATGCAAGTGTAAAGGGATCTCCCACCCTGCACAGCCAGGAACACAGCATCTTCACAGCACACATGAGTCAAAGAACAGTCCAGTGCTTTGTTTTATGTTTTATTGAGGGGAATAAAATTGGTTAGGGCTTGGGGTATTATGGGATATCTTCACAACTCTTGATTGCAGTAATACAATTCTCAGGACCAGCTGGCACAATGTAGGGTGAACGTACAAAAGGGCTCAGTCAGATTCATAGTAAAAGCTCTTTACAGGCAGAGACCGCCGGCCCCTTGTTTTTTTTAGCAAAGTCCTAGTGCCCAGCTGTCCTCCTGTGGCTACTGATCCCAGTACCACCTCCTCAGGCATTGCCAATCCACCTGGCTGCAGATGCTCCCTTCTCCAGGACTCTTAGCTACATTTCCACAGTCCTCCCAGACTGGCTCTGTATCCATCCCAGACTGCTCTCTCACAGTTTTCTCAGGCATGCCTCTCAGTCCTCTCCCGACTGTAACACTCACCAGCCCACCTGGCTGCCTTCCTCCCTGGATATTTGCAGTGTTCTTCTGCTGTCCTTCTCCTGTTCCCATGCCTCTGGTCAGGACACCTGTGTGTCATGAAGAGGGTCCCTTCCACACCCGAGCCCAGGCCTGAGGTCACCCCCCCACCCCCAGACTAGGGGGCTACCCTCAAGGGCCACCAACAGCCAAACACTCCATCTCCAGATTCCACCCAAACTCCACTGCCTCAGCTGGGCTGACCCTGAGTATTTGAGGGGGCCTGTCCCCTGCCAACCCATCTGTTGGAGATTGGTCGGGGGCCCTCAGAATACTCCAGACAGCTCTTCCACTCCCATTCTTCTGGTAGTTTCCAGCAAGTTCCAGAAGTAGGGGGAGGTCTCAGGGATGCTGCCTGTGAGTCATCCAGCCCTCCCTGAGTCACTCTGACCCAGATAAACAACACGGGCTTGGCTGCCAGCCAAGCCTGAACAATTTTCCTACACTACAGAAAAAAAATATAAATAAATAAAAACTTTCATTATCCATTCCCAACTCTCACATTCACCTCTATAGGGCGTGTAGTGAGAAAGAAAATGTTAAATTGGCACTGCATGGCTCGGAAGAAAGACAGGCAGTGTAGATGGGGGCTGTGCTGTGTTTGAGGTCTGAAATTTGCAATACTACCTAATGGCAATGGGTATTGGAACTGCTTTGAGAATTTGCTTATTTAAAGGATCAAGCTGTACTTTGATGCATTTCAAAATGCATTGAGGAAAGACAGCTGTAAAGTCATATTGTGATATTTTATCACATAAGTTATATTGTGTGCTTGGTATTGAAAGACAGGAAACGGGAGACATGCTTGGTGTATCCAAACTGTATTTTCAGCATCTAACAGAAAATGGCTCCAGTCCCATCCCTAACTAGCAACTATTATTGACATAGTACACACACTGTTATGGTCCCTTGATATATACCACATTATGGTATGTCTTGATTCTTTCAAAAGCATATACAAATAAGAAAACTGTTATAGTGTAAATAGTATTCACATTATTTTGCACTATTTTGTATGTGTAATTTAGTTTTTTTTTTAAGTTTATTAGTCTGTGTGCACATAAAATTAAGGAAACAGGGTACAGATGGGTCCAATACATTTACAATTACATGCTGCAAAGCATAATGGTGGACAAAAGACAGATATCAGAATAAACGTTTCAAAACAAATCACATGTGCATGTATGCAAGCACCCCACTGTCGATTGGTAAAAAATTTGGGCCTTGGCGCAGGTCTAGATGTAGCACATTCTCTTGCTCATGCAACTGGGCCTACTATAAATCCACCAGAGTCAGTATGGAGGTAACCGTCAGTCTCCATTGCAGTTTTCATACTTGAGGTAGAGGAGGAAAGTTGGATATACAGAAATGAGAGGGGTCAGCAAGAGAAGAGATAAGTAAGGGAAGGTAAGAAAGAGAGAGAAAAGAGGGAGGAAAAAATGGGTATGTTTCCCTTTCAAGAGGGTCTTTGTGGTTCGCTAGTTTTGGCGCCCAAGCACAAGGCCATACCCCTGCTCCAGCCTTGCTAGAACACAATCCCACCTGCTAAGGCCGATCCCTCCTCCATCTTTTGCCCTGCTCCTTGCCATAAGCCTCTTTACAACATTCCTGGCCATAAACCTTTATATCTCAAAAAAAAAAAAGTCCACATGAAGGTTTGCTTCACTGCACTTTACTGGTGTTGTTCAGGTAATGGCAAGATAGTCACATCACAAGGATATCAATTCTGGAGTCACATAGTTACATAGTTAGTCAGGTCGAAAAAAGACACAAGTTCATCTAGTTCAACCATAAAAATAAATAAAAAATAAAATAAATAAAAAATAATATCAAACAATCCCGTGTACCCAATCCTATACCCACAGTTGATCCAGAGGAAAGCAAAAACCCCCCAGAAAAACATGATCCAATTTGCTACAGTAGGGGAAAAAAAATTTTCCTGACCCCCGAGAGGCAATCAGATTTTCCCTGGATCAACTTTATCTATAAATGTCAGTACCCAGTTATATTGTGTGCTTTTAAGAAATAATCCAGGCCTTTCTTAAAACAATCTACTGAGCTGGCCAGTACCACCTCTGGAGGGAGTCTATTCCACATTTTCACAGCTCTCACTGTGAAGAAACCTTTCCGGATTTGGAGATGAAATCTCTTTTCCTCTAGGCGTAAAGAGTTCCCCCTGGTCCTCTGTGTTGACTGTAAAGTGAATAACTCAACACAAGTTCACTATTTGGACCCCTTATTTATTTGTACATGTTGGTCATATCCCCCCTTAATTTCCTCTTCTCAAGAGAGAATAAATTCAGTTCCTCTAATCTTTTCTCATAGCTTAGTTTGTCCATGCCTCTTATCAGTTTGGTTGCCCTTCTCTGCACTTTTTCCAATTCCCTGATATCCTTTTTGAGAACTGTTTCCCAAAACTGAACTGCATATTCCAGATGAGGTCTTACTAATGATTTGTACAGGGGCAAAATAATATCGCTCTCTCTGGAGTCCATACCTCTCTTAATACAAGAAAGGACTTTGCTCGCTTTGGGAATCACAGCTTGGCATTGCATGTTATTATTGAGCTTATGATCTACCAAAACCCCCAGATCCTTCTCCACTAGGAAATCCCACAAGTTGTACTCCCCCTTGTATGTATGATGCATTCATATTCTTAGCACCCAAGTGCATAACTTTACATTTATCAACATTAAACCTCATCTGCCACATAGTCGCCCAATTAGTGCATTGAAGTCGGCTTGTAAATTGGAGACATCCTGTAAGGACGTTATTCCACTGCATAGTTTGTTGTCATCTGCAAAGACTGAAATGATACTTTTAATCCCAGACGCAATATCATTTATAAAGATTTTAAAAAGTTAAGGTCTCAACACTGAACCTTGGCGTACACCACTGAAAACCTTAGACCATCCAGAGTAAGAATCATTAACCACTACTCTCTGAATTCTGTATTTTAGCCAGTTTTCTATCCATTTACAAACTGATCTTTCCAAGCCTGTAGACTTTACCTTACACATTAGCCGTGTGTGGGGAACTGTATCGACTGCTTTTGCAAAATCGAAGTATACCACATCCACAGCCACCCCCCAGACCAAGGTATTACTTACCGTTTCATAAAAAGAAATCAGATTTGTTTGACAACTTCTGTCTTTTGTGAACTCATGCTGACTCTTGCTGACTCTTGACATCAGCCCGTCTGCAGGGGAACCCCCCTGTCCAAATGGTATTGAAATTAAAAGCAATACAAAAACCATGGTTACACCAAAACCAAGCTGAATGGTTCAGGGAAATGGACCAGAATAGATCCACTTACTGCAAGAGGGTTCCCTACCACAGAAAAAGGAGGGTCCGCTAATCCATCATCAGGATTCGCCTTCCACTTATATATAGAGTAGAACTCCGGAGTGTGGTCCAGGAAAAAGAAAAAAAAAAAAAGGGGGGGGCGGGGTGATGAAAGGAGTGCAATCAGAGGCCCAAGCCCAGTGGCATCATACAGTGGCCTTCAGGAGCGAAAGCTCTTATAGGACATGAGAGGTAACCCCCCAGAAGATGCTAGAACACAATCCCACCTGCTAAGGCCGATCCCATCTCCATCTTGTGCTCTGCTCCTTGCCATAGGCCTCTTCACAACATTCCTGACCATAAATCTTTATATCTCAAATAAGAAATGTCCAAATAAGGGTTAGGTTTACTGGTGTTGTTCAGGGAATGGGAAGATAGTGACATCACAAGGATATACATTCAGGAGTCACTTGACATAAACAGTCAATCACATAACATGGACAATCTGCAGTAATCACAAGTGAAAGCATGTGCAGCACCTCACAGCCATCTCCCTCTAGTCTGTTCTCTGCCCAGGGACATCAGAACTCACAGGACTGTGTTGTCTGTAGATCCCTTCTTGCTGAATACCCCTTTCCTGGGAATGCTCTGGGGAAGCAGCCTCATACAGGGATCTACAGCCTGGCCTAAAAAAAGGACTTTTGCAATTCGCCCTAGCCCACACCACCTTAAGGGACAGAATGTCTACGGCTCCTCCTGCATACAGGTCCACTCCACCCAGCCTCCTGCCGTGTCCAGAGCACATGTGTGTTTGTTACATGCTCAAAGTTGTGGAGTGTTTTGCGCTCATGCCCCAAGACTGTGTACATTACTCCCTGCCTAGCTTATATGTGGGTGTTGACTTACCCCTGACATCACTGTGAGGGGGGCTCTACCTAAAAGGGGCCTAACACTTATGCCCCTTACAAACGGCGTGTACACCGTGTGTAGGCTCCATCTGACTTTTTCCATTAGATTTTCCGACACACAAAGTTTGAGAGCAGGCTATAAAATTTTCCGACAACAAAATCCGATCGCGTCAATTCCAACCGTGTATGGCCAGTTCCGACGCACAAAGTGCCACGCATGCTCAGAAGAAATTCCGAGACGGAACAGCTCGGTCTGGTAAACTTAGCGTTCGGAATGGATACAGCACTTTCGTCACGCTGCAATGTCAAAAATTGTTTAATACAGCGCACTCTCTTCTTCTTTATAATGTGAGAAGAATGAAGTAGTTTTGCTGCTCATATTCACACAGACTTCTCACAAACCTCTTTCTTTATTATTTAGCGGGATACCCTCAATAGATTTTGATTTGTCACATCTGACCAAATTTCTTTTTTGTTGTTTTATTTTTGTTTTGCATTTTTTTCAAGGCTGTTTTTCTTTTTTTTGGGTTTGTATTTTTTTCAAGGCTGTTTTTATTTTGTGTTTTTTTGGGTTTTACTCCAGAATATTTGTGTGTGTGTTTTGTGTGTCAAGTTACCACAACACCATTGATATCTTGTATTATTTAATCTCAAGGAGATTGTTTGGTGTTGGTGTCTCTTGTTAATTTCACATTGTATTTTTGAAATGTACCTGCATCCTCACAAACAAACTGTCCTTTTTGAAGGAAAACACACATAGGCGAGTCTAATTGAAACAAAAATTCCTTTATTAAGGGCTCAGAACCAAACAAAGAGGGAGGCAACGCTGGAGAAACAGCTGAAATTGGTGAAGCCTTTGGCCCCTAGGGCAGACATCAATTATTTTACTGCAAAATTAGTGGCCTGAGGAGTCCATATCTAAGGGAGCGCAGTCTGGTCCAGAAGTCCCAGAGATCTGGAAAGCAGCAGATGACATCTGTGTCCCCAGGCTGTGGTCATACAAGAGCCTGCATCTTTTGCCAGACCAGACTGAACCCAGGGTCATCACTCTCTGGTCTTCCTTCCACGCTTCCTTCCACGATGTGGCTGTGGTGGTGGAGTTGTGGCAGGAGGAGGAGGGGGATGGGCCAACTCACTCAGGTGGGTATTGGGTGTGATTTCGCCACTCAGCCCCTTACTTAGGACTTTATACAGAAGGTCCTCACACAGCTTGCGTTGACCCTCCTGCATGCCCTTCAGTTTGGTGGCAGCCATGCAGGCAAAGGCCTCTTCAGGAGTGGGGGTGGCTCTGAGGGACGCAGAAGCCTCCTGAATCAGCCTGAGTGCTTAATCCTGAACGTGACTCCCCTTCCTCTGTCTTTTGTATGGAAGGCGGAGGGGAGGGACCTGTGATTCGGTCAGGATCCGACTGGTCCCAGGCTTCTCCTGGGCTGCCACTTAGCCCCACCTCCTCCTGGCTGCCACATTCCACAGCCCCCTCCTGTGTGCCACATTCCAGGGCCTCGTCCTGGCTGAGGTCTTCCTGTGTATGAAAAAGGGACATAGTTTTAGTTTTTTCTTCATCAATCACACACAATTTTCATCTCATGACTGTTGCAAATTGAATGTTAACAAATATAACAGATTATCATTCTGAGTCCAGCATTTTTCATTCTTGTCCCAATTATTTTAGAAAACTACTGTCTATTGATATGTAAAAAACTTTATTAAGTCAGCAATTAGTGATCAATAATAACATCTAGTAAACATCATTTCTTTATTGACCAGAAATCTGTAGAAGAATGCTATACCTGGCTCAAGCTGGGCTCCTCCACTTCTTCCTGGCTGGAAGTCCCAGGCTGGACATCGGAAGCCTCAGCTGGGGTGGAAGATAGGGTGGAAGGAAGAGTGGAGAGGGATTACCTGACTCCAGTCTGGTCTGACAGAAGTTGCAGTCTCTCATAGTCCCACAGCCTGGGGACATAAACGTCATCTGCTGCAGCTCCGGATCTCTGGGATTCCGTGACCTTCTTGCGCTCCATTAGATAAGTGCTCCTCAGGCCACCAATTTTGGCTTTTAAATAGGGGATGTTTGCTGTGGGGACCCCTAGCTTCACCAACTCCAGCAGTTTCTCCAGTGCTGCCTGCCTCTTTTGTTTATGATTATAATGTGGATGTTTCACCTGCCACAGACAGGGCAGCTCCCTGTATTTGTCTATGAACAGGGGGAGGAAATTGTGGTCATTGAAGCCATCCATTTTATCTGCAAGACACAACACAAGACAAACCCTAATGTCAGGCGAAACTCTCCTAATCTTGTTACAATATAGGCCTCAATTTAGAAGCAGTAAAGGGCCAAGTTTAGATCTTACCTTCGTTATCACGATCGATGCCTCTGATGCTCCTTTCTCCGCTCACAGATCGTACGTACTACGCACACGTGTTACGCTTTTTAGACACTGCGCATGCGTGTAACTCCGCCCGCCCCTGACGTTCTTTCTAGTCTATTCCCCGCCCCTTCTCATTCGGTGCAGTGGGGAAGAGCACATGGCGGAGACACAACAGGTGCGTGCTAATTACAGCAACGAGGAGGAGGAGGAGGAAAGCCCGGAGCCGGAAACGTCCCGATCCAGAAGGAGACGATTTAAGGCATCAAATAGGTCCTTTGGGGAGATGTTGGAGATGGTCGACATACTGAAGAGGGCCGACTATGACGGGAAGTATGGACCTTACCCCAACCCCAATGTCAGAAAGACCAAGATCATGGCGAAAGTAGTCAAGAGTCTGCACCGGAATTTCAGGGTACAACGATCCAAGGATCAGCTCAGGAAGCGGTGGTCGGACCTCAAATTAACGGAGCATGAGCAGTACAGAAAGATCCGGAGAGTGCTGCAAAAAAGTAAGTAGTTGTCCTGTGTTCCTATTCTTTATGTTTCTTACGTTCGTGCTGCTCCATGTGCTTTTCTTAACTGTTATCCAGTTTTAAAAGGCAACTTTCATGTTCATGGGCACATTATTCGTTCGTATAAAACATTGTTCGTTTGGCCATATGCATTTGCCAACATTTTTAATGGCCTACTTGTGTGAAAATAATTAGTTTGTCTAGATGGGTTTGTAACTAGAATGAAATGCAAATTAGATTCTGTGTAAGGAGAGGACACTCAGCAGTTTTCACATCTGGACGCTGGAGCACTAGTGTGGGACACAAGAACACCCTCTTTATTAGGGGGTCCCACACACGTGCTCCAGTCTATACTATAGGGGTGTCTCCTTCTGTGAAGCTTGTACAAGACAGGTAAAGTATTGAAGCTTGACAAAGGACAAGAAAAATGCAACATCTTGGAACGCTGCCAAAACAGACAATTGTACCCCACTTCCAAGCAATGTTTCATATTTATAGTTCTGCCATCAAATATCTGTGTGCTAAGTATACCTTTTTTTTTTTTTACATAGGGGATAAAAGACTCGGAGGACACCCCTCATCCTAGGAGACCAGAGACCCCCCACCTCTGGAAGAAGGTGAAGTCCACCCAAGACAAGCAGAGCAAGAGGAGGAAGACGTGGTGGAAATTGGTACCATAACAGGTGAATATCTGCGACCACAGGCTCAGGTAAGAGATGGATGCCGGCATATTTATAATACATGTTGTTTTTTGGTTTCTATCTTTGTAGGTGATCGTGATGATGTGGATCCAGATCCTTTCACCTCGGAAAGTGCACAGATCCTGATCAGGGAGATCATGGGTGTAATAGGGACTTGGAAAACATCCAGAAAAACATCAATGATGTTCAGCAAATAATGAAGAACATCATTGATGTTTTAGGGAGAGTTTAAAACCCCTTCAAATCCCTTTGGATTTTGGTGTGCTAAAAATAATTGACATTATTTGGATACATTTTAGAAAAGCCAAATTTTGAAGAGGCACACAGTGTGTCAACATGTGCTATCTGCCATCACGGGAGATCAATGGATGCGTTTTGAGGGTGCAACCTCTTCCTCAATAATAAGGAGGGGGGGAAGGGGGGAAGGGAGAGGTGTGGGAGATCTACTCCTGGTTGAGGCACTGAAAAGTGTTTGAATCACTCCTAATAAAGTGCAAACGTGCTGGTGAAGTTCAAAAGAAGTCCTTATTGTGTAATACACTTGTTGTCAAATTCATTTAAACTCTTATTGGTATAGTATCTTGGCATATGTCTTGTGCAGTATCTTGGTGCATGTGATGTTGTGATTATAATCCTTCAATAGTTTTAAAATCCTTGCTCTGAAAGTGCAGCCACTCACCGGATCACTTCACCCCTACAGGGGTATCAGGCAGTTACAGTTTTGCGCCACTGTACGGCGATCACTGGCGGGCTCGGGATCGAGGTGTATCATATGTAAAGAGAGAAGGAGTACCCATAGCGTGAAATCTTTTTTAAAAGGATTTATTGAACAAATGGAGAGGTACTCACAATTTCACAGTGTAAATCAAGCGAAGTAGTAAAAACGTCACAGTTAGCCTTCAGCGCTGGTAAAGTAGGTAATGTTGGGAAGCACAGATTAGGCCACGCCCTACGCTCCCGTAGACGTCCTAACGACGAAACGCATAGGGCGTGGCCTAATCTGTGCTTCCCAACATTACCTACTTTACCAGCGCTGAAGGCTAACTGTGACGTTTTTACTACTTCGCTTGATTTACACTGTGAAATTGTGAGTACCTCTCCATTTGTTCAATAAATCCTTTTAAAAAAACGATTTTACGCTATGGGCACTCCTTCTCTCTTTACATATGATACACCACGATCCCGAGCCCGCCAGTGATCACCGTACAGTGGCGCAAAACTATAACTGCCTGATACCCCTGTAGGGGTGAAGTGATCCGGTGAGTGGCTGCACTTTCAGAGCAAGGATTTTAAAACTATTGAAGGATTATAATCACAACATCACATGCACCAAGATACTGCACAAGACATATGCCAAGATACTATACCAATAAGAGTTTAAATGAATTTGACAACAAGTGTATTACACAATAAGGACTTCTTTTGAACTTCACCAGCACGTTTGCACTTTATTAGGAGTGATTCAAACACTTTTCAGTGCCTCAACCAGGAGTAGATCTCCCACACCTCTCCCTTCCCCCCTTCCCCCCTTCCCCTCCCCACCTTCACCCCCTCCTTCCCCCTCCCCCCTCCCCCCCCTCCCTCCCCCTCCCCCCACACTTAACGTCCTTTGGAATACTAACCAGCAACACCATGCATGGGATTTGATATCACCAATATTTTTTAGATATTTACAGCTTGCGTATCATTTATAATTGTACAATATTTACCAATATTTTAAGTATATCACTATCTGATACCTGCACGTTTTTGTTTACACCTAGGAATTTATATTTATATGCCTTATATTTACATGCCTTGGTTTAGAAACCTACACGCAGGTAGGGTATTATTCAATTAAAGGAACAGCGCCAGACCCTTCTATTCGGAAATTTGTGTGCATCTTCAAAATTTGGCTTTTCCTGGGGTGACTTCACCCCATCTGAACGCAATATCAAACACAGTTTGTAAATACTCATGTCTGATATTGCCTTCAAGTTCTACCAAATGTGAACTTTGTAAGTTCAAGATTTGTGTCTTTCTTGTTGTTTTTAAACATGCCTGTTTTATCTTAAATGGACATTTCTAGTTTTTCTAATGTGACCCCAAAAATTGTTATACAACAAACATGTTGGTTTGTTTTAAAAACCTTTTGTAAATGCACATGTGATTGTGCTGGTATTAAAAAGATTGATAATTAAGATTGTGTGGATTATTGTCTCAAAGCTCCAAGACTTTTGTGGTGCTCTAATTGGTGTTTTCTGTGACAATGGGTGTTATTTCCTGAGGGCAAATCCACTTTGCACTACAAATGCAGTTTCAAGTGCACTTGTAGTGCAAAGTGTCTTTGCCTTTAGTAAATAACACCCAACAGTGCTTTGTAAGGTTACACAATCACGCTATTTTCAGGACACACCACATTTCTGTCAGGGTCAGCTAAAACAAACACAAGCAGTAAATGTCACCAAAGATTTGAGTATTTTTATTTTTTTTTTAATTTGAAAAAGGTTTTACACATTGTCTGGCATATTGATAGCTCCCCTACCCGCAAAGAATTCAAGGTATCTTAGCCAGACATCACGGGCACTCGGGGGGGCAAGCCAGGATGGCCACTTTCAAGCGCCGTCAGGGTTGGTTCATTTTGAATTGCAGCCTCAGGCCCAACTGAGCCAGCATAGTTGGCAGAATGTTGCCATAAAAAGTTGTGTAGAACACAGCACACCAGGATAATATGATTCAGTTTATACTCCGCCATATGTATGGGTGTAAGAAATAGGTGGAACCGGCTGGCCATGATTCCAATTGTGTTCTCCACCACTCTTCTGGCTCTGGCCAGCCAGTAATTAAAAACCCTCTGGTCCGGGGTGAGGGTCCTCATCAGGAATGGGTGAATAAGATGGTCCCCCAGCGCAAATGCTTCATCCGCAACGAAGACAAATGGGAGTCCTTCCACATTGTCTTCTGGAGGTGGCAAGTCCAAGCTGCCATTCTGGAGATGCCTGTAGAACTCCGTCTGGGCGATGACTCCACCATTGGACATCCGGCCATTCTTCCCCACATCCACATACAGGAACTCATAAGTAGCCGACACCACCGCCAACATCACAATACTATTGAACCCCTTATAATTATAATAGTACGACCCCGAGTTGGGTGGTGAGACGATGTGGACGTGTTTCCCTTCAATTGCCCCTCTGCAGTTAGGAAAGTCCCACCGCTGGGCAAAGTGGGAGGCCACAGTCTGCCATTCCTGTGGCGTGGAAGGAAACTGTGGAGTCCAAACAAAAAAAAAATAGTCATTTTGCACATAAACAGGGAAAGCAGATTAGACACAAACATTCTTGGCCAACATCAAGATAACATTTATTTGAAGGAGTTTTTAAAGACCAAAGTATAAGGTACACCTATCAGATTCCCCCTCCCCCCTCTCATGGGTCATTTCTAACATTATAGGGGGGGGCTCTTGGACAGGTAACCCTCTCCACTTCATTGAGAGATGAATGCCTAAATAATGTGTATTACTTTGAACAGCCCCTCCTTAGTTACACTATTGGCAGCCCACTGGACAGGTAAGAAGTGTCATAAGACAAAGATACAAATACACATTGTACACATTTTAGCATATTTGGACATTCTGCTATTACCTATCAAGATAATAATAGGATACAAAAACTTTAAACAGTACCATTTGAAAGTATACAGGCAGGTCCTTGCACTACATGCTTTGGGGAATTCATCCATACAGTTGAGCACAAAAGAGTTGGGTATAGTGTGTGTGGGTTTGGCTAAGTCAGCAGATAGATGATTGAGGATAGATAGAGAATTGGTATCAGCTGACTTAGCAGTTGGGGGGAGGGAGGGTTAAAAATGATTTGGGGACCCCAAAAAAAAGCCTCTGGAACTCTGCATGAATTTTAAGCACCAATGACATTTCAAAACATTTTAGGCGGTATTTAGGGTAAAGCACTACTATGGAGCTGATAAAATACATTTTTAAGTGACTACATGAGGTGAATATAGGGCCAGGAGAGCATGCTGGGGAGGTAAGTGAAGGCAAATATGTAGGAAGGAGAAAAAAAATAATTACATAAAAATCCAGCATGCATGAGGACAAAGGGGACATTCACAGCATATTCCAATCATGGTAATTAGGGAATGAGGAAAGAAATACAATATATTATCAAACATTCTATACAATAAAATGTGATGTTAAAGGATAAAAATCTTACCTTAATATACTCCTTCTGGCAGAACAGGTCTCTGGGATAATGATCCCCAGAGCCTGGGGGGAGATGCCTGTCGAGAACTTCAAGCCCTGCAGGCTTCTCCACGTCGCCAAGTACCGCAGGGTGGCGACGAGCCTCTGCTCCGGAGTGATGGCTTGCCTCATGCAGGTATCCTGCCTGCTGATATAGGGGGTCAGCGAAGCCAACAAACGGTGAAATACGGGGTCCGTCATCCAGGGAAAGTTTCTTGAAATCATCAGGATTATTCTTACGGATCTAACGGAGCAAAGGCATATGACAGAACTGGTCACGCTAAAGCAACCAATTCTTGGTCCATGAACTCCTCCCCACCCTGTTCATGGACTGGGCTTGTGTCAAGGTAAGGACCCCAACACCAAGCCCCCGCACAGCACGAACTCTAAGAGGAGTACGTATACGCAACATGGCTAGAAAACGGTCGGCCGCTCAGAACGAAGTAACAGAACGAACTGAAGAACAGCAAGGCCTGTGAAGAGCGACCTGAAAAACAGTAACGAACGAACAAGAACACAATGACAAAGTCACGCGTAGCTTGCTGCATGCACTGAAGAGCAGATACAAACCCACAGGCACAAACTGAACAGCAGAAAACGATCTGAAAACCACAAGTCTGATAGAGCGCGAATCGTCTCTCACCAAACTTTTACTAACACGAGATTAGCAAAAGGAGCCCAAAGGGTGCCGCACTTGGTTCTGAAATGACCTTTTCTAGTCTTGTCGTACGTGGTGTACATCACCGCGTTCTTGGCGATCGGAAATTCCGACAACTTTGTGCGACAGTGTGTATGCAAAACAAGTTTGAGCCGACATCCGTCGGAAAAAATCCATGGATTTTGTTGTCGGAATGTCCGATCAATGTCCGATCGTGTGTACGGGGCATTAGTGTCACTATCTACTCAGGTCCAGGGTACCGTGGAATTCTTAGCAAAGACCAGAAGTCCTGTAGTCTAGGAAAGCCCAAAAAAATATGTAGGAGTGTGATTTTTGTGTCTTGGCACCGCTAACAGAGAGGTAATACCTGAGGGTATATTTGATGTAATAGCTGCTGGGTTTATACCACCGTATGTTAGGACTGAGTTACTGGATACTGGATGCAAGGCAAGGGAAACAGCAAGATCAAGAGTAATACAGAGTCAGGCAGCAGCAGGACAAACAGGGTACAAGCAGGAGCAGCTAAAACACAGAGGCAAGGAGCAGTAGCAATGGTGGAACTTAAAATGTCACTAAACCCAAGACCCTGCATTCACTATATCTGTTCTCCCACAGTGCACTGCTAAATACCTATTTTTCATTAGCAGTTAGCACAGTCCTGTGACTTCTATGAGTGTCTGGTTAAAGCTTGTAGGAGGAGTTTTCATTCTCCTCTAATTGCCCAATAAGAATGCAGGACCCCTGTCCCTCTGTCTGGACAGTGCTGATTGGCCTGTGCATATCACATGCACTTTCCCAAGAAAAAAAACAAAAAAAACTCTCTAGCAATACACACCAAACAGAGCATGTGCAGCCTGTCCCCTGGCTCTGTAGATATCAGGTGATTTTTTTGAGACAGTGGAAAAAGGAGATGATCAGAGGAGGCTGGATCGAAAAGCCTATTTGCACAATGCAGAGAATTAACCCCTTAGGTTCCACAGTGAGTATAACAAGCATGCTTTACTGCATTTACAGACTGATTTTACTGTTGTGGGTTTAGTAACACTTTAAGTACCCTCCTAGCGGATGTGCCCAGGTGGAGCTGATCGCTGCAACCTGCTAGCTGCTGGGAAAGACCTGCTGGTGGACACTAAAATTGCAGCTTTCTGCCCAGAGCACCACAGTGCCACCAGCAGGTGAAATTGGTCTTAACACCGTGTCAATAATTTGTATCCGTTCTCTTGATATGAGGTGGCCAAAGTCTGTTTGGGCTTGGGAGAATGTTGTCTGCAGTGGGATCCTGGCGATGCTTTCCTGTGATAATTGTAGAATATAGTAGAGACAAATGTCACATAGGGGTTTGGCCTAGGCATGTTAGTGCTAGGGTGTGGAGTGCTAGGGTAGATTCTTGAGATCCGTTGGTTTAGGATTTGAGGTTTATATGTCACATGAAATCCAGGTCAGGCACATAGGCAGTCAGTAGCCTGTTCTGCAGATCCCAGAACAGTGATCATAGCTAGAGGCTAGTGACAAGGTGGCCATCTGGAAAAGAAGAAGGCATGCAATCAGAAGCCCAACCCCTGCAGCACCATACAGTGGCCCTCAGGAGCTTTCGCTCCTGGAGGACATGGGAGATAACCCCCAAAAGGTACATGTCAAGGCTCCAAGAGTAGAGGCTATGAACCGGCCAGGTTCAGGTGGCGAGGTCTGCGATATAACTAAAGGAAAGGGTATAGTCAGTTCAGTAGAATCAAGTTTT
Source organism: Lithobates clamitans (assembly GCA_037952925.1). Lineage (NCBI taxonomy): Eukaryota > Metazoa > Chordata > Amphibia > Anura > Ranidae > Lithobates > Lithobates clamitans. The sequence goes on along the minus strand of JBBGZY010000108.1, from coordinate 5,423,320 downwards.
GCAAGGGTATCTTCCATTCTTTAAATCTCAATTTTGTGTAGCCAAACACTTAGCAGGGGAGCAATAGGTTTCTTCCAGAAAAGCAGGATGCAGGTCCTGTCTGCATTAAGTAACTGAATCGTAAGTGACCTTTTATAACATTTGGATGACATGGGAGTTAAATGAAGCAGATAGGCTGCTGGGTCGTCTCTCAATTGAACATTAGTGAGTTTGAATATGAGGCCACGAACTCTAACCCAGAATGGTTTCAGAACTGGGCAACTCCAGAACATATGGAGAAATGTGCCCTCAGTGTCATGGTTATGCAATAGAGTTTGTTGATCAGCATACCTGTTTCCATGTGTTCATCTCTAGAGACCAGCTGACCCTCACCTGACTGCTTTTGTAACCTCTCCTCTAAGCATGGCCCCACCCCAGGCCCTATCAGGGAACCCTATATTAACCTGTGCACCGCAAGCCAACAGTGCTGATCAACCATTGTGTGTTAGCCTCTGTGTGTACTTGCTGTGTTTCCTACATCTGATTCCTGTTACCGACTTTGGCCTGTTCTTAACTATTCCTGTCTGCTCGTGACCCTGACCTTTGGCGTGTTCCCGACCATCCCTGTTTGCCTGTGACCCTGAACCTTGGCTTTTACTCTGTTGTCCTTGTCTGCTTGTGGCCCCGACCTTGGCTTGTCCCTTACTTTCCCTGCTGCCTCCTTCCTCTTCTCCTTTAGTCTACCGTGAGCGTGAGCTGTGAGACCCTGGGGGCCGCGACCTGGAGCCAGACTGCAGCGTAGTCCATTCTTACCATTAAAGGCTCTGGTGAACACCTGCTGGCTCTTAGACTCCGCGCCCTGGGGAATCTATGCTCTAGCTCCCAGTGGGATCTTGTCAGTAGACCTGCTTCCTGAACCTCCCAGGGTTCAATCCGCAGCAGTCAGCTGTAGGGTCCACTACCTTGCGGTGCACTCCTGATCCCAACAGTGTGCATCTGTCACCTGGATACAGGTGACCTGACACTCAGGCTGGGAACAGTGCCATCAAAGGGTCGGTGTGTTCGTAAAAATTTTGTGTAAGAATTTGAAACCTGTTTCTTGTATAGAGCTGGCAAGAGAAGGGGTGTGAGCAAAAGGTATCATGCATGTCTTCTGTTCTTCCAAATGTCTGATGCCCAAGTCATCATAGATTCCCACTTCGCAATGTAGGGTGGATCTACATGATCCGGAAGGCTGAAAGGTAGCTTATATGATAGGGATTTTCTAGCTTTTTGAGTATACCAGTCCAGGAGTACAGTCAAATGAATGGCTTCTTCGTACTAGATGGGATCTGGAAACCCAATTCTGCCTTTAGGTTTTGGTAGGGTCAAGAAAGTTCTATTAAACCTAGCCCTTGTCCCCGCCCATATGTATAATTAATCTTACAACTTTTACATTTAGACGATCAAAGGAAGCCATAGTATTAGCAAAAATACTCTGCAACCCGAATGAATGTACCGTATATGAAATTCATCCAACAGATCTTTTATATGTGATGCCCTCCAGTTTTTTATCAATCAGTAAAAGACTTTAATTCACCAGTTAAAGTAGGTGCCACAACAGGACCAAAAGTTATAGGCAAATTAAAGCCCTCAACTGCCAAATTGGCAATTGCCAAAATATTTTATAAGTATAGTTTTTTAATTTTTTTTTCACACTGCTTAAAAAGTGAATAAGATGTCAAAACAAAGTGCACAAAAACACATCCGAATTGCAACCCTACATTACATAACCCCTCTCTCAAGAGGAAAAGGAAGGGCAGAAAAGACATGTGCCTCGGGTGCAGCATTTCAATGTAGAGTCAGGTGCATGCTGGGAGCTCCAGAAGCTCCCTTCCCTCCTATACACTGACAGGATTGACTGCAGTGTAACTAATGTTAGCAGGGCTTTTTGTTGTCCAGAGCATAGCGGTACTCTGTACTCTGTCACTTATTCTACAAACAGAAGCCAACTTTCTGTGCAAGCTTTTGTGTTTACAAGGGACAGCACGCTTCTCCTCACAGAGAGCGCTCTCAGCATGACAGCCAGGCCTCCTGGCAGCCGCTCCTACTGCACAGGTGATGGGGTAAGTAGTTGGATGAGGGGAAGGGGGTATGTATTTTGTAGAGATTGACCAAAGTCTGGACAGTACACAAACACATGAATAAGTAGCAAAAAGAAGACACAAGGCAGTTTTTTTCTTAAAATAGTAACTATAGTGTTACTATAGTGTTACACTATTTCAGAGACAATAGTCAAATATTGTACAGTGGCTTGGCAGCATGTAAGCAGCTTGGTAAGGACACAATGTAATAAGGAGAGACGAGGCAGGTTTAATCTTTAAATAAACATTAGACTGTATTAGTTAGACATGTGCAGAACTGAAAAATTTGTTTTGTTTCGCATAAATTCATTATGTTACCATTTTTATTTCATTATTGAATTAGTTTAGTTTGGTTTCAGAATTAATTTAATTTAGTTTTCGTTAAATGTTGTTTCGTTTTCATTAAAACTTGTTTCATTTATTAATTCTCTAACGAATTCCAACTTTTCTAAACGATTAGAATTAGGTTCTGTGAAAAACTATCAACCGATTTGAATTCTGTGTAAAGAAATAGCTGGTTGTTAAGCAGCGGGCCAGGAAGTCGGCCGTCCGTGTCCTTAACAACCATGAGTCATCATCTGTCAGCAGGCTTCCCCGCTGACAGATGAATGTAAAGAAAACAATGCCAGGAGTTGCCCGGCAATAGAGAAATGTAAAAAAAAAACAGTGTAGGGTTCCCCCCTCCCACCAGTCCATACCAGGCTGTTCGCCTGGTAGAGAAAAGAGAAGGGGGGTAGGAGAGCAGAGGGGTACTGTGGGAGACCACTACCTAGCCAAAATGTGAGTATCAGATGGATTTCCAACTTATACTCAACACTAAGCGCTAGGGTAAAGATAGACGATAGAATGTCAGAGTCTTTCTGCATTCAAAATGGAACGCGACAGGGGTGCCCTCTTTCACCCCTGATTTTTATTTTGACAATAGATCCTTTTTAAGGAAAATACGGGCAAATTTGAACATTAAGGGGATAAAAATAAAGGGAGAAGAACAGAAAATTGTGGCTTATGCCGACGACTTAATTTTCTTTGTAACCTCCCCAGTCATTTCCCTTCCATCCTTGCTGATGAAGCTATTTGAGTATGGGAAAATATCAAATTTTAAAGTAAATGACGGGAAATCGGAAGCATTGGGGATAGAGATAAACACGCCCCTCCTACAGTTGGTAACAACACAATTTGATTTTAGATTAATTTGCATATAAGTTATCTATTTTTTTTTTTTACCACTCAGCAAGATTATTTGTCTGGGAGTCATTTTACAGTTGTCAATACTTCAAACTTCTTCCCATTCCTTCTTCTCATCATCGTGGTAATACTGATTATACTTTTATACCTTTCGAAACTTATTTACGTAGCATTTAATTAGTACATTTTACCTTTGCACATTTCCTCTCCAAATGAATTTTACAAAAATTGAGTGCAATTTTCTTAGGTAGGCTTGGGGGAGCGCCACTGGCAACATTTGCATTTTGTAGGTAATTCTTGGCAAAAAAACATTTTATATATGTTTATTCTCCCTCCCCAAGATAGTTGTCCTAGCTGAACTCTCCTGAGTTCTTGCTTTATCTCATTAAGAAGTGGTACAAAGTTGGCTTGAAAAAGCGTCTCATATGAGGTTGTAATCTTAATCCCTAAGTAGTTTAATTCTTTTTGCCCCATAAAAAGGGGAAGTGCTTTTGATATGAATGATCACTGGTTTTGCTGGTATTGAAGCTTAATGTTTCCGATTTGTTTGAATTAATTTTGAAATTACCACCATTACCACCATCTTCCGCGCTGCTCCGCTCAAGGGTGCTGTAGTCCGCTGGTCCTAAAAGCCATGGCGTCCGTAGCGTTCCGTATCAAACACGGGGTATCCTCAAAGTCCTACAGTGGGTTGCGGTGTCCCGCTTGTTGAGTCACTCCTAATTGGCTTGTCCACTGTAATCCCAACCTCAAAGGAGGGGATTCCCGTAGCTATGAGACGTCTGGCAGGCCTTTTGTTTCCCCTTTTGGAGCTGCGGTCATGTGTTCACCATGTCAGCTGGTTGCTGTACATCTCCCTCAGTGCCCTGAGCGCACGGACTGGGTAGCGCAGTGACGTCAACGCGTTTCGCCGTGATTCAATGACGTGTTTGATACGGAACGCTACGGACGCCATGGCTTTTAGGACCAGCGGACTACAGCACCCCTGAGCGGAGCAGCGCGGAAGATGGTGGTAATGTACAGCTAAAACAATACAGCCAAGTATAACTGCAACTGCATCTTAAATTACATTACTAGACCACTCAGTGCTTGCATCGCCACCTGAACACCTTATTAATTGCTGACTGATTATTTATGGTTCCACTACATACCTGATACCAGCCTAAATCAGGATTTCTAACATCTCTGCGGGATGATTAAGGACTTCCAGCTAAATGTACAGGGGCTAGCACTGTTACAGAACGACTTGTCCATACTGCCCCCTATTTAACTTTGAGGAACATTTAAACCTCCACTATATAGATACCAATAGGAATCCTAATCCTGCTCTACCACAGCATAGGTGTCTTTCTTCCATTGCACTTATCACTCTCCCATTGCATACTGCCACAGGGGCCCATACTACAGCTTAAATTCTAAATTGCTATTTAATACCTCTGGTTGATAATAATCCACCACCATTTGATCAATTGACTAAACCATCAGGCCAATGTGGCATAATGCAATATGCCCTGACTGGGTAGCAATATATGTTTCTTAATGTACTGTTTGTCAAGTCTGTCTTGTCTGGTTTGTTCGAGGCCTAATTGCACAATATTTTTGATATTCATAGTTTCAATATAGTTGTGTTTTTTATGTATAAGACGAATAAATAAAACTGATTTTACCACTATACCAACTTTAGACTATATTGTTGCCCAAAGTACGGTAACCCCTTTCTCCGAACCCATCCCTTTGGGTTCTCCCCTCCCCCAACCTTCCTTTTAATACTCCCAGTCAGATTAGCCATTAGCCCATTACAGGCAGAAAATCGTAGCCCCCTTTTTTGTAGCACAGTTGTAGTGAAACAGCTTGTAACTTCCCCTCTGTGTCCTCTGCACCAGCACCACCTCTTCAGGCACTGCCAACCCACCTGGCTGCAACTGCTCCTTTCACCACCCCTCCAGGCTGTCTCTCCACATCAGTCCATCCGACTAACTCTTCACCAGCCCACCTGGCTGACTCCCATGAGATCTCTAGGGAAATGCTGAAGACTTAAGCACACTGCTGTCTTCAAGGGAGACTGGCTACATGTGGCAGTCTCCCCCCTTAGTGTTAGCCCCCACAGTGCTGCTCTACTCACTCTGCCCTCTCTTACTCCTGTGCCTGCAGGAAGGGCTTCCTCCCATGTGTTATGGCAGGATCCTTCCAGCACCCCTCTCCCAGACTAGGGGGCACCCCTGAGGGCCATTGGCCGCCTCCTCAGCACTGTATCTCTATATTCCACCCAGCTGCCCCTGATGGCATGGCCCATGTCTTTTTATGAGGTAAGCTCTGCCCTTGCCAGCCCCTTCTGGGCATTGGCCGAGGCCTCACAAATATTCAAGGCAGCTCCTCCTAACCTCCACCCACTAATTCTAGAAGATTCTTCAACCTTCTAGACCAGGGGGAGCCTAACACACCCTGTACTAACTTCTAACACACACTAGAGGGTGTTACATGCTTTTACTGCACTTTGATCCCTTGTGCTGGTGTCACATACTATTTTAAAGTTGACATAGTGAACACTAGATTGGAATCCACTCTGGTTAGTTTCTGCTCATTAGTGGGGAATGAAGCTGTCAGTTACAACTGGGGGTGACAGGCAGCAGCCATGCTTTCTTTCTGTAAAAAAAAGTAAAACAATGAGGCTAATATGGAGCCATGTTTTGGCAAAAGAATAGGTTCAGGATAGTTGAAAGGACCTCAGGAGGCAATTTGAAGTCCACTTTAAAGCCCCTCTCCAGGCATCTAAAAATGATTTCTTGCAGTGGGGCTGTGCATATACTGCAAGAGTTAATTGCTTGTTTAGGTCTATGGCAACAATAAAAGGAGATCTACTTACCCGATCCACCGACCAGTCCTCTCAGCATCTGCACCTCCTCACTCTGCTAGTCTAGGTTCTTGACATCATCAAGACCAGAGAAGGGTCAATAGCCCTGCACTGGATGTGGGGATTCTGAGCGACAGTTCATCGCCGGATTGTGGATTGTAGGGGTGGGCCGTCTACTGAGAGAGTGGAGGATCAAGTAAATCTCCGCTCCTCTACACAAAGCAAGCAATTAATCCTTGCAGTGCAGTCAAAGCTCCACTGCAAGTGATAAGTTAACACGATACTAAAGTCTTGTGTTTTTTTGTTTAAAAATAACAAACTTGTTATACTTACTTGCTCTGTGCAGTGGTTTTGCACAGAGCAGTCCAGATCCTCCCCTTCTCGGGTCTCCTGCCGGTGCTCCTGGCCCCTCTCTCCTGCCGAGTGTCCCCACAGCAAGCAGCGTTAAGATAAAAAAACCTACTGCCTTTAAAACCACTTTAAAGTTTTCCTAATGTTGGGCTTTAAAATAGATCTGAAAATAAAAAGTCAAGCTGTTATCTAGAAATGCAATTGTACCTAAGCATTATCCTGAAAAATCTAATTTTGTCTTGAATTCCACTTGAAAAAAAACAAACAGTGCACCCCCTTTTCTCTAGTTGCATCATGCTATAAGGTGTGCTATGCAATGCCACAACTCTTAGTGATGATCAGTTTTGCCTCTGTTTTAACCTTTAAACTTCTTCCCACCTGGCCACTGCAAATAACGGCAGGGTGGGAGCTTCCTCCTTCTGAATGGATGTTCCTGAATGTCCCTCAGAAGGAGCGGGATCATGCGGCTGCTGCCCGTGCAGCCACACAATCCCGATGTGCTCATGTCCCCCTGACAACAGCGCATCTCTGATCGGCAGGAGGTCTCTTTAATTGGCCCTACTGATCACATGATGGCTGTGTCTAATCATAGCCATTATGTAATGTAAATAGAGAGCTGTTGCCAGGCGATTGGCTCTCCTTCTCCTCACACAGAGCCTGTGAGGAGAGGGAGAGCGGATCTGTGCTGTGAGCCAGGGATTGGTGTGTATGAGCTGTTTTTTACAGCTTTTTACACACTAATTACCCAGCTAGTGTCCCCAAAACAGTGTCCTATCACAGTGTCCTGTCGCAGTGTCCCCACACAGTGAAAAACACCTGTCACACATCTGTCCCACATATGTCCCTGTAAAATTATCTGTCCCAGTGAACATCTGTCCTGGTGAACATCTGTGCACATCTGTTCCAGTGAACATCTGTGCACATCTGTCCCAGTGATCATCTGCCACATCTGTCCTTGACCATCTGCGCACATATATCTGTGATCATCTGCGCACATCTGTCCATGACCGTCTGCGCACATCTGGCACACATCTGTCCGTGATCATCTGCGCACATCTGTCCATGATCATCTGCCACATCTGTCTGTGATCATCTGGACACATCTGTCCGTGATCATCTGCGCACAGCTGGCGCACATCTGTATGAGATCATCTGCCACATCTGTCCATCATTTGCACACATGTGTCCGTGATCATCTGCGCACATGTGTCCGTGATCATCTGCGCACATCTGGTGCACATCTGTCCATGATCATCTGCCACATCTATACCAGTGAACATCTGCCACATCTGTGTCCATGAACATCTGCACACATCTGTCCTTGATCATCTGCCACATCTGTCCCAGTGCACATCTGCACACATATGTCCGTGATCATCTGCCACATTTGTACCAGTGATTAACAATTGTCACACATCTGACACATTTGTCACATCTGTCCCAGTAATCTGTCAACATGGCTAAAAAATTATTCAGCAGTGAGGAGGCTTTCCTTATACTCCAGAGTATGCCAGAGGAGAGTAGTGGGGAACTCTCTCCATCAGACTCGGATAGCGAGTATGAGCCAGTAGAAAGCAGTAGAAATCCTAACAAAGAGGCTCAGGAGCATTTAAAAATGTGATAGGTTGTCAGGAAAATTAATGTGTAATTTATGCCTTTAGAATGCCTGACAGTGCTACTTGAATGTTGGGCCTCTGTATGTGGCCAGGCTGTGGAGTCTCACACATGTGGTATTGCCATACTCAGAAGGAGTAGCAGACTGTATTTTGGGGTGTAATTTTTGCTATGTGCATGTTATGTGTTAGAAATATCTTATAAATTGACAACTTTGTGTAAAAAAAATATGTTTTCAATTTCTTTCCACATTTTCCAAAAACTTCTGAAAAAAAAAAACACGTTCAAAAAGAATTATGCCTCATAGAATATGCATTGGGGTGTTTGCTTTCTAAAATGGGGTCATTTTGTGGGTGTTTCTATTGTCCTGGTGCTCCAGGGCATTCAAAAATGTGATAGGTACTCAGGAATAGGGATGAGCTTCGAGTTCGAGTCAAACATGAGTTCGACTCGAACATCGGCTGTTCGATCGTTCGACGAAGATCGAACATTATGGGCCGTTCGCGCCAAATTTGAGCGGCGCGTCACGGCCCATAATGCACTGTGTCATCGCAGTGGTTTGCTGGCTAATGATTGGCCAAGCATGCACTATGACCCGCATGCTTTGGCCAATCACAGCGCCATAAGCAAACAGAGGCATAATTGGCCAAAGGCAGGGTGCCTTTGGCCAATTATGGCTCAGGGGATTAAGTACATGCCCCACACTATATAAGGCCGCCTGCACGTCGGCCGTTCAGAGAGAGAGAGAGAGAGAGAGAGAGAGTGTCATTTAATTTCATTTAGATAGATTGAGCAGACGGTATATTTAGTATATATATATATATATATATATATATATATATATATATATATTATATAATATATATATATATATATATATATATACACACATTCCAGGCTTTGTGTATATATATGTGTATATATATATATATGTAGGAAGGCCAGTATGGTGGCCTGAATTTATGGGAGGAGCCCGGGGGGTATTTAAGCAGCCCGCTCACCTGTGGTGCTTGTCGGTTTCCTGTGTGCGATATACGTCACTAGGCCGACTATTCGAATACCAGCGTCCGCAAGTTCTTGTCTCGCAAGTTCCCGCATTCGCAGTTTCCGTGCTCGAGAGTTTCGAAGTCCGTGTTACCGACTCGTAGTTTGTACCACGTGTCTGGCTTGGCTGTCGCAGGTAGGGTCAAGTCGGACTTTTGTTTTCACGCATTGTTAGATATCATGTCACTAAACCGTGATATCAAACTTACGAATCACTCGCAAATTTCACAAACGTAACCGCAATGTATATCACTCGCACTATCGTTATGTTACCATTTCGCGTTATCTGAGAAAACCACCGCGACGCAGGCGTCGCTTCATTTCAGGCATGTCTAAATTGTTAAACATGCGTCAGTAGACAGCCATAGCGATTCGCAATTCGCAAATCTTATCGAATCACGTCAGTTCGATACCAATCATTTCTCATTTCTGAACATTTCTAAATACATTTCTAACATTTCAAACCATTTCAAATCATTTCTCATTTCAGTCACGTACCGCGCTCCGATTCGAATCCAGTCGCACCTAAAGATGCACCGATTCGCTCCGGTGTGCCCCAGTAGTTACGGCCTCATTTCAGTACATGCTCCAGAGTCACGTCATTATCAGTCGCTTCGACTCACCGATTCGTCCCTCTGTCATGGTTATCATTTCATTGCCACGTATCACGCTCTGATACGAATTCAGTCGCATGGAAATGCACCGATTCGTCTCGGCATGCCCCAGGTATTTGCCACATTTCAGTACATGCTCCAGATTCCGATTCGCAGTCAGTCGCTACAGCGGCATGACCGATTCGCGCCTCTGTCATGGCAAACAAAATGTTACACCTGCACTTACCGCGTTCCGCTTCGAATCCAGTCGCATCCTCCATGCACCGATTCGTTACGGCGTGCCCCAGGGCTCGGCCTCATTTCTGAAACATGCTCCAGAGTCTGGATCATAGCTAGTCGCAGATATCGGGCGACCGATCCGCATCTCTGTCATGGGAATTGCTACCATTCATTTCACTCCCACAGGGCATCACCGTTTCGAAACCAGTCGCATCCGAGATGCACCGATTCGTCACGGAATGCCTCAGTTGTTTCGGCCGTATCCATACCTATACCAGAGCTCGGTTCGTTGCCAGTCGCAAAATGCGGCACAACCAATTCGAGCCTCGGTCAAGGTAAAACATTTCTCTCATTTTGTTTCATACTGCGCTCCGATTCGAATCCAGATGCATCAAACATGCACCGATTCGTCCCGGTGTGCACCAATGTTTTTCAGTTGCCTCATTTCAGTACATGCTCCAGAGCCCGGTTCACGGTCGGCTCAGTCACGGCACGACCGAGCCGGACCTCTGTCATGGCAAGAGAGTTCACTCATTTCAAATCATTTCATCGACACAAAGATTGCAAGCACCATACAAGTCATTGCTTCAAGTTAGTCAGCAAACCCTTCACGAATTATCACCTTTCATTTTCCTCCAGGTCAGTCAAAATTCAGTAGGTCCACCCTGCACCAGGTTGGACGATATCCCCCCAGGTAAAAAAAAAATGGGAGAAAATAAGTCGGGTAAGTATGACTCAGGGAATCAAAGAAAAAACTTGAAATTCATGTCACCCCCAATAGGTTACAGTCAACCAAAAAATACGAGCTCAAAGACAGGATATTCTCACCAGATCAACCATGTCTCAGGCCGGCAGCGAAGACTTCACGGCCCCTCTGTCACCTTCCCTGGTCTCAGAGAGCGGCAGCGTGCAGTCCCTCAGGGGATGGACTATCCCCAAACTGACGGCAGAGCTAAGACGCAGAGGTGTGCCCTTCCCCGCCACAGCGAGGAAAGGCGAGCTGTTCAAGCTCCTCTTTCCCCCACCAGCAGCAGGACCCAGTACCCAACAGGCATCCCTCCAGTCGATATCTTCAGCCATCTCACAACTTCACACGATGGTGTCGTCCCTGTATACCTCGGTCACAGACGTACAAACCAGGGTGGCTATCCCTGACCCAACCGCAACCCAAACCTTAACACCCCTTCCTGCAGGTACCACAGGCTGGAGCCCCATTGTCTACCCCTCCCATTTGGTTCCAACCAGCATCAGGAAGGACATTTTGGACGGCAGGGACGTCAACCTGGCCTCTCTCCTTATTTCTGTGCACGATCTGGCAGAAATAAGGCCTACACCTGGGGTGACATATCGGTGGTCCTTAAAGCCAAAGACCCCAGACTGAACCAGAAGTTATCTGTCCCAGAATTCACCTTGGCCTTTGGCATGCTGAGAGACGTCCTATGCTCAGCCGCCCCCAGCAGAAGGGAAGAGCTGGACTTGTACCTCCATGCGGTAGTAGACCTGGGCTACAAGTATGGAGGATTTTCTTTTTACGACTACCACCGTTCCTTTTCCGCAAAGGCTGCAGCCAGACTCACACAGTTCCAAACAACGACAAATTGGAGTCTCATGGACACAGAGCTGTTCTGCCGCCATTTTGCCGGCTTACACTCACCCCTGTGTGCGATTTGCCAGTCCTCCACCCACACTGCCACCTGGTGCGCCAATACGACAATCAGACGTCCCTTCGAATTTCCCTCTACCTCCGGTGCACTTCAGGGTCAGTCGGCCCCTGAACAAACGCCTCAGGTGGACAAATTCGGACACCCAGTCCGAACCGTGGGAGGGGCAGCCATCTGCAATAATTACAATTAAGGGTCCTGCAACTTCAGTCAGTGCCGCCTACTCCACATCTGCACCTTATGCCAAAGAGTGCACCCAAGAAACTTGTGCGAAGTCAAACAACAGAAGAGGGCATGACTAAGCCGGATCAACGTCTTATGGCTAGGACTCTACCTCACCTCACATCCCACCCCCTCCCTGGCCACCTACCTTATCCAGGGGTTCACAGTAGGCTTTCACACCGGCCTCATTTCACTACCCCACAGTACTTACGAATGTAGGAATCTTCGTTCAGCAGCCATTGACGAACAAGCCATAGATCGGCTCTTACAAGCAGAAGTAGACCGAGAGTACGTTATAGGCCCCTTCACTCAGCCCCCTTTCAGCACCTGGAGAGTCAGCCCTATTGGGCTTGTCAAGGGCAAATTCACAAATAAATTACGTTTGGTGTACGACCTGTCTGCGCCTCATTCTTCCCACATCCCCAGTCTCAATTCCCTGATCCCCTCCGAAGAATTCTCCCTAAAATATTCCTCCGTGGACATGGCGATACAAGCAGTCATCAAAGCAGGTACAGGTGCCTGGCTTTCCAAAGCCGACATCTCGGATGCCTTCAAGCTCCTGCCTATCCACCCATCCCTTTGGTGCTGGCATGGCATCAAGTGGAAGGAGGCATATTATTTTGCCACAAAACTGACGTTTGGTTCGAAGAGTGGTCCTTGGCTCTTCGACACATTCGCTCAGTCCCTCGCTTGGATACTGTTACACAAGGCTCAGTGCCAAGAAGTCATCCATTATCTGGACGACTTCCTACTAATAGAACCTCCCAGCAAGCCCCCAGGAGACCTCGACAAACTCAGAGTGGTATTCGGAAATCTCAATGTTCCCATCGCCGAGCACAAAGTCGACGGCCCAGCACACAACATCACCTTTCTCGGGGTCAACCTGGACACCTGCACTATGCAAGCCAGTCTCCCCCTCGACAAACTAACCCACATTAGGGCGGTCCTTCACAAATTCACCCACACCAAGGGGTGTACCAAAAAGCAGTTGCAATTTCTCCTGGGAATGCTTAATTTCGCCATGCGAATTATTCCACAAGGCCGCACCTTCGTGTCACGCCTGCTGAGATTCCTGTCAGAAACACAAGACCCTGATCAGATCCTAAATCTAGACTCCGCAGCAATAGCGGACCTATCTATGTGGGAGGAATTCCTGTCCGCCTGGAATGGCATATCCCTATTTATACCCATGGTTTCGGCCCTTTCACCCCAGGTGGTGACAGACGCTGCAGCCTCCACAGGTTTCGCGGCAATTTTTGGCCACCAATGATTTTCAGGACCCTGGCCTCAACAGATACTGTTGATACCCGGCTTTATCCGAACATCTTCCCTCTTCGAACTCTATCCCATAGTGGCAGCTGCACAACTCTGGGGTCACCATTGGACAGGTCAAACCGTAGTCTTCACCACCGACAATCAGGCCACGGCAGACATCATCAACAAAGGCAGGTCCAAGTCCCTAGCAGTCATGTCCTTCCTGCGCAGATTGGTACAACTGTCTTTACAGCATCAGTTTAACATACACTGTGCATTTATTCCAGGCAGATACAATTTAGCTGCTGACGCACTGTCACGTTTTAACTACACCTCCTTTTTCAAACAGGTTCCCAGGGCCGAACCAGTGTCGGCCCCTATCCCTGTCTGGTCACAGCTGACCCTGGACTAGTTCAACATTTACAAGGAGCAACGCAGCTCATCAATCACTCACTCTCTCATAACACACTCAAAGCCTACCAGACAGCTTGGAAGGCGTTCAATAAATTTCTCACATCCTGCTGTAAAGGACCAACAGATGTCAAACAGGTACTGGCCTTCACTTCATACTGCCACACTAAGCTGGCCTTATCTTACAATACCATTCGGCTATACCTAGCCGGCATACAACATTTCTTGACACTTGAAGACCCCACAAAATCTTCACTGTTCTCATCACACGCTATACGAGCCATCCTAAGGGGCATTCAGAAACAACAACCAGTGATCAGCACCAAGCGCTTACCCATTACGGGGCCCATCTTCAGGGATATGTCGACTATTCTGGCTACTTCGCCATTCGGTCTGCTCCCCAGCACGGTCCTACAAGCAGCCATATATTTGGCTTACTACGGGTTCTTGCGACCTGGCGAATTCACCTATAACAACCTTACAGACCAAGTACTATGCAGACGGCACTTGCTTCGCTACCAAGACCATTTCATCCTTCACCTCGAGGTCTCTAAAACCCAGCAAACAGGCTCTGGAGTGGACATTCACCTCTACAAAACCAATAACAGCTGGTGTCCAGTCACCGTACTCAACCGTCTCCTGTCACTCCTGCCTGAACAACCGGACACCAGTCCTCTTCTACCATTCCCAGTTAAACCCTTAAGCGCCTGTCAGTTTGTAAAACACATAAGGATACTTCTCCACAATCTTCACCTTAACCCCAGTCAGTACTCCGGACACTCCTTTCGTATCGGAGCAGCCTCCGCAGCATCCCGCCATGGGGTCCCAGACCACGTCATCAAAAGACTAGGCAGGTGGAAATCAGCCTGCTTCGCCCGGTATATCCCCAATCCTCAAGTAGAGATGGCACAGGCATTCTCCAAATTGGCTCAATGAATAACTGAAAACCAATAAAATATTATACTCCTACCTGAATGTTTTTGCCCCCTTATTTTGGCATACCGGCCATTAGACCAAGGCACACTTTCAGGTCCATTTCATATGGTAAGTCCACACTTCCAGGTCTATTTCCGATGCTAAGTCTTATCTTAACTATAAATGTTATCTATGTCCATATTGGACATAGGGCTCCAACCATAAGTAGGAAGGCCAGTATGGTGGCCTGAATTTATGGGAGGAGCCCGGGGGGTATTTAAGCAGCCCGCTCACCTGTGGTGCTTGTCGGTTTCCTGGGCGCGATACCCACCCTCCCATCCCCATTTCACAGCATTTCTCAACTATTCATTTCTCTTTACAGAATAATCGTTTCTTAAACCAGGGTATGCCCCCTTATTTTGGCATACCGGCCATTAGACCAAGGCACACTTTCAGGTCCATTTCATATGGTAAGTCCACACTTCCAGGTCTATTTCCGATGGTAAGTCTTATCTTAACTATAAATGTTATCTATGTCCATATCGGACATAGGGCTCCAACTATAATATATATATATATATATATATATATATATATATATATATATATATATATATATATATATATATATATATATATATATATGTATGTATGTATGTATTAATTATATATATATATATTATCCAGTTTAGCTAGATCTCGCTGCAGACCGTTCCTGTTGTTCTCTTCCTAATATACTACAGGCAGGCAGTTCATTCAGTTAGCTGCAGTATATTCAGTACTGTATCCAGTTTAGCTAGATCTTGCTGTAGACCGTTCCTGTTGTTCTGTTCCTAATATACTACAGGCAGGCAAGTTCATTCAGTTAGCTGCAGTATATTCAGTACTGTATCCTGTGCAGCTAGATCTCGCTGCAGACCAATCCTGTTGTTCTGTTCCTAATATAGTACAGGCAGGCAGTTCATTAAGTTAGCTGCAGTATATTCAGTACTGTATCCAGTTTAGCTAGATCTCACTGCAGACCGTTCCTGTTGTTCTGTTCCTAATATACTACAGGCAGGCAGTTCATTAAGTTAGCTGCAGTATATTCAGTACTGTATCCAATTTAGCTAGATCTCACTGCAGACCGTTCCTGTTGTTCTGTTCCTAATATACTACAGGCAGGCAAGTTCATTCAGTTAGCTGCAGTATATTCAGTACTGTATCCTGTGCAGCTAGATCTCGCTGCAGACCAATCCTGTTGTTCTGTTCCTAATATACTACAGGCAGGCAGTTCATTAAGTTAGCTGCAGTATATTCAGTACTGTATCCAGTTTAGCTAGATCTCACTGCAGACCGTTCCTGTTGTTCTGTTCCTAATATACTACAGGCAGGCAAGTTCATTCAGTTAGCTGCAGTATATTCAATACTGTATCCTGTGCAGCTAGATCTCGCTGCAGACCATTCCTGTTGTTCTCTTCTTAATATACTACAGGCAGGCAGTTGATAGAGTTAGCTGCAGTATATTCAGTAGATATATACACCCCAGCTTTGTGCAGCTACATCTCACTGCAGGCCATTCCTGGTGTACCTATTCAAATACATTACAAATACATCAAATACAGTATGTCTGGAAGGCCAACAAGGAGAGGCAGACGCTCACAGGCCACTAAAAGAGGGCAAGCAGGCACTGTGTCTACAGCCAACATTGCTGGTCGTGGACACGGTGCATCCTTAGCATGTGGCCGTGGGGCACGCTTGTCCTTTTTTTCGGCAGCTGGCCATGTTGAGCCACAACATGCAGAAGAGTTATTAGAGTAGATGACCAAACTGTTCTCATCCTCCTCATCCTCTGTCACCCAGGCTCAGAGTACTTTGGCTACCAATGCAGCTGCCAAAGCGGCCTCTTCCATCGGCTCAATGTCATCAGTCACTCCTTCCCTAGCCCCACCATCATGCCCTGAGGAGTCTCCCGAACTGTTCGACCACAGTGTTGGGTACATGCTGCAGGAGGATGCGCAGCATTTTGAAGGCTCCGATGATGGTACCCAGATTGAGGAAGGCAGTAACGTGAGCCCAGAGAGAGGGGGTGTCCAAGAAGGACAACAAAATGGCAGTCATGTTCCCCCAGCTGCAGCATACTGCCAGGTTTGCTCCAGTGATGAGGAGGGAGGGGATGATGAGGTCACTGACTCTATGTGGGTGCCTGATAGGAGAGAGGAGAAGGAGAAGGAGGTACATCTCCAACGAGGCAGGATGCCCTCCAGGGGCCAGCTTATGGGCAGCCAACCGACTGCATCACACCGCAGAGCAGAACTTTTCCAAAAGTTATTTGGTGTGGGCCTTTTTTGAGACGTGTGCAGCAGATCGCACCGTTGCTGTTTGCAACATATGTCTGAAGCGTATAAAGCATGGCCAAAACAGCAGCCGCTTTGGCACCACATGCTTGACCAGACATATGTCGAACTCCCATGCAGTCCGTTGGCAAGCGTACTTAAAAGACCCACACCAAAGAACAAGGTGGACCTCTCCTTGCTCCTCATCAGCTGGGATCTCCAACCCCACTATACCTTCAGGTCTCTCAGAAACCTGCACTGAGAGGAATGAAGGTGTAGAATTAGGTGTGCCAAGTACTTGCGGGCAATCTGCTATCGCTACACCAACGTCCGATTGTAGCAGGCAAATTTCCCTACCCCAGTTGCTAAACCGGCGAAAGAAATTCAGTCCCAGCCATCCACATGCCCAGCGGCTGAATGCTAGCTTGGCTAAATTGCTAGCACTCCAACTGCTGCCTTTTCAGCTGGTAAACTCTGCCCCCTTTCGTGAATTTGAGGAATGTGTGGTACCTCAGTGGCAGGTTCCCAAACGGCACATTTTTTTCACGGAAGGCGATTCCGGCTCTCTACCGGCATGTGGAAGGCAATGTCTTGGCCTTGCTGGACAGGGCAGTCAGTGGTAAGGTGCATATTACTGCTGACTCATGGTCCAGCAGGCATGGACAGGGATGTTACCTATCTTTCAGGGTGCACTGGGTGACCCTGCTGGCAGCTGGGAAGGATGCAGGACAGGGTGCAGTATTGTTGGAGCTTGTTCCGCCACCACACCTCCAAAATGCTACTAGTGGTGATCCTGACACCCCTCTCTCCTCCACCCCCTCCTTTTCCTCTTCCTTTATGGCCCCTTCCTCTATAGATTTGTCCTCAGAACCAGCAGCGCTCTGTAGGAATTCAAGGGGCTACGCAAGCACTCAGGCAAAAAGATACCATGCGGTGCTTGAGCTAGTGTGCTAAGGGGACAGGAGCCACACTGGAGCAGAGATTCTGTTAGCTCTGAAGGGACAGGCTCAGAGGTGGTTGACGCCACACCAGCTTCAGGTAGGAATGGTGGTTTGGGACAATGGCACCAACCTCCTCTCCGCCCTCCGACAGGAACACTTCACCCATGTTCCCTGTTTGGCTCACATGCTTAATTTGGTGGTGCAGCGGTTCTTGTGCAGGTACCCGGGCTTACAGGATCTCCTGAGGCAGGCCAGGATGACCTCCAAAAGGAATACAACCTGCCCAAGAACCGCCTAATCTGTGACATGTCCACCAGATGGAACTCAATGTTGACCATGCTGCAGTGGCTGCACATGCAGCAGCGGGCCATCAATGAGTACCTGCGCGACTATGGCACCAGGACAGGGTCAGGGAAACTTGGCTTTTTTTCGCCACGCCAGTGGCTCATGATCAAGGTTGCATGCACTGTCCTGTCAACATTTGAGGAGGCCACAAGGTTGGTGAGCAGTGACAGTGCATGCATGAGTGATACTGTCCCTCTTGTCTACCTGTTGGAGCACACGCTGCGTGGAATAATGGACAGGGCACTTGAGGCAGAACAGAGGGAGGAAGAGGAGGACTTCCTTACCTCTCAAGGCCCCCTTTATCCAGACAGTGTTTCTGCGGGCCCGCCGATCACACAGTAAGAGGAGGAGGATTGTGTCAGCATGGAGGTGGAGCCTAGCACTCAGCATCAGCAGCAGTCTTCAAGGGATCACTTACAGTCCCTAGAAACCCATGGACTTGTACGTGGCTGGGAGGAGGTGGCTGTGGATCAGGTCATCCTTAGTGACCCAGAGGACTCCGGACCGAATGCCTCAGTAAACCTACGCTGCATGGCCTCCCTGATCCTGCAAAGCCTGCGAAAGGACCCTCGGATTTGTGGTATCAAGGAGAGGGATCAGTACTGGTTGGTAACCCTCCTTGATCCACATTACAAGGGTAAGGTTGCGGAACTTATACAGCCATCGCAGATGGAGCAGAGGATGAAACATCTTCAGGAGGCCTTGCAGAAAGGTTTGTGCAACGCGTTTCCAGAGCCTGGGAGGTTACAAATTCCTGGTCCTGGACAACCTATTGCTGAGGCCTTGGTCAGTCACAGAAGGAGCGGTGGAGAAGGTGGCCGTCTGACAGATGCATTTAGACATTTTTTTAGTCAACAGCCCCAAGGTCTGATCGGTTCCAGCAACCATCGCCAGCATCTGATTTACATGGTGCAGGAATACCTAGGGGCAAGATCAGACTTGGAGACCTTTCCAACCGAAAATCCTCTGGGTTACTTGGTCTTGAGGATGGATCACTGGCCAGAGCTTGCACAGTATGCAATTGAGCTACTGGCCTGTTCTGCATCCAGTGTTCTTTCGGAACGCACATTCAGTGCTGCTGGAGGCTTTGTAACCGATCACAGAGTGCGCCTGTCCACCGACTCGGTTGATCGTCTCACCTTCATAAAAATGAATCAGTCTTGGATCACCAGCTACCAAGCACCTGATGCTGATGTAACAGACTAATTTTTTTATGAATGTGAGATCTCTTGAAAACCTGCCTATGCTGATGCTGAGTGACTATCCTGTTATGCTGAGTGACTATCCTATTCCTCCTCAATGTTCATGTTGATAGCTTGTAAGAACATTTTTGGTTCTGGGCACCACCACCAGTGCCTAAGGCCCATTTTTTCTGCCCCTGTTCAACAGGGGCGTGTAATTACAATTTTTGCTGTAATATTTTGCAGCAGGGCTTGTTCCTATGCTCAACTAGACTATCTGTGAGGGGTTGCAGTGTTGTGGCACCACCACCAGTGCCTAAGGCCCATTTTTTCTGCCCCTGTTCAACAGGAGAGTGTAATTACAATTTTTCCTGTAATATTTTGAAGCAGGGCTTGTTCCTGCGCTCAACTAGAGTATCTGTGAGGGATTGCAGTGTTGTGGCACCACCACCAGTGCCTAAGGCCCAATTTTTCTGCCCCTGTTCAACAGGGGCGTGTAATTACAATTGTTGATCTAATATTTCACAGCAGGGTCCGTTCCTGCACCCACCAAGAGTAACTGTGAGGGCTTACAGTGTTGTGGCAACACCACCACACCACCACCAAAGGGCCAATTTTTCTGACCCTGTCCAACAGGGGCATGTAATTACAATTCTTGATATAATATTTCACAGCAGGGCTTGTTCCAGCGCCCACCAAGAGTAACTGTGAGGGCTTACAGTGTTCTGGTACCACCAGCACCTAAATTTCTGCAGAGTATATAGGTCAGGCCCCTACTTTCAAACATCCGACTTACAAACGACTCCTACTTACAAACGGAGGGAGACAACAAGAAGTGGGAGGAAATCTACCCCTAGGATGGGAAATTTTCTCCTGTAATGCCCTGTACACACGATAGGTTTTTCCGATGGAAGATGTGTGATAGGACCTTGTGTGTAGGCTCCATCACACATTTTCCATAGGAATTTCCGACACACAAAGTTTGAGAGCTTGCTATAAAATTTTCTGACAACAAAATCCGTTGTCGGAAATTCCGATCGTGTGTACACAAATCTGACGCACAAAGTGCCACACATGTTAAGAAAAAATTAAGAGACAAAAGTTATTGGCTACTGCCCCGTTTATAGTCCCGAAATAGGAGTTTTACGCCACCGCGTTCAGTACGATCAGATTTTCCGATAACTTTGTGCGACTGTGTGTATGCAAGACAAGTTTGAGCCAACATCCGTCTGAAAAAGTCCATGGATTTTGTTGTCGGAATGTCCGATCAATGTCCCACCGTGTGTACAGGGCATAAGAGTTAATATGGGAAAAAGGTGTCTCCTCCACTGATGCTTTTATCCCCAATCCTTGTTTCCCTAAAAAACCCACATTTTCAAAATCCAATTGTCATTGGGACAGAAGGTGAGGTGAAACCTTCTGAATAGGGGCACAGACAACAAAACAAATGTTACAGGGGTGATATCCCTTCCCTATGTTTTCCAAAAAGCTTAAAAATAGATTTTTTGGCTGGAGCTACACTTACAAAATGTACCTGTACCAAATTACAAACAGTTTCAACTTAAGAACAAACCTACAGTCCCTGTCTTTCTTGGGGCCGCCTGTATACTGGTGCTCTGAGTATGTAGGGCCTGGGGGCCCCACGCCTTTTCTTTTTTTAATTTGGGTGCGGGGTTCCCCTTAATATCCATACAAGACCCAAAGGGCCTGGTAATGGGCTGGGGGGTTACCCTTGCTGTTTTTCTCAATAATTTTCATCCATATTGCCGGGACCTGACATTACATTACAGCCGCAAGCAGTTTTAAATGACTTTTATTCCTTTAGAAATGTCATTTTATGCAGGGACTGTTCTAAACACAGGAAACACGCGCCACTTTACAGGCATACTATAGACACTCCCCAGGTACGATATTTAAAGGAATATTTTATGTTTTCACTAAGCATCATTAAAATCACTGCTGCCGAAAAAACTGACGTTTTTAAAACTTTTTTTTGCATTGATACATGTCCCCTGGGGCAGGACCTGGGTCCCCAAACCCTTTTTAGGACAATAACTTGCATATTAGCCTTTTAAAATTCGCACTTTTGATTTCTCATGTTTGAGTCCCATAGACTTTAACAGTGTTTGAAAGTTAGCGCAAACTTTCGGTCCGTTCGCATGTTCTGGATGCGAACCGAACAGGGGGGGTGTTCGGCTCATCCCTACTCAGGAAACTTAATGTGTAATTTATGCTCCTAGAACACCTGACAGTGCTCCCTGCATGTTGGGCCTCTGTATGTGGCCAGGCTGTGGAAAAGTCTAACACATGTGGTATCGACATACTCAGGAGGAGTAGCAGAATATATTTTGGTGTGTAATTGCAAGTTTACCTATGCCACGTGTGAGAAATAACTTGTTGATATGACAATTTTGTGGAGAAAAAAAAAAGATCTTCATTTCCCAAACAATAGTGGGCAAAAAATTGCAACTTCAAAAAACTTACTATGCCTCTTACTAAATACTGTGGACAGTCATCTTTACAAAAATGGGTCATTTGGGGGGTATTTGTACTGTCCTGACATCTTAGGGCCTCAAGAAATGAGATAGGTAGTCAGTACATCACGACTGATTAATCTTCAGTGATACGTAGCATAGCTTGTTGACACATAGTTACATAGTTAGTAAGGTTGAAAAAAGACACAAGTCCATCAAGTCCAACCTACTGTATGTGTGTGATTGCAGGCAGTCCCTGAGTTACGAACACAAAAGGACTGTAGGTTTGTTCGTAAGTTGTAGTTGGTCTTAAGTCGCAACACTGCATTTATAAGTGTAACTTCCAGTCAGAAAACTGCGTTCGTAAGTGTTCGTAAGACCCCTTTCACACTGGAGCGTTTTGTAGGCGCTATAGTGTTAAAAATAGCGCCTGCAAACCCCACCCCAAAACAGCTGCTCCATTCACTCCAGTGTGAAAGCCCGAGGGATTTCACACTGGAGTGGTGCGCAGGGCGTCAGCAAAAGTCCTGCCAGCAGCTTCTTTGGAGCGGTGAAGGAGCGATGAACTCACCGCTCCTCCACCGCTGCTCCCCATTGAAATCAATGGGGCAGCGCTGCGATACCGCCAGCAAGACGCTGCTCCGGTGGCGTTTTGTGGGCAGATTTAACCCCTTTTTGGCTTCTAGCAGGGGATTAATACCGCCCCGCTAGTGGCTAAATAGCACCGCTAAAACGACAGTAACGTGGCGCTAAAAATAGCGGCGCTTTACCGCTGACGCCCTAGGCAGCACAGTGTGAAAGGGCGCTTAGTGTAACTGCCACCTGTGCATGGATGTCGGATGTTCCGGGCGCTTGTTATGTTATTTGGGGCGTAGTACGGCAGTGTGGGATGTGTCCAGAGGTGCTCGAAAGGTATCCAGGACTAGCGTGGAGCACAAGTGGCCGGCATTTGAGGCCGTTCGTAAGTAGGAGTCGTTCGTAACTCGGGTGTTCGTAACTCGGGGACTGCCTGTATATGTCAGTATTACATTGTATATTCCTGTATGTTGCGGTCGAGCAGGTGCTTTTCTAATAGTTTTTTAAACGATCTGGCCTAAATTTATGCCGAAATTTGATTATATTGGATTAATTTTAAAACAGAAAGTAGAAAATATTGTTTTTTTTTAAAAATGTTCACTCTTTTTTCGCTTATATTACAAAAAAATAAAAAACCCAGTGGTGAATAAATATGAAGAAAAGAAAACTCTATTTGTGTGAACAAAATTATAAAAATTTAATTTGGGTACAGTGTAGCATGTAGTAGACTGTTAAAAATAATCCAAACCCATAACATGCTGAATTCAGAATGACATTATATTATAAATAATATTATATAATATATTATAAATATATTATAAATAATCAGGCAACAGCAAGGTGAGAGAAAGGTTGATGCATACTGGGATTTAAGGTGACTCTGTTCACACTTGTTAAGTGGTTTCAGACTGTTAGTACAGACACCTAGATTTATCAGCTACATTCCAGGAGCCCAGACTCAAAGCACTTTAATAAGCAAACATCAGAACCATGCATCCCTTCTTGATAGGAAGTCAGTATTTACAGTACATATAAAGGCACCTTGGATTTGTAGACTTCCAGGGCACTCTGGAAAGTAATTAAGAGGATGTATAGGCATCACTAATTGCCTGCTTGAAAGTGGACATTGTACTAAGAAAGCAAGGCACGCTGAACTTTTAGACCCAACCTCTAAGACCCCACCTGTAAAAATGCAATTATAAAAAGTAAAAAGTTGAAAGAAAAACTAATATTAAAAGTTAAAAGAAAACACATATCAAGAGAAAAAACAACAAGTACTTTGCAAAGAATGAAGTGACTGCAGAGTAAATTTAAAGCTGAATTCCAGGATCTTTTTACCGCCACAAAATATGTTCTCAGTACTGCCAGCACACCAACACTGATCAGATGTGTAACTATAACCTTCAGGGCCCCAGTGCAAGAAACCATGAAGGGCCCCTGACCCGTAGTATGATGGGGGTATTGTGAAAGTATGGGGGGCAGTGTGATAGGGGCAGTGTGATGGGGTATTTTGACAGGAGGGGGGCAGTGTGACCAAAGAAGGGTATCTGGAAAGTGTGACCAGAGCGAGGAGTGTGATAAGAGGGGGCACTGTCAAAGAAGAGGGGTAGTGTGACAAGAAGGGGCAGTACGATGGGGGCAGTGTGACAGGAGGGGGCAGTATGAAAGGGGGGGCAGTATGACAGGAAAAGGATACCTGGGAAGTATGACAGGAGGGGGGCAGTGTAATGAGGGAGCACTGTGAAAGGAGGGGGGCTGTGTAACAAGAGGGGGCAGTGTGACGGGGTAGTGTGACAGGAGGGGGGTAAATATGACAGAACGGGGCAGTGTGACAATATGGCAGAATTATGGAGGGGCAGTGTTACAGAAGGGGTGCAGTATGACAGGAGGGTAGTGTGCCAAGGGGGCAGTGTGACAGGGGACAGTGTGACAGGTGGGGGCAGTATGACAGGTGGGGGACAGTGTGATGGGGAAATAGTATAACATGGGCAGTGTGATAAAAGAGGGGCTATGTGGCAGGTGGGGGGCAGTGTGACAGGTGGGGGGGAGCACTGTGACAGGTGGGGAGCCAGTGTCACAGATGGGGTGCCAGTGTTACAGGTGGGGGGCCAGTGTCACAGGTGACAGGTGGGGATGCCAGTGTCACAGCCAGTATCACAGGTGACAGGTGGGCGGCCATTGTCATGCTCATCTTACATGAGAAGTCTAAGTGCAAGAAGCAGCAGCTCTTGTACATGCTTCCTTGTGATATCCGTGGGGTGTCCCTCCAGCGAGCACAGTTCACTTCCCGAGTGTCATTGTATACAATGGAGAGGGGAGGGGCCTCTGACTCGATCACATATCAGCAAGACTGTACAAGCAGAGTGACAAACTTGTGCACTGAATCTGGTGCCTGCTCGGGTCAGAGGCCCTTCCCCTCTCCATTGTATACACTGACACTCGGGAAGTAACCTGTGCTCGCTGGAGGGACATCCCGCGGACATCACATAGCTGCCGATTGCCCCCTTCTACCCCCCTCCACTGTATAGTTAGATGCCAGATGGAGGTACAGGTTGAGGTGCGGGGTCTTGAGGCCTCCCCCCACACTGGTGGAATGCGACCCTGGTAATTCCACCACTGACACTGATCATTTTGTCAGTTTTGCTTCCAGCGCTGTATACAGCTCTCAAACTAACTGTGATATCATAGTTTTTTTCCACCACACTGTTTCCAAATCCATGGCACTTGGGGAAAGTTACTATTAGCTGCCCGCATAATCTTCTTAGACTATACTCTATGTTCCATGAATCTTTGGGACTAGTGTAGTTTAAGGACAGTTCTGGGCATCAGAAAGGTAGGCGTTTTCTGCATTGAAATTGTATATTTCAAATAAGGCTTGCGAGGTAGGCATGGTGATTATTTTAGCTATAAATTTGGAGTTCCACTTTAAAGAAGTTAGATAGTAGTACCAATGTTGTAGTAACAAGTCACTGCTATGCCAGTTTCCATAGCTGATATGAAATCATATTACATTCATTTGTTAAACAAACATTTTTGCTTTTACTTACAATTACTGTTTTTCCACTTGCTGGTTGAGTGAGACATGGTTTAAGGCCCTGGCCATAAAGCTGAATCCCAGGAAGGCTACATCACCAGTGCCTTCCCCCTCAGTTGCTTAACACTGTCACATGTTCCAAGAGGCAGACCCAGCATTCCAGGCAAAGTTCCAGAAAGTAAAGGGAGATGGAAGCCTAGAAGATTAGTAAAAATGGTGACCCTGAGAAGCATGGTGAGGAAAATAAAAATAAAGTATGCAAAGAATAAAAAAACTGCAGTTATCTATAAATATTTGTTTGTACTGTAGATTGCCATTACTAAACATTTCTAAATGTGTCTTGTAATAAATGTACAATTAATCATACAGGATATATTATTTACAACTTCTGTCACTTCCACAGTGTGTTTTTTAAACCTGGGCAGTAGGTTATAGGGATATTTTTGTTGGAATAGGACTTGACATTGTTTCATAAAGGCCTCATACACGTTGGGTAATTAGCCCTGTGCATCAAATCCCAGTGGTTTTGGAAGCCTGGGAGGTATAGGTGCAGCATCCAGCCCCACTGCCTGCGGCCTGTCAAAGTCTATGACAGGCTGAAATATGTTGTAGCTAGACACTGTACAGAGTGGTGCCGAGTGCTCTACACGTTCAGGGATGTATGCACCGACCACACAGGTATTCTGTTTTTAAAGCGGAGTTCCATCCAAAAATGGAACTTCCGCTTTAAGTACTTGTGACCCCGGCATGCCACATTTAGCAAGTCATTTTTTGGGGGGTTGCAAGGAACCTAGTTTTCACGGATAACCAGCTCCCACTTCCTCTCCCGTTGCCGCGGCGCCGAGCGGAAGTTCACCTCTCCCCCCTCCTTCCCTGCAATCTTCTGGGACACATCACAGGTCCCAGAGGATTGCCCGACCATTCACAACGCTCAGCACAGCTCACGCATGCACAGTGCACACCCGGCTGTGAAGCCACAGCCGGGCACCCACACTTGCAATCCCGACGCCGCAGAGAGGAGGAGGAGAGAATCGCTGGACTGTTGGACAGTTGAGTGTCTGTTTATTAAAAGTCAGCAGCTACACTATTTGTAGCTGCTGACTTTTAAATGGTTGGAACTCCGCTTTAAGGCATACATCCCTGAATGCATAGGGTCCCAAAGTTGAGTACTTAGTACAGAATCCACCTATGCCCAGCCCAGCATACAGTGATGTGAAAAAGTATTTGCCACCTTCCTGATTTTAAATTTTTTTTTGCATATTTCTTACACTTAAATAATTCAAATCAAACACATTTTAATGTAGCGGGCACCTATTTTTACATAGGTGACCTTTATTGTTAGTTTCCTATGTCAGGTAAATTTAGATTTGTGCTGTAGTAGCAGGCCTGTTTGTTAATTTCTATATTTGAGTGGCAGGTGTTTGTATTTGAGTCCCGGCCAATCATTGATTTGTTGGACAAGGCCCGGAACTCCGATATAAAAGCTGAGTCACATGGTCAGTCGGGGTTCCTGTCTTGCTGTTTGCCGTGAGAGCCGGAGAGGCTCAACCTGGTTTCCGGAGGGGAGAGGTCCCCCCTTCGGGGGGCCAACGGAGCTTCACCCTAGCCAGATGGGTGGAGGTCTGGTCCTCATGGAGGAACAGACGATAACCTGCAGCATGTAGTTCTAGATGTCGTAGGCAGCCCCTGCAGGGAGGGGAGCGGGCCACAGACAGACAGAGGAACCGGGAATCATTTCGGATGAAGTGGCAGCAAAATGGAAGGAAACTGGGCGATCGATCGTTTATGAGTGGCACATGGACTATTGATCAAGTGAGTGAAAGCACAAGGGAAGGGTACTGTCAGAAACTGAGGTTGTTGATGCACAAGTCGGTGAGATGGATGGTTATGGCCCGTGACTTAGAGTTCAACATTGCCCTGGGATTCCAATCAGTCAAGCGAGGAGGTGATCAGAATGACTCTCTTGTAATTTAATCTGAAAGTACCATGCAAGTGGGAAGTAGTGGCAAAGAGGTAGCGGTGAAGCTGCATGCACACACATAGAGAAATGGATTGTTCCTTTTAAGTCATCCAGATGAAGAAGTTATTCAGAGTGACTCTTTATCATTTAATTCTCTATTAAATCTACTTCTATCTTCGCTGATCAAAGTGATCGTTTGAAATGTTTTGTCTGACCATCCGCAATTATTAATAAAAGAAGAAATGCAGCGCTAAAAAAAGGTGAGGTGTTTGGTGTGGCCAAACCTTATAAATGAATAGTGCACTTAGTAATAAAACATGAATTCACAAATCCAAATACAAAATATATAGCAAATGTGTAATAAGTCCACATTAAATCGGGAAATTAATCCAAAAAATAAATGTTAAAAAGCCTGCATAAAAAGGTGTGGATGATGTGAATCCACAGATGGTGAAGCAAAGTCAATGGTGGACACTGTAGATCCGTGACTCGGAACCGACATCAAGGTGTAAGACATCAAGGTGTAAAACATCAAACAGTAGAGAAGAATGGGTACTCTTACCGGATGGCGTGGACTCCCCTGTCTTATGACATGGAGTCAATCAAACATTGAGCCCCGCTGGGGCTGGAAACGAGCTCCAGAAGGCTGAAACTTATGCCGCACTCCTCGACTTCCTGGAAGCAGTGAAAGGATATCCAGAGGGCTAGGAACGACCAGATAGGTATCATCCGATGAACGTCAAGTTGTCATCCAGAAGAAACATGAGGGCAAGCTGGATCCAAATCTCCTGGTGGGAGTGGTTAGTGGGGTGCAGACTCTCTCATCAGAATAGTATGCAAAGAGAAAAAGAAAAGTTCCGCATAGTGCAGATAAACCAGGGATTTTTATTGCTAAAAAACACCGTAACAAAATAAAAAGTGATCACTATAAAAACAAAGGCAGCGTAAGGAAGGGGAAGTCGCCCGACGCGTTTTGACCAAGAGGGTCTTCAACAGGGGCAATGCCGGAGCTCGTTTCCAGCCCCAGCGGTGCTCAATGTTTGATTGACTCCATGTCATAAGACGGGGAGTCCACGCCATCCGGTAAGAGTACCCATTCTTCTCTACTGTTTGATGTTTTACACCTTGATGTCTTACACCTTGATGTCGGTTCCGAGTCACGGATCTACAGTGTCCACCATTGACTTTGCTTCACCGTCTGTGGATTCACATCATCCACACCTTTTTATGCAGGCTTTTTAACATCTTTTTTTGGATTCATTTCCCGATTTAATGTGGACTTATTACACATTTGCTATATATTTTGTATTTGGATTTGTGAATTCATGTTTTATTACTAAGTGCACTATTCATTTATAAGATTTGGCCACACCAAACACCTCACCTTTTTTTAGCACTGCATTTCTTCTTTTATTGGTTATTTATTGTTTGTCACAATGTATGCAGCAGCTGTTATCTATACAAATTGGCTTATTCACTAGAGCTCAGTGTTTTTGCATTTCCCCATCCGCAATTATTCTTTGATGTTTCCTGTAAGAACCATGTTAAGATGACAATGCAACAAAGAGAGCATCTCAAAGGAAGTCCTTCTCTTATCCCAGTTTGTGTTATTGAATAAAGCGTTGGAAAAAAGCAATAAGGACTGTGACTTTGAATCTATGGGCTGCGAGGGTTGAGTGGTAAATGTGAATTACGGATATAGCCAATTCTAAGCCGCTCCTTCGGGGCTAAGCACTACATTAATATTACACAAAGATAACCCAAGTAAATACAAAATGCAGTTTTTAAATGATGATTTAATTTATTAAGGTAAAAAAGCCATCCAAACAAGAAGTAATTGCCCCCTAAACCTAATAACTGGTTGTTCCACACTTACAATTAATTGTTTGCGATAACTGGCAATAAGTCTTTCACATCACTGTGAAGGAATTTTGGCCCACTCTTCTTTGCAGAATTGTTTTAATTCAACTACATTGGAGGGTTTTTGGAGCATGCGCAGCCTGTATAAGGTCATGCCACCACATCTTACATGGATTTAAAGTGGTTGTAAAGTCTAAAGGCCTTTTACCCTCATGCATTCAGGGCCGGTACAAGGCAGGGGCGGAAGGGGCAGATGCCCTGGGTGATACACTTTACTGCAGGGAGGGGGGCGCAGGTGAAGTGGGCTTCTAAAAACTGGCTGTGTGTGCGATTGTACATACCAGCCGCTAATAGCTGTAGTTACAATGATGTGCGCTCCTGCACCCGGCACAAGCTAACATGTCCTGTCAGTGGAGATACCCGGACCCCCCCCCCCGACAGACGCTTCGTGGTTCCGGCCGGCCCGGCGTGATGTCACTCACTGAGAGGCCGGGTGTCTTGTTCCCCATCGGATAGTACCTGCCCTGTACTGCGCAGGCGCAGCGCTTGCGCAGTACGTAGGACAAAGGAGACGCCGACAGTCTCCGAAGATTAACAGCTGTTCATCAGCTCTACACGGAGACTTTCGGCGTCTCCTTTGTCCTACGTACTGCGCAAGCGCTGCGCCTGCGCAGTACAGGGCAGATACTATCCGATGGGGGGGCCCTTTCTTGTCAGAACACCGGCGATGATGGGAGGCGGGATTGGAGGACTCACAGGAACATCATACAGTGCTGCTGAGGCTGTGACCAAGAGGAACCGAGGAGGAGGAACTAAACACTGAGTGGCTGCAGTGTGTATTGCACAAGTAAGCAAAGCAGATGATTGCAGCTTAATTAACTCTGTAGATTTGGGGGGGGGGGGGGGGGGTTGGAGGTGGCTGCTGAGGGGAGGCCAATTACCAATCATATTACATTTCAGTAATGTACAGCATGGAGGGGGGTTAATGTATTGCCATTGGTCACTGATCTATTAGTGATCAGTAGCAGTTAATTAACCCCTTTGTGCTGCATTGGTGGCACCAGTATCAGTGTTATGCTGCAGCACAAATGGGGTTAATTAACTGCTACTGGTCACTAATAGATCAGTGACCAATGGCAATACATTAACCCCCCTCCATGCTGTACATTACAAATTGGGTCAAACACCAGTAATAAGAACGAAGTCCCAATTACTCGATTGCATGGACCTCCTATCACATGTAATCACATTAGGATCAAAACAAGCTAGCTGGCTAATCACAGCTACCCGTCCTTCCGGGATTCGAGAAGCGCAGTGACGTCAGGTGATGGAGCGAATCCCGGAAGGACGGGTAGCTGCAATTAGCAAGCCGGCTTGTTTTGATCCTTATGCGATTACATGTTTTTGCTGTAAAAGCAAAATGTTATACTTTCAATGAAGTTTTTAAATATTTTTACAGTATGGCTAGCAAGCCTTTTTGTATTTTGGGGACCATCTGTGATATTGTTTCCTGGATGGTGGGTCCACTTGCCATAAGGGGTTCCTTGGATGGTTAAAGGACCTGGCTGGGTTTAGAGCCACAAGTGTCACTGACCTTCCCTAATAGGAGGTCTGTGCAATCTGGTAAGCAAGCACTTTATCTATGGTGGAGGTTACTGTCACAGGATCACTCAATTGAAGGTGCGGATGTTACCAAAGAACTTTTTTTTATCACATTGGGACTTTGTTTTTATCACTGGTGATTGACTCAATATTAATTAGCGCAACTCTGTTGATGAATTTATGATTTGGGACTGTGTTATATCTGTGTTTGCGGCTACTTTAGATGTTTGTATTTTAGAATAATTAGCGCCATTTTTTGCTTTATTTGATGCATATTACAAATGCCATTGGTAATTAACCACTTGCCGACCCATCACAGTACATTTACTGCTATTGGGTGGCAGCTACAGGCGTATGATGCTGCCTGTTTCAGGGTGTCGGACGCATGCTCCCACCCACCTACTCACCTGTGATTTGACACATCAGGACTGTCAGCAGATCCCAGCCAATGATTCATGACTGGGACATGCTGATCAGCTGTGTCAAATCACAGCCCAGAACTTGACAATCAATACAGGGGCTCTTTACAGAGGGAATGATCACTTTTTTTTTTCTTTTCCCTGCAAAGCACTGACTCTTTGTTTACACGGGGGGGGGGGGGGGCGCAGTTTGCCATCTTCGCCCTGGGCACCAAATGACCTTGTCCCGGTGTGCAGCCCCCCCCTAATACTTACCGAAGCCCGATCTCAATTCAGTTATGTGCACGAAACCTAAGGCTCTCCTCTCGGGTCTCTTCCTCCTGAATGGCTGAGATGCAGGAGTGCAGGAGCCATTGGCTGCCGCTGCTGCCAATCACAGCCAGTGAGGCAGGAGCGGGGGGGGGTTGACTGTTACATGTCAATTACTTTGTTTTTCATCTGTTCTTGAATCTCTTTAGATCACAGCATGATGTGTTTTTGAGATCTTTTAGCATGCTTCACTTTGTCAGACAGCTTCTATTTAAATGATGTCTTCGGGCTATCTTTGTGTAATATTAAAATTAGTTTGATGATCTGAATCATTTAAGTGTGACAAATATGCAAAAAATAAATAAATCAGGCAGGTAGGTAATACTTTTTCACAGCACTGTATTTCAACCTGTCATAGAATTTGACAGGCTGCAGGCAGCAGCAGCAGGACTGGGCACTGTACTTGCGCCTTCCAGGATTTGACGCAAAGCAACTAAACACCCAATGTGCATGAGGCCTTAAGGCACTGTCAAACTTGTATTTTTTATACGCTTGGAGTACATTTCCAAATGCATGTAATGATTTTTCAATGGTGTCAATGACAAGGTGCTTT
Organism: Lithobates clamitans; assembly: GCA_037952925.1. NCBI lineage: Eukaryota > Metazoa > Chordata > Amphibia > Anura > Ranidae > Lithobates > Lithobates clamitans. The sequence goes on along the minus strand of JBBGZY010000108.1, from coordinate 5,391,308 downwards.
TACCTGCTTTTAGGTAAAATAGTTTCACTGTGTATAGCGAAAAAAAGGTGTCCAGGATTTGTTTAAACACTCTAAACACATTTAAGTGGAAAGGATGGAAGCATGGAAATACACCTAAAGCTCGCATTGGCACTGCCCCCCCTCCATCACGTCCGCTGCCCTCCCTATAAATGCACCCGGCCCCTTTCAGGACGCCGGACACATGAATTACTATGGCAGGGATAGGCGGGGGGGGTGTATTTTGAAGCACGTGATTAGAGCCAGAGGCTCTAATAGGCTGCAAAATAGGCTCTAATAGGCTACAAAATAGGGTGGGCTTGGGGCGCAAAGCACTGTGTCCTGATCCCACCCTGTTGCGTGACGATAGCGAATGAATTTTCGCTATTTTCACACTAACGTTCCTCCCCGCCTATCAGGAGGCAGGTCTGTGAGACCTGTTTCCCGATTGGCCAAAGCTTCAGGTGATCCTATTGTATGCCTAGTGCTTTGGCGGAAGAGGAGACATGGCAGAAAAAGAAGCCACACCGGAGCCGCCGCTTCCCACTTCAGGGGAGGAGAGCCCCACCAGCCGCCACTCCAGCAAAGGAGGAGGAGAGCCCCGCCAGCTGCAACTCCAGGAGAGGAGAGCCCCACCAGCCGCCACTCCAGGAGAGGAGGATGAGAGCCCTGCCACAGAGTGGTAGGTGCCACTGGACCGGCCACGGGGGGGAAAGGGTGGTGGCGGTGCTGAGCTGTATACCCTAATCTTTGAGGCTGTGCTCTATACTCTGTGCTGTATACCCTGAGCTTTATACCCTAATCTGTGAGGCTGTGCTGTATACCCTGAGCTGTGAGGCTGTGCTGTATACCCTGTGCTGTATACACTGAGCTGTGAGGCTGTGCTGTATACCCTGAGCTGTGAGGCTGTGCTGTATACCCTGAGCTGTATAACCTAATCTGTGAGGCTGAGCTATATACCCTGAGCTGTAAGGTTGTGCTTTATACCATGTGCTGTATACCCTGATCTGTATACCCTGATCTATAAGGCTGTGCTGTATACCCTGAGCTGTATAGCTTGAGCTGTGAGGCTGTGCTGTATACCCTGAGCTGTATACCCTGAGCTGTATAACCTAATCTGTGAGGCTGAGCTGTATACCCTGAGCTGTAAGGCTGTGCTGTGTACCATGTGCTGTATACCCTGATCTGTATACCCTGATCTATGAGGCTGTGCTGTATACCCTGAGCTGTATAGCCTAATCTGTGAGGCTGAGCTGTATACCCTGAGCTGTGAGGCTGTGCTGTATACCCTAAGCTGTATACCCTAATCTGTGACGCTAAGCTGTATACCCTAATTTGTGAGGCTGAGCTGTATACCCTGAGCTGTATACCCTACACTGTGAGACTGAGTTGTATACCCTGAGCTGTATACCTTCATCTGTGAGGCTGAGCTGTATACCCTGAGCTGTATACCCTAGACTGTGAGACTGGGTTGTGTACCCTGAGCTGTATACCTTCAGCTGTGAGGCTGAGCTGTATACCCTGAGCTGTATACCCTCATCTGTGAGGCTGAGCTGTATACCCTGAGCTGTATACCCTAATCTGTGAGGCTAAACTCTATACCCTGAGCTGTGAGGCTAAGCTGTATACCCTAATCTGTGAGACTGAGCTGTATACCCTGAGCTGTATACTCTAATCTAGACAAGGGGCAGGATTGCTTTCTAATTACTGATAGATTTTAGCTGGTTTCTTGGCTTCTCATGCCTTTTTGTACCTCACTTTCTTCATGTGTTCAATACTTTTTCCCTGTGTCATTATTTTTTTTTTTTTACACATAACTTAATTTCTGAACTTATTTGTTTTGGTTTCTTTGTATGTATGGATTGCATGGGTTGTTACTGACATGTGATGAAAATTTAATGTCAATAGCACCTTTAGAAATATATTTACCTAGAAAAGTGGTGACATGGTCAATACTTATTTTACCCGCTGTATTTGCATTTAGAAATGTCCTCTATGTTCAAACTTGTGTGAAGATCTGTTTTTCTCTGCAGTAGAGAAAGGGTACACAGAAAATAATTGTTTCTTTGTCTCCTGTTCACACTTAAACACAGCCTTTGGGTGAGCTGCAGTGTGGTACAGAAATCTGCAGCATGTCTGCATTTTCCCCTTCCACACCACAGCTCACCCACAGCTCCATTTTGTTCTGCACTTCTACACACTGCAGTTAGCTGTGGAGCATAAAAACGCATGACATGTCACATGGCTCAGTTCACAAAGTGGAATCTTACCGCATCCGAGTCTGCGATAAGATACCGCACAGGCACAGCGCTTTTCAAAACGTTTTTTAGCATTCACTAAAAAATGCTACAAAAATACCCCATGAGTAATTTCATGAAGTCATGCAGTATTTTACCACCGCTGGTAGCTGGCGTCCTTAGCACAGGCTGCCACTAGCTGTCTGTTAAGGAGAGTCCTTAACAACCGATGACTCATCAGCTGAATTGAATTTAAAAAAAAAATAACAAAATGCTGGCAATAAAGATTTTAAAAAAAAAACAGGGTAAAGTAGCCACTTCGGGTCAGATATGAATTTTGAGGGGAACCCCCACACTAATTTTTTTTTTTGGCGTTGGGTCCCCCCCGAAATCCATACCAGACCCTTATCCGAGCATGCAGCCTGGCAGGCCAGGAAAGGGAGGGGACGAGCGAGCTTCCCCCCGAACCATACCAGGCTATATGTCCTCAACATGGGGTTTGCTTTGGGTCAGGGGGGCTCTGCCGTATTACAGTTCTTCAATAACTAAGGGGTGGGGCCACCTGGTGATGTGACCGAGTGACCCCACCCCTTGTGGCATTGTCGGCCAGGGTCATGCTGGGTCAATGATGTCACAAGGGGGCGGGGATGTTGGAGGAGTCTGCTCACATGCTGTGGGTGTTATGAAAAATTTACTGTGGCAATTCAATTTGACTATCAAACTCGGCTATTCAAGTCAACCGGGCTGCACCACAACTGCGAGCCAAACACTTGGCTCATGGTTGTGGTGCATTAGCACAATTATAAACTGCCATTTGGCCTCCTGAATAACTTACAGCAGCCACTTAGCAGCATTCTGAAAGTGATCCACCTCAGATTTACTTAGAGTAAACCTAGCCTAATAACACTCATTGTAATGCCACCCATATTTCTGTCCTTTTAACATGGTGACAGTAAGCTGACACCTATGCTGCTCAGGTACACAGTTATCAGGTTGCTGTGGTGCTGTTAAAAGGACAGGAATATGGGCAGGGCCGTCTTTAATATTGATTGGACCCTGGGCTAAAATTTTCTTGGGCCCCCCCCCTCCATGCAGTTTCGCTCTCCACCTGCTTTGAGACATACAATAAATAGCAGCTAGACTCAAAATCCGTTTACTGAATCAGATCAGGCAGCGATTGTGATTGGTTGCCAGAGGTTACAGTGTCTCATTACCACTCACTGACTGGTTGCTTGTAAGGTACCTGTGTTAGGTAGTGTCTGAAGTGGAGCTTATATGCTGAGGATGCAGGCGAAAACATAGTCAGGCAGGTCAAGTCAGCAACAGATCAGGCACAGTGGTACAAAATCGAAATCCAAAGAATGGCCAGGCAGGTGGAGGTCATACACGAGCTGGTGGTGAAGTACCAAATCAGCAGGCTGGAGAGTGGTCAAGAATTTAGGCAGAGGTTCAATACAAAGTAGTCAAAATCACAGCGCTATCAATACACCCAGGGAGCAAAGTCCAAACAAACGGGCACTGAATAACAGGAATTGCTGCTATTTATGGGCTGCTTAATTGTACATTGTCTGCAGCTGGCAGCAGGTGGGGCTAGTGAGTCCAAGGCAATGCATCAAGGAGAGAATGGGAGAACATTACAATAACTACAGAGCTCCTCTGTGGCACAACAGATAATGCTGTGAGCCCAGGAACATCCCAGTTCGAAGACACCCAGGTACATGACATTACTAGAGGTTACAGCACACATTACGGCTCACTGATTAGTTGCTAGAGGTTACAGCACATGATTTCTGCTTGTTGATTGGTTGCTAGAGATTACTGTACATTAATACTGCTCACTGATTGGTTGCTAGAGGTTACTGCACATCATTACTGCTTACTGATTGGTTGCTAGAGGTTATAGTACATCATCTCACTGCCTGCACACTATGGACTGGGGAGGTGAGGGGACTCATTAATAGAAAGAAAATTCCTAGGGATCCTAGGACTCCTGGGATCAGTGGCAGTGCTGGTGGGAGGGTGTGATCAATGGCAATGCTGATTTTTTTTACTGACTACAAATATAAAGAAGAGTTTCAACACTGGCCACCAATGTAATAGGGGTTTACACTGACCACTAATGTAATAGGGGTTTACACTGACCACTAATGTAATAGAAGCATTCACAGTAACCACCAATGTAAGGAGGGATTTACAATGACCACCAATGTAAGGGGGACATTCACACTGGCCACTAGTGTAAATGAAAGGATTCTACACCAGGCACCAAAGTAATGGGAAGATTTACACTGACCACCAATGTAACTGAGACAATTAGCCTGCGATCCCATTTGTGTGTGTCGGGAACGCATGCAAAATCGCTTTCCTGACCCCACAGAAACGTGCTGCCCTTAAGCAGATACTCAGCAGTGCCAATAATTGTTAATGACATCCTCACACATCTGCTGACATGTGCCTTGACACCGTATGATTTTGAAAAAGGGTCTGGAACTTTGTTCCGCATTTGTGGAGCATAGAGCATCCCATTGAAATGAATGGGCTGCCCTACACGTGCCCTACATCTTTATGCACCCTGTCAGTACACCTTTGCATCCTTAAACCCATGCTAACCTCTGCACCCCAAACCTCCCCCATTCTCTCCACTTCAATCCCCCTCCCCTTTAACTCTACCTGCCTCCTCTGCTCATCTTTGCACCCACCTTCCTTACCTCCATGCATACAATCCTTGCTCACCTGTGCACCCCAAACTGTAATTCCTTCTCTGCCTACCTCAGCACACCCAATTTTCTTACCTCTGCAGAACAGGCTGATGGTAGGCTTAATGACCACAGTTGTAGGCAGGACTTTCCAGCATGTCCCTTTATCTACTCAGTGGGCAGCATGCAGTATAGGTAATGGTGGATATGATCTCAGAGGGGCATGATATACATATGAATACTGCCTATATTTACATATGAATGCTACTGATCCAACACTATTTGTATATGAATGCAGCTGCTATTTACATATCAATGCTGGTATTTACATGTAAACACAGGGTCTGCAACTGAGTCATCTGTACACAACAATAGGGCAGAACTGGGCAGCATTAGTAACAGAACTTCACACTGAGATATCAGGACACAGCACGGGACTAAAACCTCAATGGACAAGGGAATTTAAACTGGGATAGTTTTGCAAGTATGGGGCAGCTGCTTTGGGCCCCACATTAATGATGTGTTTTTGCCCTGCTTTAAAGACAGCCCTTAATATGGGTGGCATTACAATGAGACTATACACTGTACTGGAAGCACTTCTAGCAGCTCTCCATTTTCCCTTCATTTCTACTGGGGAAAATGCTTTCTTGTTCTCTTCTCCCTCAGCTTTTCGATCATTGCAGGGGAGGAGCCTCACTGCTTGCAGTTCAGGTCAGGAGCTTGTCTGCAGACTTCTCCCTACATCAGAGTTGCTGATCCATCCTGCATCTACACTGACAGGAAGCCCGCAGGACGAACATTAGATTGCAGTGATGGAGAGCACACTTTACCAATTGGCTGAGGAGGCAGTGGGAGGCCTCCTCAGCCAATGGGTAGCTGAAGTTGCCTCATAAGTCCCTCCTTCATGACATCACCCTGCACCTGTTATATGTGGTATTTGCCAAGCATTTTTTCTTTATGAGGTAAATACAGCAAAAAAGCATTAGTTAATTGACATTTTCAGGATCGCATGAGGTATTTGGGAAAACACCTAAATACTGCATGCAATCTGGTTCTGTGAATGGAGCCCACTGTGGCATTTTTATTACAGTTAAAATTTTTAAAAAAGTAAACAGTAACCCACGCTTTTAAAGTACAAGGCATTACTGGCCAGAATGTCGGCCAGGACTGATATTTTCTGCACTGAAAAACAAGCCATTTTAGCATGTAGGCAGTGTGAACTATTCTTAAATGCATGTAAATGCATGTTTGACAGAGCCATTATGAAATAGGCCTTAGTAGATGTTCAGGAATAGGAAAGAAGACAGCAGATAATACAGTATCGACTTTTAAAAATTTTCATGTGAATGGAAATTATGAAGTGTAATGCCGCGTACGCACGAGCGTACTTTACGGCAGACTTTGCCCGGCGGACTGGATTTCGTCAGACAATTCGATCGTGTGTGGGCTCCAGCGGACTTTGTTTTCTCAAAAGTTGGACGGACATAGACTTGAAACATGTTTTAAATTAATCCGTCAAAATCGAGTCCGGTCAACAAGTCCGCTCGTCTGTATGCTAGTTCGATGGACAAAAAGCCACGCTAGGGCAGCTATTGGCTACTGGCTATGAACTTCCTTGTTTTAGTCCGGTCATACGTCATCACGTACGAATTCGACAGACTTTGGTGGATTGTGTGTAGGCAAGTCTGTTCATTCAGAAAGTCCGTCGTAAAGTACATCGAAAAGTCCGCCGGGCAAAGTCTGCCGTAAAGTCCGACCGCGTGTACGCGGCATAAGAGTGTGTTGATAAGAAGCAAGCTTCGGGCATTTTCAGCGTATCTTCTATAACTTTTTACTACCGAGGAACTCTTGACATAATTTTCAGTTCTTGAGGAACCCTGCTAAAACCAATTCATTAGAGAGTCAGTGGGAAAAATGCCACTTGCATTGGTTTCCGATGGTGGTAAGAATGCCACCCTTGCAGACAACTGATAATATAACTGGTGTCATGCAACTAGCTCTGGCAAGTAGCGATGGCCCTGAAGCTATACAGGCACCATCAAATAGAAACTCAATCAGCCACAGATCACTGAACCCGTAGCAACTTCTGGAAGAACCCCAGGGCTCCACGGAATGGCTGTTCTATGAGAAGGAGACATACTTATTCAAAGTGAGCCAAATAGTGCTATTGCTAAAGACAGAAATATATTTAGGGTCCATTTACATTTTTGTAGTTTGTTAATTAATCTGCAAATTAATGTGTGCATTGTAATTAAATTGTAATTAATGGGCTGTCAATGCACCCTACTATGTCAAAATTAAACATGATCCTTTTTTTTTGCAATGTAATGCATTGTAATGCACCACCATGTGCTGCCATGCATTGTGGGACTCTGCAATGCAGTTAAATTGCCTTAGTTTATCAGGGTGCCATTCTAATTGAATGGCACTGTAACACATGTTACATATGTTACCATAACATGCATGTTAGTTTAAATAGGCCCTTAGGGATTTATTAAAATAAGATGACTAGTTAATAACCTAAATTATGAAAACACATCACTTTTATCAGTGTTAACATCTCTTCTATTTATATTCTGACTCTTTAATTCTTATTTTCCTAGCAACCACATAAAGAGGTATTCTAGCCATTAAACAGAAACTAAGGGAACATCACCATGGTAACCAAGTAACCGGTCCACCTTGGAACCCTTTGAAGTATCAGCAGATTCCAGTAAATTGAAGCAGTCATTTTAATATACTTTAGGTATGTATACTGTACAGAAATAATTTGTAAAGAAAATGTTAAATATACCGACATACTGCTAAAGTAAAAGTACACACATTAATGTAAAAGGAATTACATGATTTTGACAGTGACATTATAGATGTTCATTTCCTTTAATTTGAAAGGTACTATTTTTCCTACACAGAAACAGAAAAGTATGATAGAACTTTTTCTTGCTGAGCTGACTCGTCGCATGAGCTTAGGGAAGATAAATCAAGTTCCTAACCTCTGAAAATGGTGCAAACAACGTTTTTGGAAGTTAATCGCTCTCCCGTTTGTTGGTATAAGAGAGAAAAAGATATTTACTCTTTTAACTGCAGAGATGGTCACATTTTTCAATATGTTAGGAATCTCAGCATGCATATGTAGTAAAAAAAAATATGGCTTGTATGTGTAGCGGTACCCCCGTGATGGCTGCTGTTTGACTCTATACCCCACTGGCTATCCCCCACTCTGCAGATCCTCTTTTACCTCTGACACCTTGGGTTCTATTCTGCAATGTGACGTTAGCAATGAGAAACTCACACAGTATCACTGAAACACCCAAAAGTTTACTAAAATAAGTAATGGAACACAATGAAGAGCATGAATAAACACGAATTATAATTGACAATTGTTATCACTTAATGCACATATACAGAACTTATAACCTTATATTCACTTTAAGGAGTATATGTGAACAGGTGTAAAGAGTAATAAGGACTCTCCCCAGCAAAGTATTGTGGGAGATATAGTTTGGAGGAGGAAGTGACTCTATTAGCTGGATCAGCCCTGAACTACAGAAGAGACAATGCAAAGCGTGCAGCACTGCCTGCTGGGAGGAGGGATAAAAGGACCAGCGCGGCCTGCCTTCAACCTCTCTGTATTGCTGCATTTCTTCTCAAGGAGTAAGGAAGAATCCTAACAGAGCCCAGCAGCCACTAGAGGGAGCCAAACTCATTTGAAACAACAACAACTGTTCAACTATAATAACTATAGTAGCAAACCCTTGGCTACATATGTATGTTGGAAATTAAGATATTGATGAGTAAATAAGCCAAACTGCAATTTTATATGAATTTTTAATAAAAAAATTGAAAAACCTGAATTTCAAATTATATTATATAAGTCAATGCGGAACCAATTTTAAAGGCCACTTTTAGCCCTTTGGAGGACTGCAAGGTGAGCTGTTGTCACCAAATAGCATAGGAAGCCTTTGCTATTGCAAACAAAAAAAAATTGTGTAAACAAATAGATATACAGCTGGGTAATTTCAGCAAATTAAACCCCGTATTATATTTATGGGGTTTTACCCATGTTTTTTTCTAATGCTATTACTTTCTATAATCAACAGTTCTATCTAGTGGCCAATATGTGGTATATTTCACTAAAATGCATCAGACAGAAAATATACAGCATTTTGGCCACTAGATGGAGCTTTAATTGCAGTGCCAAAAGTTTAATAATAATAAAAATGGGTACCTACATCCTATCAAATTTTTTTTTGCCCAAAGTTGTCACTAAATGATATATTGCTCAAACATGCTAGGGAAATATATGAAATTACACCCCAAAATACATTCTGCTGCTTCTCCTGAGTACGGGGATACCACATGTGTGAGACTTTTTGGGAGCCTAGCCGTGTACGGGACCCCGAAAACCAAGCACCGCCTTCAGGCTTTCTAAGGGTGTACATTTTTGATTTCACTCCTCACTACCTATCACAGTTTTGGAGGCCATGGAATGCCCAAATGGCACAACCCCCCCCCCCCCAAATGACCCCATTTTGGAAAGTAGACACCCCAAGCTATTTGCTGAGAGGTATGGTGAGTATTTTGCAGATCTCACTTTTTGTCACAAAGTTTTGAAAATTGAAAAAAGAAAAAAAAAAACATTTTTCTTTCTTCATTTTCAAAAACAAATGAGAGCTGCAAAATACTCACCATGCCTCTCAGCAAATAGCTTGGGGTGTCTATTTTCCAAAATTGGGTCATTTAGGGAGGTTTGTGCCATCTTGGTATTTTATGGCCTTCAAAACTGTGATAGGTAATGAGGAGTGAAATCAAAAATTTACGCTCTTAGAAATCCTGAAGGGAGTGATTGGTTTTCGGGGCCCTGTACGCAGCTAGGCTCCCAAAAAGTCCCACACATGTGGTATCCCCATACACAGGAGAAGCAGCAGAATTTATTTTAGGGTGTAATTTCACATATGCCCATGGCATGTGTGAGCAATATATCATTTAGTGACAACTTTGTGCAAAAAAAAAAAAAAATTTGTCTTTTTCCCGCAACGTCTGGAAAAATATAAAATATTCCATGGACTCAACATGCCTCTCAGCAAATAGTCTACTCTCCAAAATGGGGTAATTTGGGGGGGGGGTTGTGCCATCTTGGCATTTTATGGCCTTCAAAACTGTGATAGGTAGTGAGGAGTGAAATCAAAAATTTACGCCCTTAGAAATCCTGAAGGTGGTGCTTGGTTTTCGGGGCCCCGTAGGTGGTTAGGCTCCCAAAAAGTTCCACACTTCCCCACAATTCCCACAATCTCTGTACTCAGGAGAAGCAGCAAAATGTATTTTAGGGTGCAATTCCACATATAACCATGGCATGTGTGAGCAATATATCATTTAGTGACAACTTTTTGTAAACATTTTTTTTTTGTCATTATTCAATCACTTGGGACAAAAAAATATAATATTCAATGGGCTCAACATGCCTCTTAGCAATTTCCTTAGGGTGTCTACTTTCCAAAATAGGGTCATTTGGGGGGGGGGGGGGGGTTGTACTGCCCTGCCTTTTTAGCCCCTCAAGAAATGAGATAGGCATTCATAAACTAAAAGCTGCGTAAATTCCAGAAAATGTACTCTAGTTTTTAGACGCTATAACTTTTGCACAAACCAATAAATATACGCTTATTGACATTTGTTTTACCAAAGACATGTGGCTGAATACATTTTGGCCTAAATGTATGACTAAAATTGAGTTTACTGGATTTTTCTTATAACAAAAAAGGGAAAATATCATTTTTTTCAAAATTTTCGGTCTTTTTCCCTTTATAGCGCAAAAAATAAAAACCACAGAGGTGATCAAATTTCATCAAAAGAAAGCTCTATTTGTGGGAAAAAAAGGACGCAAAGTTCTTTTGAGTAGAACATTGCATGACCGCGCTATTACCAGTTAAAGCAGCGCAGTGCCAAATTGTAAAAAGTCCTCTGGTCTTTGGCCAGCCAAATGGTCCGGGGCTGAAGTGGTTAAGTCAGTGAGCACTGTGAATCCATCTACAGTTGTGTTTTACAAAGGAAGAATTGTCTGCTATTTGTGTACAGTCTATTGGATCAGTTGCTTTGCCATATTATTCAATATTTCTTGCATGCAATTACACGCATAGTTACAGAGTTACATAGTAGGTGAGGTTGAAAAAAGACACACGTCCATCAAGTCCAACCCATGTGTGTGATTATATGTCAGTATTACATTGTATATCCCTGTACGTTGAGGTCGTTCGGGTGCTTATCTAACCATGCTCCCCACTGAGACCACCACCTGTGGAAGGGAATTCCACATCCTTGCCACTCTTACAGTAAAGTACCCTCTACGTAGTTTAAGGTTAAACCTCTTTTCTTCTAATTTTAATGAGTGGCCACGAGTCTTGTTAAACTCTATTCTACGAAAAAGTTTTATCCCTATTGTGGGGTCGCCAGTACGGTATTTGTAAATTGAAACCATGTCCGCTCTCAAACGTCTCTTTTCCAGAGAGAATATGTTCAGTGCTCGCAACCTTTCCTCATAACTAATATCCTCCAGACCCTTTATTAGCTTTGTTGCCCTTCTTTTACTTACTCCATTTCCAGTACATCCTTCCTGAGGACTGGTGCCCAGAACTGGACAGCATACTCTAGGTGCGGCCGGACCAGAGTCTTGTAGAGCGGGAGAATTATCGTTTTATCTCTGCAGCTGATCCCCTTTTTAATGTCTGATAATATTCTGTTTGCTTTGTTAGCAGCAGCTTGGCATTGCATGCCATTGCTGAGTCTATCATCTACTAGGACCCCAGGTCCTTTTCCATCCTAGATTCCCCCAGAAGTTCTATCCCAGTGTATAGATTGCATTCATATTTTTGCCACCCAAATACATTATTTTACATTTTTCTACATTGAACCTCATTTGCTATCTAGTTGCCCACCCCATTAATTTGTTCAGATCTTTTTGCAAGATTTCCACATCCTGCAGACAAGTTATTGCCCTGCTTAGTTTAGTATCGTCCGCAAATACAGAGATTGAACTGTTTATCCCATCCTAGTATCGTCCGCAAATACAGAGATTGAACTGTTTATCCCATCCTCCAGGTCGTTTATGAACAAATTAAATAGGATTGGTCCCAGCACAGAACCCTTGGGGGACCCCACTACCTACCCCTGACCATTCCGAGTACTCCCCATTTATCACCACACGCTGAACTCGCCCTTGTAGTCAGTTTTCAATCCATGTACTCACCCTATGGTCCATGCCAACGGACCTTATTTTGTACAGTAAACGTTTATGGGGAACTGTGTCAAATGCTTTTTCAAAATCCAGATACACCACGTCTACGGGCCTGCCTTTATCTAGATGGCAACTCACCTCCTCATGGAAGGTTAATAGATTGGTTTGGCAAGAACGATTCTTCATGAATCCATGCTGATTACTGCCAATGATACTGTTCTCATTACTAAAATCTTGTATATAGTCCCTTATCATCCCCTCCAAGAGTTTACATACTATTGATGTTAGGCTAACTGTTCTGTAATTCCCAGGGATCTATTTTGGGCCCTTTTTAAATATTGGTGCTACATTTGCTTTTCCCCAATCAGCTGGTACCATTCCAGTCAGTAGACTGTCAGTAAAAATTAGGAATAATGGTCTGGCAATTACTTGACTGAGTTACTTAAGTACCCTCGGGTGCAAGCCATCTGGTCCCGGTGATTTATTAATGTTAAGTTTCCCAAGTCTAATTTTAATTCTGTCCTCTGTTAACCATGGAGGTGCTTCCTGTGATGTGTCATGAGGATAAACACTGCAGTTTTGGTTACTGAACCTAAAGCTAGCTGAAGATTAACCGGACTGCCACGCAGCAACAGAGGACTACTTTCACCTCCCTCCCAATTCAGGGATTTGTTTTCACTGAAGCCTATAGAGATGCAGTTCGCCAAGAACTCTCTGTCACAGCAGGTTGAATAGTAATACAGTTTATGTTTGCATAAGTTGCACTTGTTTATCTACTGTTCTGCATTTATGTGTGGAGGAGCAGTAGAAAGGGGTTTGACACTTATAAGAGTCATTCTTCTGCTCTCCTGTAGCCTATTCACATTATATTCATTTATTTGAGCATAGAGAATATAGGGGGTTATTTACGAAAGGCAAATCTACTCTGCACTACAAGTGCACTGCAAGTGCACTTGGAAGTGCAGTCGCTGTAGATATGAGGGGAAGATCTGAAACGAGGGGAAGCTCTGCTGATTTTATCATCCAATCATGTACAAACTATAATGCTGTTTTTTATTTTCATTGCATGTCCCCCTCAGATCTACAGCGACTGCACTTCCAAGTGCACTTCCAAGCGCACTTGCAGTGCACTTGTAGTGCAAAGTGGATTTGCCTTTCGTAAATAACCCCCATAGTGTTCATATTTAAATGTTTGAATCTTAGATGTGATAGTTGTTTCTCTATTAATACCATTCTTTGAGAATAACATTTTGAAGTATAAACTTGACCTGACTATTTGATCTCTTTTACTATCATCTCACTGAGTAAACTGTTTTTTTGTGACTCAATCAATTCTGGTCTATTTCCTTTCTCTTGCAGTTATCAAAAAAAGGAAAAAAATGTTTGAACCCAGGGACAGTGGCAGTGGACTCTCAGGGTCAGGGCAACCAGAGGGGTATTGATTTATGTTGCGACCCTTAAGAGGGCAGCGCTACAAGTATATAATTACTTCTGGTTTCAAGTGGTTACTCCAAAAATCGTTTAAAATGTTTAACCACAGATAGCTGCCATAACCCCCGGTATCCTCTTCTTCAGTGAGCGGTCCGGTTTCAGATAAAAGTGGTCTCTGCAGTGGATTCACTGCAAGATCACTTTTATCGGCGGCGGGAGAGGCCGCCTCCCTTCCGACGCACACCGGAGGCGATCGGATCCTTCTCTTGGCCTGACATGGAGACAAGTGAGGGGAAGACTGCCCCCACCCGTCTCCATATCATTGCAGGGCATAAGTGACGTCAAAACATCACTTCTGCCCATAGCTCTTAAAGGGACATTTTTTTTTATTGCATTTTAGTGTAAATATGAGATCTGAGGTATTTTTGACCCCAGATCTTATATTTAAGAGGTCCTGTCATGTTTTTTTTCTATTACAAGGGATGTTTACATTCCTTGTAATAAGAATAAAAGTGACACAATTTTTTTTTAATAAAACAGTGTAAAAATAAAAAATAAAAGGTTAAATAAAAAAAATAATTTTTAAACGCCCCCTGTCCCGACGAGCTCGCGTGCAGAAGCGAACGCATACGTGAGAAGCGCCCACATATGAAAATGGTATTCAAACCACACATGTGAGGTATCGCCACAATCGATAGAGAGAGAGCAATAATTCTAGATCTAGACCTCCTCTGTAACTCAAAACATGCAACCTGTAGAATTTTTTAAACATCGCCTATGGAGATGAAAAGTTTGTCGCCATTCCACTAGCGGACAGGTTGGGTATCAATTTACTTGGTATAACATTATCTTTCACAATATAAAAAAATTGGGCTAACTTTACTGCTGTCTTATTTTGTAATTCAAAAAAGTGTATTTTTTCAAAAAAAAATAATGTTTGGGGGTTCTAATGAATTTTCTAGCAAAAAAAATGTTTTTAACTTGTAAACAACAAATCTCAGAAAGAGGCTCTGTCCTTAAGTGTTAAACATTAAAAATGTTAGTTTTCTGCACAAAAAGTGTAACATTTTCCAATAAAATTAATATATACAAACATAATTAATCTCAACACTTTGCTTACAACAGGCCTGATATATTAAAGTATCCAAGAGCTGTAGTTATAGATTCATGAATTAGACGCAACAGTTTTTTCCAGGGCATATTTGAAACTCCTTAGTCAGTTGGGAAATAGTAACAGTTCTTCGCACTAATACTTGGAGCTCTAATAAAGTAAGGTGAATATCCACAATAAATTATGACCACAAGAGGGCAGCCTCTGATAACTTGCAATTAAATTTTATTGTTATGTTATAGTCTTTTGTTACATGATTATTTTAAGTTTGATTATAAACTATAACTACAAAATGTTTTTAGCATTTGCAAGCTTTTTTGGGAAAGGGGTGGGGGGATAGCAAAGCGACAACACAATATATAATAAGAATCTGTTCAGGTTTTGATTATTTTAAAACACAAAGGCAGTAAAATTCTAATTTCTTTGCAGTTAATTATATTACGTGGCTACATGCATAATAGCAAGTCCAAAAATACTGGAGAGGAAAAACACTACTGACAATTCAGTAGTGTGACTTGTACATGCAGAATTAAAATTATTACCCATTTTAAGTTTGTATATATTCAAATAGTTATTGAAATTAGTTATGTATTTGTTTAGCTACTGTAGCTAGAACTTTTAGAATAGTCTATCCAACAGTTCCTAAAAAAGAATACAGTTATAAACATCAATTACACTTCAAACACATTTGGTATAAAATATTTATAAAAAATTATTTGACACTGTCCTTTCTGCTGAGTACTCCAACACCTGTGGGCCTACTCACTGTATAAACAGCACACATACAGTATGTGGCTTCATTATGTTATCCTCATGGTATCCTTCAGATATGACAGTATTATTGTCTCTGCCTTGCTTACATGGTCCAGTAGGACTAGGGGCATTGAGTGCCCCAGGAGGATCATGGGCAGGATGCTCAAAGGCTTGTGCTGCGAGTTGTTCTGACACTCATAGGTCTACTCGATTGTGATGATAGAGACTGCCTTCCACATCCACAAGATATGAGTGAGGAACAACCCTCTGAACACAGGTGCCCAGTCTCCAACGACTAGTCCTGTCACCAGGCAGCAGCTTCATATGGATTGACTCTCCAATGTTTAGTTCAGGTAAGTCTTTGGCACACACCTCATATGTCAGTTTGGAGATCTTACATAAAACAAATCATATATCGCGCTGTGTTAAATAATAAAAGCAGCCAGCACAGCCGAAGACAAACAGCACAAGTACCAAAATAGAAAAAATTCAAGTCATAATCATAATCATACATATATAGAAAATTTCAAAGACAAGAAAACCATAATACAATTCAAGATAATGACCGTCACCACTGATGTTGAAAGGTGATCGCTGGTCACTTCTTCCCAACTAGTTTCGCCAAAACATTGGCTTCATCAGGGGAATATACAGATTAACACAAAAGATAAAAACACTGAAAAAAGAAAAAAGGGTATATTATTGGATTGAATCCACATAATCTAGTATAATAAAGGCGAACTGTCATATCACAAAACGGTCAAACTACTGTCAAGCCCATGTCCCCGGTCTCCCAGTCCCCACACCCGAGACGTACCGTACAGGAGTCCCAGGACACGGGGAGAGCACCACCAGGCCACTAAGAATAATAGTCACACTCAGCCCTGTATTTGGCTACAGGGGAATCAAAAGGCGCCTAAAGAAATGAGAATTAGCATGTAAGTATTCAATTATTCATTAATTAGTAAGGGGAGCTAAGCCTCAATTACATACCCTAATTATATGCGGAAAAGACACCCAATGGTGCACGGGAAGAATCACGGCACGATAGTTGGATGCAGAAATCATGAAATATAAGTATAACCAAAAAGAACTGGAAAATAGGACAAATATAGTGATATTGGTGGGATAACCAAGATTTTATATAGGCTAAATAAATTAATGACAGATACTTATAGTAGATTTGGGGAACTAATTAGGTAGTTAATTAACTATATGTGCTTACCAAAAAGGCGCATATCGCTGAAGACAAGGGTACACACTAAACATGAGATTCCGCCATTATAAAGGCTGAGCACTGGAACCTCCCCAACATATCCTTCAGATTGCACCAGTTGACTTAGTGATCTATGTAAAAATCCAATGCAAATAAAAGTGCTGTCAGCATAGGGACCAACCAACATCACAGGGTTAAACAGCCATGGAAGAGAAAAAAAACTTCCGCACAGAGTAGGAGAGAAGGAGGTACAGAACTTTTACCTTTAACAAGTATCACCTGGCCACCGCACTTATCCCACAACAGGTAAGTAAGATTACTGAGATGTGGCAGCCTTTTAAATCCCCCACCCGATCAGCATGACTCGATCAGCCAATCGGGAGCGGACGAGAGGCGGACGGGGCGCATGCGCAGTAGCCACAGCCAACAGCCTACGCTACCAAGAGAACCGAGCGCTGGCCGCATCACATGGCAGTGTTTACCAGTGACGCGGTCTATGTAGATGTAATTCAGGCATCGGACTTGTCCGACGAAAAGGGGGAGGGAAGATAGAAAACCTCACAACCATCCAGGGAAAAGGGGAAGGAGGCAGATGGGTTTCAAACCTTGGGGTTTGAGGATCCAGATTTTCCCTAATATTAGGAAGATTAATGATTCTCTTAAACAATCGTGGGAACAAAATCTCCAAACGTGCTCCTTCGAAATGATTTCGTTATTATGTAAACAATATGAATCTGAACTCAGTCAACTAGATGTACAGATCAGTAACTGGTATGATGAATATAGTCTTGTCATCCATTCTCCCTGATTTATTAAACGTGACAAAGATCTACGGTCACATCTGGAAGAATACACATTAGAAATCATAAACATCAAAGAAGGTAAATTCCTTTGCGACACACTAGCTCATGAGAATGGCTTTGCGTATAGGTGGAACCAAACCACTTATAGCAAGCCCTACTCTAAACCTCATACCGCTGAAGCTCCTAATGTCAATTCTGTGACTTTTTCTCCAAGTTCCTCTACCACCTATCATGAACTTTCTCAAGAAAGACTACCTAAGAAAAGGAAGGGGGATCGCACTGTCACCGCCCCCCCCCCCCCCCATCGTACATCAGGTCCCACTTCTACACGCCAATCCTCAGTGGGTCGCACACATTCATTCAAAATACTATCATCTACCCCATTTTCATCCCTGGGTAGATCTGCATCCACACTCACTTCCTCTGACACTTTAGTACACCTTCCACTTGGCGCTACCACTCCTATTCCTTCAACTTCGGCCTTGTCAGTTACCGGCCGTCGAGTAAGTGAACCCACTATATCCTCACTTTTTTCCACTAGCACTCATTCCATCGAACCCAAGCTGGCACCTATTTTTTTTAGGAAAGACACCGGATCTGACCAACCCACCCCTACCTCTTTAAACTCTGGTTCATTGGAACTAGATATTGTTAATCTTTCCTCGGTCAACCTCACAGCTGACCAAATTCATGTTTTGAAATTAGGTCTTACATTTTGCCCTTCCATTGATCTAGATCGTTTCCAACTTATTAAGGACACACATTTATTTGCCAGATGCCTTTTATTTAAGGTAATTTATGATAAAACACCATCTTCGGAACCTAATAAACCTACCTTTTCAGAACTCTCTGAGTCTGAGCTTCGGGCTCTGGAGGATCTTGAGTATTTGTGGGAGGAGGGACACGCTGCAGAGGATGAGCCACAAATTCCTTCTTGTGGCATAGTCGTCCCAGGTGTCTCCTTCCCTCCACCAGTATCGTTCAAACCCAAATCACATAATTTCCCTTCACTTCAAAGGAATCCCAATATTTGGGCTTTTGTCCAACAGATCACTCACGAAATTGAGAATTTGGACTTACAACAAGTCCACACACATAACCTATCTTCCAGACATCGGAAAGCCCTTCGAGAATTGCAATGCCATCCTGGCTTAGTCATCAAGCCTGCTGATAAGGGTGGCAACGTTGTTGTCATGGACGTCCTCGCATATGAAACTATTTGCCGGGAGGTCCTTGACAACGTGCGTTGGTACCGCCCCATCTCTAAAACATTGATAACCAATTTCAACAATGAATATTACAGTCTAATTTTTGGGGCGTATCAATCAGGAGTTATTGACTCCAGTACATGGAATTACCTGAATGTGAAGGATCCCAAAATTTCTACCTTCTATTCCTTGCCAAACGTGCACAAATCAGTGAAGAAACCACCTGGACGACCTATTGTCTCAGGATGCCAAAGCCTAACAGAGAATGCTAGTGCCTTGGTGGATAAATATCTAATACCCCACGTAACTGCTCTATTTTCTTATATCCAGGACACTATTGATCTGTTACGTCATATAGATGGAAAACAGGTCCCTCCCAATACTTGGCTGGTGGCCTTAGATGTGGAGTGTTTATATAACTCAATCCCACATACTAAAGGCATTGAAGTAATTCGTACTCATCTCTTAGAACGAGGATCATCTTTTGATAGTTACAGTCGGTTTGTCCTTCGGCTGCTTGAGTTCATCTTGACTAGAAACGTATTTATGTTCGGCTCCTCCCACTTCCTCCAGGTACAGGGGGTGGCTATGGGGACCAAGTGTGCCCCCTCTTATGCCAACCTGTACCTGGGGGGTGGGAGAGGGACTTGTTTTCCCAAGAATCTATGTCAGAACTGCTTTCACATATTGTAGCCTGGTATAGGTACATTGACGATGTCTTCATTTTATGGTCGGGTAGTCGAGATGAACTCTCTCGGCTGATGGACTTACTGGCTGTTAATATTTTTAACTTAAGTTTCACAATGGAATGCAGTCAATCTAAGATAAACTTTTTGGATTTGCAGATACATGTAGGTAAGGACGGTATTTTGCATTTATCCTTATACCGCAAGCCCTCTTCGAGCAACACGATTCTACATACGGCTAGTGCACATCCCCAGCCTCTACTAGATAGTATACCCTACAGGCAATTTTTAAGGCTTAGAAGGAACTGTACTCAGGATTCACACTTCCATCTGGTTGAAGAGGTCCTTCAACAGAGTCACTAAGCGAAACAGACATGACCTTATTCATTTAACTAAATCTCGGAAATTAAACCCCTCTGTTAGGATCATTACTCAATTTTCTAAACAACATAGTCAGATGAGAGGGATTCTTCAAAAATACTGGCCACTTCTGACGACTGATAACACTATCAAAAAATTCCTCAAACCATATCCTGAAATCACTTATAGACGTGCTCCATCTATGAGAGATCTACTAGTTCACAGTCACCACATGATTCGAGGCCCCGTGGATTATTCCAACGTTGGTACCTTCTTGTGTGGTGTATGTGATATTTGCCCTTTTATTCACAATTCTAGAAATACCGTTCTTCCAAATGGTAGGACTCACTGTTTGAGACACAGAGTTGCCTGCAACACAATTGGCGTAGTATATCTAGCCTCATCTCAATGTGGTTATCTTTATGTGGGAAAACCAAGCGTCCATTTTTCAAACGCGTTAGGGACCATATTGCACCTCTATACAAACATCTAACCACCACAGCCCTGAATAGACATATTGCATTGGAACATAATTATGATCCTGATGTTGTTCGATTTGCTGCCCTGGAGCATGTTCCTTCACATTCTCCGGGTGGCAAAATCAATAACATTTTGCTTCAGATGGAGACTAGATGGATATACTTGTTGGACGCTGTAAAATTCCCTGGTTCAAATGAATATATTAGCTTCAAATCCTTCCTTTAAAATGCGATTTGTTTGTCTGCAATAATTGTTTCTGTTTCATTCTGTCCAATTGGTCCGTCCATCGATTGTCCCCTTATTGCCTGACCATTTCTTTGATTAATCTGGTCCCCAGAGCTTAGTAACCAACCTTGTCCTCATTTCCTGCCTTCATCCTGTGCCCACTGCTACATCGTCTCTTTAAATAGAGACTAATATCGTATGTCAAAATGCTTAATTGTTTTATTAATTTTTATTAATTTCTCATTATATAAAAAAATATTCTTTTCACCTGTATTCCATCTGTACTAGAGTGTGTTGATAATCTGTATTGATTGATGACTTAAAAGTTTCTTGTTATGATGATTACTATTCATGTACAATTAAATGAAATTCAAGAATAATGGGTTCATTATCAGATTATATTGATGTTCTAATCATTGTATTCTCTTTATTTAATGCATATTTTAATTGCTTTAGGCGTCCTGTCTGAGGGGTCACATCTCGGTTGTTATGGTGACAACATCTGTCCATTGGACTGGCTGTTCCGCCTGTGCCAACCGTTCCTTGGTTGTTCCCGTTTTTCCCTCCCTTGATCTACCATGTGGATCCAGTGTACTCGGCTGTTTTGCTCCCAATCCACTTGAGAATTGGTTCTACTACAGCCTTTGGCTGCATGGACGCCCAAGGGCTGACTTTACAGTCAGCCCGCCCCTTCGGCCGGGACCTTCGCAGTTATTCCAATGCCAACCCATCTGCCTTCCCCTTTTCCCTGGATGGTTGTGAGGTTTTCTATCTTCCCTCCCCCTTTTCCTCGGACAGGTCCGATGCCTGAATTACATCTACATAGACCGTGTCACTGGTAAACACTGCCATGGTAGCGGTCGGTTCTCTTGGTAGCGTAGGCTGTGGGCTTTGTCCGCCTCTCGTCCGCTCCCGATTGGCTGATCGAGTCATGCTGATCGGGTGGGGAATTTAAAAGGCTGCCACATCTCAGTAATCTTACTTACCTGTTGTGGGACCACATGGATGTTGATAGGCATCGGTTAATGATGAAACAGCATTTCTAGAGTGTCTTCAGAATAAACATATTTGAAGAAGGCTATGAAAAATGGAAGGAAATCTTGTGGCGACACTGCCACCAATTGTGTGAAGGCTTACCAGAAAAGATGGACTTAAAGGGGTATACACCACTTAAGTCAAACAGGCTTGTAGTGATAAACACTATATGTGGTAAGAAACCATCGGCGATCCAGATGTCATGACCACAATGGAGATTTTAAACAGCACAGGTCAGCAGTTTGTTTTCATGGGTAGGCAGGTAAGTTCAGATGTAAAGAGGGACAACCAGAGGAAATTCTCATGCCCACACGTTGAAACCAAAAATTGAAACAAAGTTCCACATAGTGTGATATCGTTTAAAATGATGTTTATTCAAAAAGAAAGTAAAATCAAACACTCTGATTTTTTTATGTATTCAAAGGCATGTAGCGGACATAAAAAAGGCGCCGTAGTAATGGCAGCATTCAACCCTAGAGATTTTAGATACGAATACGAATTCCGAATACGAATTAAACTAATCAACCAAATTGAACTAAACAAAATAGCTAGATTAACGAATCAAAACTAAACAAAACAATTTTTTTTGTCATGCACATGTCTACTACCCTCTGAACTCGCCCTTGTAGCCAGTTTTCAATACAGGTACTCGCCCTTTTGTCCATGCCCACAGACCTTAGTTCGTACAGTAAACATTTGTGGGGAACTATATCAAATGCCTTTGCAAAATCCAGATACACCACATCTACGGGCCTTCCTTCATATAGATGGCAGCTCACCTCCTCATAGAATGGATTTGTTTGGCAAGAACGATTTTTCATGAATCCATGCTGATTACTGCTAATGATACAGTTTTATTTACTAAAATCTTGTATATAGTCCCTTATCATCCCTTCCAAGAGCTTGCATACTATTGGTGTTAGGCTAACTGGTCTGTAGTTCCCAGGGATATATCTTGGTCCTTTTTTAAAGATTGGTGCTACATTGGGTTTTTTCTAATCATTTGGTACCATACCAGTCAGTAGACTGTTCGTAAAAATTAGGAACAATGGTCTGGCAATTACTTGACTGATTTTCTTAAAGCGGTTGTATGCCCTCAGAAAAAGAAAAAAAAACAAAAACACCCTGTAAGGCAAAGGCATAATGAGCTAGTATGCACCGCAATATGATCAATATGATCTGTCCTCCATCTTTTACTATTTATGTACTTAAAGAATTTCTTAGGATTTTTTTTACTCTCCTCCGCTATGTGCCTTTCGTGTTCTATCTTAACAGCCCTGATTACACCCTTACATTTCTTATTGCATTCCTTGTACAGTTGGAATGCGGATGATGACCCCTTAGCCTTGTATTTTTTGAAGGCCTTCTCCTTTGCTTTTATATGAATTTTTACGTTGGCGTTAAGTCACCCAGGGCTTTTATTAGCTCTTTTAAATTTATTACCCTTTGGGATGCATTGGCTAATACCCTTATTTAATATGCTTCTAAAGCACACTCATTTTCCTCCGTGTTCTTTGTTCCTAGGATTTTATCCCATTTAGTATCTTCTAGCAAGGAGCGTTGTTTCTGGAAGTTGGCTCTTTTGAAATTCAGTGTCTTTGTATTCCCCTTA
This sequence comes from Lithobates clamitans, assembly GCA_037952925.1. Taxonomy (NCBI): domain Eukaryota; kingdom Metazoa; phylum Chordata; class Amphibia; order Anura; family Ranidae; genus Lithobates; species Lithobates clamitans. Next base: position 5,368,230 of record JBBGZY010000108.1, on the reverse strand, counting down.
TGCTTTCTATTTGTGTGATTTATGCTGAAACTAATTGACCTGTGATCGCTGTTTCCTAAATTGCCCCATATTTCTTCATCCAGGATCAAGTCTGTCATGTTAGTAATCAGTAGGTCTAATAACGCATTGTTTCTTGTTGGTGAATTTACCATCTGACCCATGAAATTGTCCTGAAAGACATTTAGGAAACGGCGAACCTTAGACGAATGCGCGGTTCCTTCCGCCCAGTCTATGTTTGGATGATTAAAACTCCCCATTATAATGACTCTTCCCATCCTTGCTGCCATTTCAAACTATGATAGGAGTTCCGTCTCCTTCTCCTCCCTTAGGTTAGGGGGCCTATAGCATACTCCCAGTATTACTTTCTCCTTGGTTTCCTCCCTTTGTACCTCTACCCATAAGGATTCCACCTCTTTTCTTGCTCCATCAGTGATGTCATCCCTCACATTCACCTGTATATCATTTTTTATATACAGGCATACCCCTCCCCCTTTTTTACCCTCCCTGTCCCTGGGATATAGGGAATACCCTTGAATGGTTGCCAGCCAATCATGAGAACTATTGAACCAGGTCTCTGAAATTCCCACAAAATCAAATTCCTCCTCATACAGTAGCAGCTCTAGTTCTCCCATCTTGTCCGCCAGACTGGCATTAGTGAACATGCCCCGTAGTTTTGTCTGGACGCATACTATCTCCTTTTTGGGTGCTCTGAGGTTGCAAATAGGACTTGTTACTATACTTACCATGGGTTTAGGTGCTTTAGTCAACCTAAGACTAATGCCCCCAATACTACCCACTGAAATATGTTTCACACTGGCTATCTCTATGTCTGAACCCTCCCCACTGTCGCCTAGTTTAAAAGCCCCTCTAACTTTTCGGCCATCTTCACTCCCAGCAGATCTGCACCCTCCTCATTTAGGTGCAGTCCGTCCCTTCTATAGAGCTGGTAACTGACTGAAAAGTCGGCCCAGTTCTCCAGGAACCCAAACCCCTCCTTTAAACACCAGCTCCTCAGCCACTTGTTTACTTCCCTAATCTCCTGCTGCCTTTCTGGCGTGGCTCGAGGTACTTGTAGTATTTCTGAAAATACTACCTTGGAGGTCCTATTCCTAAATTTAGCTCCTAAATCCCTAAAACCGTTTTTTTATGACACTCCATCTTCCTCTGACTTTGTCATTGGTGCCAGCGTGCACCATGACAGCTGGATCCTCCCCAGCCCCCCAGTAATCTGTCCACCAGATCCGTGATGTGAAATCCCAGTGCCTGGTAGACAACATACAGTTCAGTGCTTCAGGTCCTTGTGACAGATTGCCCTCTGAGAATTGAGTCCCCTACCATCAAAATCTTCCTTTCCTTCCCCTTGGCTCCCCCCCCACTCTCACTGGAGGAGTTCTTCCCCTGGCAGATAGGGGCGTTACTCTGCTCCAGCAATGCTGGTCCCTGATTGGTTTTACCAGTGTCACGCAACGGGTGTACGTATTTGGATGTTCCAGCTCAGGATCGGCCTTCCTGACTCTTTCCCCTCTACCCTTCCTGACTGTCACCCATCTACTCTTCTCTGTTGCCTGCACAACTTTATCTCCACCCGCCTCTGTGCAGACCCCTGCTGGCACCTGCCGGGTACGTTTCTAGCTCTCGTTTAGGATGGAGATTCTTTTCAGTGTTTACAGTTGCTTCCCTAGATTCAGAACCTGGGCTTCCAGGGAATCAACGTGCTTACATTTTGCACAGCAGAATTCGGCCTCGATCAGATGATCAAGGGATGCAAACATGCCGCAAGATGTACACCGAGTCGCATCTCCATCCCCGCCGGTCATCGTACCTACTAATTAAATGGGGATTGGGAATTATGCTCTGTCCAATTAACTAACAACCAGCTTCCTGACACAAATACTCAACAATACAATACACAGGTACGCACATACACAGGGACTCACAGCACCCGTGCACTCAGGTACTCACAGCACCCATGGACTCGGGTACTCACACCACCCGTGCATTCACAATACTTACAATACTCAGGTACTCACAATACTCACAATACACAGGTAATCCAAATACTCAGGTACTCACAATACACAGGTACTCACAATCCTCACAATACTCAGGTACTCACAATACTCAGGCACTCACAATACACAGGCACTCACAATACACAGGCACTCACAATACACAGGCACTCACAATACACAGGCACTCACAATACACAGTTACGCACAGACTCACAATGCACAGGTACTCAATACTCAGGTAATCACAATACTCAAGTACTCACAATACACAGGTACTCACAATCCTCACAATACTCAGGTACTCACAATACTCAGGCATTCACAATACACAGGTACTCACAATACTCAGGTATGCACAGGTACTCACAATACACAGGTACTCACAATACACAGGTACTCACAATACTCAGGTACTGACATACAGAGGTACTCACAATACACAGGTACTCACAATACACAGATACTCCAAATTTACATATATAAGAAAAAAGTGCAGCACTATTGATTAAAGTAGTAAACAATAAAAGAGATATCTGCGCTAAAAAATCACAATAACATACAGCAGCTATGCACTATAACCCAGATAGTAGGTACAAAAGCAAATCTATAACAAAAAGTGCAGCTTTTTTGATTAAAGTATTAATTAATACAAGTAAAATATTAAGGTACAATAGTGCAAATAATGTCCATGGCAGTGAATCATATAAATCAATACCAACAATTAACAATTAAAAAAATCCAGTATATCAATAATACATAAAATATCCATATGATATTATAATAAGAAGGTGACTTGAGTTCATGAAAAATCTTAGTGCACCGTGAGGTGAATCATTAATGAATAGTGAAATAAGAAAACTTGACCAAGTAAAACCACCACCACAGATAGTCAGGAAACTTACCAGAAAGCCAGCGACCACCCCTTATTCAGGTGGGCCCCACCTTGGAACCAGATTCCTGCATAGGACTGGGGAGCAGCTTCTTCTGAGTGACCGTGGATTGGAGTGGAATATCGCCCAGTGCTTGTGTGCATCATCAGGAGGTGAAGGCCCGGCATATTGGATTATTGTTCCAGGCTTCAGTCACGGTTCCAACACGTCATTGATCCAACAAGCCTTGTATGACCCCTCCGGTCCTCCGGTCCTCTGGTCTCGACTCCCTCACTCCCTCTCACACCACGCTGGTCTCCCGGGTCACCCGCTGCCGCTCTCTGTTACGGGGGGTCCGGTCCTCCGGTCTCCCATCCCTGACTCCCTCTCACACCACATTAGTCTCCCGGGTCACCCGCTGCCGCTCTCGGTCGGTGGGGGGGTCCGGTCCTCTGGTCTGTTTCCTACGTCGCTGTTTCTCCAGTACACCTGTAACCACACAAGGTTCAAGCAATTTGTTTGCCACAAGTGCTGTGCAGGACTATTGTCAGTGCCTTCGGTTGGGGTGTTTCTCCAATGTAGAATGGCTTTCCACGGGCCATTACCATTATATTTGGACTTCTTGCAAGGATTCTTTACTATCTTTACAGATGATTCTGCCTCGCCATTAGCTTGTGGGTGCTGTTGCGATGAGGTAAGATGCTCAAACCCCAATCTGTAGAGAACCATCTGAATTGCTCACATGCAAATTGAGGTCCATTATCCGAGAGGTCCATTATCCGGCAGCTCATAATGTGCAAACTGTACTTTACAACACTGGATTGTAGTTTCAGCAGACAGGTCAGGAAGGTGCTCAATCTCCCAAAAGTCAAAATAGTGATCCATAATCAGTAGCAAATATTGCCCAGCATAATTCAGTAAATCCATGCTTACAATTTGCCAAGGCTGGTTGGGCAGTACATGTAACATCATGTTTTTTCTTCGGTTGTGCCTATGCATATTCATTGCATACTAAGCAACGGCTAACAAAGTCTCTAATCTCATTTTGCATGTTGGGTCAGTATAGGGTATCTTGTGCCTGCCTATAGCATGCTTCACCACCAATGTAACTGGCATGAATGCGTGTCAACATCTCTGATATTAGAGATTTAGGAATGATGACTCTTGACCCCTTGAAAAGTATGCCATCTCGAATTCTGATTTCATATCTGAAAGTACAATATTCTCTCACAAGTAATGGCACTTCTGCCTTTGAATCTGGCCAGCCATTCATAATTGCTTGCAAACTCTCCACTTTCTTTGTGCTGTTTTCATCTGAAGCAAATGCTGGTCTGTGACATTTAGATCGTCTGAATGATTGATCCGTGACAGGACATCCAGGTCCTGTTGAACTTTGCAGATGCAGACTGCTACTGTAGCTCTGCTAAGATTGTCACTAATGTACATTTCAGGTCCAGATTTATAGACAACATTTAGGCATTCGTTTTGTAACGTGAGCAACAAACTCTGTGGGCGTTTAGGTGAACACAAAAGTGGTTTCTTGAAAATAGTTATCAGAGGCTTATGGTCAGTTTCTGCCATGATCTCATCCTGACTACTGAGGTAGTAATGAAAACGCTGGCAGGCAAACACAATGCTCAGACATTCCTTTTGGATTTGTGCATAGTTTTGCTCAGTAGGGGTCAGTGCCCTTGAAGCAAATGTAATAGGTTGGCCAGCTTGCAATAGGCAACACCCGAGTCCACTTTTGCTCGCATTGTTTTGAATAGTTACAGGTTTGTAACATTGTTATTGTTGTAGGACAGGTGAATCTGTGACCAAACGTTTGATCTTGCTCTGCTTCTCCATCCATATCCCCACAGCCATACCATAATTATGTCATCAGCAATTGGTTAAATACCATTGAGTCCAGCCAATAGTTCATATTGTTTATGTTGGTACACCTCTGGTGCAACTGATACTCCAAAAGGCAGTTTGAGACACCTTTTCCTGCCCCAGGGGGTTCAGAAAGTTGTCATGTAGCTACTTGCAGTATCCAACTTACATTGTAAAAATGCATCCCCGGGCATCAACAAGCGTGAACAGTCGTGCCTTTGACAGCTTGTACAAAACATCCTTGAGAGTGGGCATGATCTAATGAGATTGCCTCAGTGCCTGATTCATGAATTTGGGATCTATGCATATTCTTAGCTTATCAGGCTTCTTTACAATCACCATGTTAATTATCCAATCAGTTGGTTCAGTCACTGGTGCTAAATGTCCATCAGCCTCATACTGGTCAAGCTGCCTGTTGTAAAGCCCCTGGTACATTGCGTGGTGCACATTGAACTGGAGGAACTATTGCGTCAAGGGCAAAATGAACTTCCCCTGGAACAGATTCTACAGGCCCTGTAAAAACATCACTAAATTCCTGTAATAGCTGTAATTTTGTCAAGGGCCCTTTGAATTGATTGTCCACCACGTTAAGCTCTGCGGGGATGAAGAAATGGATCAGCCCTAGATGCTCACAGGTTGAGCCGGATAACAGTTGCATTTGGCAGGCCTCCACACTTTCAAACTCTAGCTTGTGTGTCAGTCCACGAATGACACATTCGATCCTGAAGAGTCCTAAAGATTTAATAATCTCACCTCAGTATAACTTCAGTTTTTTGTCATTTGGCATTAGACGTGCTTCAGGTGCTAACATCATTTTGTCTCTCAAGCACAATACATGAAAGTTGCTCCTGAATGGAGCTGGCAGGATTGATGCTTATTATTTAATTTTAAAGTGACAAACCATTTCTTTCCTTTGCATTGAACAGCGCCGATCAATTCACTCAGGCATGTACTGGCCATCGGGACTACCGGGAGTTTCCCGGTGGGCCGATGGCTCAGTGGGCCGGTTCCAGCGGCCGCCTAATTTGCCTATTGCATAGTTTCTCAACTGGGGTTTCCCAGTTGTTCTGCGGTGAGGTCCGCGGCGATGTACCCCAATGTACCCTGATGTGCCCCATGTGCTTTGATGTGCCTGATGTGCCCCATGTGCTTTGATGTGCCCCAATGTACCCTGATGTGCCCCAATGTACCCTGATGTGCCCCATGAGCTTTGATGTGCCCCAATGTACCCTGATGTGCCCCAATGTACACTGATGTGCCCTGATGTGCTATGTGCCCCATGCCTTGATGTGCCCCATGCCCTGATGTGCTTTGTGCCCCATGCCCTGATGTGCTGTGCCCCAATGTCGTGTGCCCTGATGTACTGTGACCTGTGCCCTGATGTCCTGTACCCTGATGTACTGTGCCCTGATGTGCCCTGATGTGCTGTGTCCTGATGTGCTGTGTCCTGATGTGCTATACCCTGTACCCTGATGTGCTGGGCTCTGTACCCTGATGTGCTGTACCCTGTGCCCTGATGTGCTGGGCTCTGTACTCTGATGTGCTGTGCCCTGATGCAATGTGCCCTGATGTGCTGTGTCATGATGTTCTGTGTCCTGTGCCCTGATGTGCTGTCCCCTGATGTGTTATGCCCTGGGCTGGTCTGGATGAAGTCCAGGGCCACATTTTTGTCCCAGTCCAGCCCTGAATTCACTGCTGTATATCACTTCAGCAGTATGTGGCTTTTCCTTACATGCAGATGTGTTCTCCATGGTGTGTATTTTTCCTGACGGCTGTTTCTTACTTGACAAACAAACATACGTTAACAAAATGGTTTGCGCATCCACAAGACCTACAAGACTTCCCATAGGCTGGGCACTGCTCGTTAGTTCTTTGAAGCACAGTCCCACAATATTTGCAAGCTGTAGGTTCGGCAGCATTTGTGCTGGATGGACGGCATTGTTGCTGCTGTTTGCTCATGTGGTGTCGGTCGCTGCATTGCAATGTTTATGCTGTCTGTCTGCTGTCTGTTCTGCTCCATAACTTGCAGATGTCTTTCAGTGAGCTCTGCAGTACGGCACATTTCAATGGCTATGTTTAAGGTTAAGTTGTGCTCTCTTAGAAGACATCTGCGTGTGATCTCACAAGCTATACAGAGAATAATTTTATCCCTTATTAATTCATCTTAGAGTACCATATTCACAAGTTGCCACCTTTTTTCTCAAGCATGTAACAAAGTTATCAAGAGATTCTCCCTCTTCTTGTTTTCAGCATCCAAATACATATCTTTCATTAATGACATGTTTAGTAGGTTTGAAAGAAGCTTCCAGTGCATTTAAAATGGCTGTAACATTCTCTTGCTGCTCTGCCATGAGGTTTAGATTGAAAGTTTCCCAGTTGATGCTCGAACCCCCTCTGATTTTCATCCCTTCCAAGGGAGAAGTTTAATTTATGGGAGCCATATAGTCATTAAGTCTCTAAGTTCTCGAATATCAGAAAATACATGAAGAACCGCCTTAAGCTGTAATTCACAATACAGAGCTGTATCGCAAAGCTGCCGCATTCCAAACAAGAGGCTCAGTCCTGATTCCAGTCACTTTCTTTGACTATAGGGTAATAGGTATCAGCCACTATTGGTGGGTAGATGGGGAAAAGGTGAGAGAGGGCTTTGGTAGGTGATATGAAGGTTCCCATGTTACAAACAACCATTAGAAATGGTACTATTTGTACTTAAATAAAAATAATGCAAAATAAGTGTTTGTTCATCATTGCCAGAAGTCTGCCAAGCAAAATAGGTGAGTTGAAAGCTTTGTTGCATGAAGGGAACTATAATTTAATTAGTATGGTTGAAATCTTGGCTTCATTCTTCACATGACTGGGCTATTAATTTTCCTGGCTATACTCTCTTTCGGAAAGACAGGGTAAAACAGAGGTGTGGTGTTGTCTGTCTCTGTGTGAGAAGTGATCTCAAAGCAAGTGTGAAAGAGGACCTAGTTGATGGAGAATGTGATGAGTCTGAAGCATTATGGGCGGAACTGTACATGGGTGTGCATACTACAAAGGTTAGCCTTTGGCAGGGGCAGACTGACCATCGGGCAGTTCAGACACTGACCGAGGGCCCGTGGCCAGTAGGGGGCCCATGACAACTTCCACTTCGGGACCCGATCCACCCATCAGCTAGCTGTGATTGATGGGTAGATCGGGTCCCTGCTTCCTGCTCACTGCTAAGAGACTGCAGTGTTAACAGACCTCTCGTGATGCACTCCTCCCCGCCAGCCCCTCCTTCCCTCTTGTCCACCCCAGGTGCTGGTATCTGTCATCACCTCGGATGGACAGAAGAGAGGAGGGGTCGGCGAGGAGGAGTGCATCATGAGAGGTCTGTTTACAGCCGCTTCCCGTGCTACTCTGCATCTAGGAAGGAAAGTGCAGCAGCTTGCATGCTGCCCTGTACTTAAGCGTGTACCACGTGCTGCTATTAGAAAGTTGCTGCACAGCTTCCCCCCAACAGTGTCCCCATGTGCCCCCCAACTCCCTACAGTGTTCCCCTATGCCCCCCACCTCCCCACAGTGTCCCCCTGTGCCCTCCACCCCCCCACAGTGTCCCCCTGTGCCCCCCACCTCCCCACAGTGTCCCCCTGTGCCCCCCACCTTCCCACAGTATCCCCCTGTGCCCTCCACCTCCACACAGTGTCCCCCTGTGCCCCCCACCTTCCCACAGTATCCCCCTGTGCCCTCCACCTCCACACAGTGTCCCCCTGTGCCCCGCATCTTCCCACAGTATCCCTCTGTGCCCACCCCCTCCCCACAGTGACCCCCTGCAACACCGACCCACAGTGTCCCCCTGTGCCACCTCCCCACAGTGTCCCCCTGTGCCCTCCACCCCCCCCACAGTGTCCCCCTATGCCCTCCACCCCCCACAGTGTCCCCCTGTGCCCCCCACCTCCCCACAGTGTCCCCCTGTGCCACTCACCACCCCACAGTGTCCCCCTGTGCCCACCACCTCCTCACAGTGTACCCCTGTGCCCAACACCTCCCCACAGTGTCCCCCTGTGCCCGCCACCTCCCCACAGTGTCCCCCTGTGCCCCCCACCTTCCCACAGTGTCCCTCTGTGCCCACCACCTCCCCACAGTGTCCCCCTGTGCCCACCACCTCCTCACAGTGTACCCCTGTGCCCAACACCTCCCCACAGTGTCCCCCTGTGCCCGCCACCTCCCCACAGTGTCCCCCTGTGCCCCCCACCTCCCCACAGTGTCCCCCTGTGCCCTCGACCTCCCCGCAGTGTCCCCCTGTGCCCCCCACCTCCCCACAGTGTCCCCTGTGCCCTCGACCTCCCCGCAGTGTCCCCCTGTGCCCCCCACCTCCCCACAGTGTCCCCCTGTGCCCCCCACCTCCCCACAGTGTCCCCCTGTGCCCTCGACCTCCCCAAAGTGTCCCCCTGTGCCCTCCACCTCCCCACAGTGTCCCCCTGTGCCCTCCACCTCCCCACAGTGTCCCCTGTAACACCCACACACAGTGTCCCCCTGTGCCACCTCCCCACAGTGCCCCCTGTGCCCTCCACCCCACCACAGTGTCCCCCTGTGCCCTCCACCCCCCCACAGTGTCCTCCTGTGCCCTCCACCCCCCCACCATGTCCCCCTGTGCCCCCCACCACCCCACAGTGTCCCCCTGTGCCACTCACCACCCCACAGTGTCCCCCTGTGCCCACCACCTCCTCACAGTGTCCCCCTGTGCCCACCACCTCCCCACAGTGTCCCCCTGTGCCCGCCACCTCCCCACAGTGTCCCTCTGTGCCCCCCACCTTCCCACAGTGTCCCTCTGTGCCCACCACCTCCCCACAGTGTCCCCTTGTGCCCCCCACCTCCCCACAGTGTCCCCCTGTGCCCTCGACCTCCCCACAGTGTCCCCCTGTGCCCCCCACCTCCCACAGTGTCCCCCTGTGCCCCCCATCTCCCCACAGTGTCCTCCTGTGCCCTCCACCCCCCACAGTGTCCCCCTGTGCCCCCCACCTCCCCACAGTGTCCCCCTGTGTCCCCCACCTCCCCACAGTGTCCCCCTGTGCCCTCCACCTCCCCACAGTGACCCCCTGTAACACCCACCCATCGTGTTCCCCTGTAACACCCACCCACAGTGTCCTCCTGTGCCACCTGCCCACAGTGTCCCCCTGTGCCCTCCACCCCCCCACAGTGTCCCCCTGTGCCCCCCACCTCCCCACAGTTTCCCCCTGTGCCTTCCACCCCCACAGTGTCCCCCTGTGCACCCCACCTCCCCACAGTGTCCCCCTGTGCCCTCCACCTCCCCACAGTGACCCCCTGTAACACCTACCCACAGTGTTCCCCAGTGCCACCTCCCCACAGTGTCCCCCTGTGCCCTTCACCCCCCCACAGTGTCCCCCTATGCCCTCTACCCCCCACAGTGTCCCCCTGTGCCCCCATCTCCCCACAGTGTCCCCCTGTGCCCTCCACCCCCTCACAGTGTCCCCCTGTGCCCCCCCACCTCCCCACAGTGTCCTCCTGTGCCCTCCACCCCCCCACAGTGTCCCCCCGTGCCCCCCACAGTGTCTGCCTGTGCCCTCCACCTCCCCACAGTGTCCCCCTGTGCCCCCCACCTCCCCAAAGTGTCTCCCTGTGCCCTCCACCTCCCCACAGTTACCCCCTGTAACACCCACCCACAATGTCCCCCTGTGCAACCTCCCCACGGTGTCCCCCTGTGCCCTCCACCCCCCACAGTGTCCCCCTGTGCCCCCCCACTTCCCCACAGTGTCCCCCTGTGCCCTCCACCCCCCCACACAGTGTCCCCCTGTGCCACCTCCCCACAGTGTGCCCTCCACCCCCCCACAGTGTCCCCCACCTCACCACAGTGTGCCCTTCACCCCCCCACAATGACTGTCTGTAACACCCACAGTGTCCCCCTGTGCCACCTCCCCACAGTGACCCCCTGTCCCCTCCACCCCCCCACAGTACCTCCCTGTGCCACCCAACCACAGTGTCCTCCTGTGCCCTCCACCCCCCCCACAGTGTCCCCCTGTGCCCTTCAGCCACCCCCCATGGTGTCCCCCTGTGCCCTTCAACCCTCACAGTGTCCCCCTGTGCCTTCCATCCCCCCCATGGTGTCTCCCTGTGCAACCCACCCACAGTGTCCCCCTGTGCCCTCCACCCACCTACAGTGTCCCCCTGTGCCACCCACCCACCGTGTCCCCCTGTGCCCTCCACCCCCCCACGGTGTTTCCCTGTGCCCTCCAACCCCCCCACGGTGTCCCCCTGTGCCACCCACGGTGTCTCCCTGTGCCCTCCAACCCCCCCACAGTGTCTCCCTGTGCCCTCCAACCCCCCCACGGTGTCTCCCTGTGCCCTCCAACCCCCCCACGGTGTCCCCCTGTGTCTTCTCCCCCAACAGTGTACGCCTGTGTCCTCCACCCCCACTGTGTCGCCTTCCCCTCTGATGGCTACCCTCAGAGAAACTAAGTCTGGAGGATCCCAGTACTCTACTGTGTGCCCTGTGTTTTGGATGGTGCCCTGCTATTTGCCCTATCGTGTACCCCATGGCCTGTGATGTGCCCTGCTGTGTACCCCCTTATGTGCCCTACTCTGTGCACCTTGCCCTGTGATGTGCCTTGTGATATGCCCTGCTGTGTACCGCCTGTTGTGCTCTTCTGTGTGTCTGTGATGTGCTCTACTGTGTGCCTTATGCCCTGTGATGTGCCCTAATGTGTACCACCTAATGTGTCCTGTTCCCAAGGATGTGCCCTGGGATGTGCCCTACAGTGTGCCCTGTGCTCTGCTGTGTGTCCCATACTATGTGCCACATGCCCTGTGATGTGCGGCGCGCCCTGCTGTGTATCTCCTGATGTGCTCTGTGATGTGCCCCGCTGTGTACCCACTGATGTGCCCTGTACCCCCTGTGATGCACCATGCTGTGCTCAATAATGTGCCCTGCTGTGTACAGCATAATAAACCCTGCTGTGTGCCCCTTGATGTGCCTTACTGTGTGCCCTGTGATGTGCCCCATGCCCTGTGATGTCCGCAGTGCCCTGCTGGGTGCCCCATTATGTGTCCTGTGTGCCCTGTGATGTGCCCTACTGTGTGCCCCATGCCCTGTGCCCCATGATGTGCCCCGTGCTCTGCTGTGTGCCATGTGATGTGCCTTGCTGTGCGCCCCATGATTTATGTAAGTGGGGCTTTGTGTAGGTGTTGCTTGCATGTGGGCGGAGACACAGGGGGCCCCATGATCTTCTATTGCCCGGGGGCCCCATGAGTTGTCAGTCCGCCCCTGGCCCTTGGAGTTTGTTATAGACCTCCCAGTGCTAATGAGGAGGTGGATACTCAGCTCCTTGCATAGGTAGAAAGAGCTGCAAGGGCTGGGACAGTGATAATTATGGGGGATTTTAACTACCTGGAAATTGACTGGAGTAATAGCACTGCTGGGACAGTTTAAAGGGCAAAAATGTAAATGGAATGGAATGGAAATATAAATACATGTAACTTTAAGAGAGCAAATTTTCCAAGGATGAGGGCTGCACTCCAAGTCTGGGAGGAAAAATTGCCATCACTGAACACAGAACATAAATGGGAATTATTCAAAAAGACCATATGCAAACTCACTGCAAAATATATTCCCATGGGCAATAGTTTTAAAAGCTAAAAATAAAAACTATGTGGCTCACGGCCAAAGTTAAAAAAGCTATAAATAATAAGAAAAGAGCTTTTAAAAAATATAAAAAACGAAGGAACACTATCATCATTTTAATCTTACAAAGAATATAACAGAATATGTAAAAAGGAACTCAAGGATGCAAAAATTCAAAACGAACGACAGATTGCAAAAGATAGTAGGACAAACCACAAAAAATACTTCAAATATATTCGTAGTAAAAAGGTCAGGTCTGAGTGTGTAGGCCCTTTACAAAATAATCTAGAGTAGGTGACCGGGGACAAAGAAAAGGCAAATTTATTAAATACTTTTTTCAGATCTGTGTACACAAAGGAGCATGGGGGAGCTCATGTCCATAATGGCGATGGTATTGAAACAGCCCCAAATGATCCACAATGGCTCAAAAGTGATATGGTCCAGAAATATCTAGACAGAATAAAGGTGGATAAAGCACCTGGAACAGATGACATCCACCAACAGATTTTAAGATTTGAGCTCTGTCATTTCAAAGCCATTGTTTCTAATTTTAGGGGCTCTTTAATTACTGGAATAGTACCACTGGATTGGCATAGAGCCAATGTGGTGCCTATATTTAAAAAGTGATCAAAGTCTTTATCAAGTAACTATAGACCTGTTAATTTAACTTCTATAGTTGGGAAGATACCAGAGAGTTTAAAAAAGACCACATAGATGTGTTCTTGCTGGGAAAAAAAATATTTTTAGCAACAGACAGCATGGATTCATGAAAGACAGAAGTTGTCAAACAAAACCTGATTTCTTTTTAAGAAGAGGCAAGTAAAACCCTGGACAGAGGGGTGGCTGTGGATGTGATATTTTTGGATTTTGCAAAAGCATTTGACACAGTTCTCCACACACAGGTACACCTGTGTAAGGTAAAGTCTACAGGCTTGGAAAGATCAGTTTGTAAATGGATAGAAAACTGGTTAAAAGACAATTCGGAGAGTAGTGGTTAATGATTCATACTCTAAATGGTCTAAGGTTATCAGTGGTGTACCCCAAGGTTCAGTGTTGGGACCCTTACTTTTTAATATATTTATAAATGATATAGGGTCTGGGATTAAAAGTGTCACTTCAGTTTTTGCAGATGACACCAAACTATGCCGTGGAATAAAGTCCCTACAGGATGTCTCCATCTTACAAGCCGACCTCAATGCACTGTTTATTTGGGCAACTAGGTGGCAAATGAGGTTTAATGTTGATAAATTTAAATGTATGCACTTGGGGGCTAAGAATATGCATACATCATACATACTAGGAGGATTACAGCTGGGGGAATCAATAATGGATCAATAATGGAGAATGATCTGGTGGTTTTGGTAGATCATAATCTTAATAGCATGCAACGCCAAGCTGAGGTGTCCTGACCAGAAGGCACAGGGGGAGCAAGAGAGGACAGCGGGAGAACACTGCCAGGCAGCAGTCTAGGATGGATGCAGAGCCAGTCGGGAGGATGGTGGTGGCACGGACAGTGGAAAGGGGCAGCTGCAGCTAGGAGGGCTAGAAGTGCCTGAAGAGGTGGTACTGGAAACAGTAGCCACAGGGACAGCTAGCATTGGAACTGTCTATTTTTGCTACACCATAGGGGCCCGCGGTCCCTGCCTGTAAGGGGTATCTGCTTTAGGCCTGGCTGAGCTAGTGTCAGGCCTACAGTGCTAGCTTGTCCAGGAAATACAGCAAGTGATGTGCTGGAGGAGTGAGGAGTGATAATCTGCAAGCAAGGAAGTGCAGGAGAAGAGGAGATTGTATATACTGTGATGTTGACTGTTAATTACCTGGACAACTCATAAGTCCCCATCCCTATCCAAGTTTAATTCCCCTCAATAAAACATAAAAACAAGTGCAAGGACTGCTTTCTTGTCTCTGAGCGAGTGAAAAGTGTGTGCCTGGCTGGGCAGTGTGACAGGCAGACTACTACACTCAGCAGCCCCTACGGGGGTACCGCTACAAGAGCTATGGACAGCAGAGAGAGAAATATCATTTCATTTTACACCTGTACAAATCATTAGTAAGACCTCATCTGGAATATGCAGTTCAGTTTTAGTCACTAGTTCACAAAAAGGAAATCAGGGAACTGGAGAAAGTGCACAGAAGAGCAACCAAACTGATAGGAGGCATGGAGGAGCTCAGATATGAGGAATGAAGGGGGCGTATGATCAACAAGTCTAAATACATAAATGGTCCATATAGTGAACTTGGTGTTGAGTTATTCACTCAGGACTAGGGGGCACTCTTTATGTCTGGAGGAAAAGAGATTTAATCTCCAAATACGGAAAGTTTTATTCACAGTAAGAGCTGTGAAAAGGTGGAATATACTACCTCAAGAGCTGGTTCTGGCCAAAAGAAGGCTGGATCCTTTCCTAAATGTGCATAATATAAATGGATACTAACATTTTAAGGTACATTTGATCCAGGGAATATCCGATTGCCTCTTGGGGGTTCAGGAAGGAATTTTTTCCTCTGCTGGAGCCAATTGGATCATGGTTTTTTTTTGCCTTCATCTGGCAACGGTGAGTATAGGATTGTATATATGGGATTGTAAATATTTATTTTTTTTCCCTTTTAGTGGTTGAACTAGATATTTTTTCAACCAGACTAACTATGTATCTATGCCAAAATGTTCCATGAGCTACGTTTTCATATGCAGCACAGCCCATTGAAATCAATGGACTGCCCCATTGCGCGTCACAGGAAAAACAAACAAAAAAACACGCGCTCCCACTATGCTAGGTGTGAATGGGGCCTGCAAGTGAAATTGGTTTGTTTACACAAGAATAATGAGGCTCTATTCTAGCCGCATAGGAAATGTGCACTTTGGCACGTGGTTTGGAAACGTGCTGCAATTGTGCATTGCACTTGCATTGCCATGCTTTTGTCATGCAACAAATGCGTTGCAAATGCACCAGAATGCATAGTATAAAACATACCACGCTCCGCTCCAAATAAGAAAAGTGCTGCAGCTTCTTTGGAATATTGTCAAGTGAATGTGCTGCCCTCTGCGTGATGAGCGAAACTGCTTTTTTTTAAGTTAAAATCATTTTTTTTTTTTGCTAGAAAATTACTTAGAACCCCCAAACATTATATATTTTTTTTCTAACACCCTAGAAAATAAAATGGCGGTTGTTGCAATAGTTTTTGTCACACCGTATCTACGCAGCGGTCTTACAAGTGCACTTTTTTTGTGGAAAAAAATCACTTTTCTTTAATTAAAAAATAAGACAACTGTAAAGTTAGCCCATTTTTTTTTTATATTGTGAAAGATGATGATATGCCGAGTAAATTGATACCCAACATGTCACACTTCAAAGTTGAGCCCGCTCGTGGAATGGCAACAAACTTTTACCTTTAAAAATCTCCATATTTAAAAAATTCTACAGGTTGAGTTAAAGAGAAGGTCTAGGGCTAGAATTATTGCTTCACTCTACCGATCACAGTGATACCTCACATGTGTGGTTTGAACAACGTTTTCATATGCGGGCGCTACTCATGTATGCGCGCGAGCTTGGTGGGACGGGCGTGTTTAAAATGTTTTTTCTTATTTATTTTACCTTTTATTTTTACACTGTTCTTTTTAGAAAAAAAAAATTGTGTCACTTTTATTCCTATTACAAGTAATGTAAACATACCTTGTAATAGAAAAAAAAGCATGACAGGACCACTTAAATATAAGATCTGGGGTCAAAAAGACCTTAGATCTCATATTTACACTAATATGCAATAAAAAAAGAAATTAAATGTCATTTGAAAAAAAAACAAAAACGTTTTGACGTCGCTTCTGCCCTGCAATGATATGGAGACGGTGCTTCCGCCATCTTCCCCCCACTCATCTCCATATCTAACAGGGAGAAGGACGCAATCGCCTCCGCTGCTGCCGACGGCGTAGGGCACCGGAGAGCGCTGGGAGGGGGGACCCTCTCCAGCCGCCGATAAAAGTGATCTCGCATTGAATCTGCCACAGAGACTACTTTTATCTGAAAGTGGAACCACCCGCTGAAGAAGAAGATACTGGGGTTGTGGCAGCTATCTGCTGCCATAACAATGATACCCCTCTTCAAACAGCCGACGTATAACAACAGCGGGCAGTCCAGAAGTGGTTAACCAAAACTATGGAATAGGAGGACCCACCTGAACAAGCTATTCAATTTGTATCAAATCAGACAGGTCCTTGCACTGCATAGTTGATGGTAAATCTAAAAGTGATTATACCATCAGATTGTACTGTCTTTGGTCAACATAAAGAAAAGCCCAGAGCAAAGTAAATTAAATGACATAGGCGGAGGGCTTACATGACAGGGGAAACAGGGTAATGGTATCAGGAGAGGGAGTGTATCAGGTTGGTTCCGGGGGGAGGGGTTGGAGAGGAGATAAAAGGGAGGCCCCTCCCTATGAGGTTTTGGGAAAAGTTCAGCAGAAGCATGGCAGATGTGGAGCAGCTCTTGGCCCAGTTCAGGGAGGAGGCGGCGTTGCGGGGTTCCGGTTGGCTGTAGGACACTTTGGGGCCCATTCTAACACAACCAGTGGAGGTGAAAAGTACAGGAGGGAGGTAGGGCAATCGTGCGCGTAGGTCCAGGCCACCGGAGTGAGTTTTCACCGGACCGTCACTCTGGGCCACAGCATCAGTCGGGGGGTACCCTACGAGGGATTCCCGATGGGTCCCCCAGCCAAGCAAGCAGCAGTGCGGGATTGGGGGAGTCCTGTGTGGTCTCCCCTCCAACACAGGAGGTCACCGGGAGGATGGTCTGGGGGCTCTGGGGCGGCATTGCAGCCTACTAGGCGGTGGAAACGGGAGAGCGCGGGTCCCGCCCCTAGCGCTACGCCAGTCGGCCTAAAGCCTACCATGAGGAACGAAGTAACAGGGGTCCCCGGGCCTTCCTATGCCTCGGCAGGGGACCTTAGGAGGAACAGTGGTGGACAGCTGGGGAGGACTTCCAGGAAAGCGGAGGCCGGCAGGACTGAGGCCCCACACACTGGTCCTGGTAAGGCCGTCCAGAAGCCGGTGAGCAGGTACGCAACACGGAGGGGGGGGGGGTCGGAGGTCTGCGGGTCCATCGGCAGCCAGTGCTGTTACGCCTGGCGGGGTATCATCAGAGGAGTAAGAGGGGTCTGGACAGAGGTCGGCAGGAGAACTGGGGTGTCAGAAGAAGAGGCTGTCCCCCCCCCCAGCAGTGCAACGTCGTTGGAGAACAGACGGTTGGCTGATTGGTCAACTCCTGTGCAGCCCGGTAAGTCACCTTTACACTTATATCATGAGGGATTGTCTGTTAGCGTAGGGCAAGAGGGCATGACAGGTGGTCCAGCGGAAAGGACTGAGGCAGCTGGGGGGGCCTGTGCACTGTTTGAGCAATTTAGCTCATTTGTGGAATAGTTGGTAAGGGATGTGTCGGGCGTGAATTTGATCATCCATTACCTGGACGAATTCCTTTGCATAGGACCAGCATCTGCGCGGTGCTCCTGGCTACGTTGGAACACAGAGTGGACCCGTTCGGCATTCCGGTGGGACCTGAGAAGACGGAGGGACCTAGCACATTCCTGGGCATTGTCCTGGACTCGGGTGCAATGGAATGCAGGTTGCCGGAAGATAAGCTGGCGAATTTAAAAGGGAAATTGCAGGTATGATTGGTTTACGCAAAGTTCAGCTGCGGGTACTGCAATCGTTAGGGGGTAAGCTGAATTTGGCATGTCGCATTCGGCCAATGGGGTGGGTTTTCTGTCGTCGGCTTTTGGCAAGTACAGCCGGGGGTCAGGTCTCCCACGCACATTGTGTGCTTGGTTAAAGCACACAGGGAGGACTTGAGGGTATGGCATACCTTTTTGGAATCCTTACACGGTTGGGCTCTATGGATGTTAGGGCCTGTTAGCAGTTTTGACATGGAAATTTTTACAGATGCTGCTGGCTCTACGGGTTTTGGGGCTTTCTTCCAGGGTCAGTGGAGTGCTGGTCCATGGCTGCAGTCATGGTTTGAAGCGGGATTTATGAAGAATCTAGTGTTGCTGGAATTGTTTCCGGTGGTGCTGGCGGTGGAATTGTGAGGTGCTTCTTTCAGGGATTTGAAGGTGCGTTTCCATGGAGTCAATTGGGGGTGGTGCAAGTGCTCAATAGGGTTTTGGCATCATCTCTCCCAGTTATTAGGTTACTGCTGTTACAGGGGTATTGTAGCACATTTGGGTGGCGTGTGTTTATCTGAATATTAGACCATCTTGTTCAAGGTGGCCTTTTTGTTGGCGTTCTTTCGGGCGTTTAGGATAGGGGAGTTGGTCAGTCCTTCAAAAAAGGTTCATGGGGGAATTGGGAGTCACGAGGTGATATGTGGAGATGACGGGTTGGCATTATTTTTGCATAGATCGAAGACCAATCAAATGGGAAAAGGGAGGTCAATACAGGTGTTTGCAGTGCCAGGTTCGCTGATGTGCCCGGTGGGGCGGTAAAGGGGGCTTTGGAGATTCGCCCGCCAGTCACGGGGTCCGTTTTGGTGCATATAAACGGATCTCCTTTATCTCCTTTCAATTTGTTGCTGTTTTTTGTAAGGAAATGCTTACGGGCATTGGGGTTGGTAGAGAAGGAGTTTTCCTCTCATTCATTTTGGATAGGGGTGGCAACGGAGGCAGCCAGAAGTGGACTGGATGTGAAGTCAGTAAAACGTGTTGGGCCGTGGGAATCAAGGAGGATCCAGACATATGTTCGGCCTCACCTTGTGTTTGGGTTGTGAAGCATTAGGGTGGGGAGGAGTTGATGTTAGGCCCTGTGCGGAGTGGAATACTATTGGTCATGGTGTTGGGTTTGCTCTCTTCTAATTTCAGAATCAGTGGCAGGAATGGTCTGGATAATGGGCCATTCCTAGGTGTGCTGGGGGGCCCGAAGGGGTGATAGTGGGTATGAAGGCAGGCATATGAGTTTTTCTAGACGGGAGGCCTGTGTACGGTGGTTGGGAGTCCCTGGGATGTTATGGGGTAGGATTCTTCCTGAAGTGCATCGGTATGCCAAAAGGGACAGGCTGCCCGGCGTTTTTACACGTGGGCGGCAACGATTTGGGGGTTAGGTCCATGTTGGACATTACGCAAGACATCAAATTTGATGTGTGTTGGTTAAAGAGGGATTTTCCTGACATGGTCATTGTTTGGTCGGACATGGTGGCTCGTACAACATGGCGGATGGCCAGGTCGGTGGAAGGTGTTAGCAGGGCCAGGAGAAAGGTTAATAGGGATGTGAGCAGGTTCATGGTTAGGCATGGGGGATTGGCTATTAGGCACGTGGAATTGGAGTTTGAGACGTGCTGATACCTGAGGGCACATGTGGGTGTTCGGATTACAAGAGAGTATTCAGAGAGCACTTCGGGTGTGGAGGGGCACCCATAGGTAAGGTGTTTCCTTTGGGTGCTGTGGCGGGTGTTGGTCTTTGCAGGGGAAGGAAGATATTTCAGAAGGAAGAGTTCAGGAACTATCGTTGGTATGGGTCCTGATGGTGGTTTCCGGAGGTTAGCTGGAAAGTGGTAATGGGGGCACTGTGGTCAGTGGTTGTCTCTGAGCCAGCCTGTTGGCTTGAGGCCTATTAATACACTTGGAGAGGTACCGCAGTGCAGTATTGTTTTTCCACAGATGGTTATGAAGTTCCTGCAAAGACCAACGCTAGGAGATTGATGGATTGATTAACAGATGTTTTGATGTTTATGTTATTTGAATATATATATTTGTTTAAATAAATTAGGCTGCTACGGCCTTGGTAACTCCAACCTTGGTGTGGTCTCAATTAATAAGGTAAGGTTAAGAGGTTGGAGTATATAAGTGGTGGTAGAGTTACATCTGTTATACAACAGTTAAGAAAAGCCCGGAGCAAAGTAAATGAAATGACATAGGTGGAGGGCTTACATGGCAGGGGACACAGGGAAATGGTATCAGGAGAGGGAGTGTATCAGGTTGGTGCCGGGGGGAGGGGTTGGAGAGGAGATAAAAGGGAGGCCCCTCCCTATGAGTCATCACAGTTTTGGGAAAAGTTCCTGCCCACCCTCCTTTTGGCTTCATTGTTTTGGCTGTTTTGTTTTTTCTTGCTTTTCTTTTAGGACAGGTTCGTTGAATATTGGGTGTCGTGGCAGTGGCGGGTGTTGGTCTTTGCAGGGGAAGGAAGATATTTCAGAAGGAAGAGTTCAGGAACTATCGTTGGTATGGGTCCTGATGGTGGTTTCCAGCTAACGGAGGTTAGCTGGAAAGTGGTAATGGGGGCACTGCGGTCAGTGGTTGTCTCTGAGCCAGCCTGTCGGCTTGAGGCCTATTAATACACTTGGAGAGGTACCGCAGTGCAGTATTGTTTTTCCACAGATGGTTATGAAGTTCCTGCAAAGACCAACGCTAGGAGATTGATGGGTTGATTAAAAGATGTTTGGATGTTTATGTTAATTTGAATATATATATTTGTTTAAATGAATTAGGCTACTACGGCCTTGGTAACTCCAACATTGGTGTGGTCTCAGTTAATAAGGTAAGATTAAGAGGTTGGGGTATATAAGTGGTGCTAGTGTTACATCTGTTATACAACAGTCATGGTAGAAATAGGAAAATGGGTAGAAATAAAACAAGAGGTGGTGTAGTAATGTGGGGGGTGTGGTCCAGAGTGGTGAACACATCCTATTCTGTGATGTAGCAAGGCAGTGCAAGATGGAATGATATACAGGAAGTGATGGAATCAGAAAGCATTTTTTTTTTTTATTCAAATATGTGAAAATTCAAAGCTGCTATAGATAAGGTAAATAAGAAATATGCACACTGGGATGGCTTGGGCAAAAAAAAAATAGATAACAAAAGGCTCCTACAGGGTATTTATTATGTGAAAAAGTGAAAAAATTCTGCCAGGAAATTCCGACAACAAATGTCCGATGGAGCCTACACACAGTGACTATGGAGGAAGAGGACGAACATGACAGGGGGTGACATGAATCCCCTGTCATGTCTGTTCTCTTCCTCCATAGTCACTGTGATGTCTTTTATTTTCAGCAGATGATGATAAACACATATATAGTGTGGATACCAACAGTGCACGTCCATTGGTGCATAACGTTTGTCTCCTGGAAGTGCGCCATTGAGGATGATCTTCATTGAAGCTGGCCGGCTGCCTGTGTAGAAGGTCTGGGAGATCCTAGCAGCATTCCTGTTCTACTAAGCCTGTTTAGACCCCCCTGAATAAGGGCGGTCGCAGGCTTTCTGGTAAGCCTCATTGTTTTTATGGAAAGGTGACGGGCAGCACAAGTGGTGGAAAGCTTAGACCCTGGGTCACGCATTGGAAATCTTCCTTTTGGATATTTTTATTTATGAACTGTATCTGTCACAATTTTTTTTGAATTTTTCTTTGTGTTTTCATATGCACGTTTACTGGCAATTGAGTCATTATTATGGACTATTTTTTCACTTGACTTTTTTGCACTTGATTACTGATTATTATCGTTACACTAGTAGTATATTGTATACAGTATCATTATACACATCATATTCACTTTTAGTATTTGTCTGGCGCTGCACTCTTTATTTTTATCTATATCTTTTTGTGCCCTATAGCGGGGTTATAGTGTTCAGCTGCAGGATATCTTTCACGGTTCCCTTTTATATAATTTCTATTTTTCACATTTATCACGCACCTAGCGCAATTCTTATTTTTTATTTTTTGTTACACTATAAAATTGTAAAAGACCTGGGACACTTTTGGGTGCCCCAAGAAGACTAGTAATGCAGCTCAGTGCGCCACAGTGAACAGTGAGCGTGGCCAAATTGTGGCTCCATTCACATCTAGGAGTTCCAGATTGTGGGCGGAATCACTACAAAGACACTTTGAAGGCATTGATGATTGCAAATGTAAATGACTGGTGGATATATGGGTGAACATTGCCTGTGTTAGAGGAATATTGTATCTTATTTCCCCCTTTTTTCAGACAGTTTTTTTCCAGTCACATCAATATATATTTTTTCCATCCTTTTACTAGGCACTTCTCATCAAGATGATAGTTGATGAGTGCTGACACTAGCATGCTTTCATATACTACCGTATTTATCGGCGTATAACACGCACCGGCGTATAACACGCACCCCAATTTAGGAGGGAATTTTAAGGAAAAAAAACTTTTAGGAGGGAAGTTGAAGGAAAAAAAACTTACATTTAAATGCCCATCATTGCAGCCTTCTCAGTGCAGCCTTGTCAGTGCAGCCTTCCCCAGTGCAGCCTTGTTAGTGCAGCCATGTCAGTACAGCCATGTCAGTGCAGCCTTCCCCAGTGCAGCCTTCCCCAGTGCAGCCTTGTTAGTGCAGCCTTGTTAGTGCAGCCTTGTCAGTGCAGCCTTTCCCAGTGCAGCCTTTCCCAGTGCAGCCTTCCCCAGTGCAGCCTTCCCCAGTGCAGCCTTCCCCAGTGCAGCCTTCGCTTCGATCCCCTGTCCTGAGCTTTAAAATCGCCGACCGCGATTTGAAAATGGCGCCGCCGGCGCCGAAATACACCGAGCCAGTCCTCGGCTCTTTCCGGTGGCTCTCGTTCACTTTCGGCTCCACTCGTAGTCCCGAGCGGAGCTATCCGAACCTAGCCGAGTAGGTTCGGATAGCTCCGCTCGGGACTACGAGCGGAGCCAAAAGTAAACGAGAGCCGCCGGAAAGAGCCGAGGATCGGCTCGGTGTATTTCGGCGCCGGCGGCGCCATTTTCAAATCGCGGTCGGCGATTTTAAGATTGTGACAGCTCGGGATCGCATGGTATCGGCGTATAACACGCACCTGCGACTTTCCCCTGATTTTAAGGGGAAAAAGTGCGTGTTATACGCCGATAAATACGGTAATTAATTTATTTTTATGGTTCACTTTTATGGTTTATCTCATCATTTTTTTGATGTTTGGCTTTATTCACAGAATCTTCTTTTATTAAGTGAGTTGTGCACTAGTTGATAGTTTAAATTAGAGCGCATCAATAATTTTGTATCAACTATGATTCTGCCTGGGATTACTGAAACGCCACAAATCGTGGGACGCGGTCATGATCCCGTTACTTTCAATGGCACCCCAATCGCGGCACGATTTTGCTGCGATTGTCGCTCGACATATCGTGGCAAAATCGTGCAAACAGAATCATGGGACGCCTGTCGCCCAGAAGAAGTTTCTATTTCGCCTGCGATCTGGAACACCTAGGTGTGAAAGAGCCTGCAAAAAAAAATCCAGCATTAATCTTTATGCTCACCCTTCACCCACCACCAGCAAAAATCAATTCTACCCCTCTTACAACAATCCCTGCCCACAGCACCAGTCCCCCTCCACCATCCCCCTAAATACCCAGTTCCAACATAATTTCTCCATCTCCCTCATTCCAGCACTTATTCCCACCCCCTTCTAATACAAATCATCTTTTTCCCCTACCAGCACAAATCCCCCCCCCAATACCTCCAGGGCCGCCGACAGGGGGTACCACCGGGCCTCCTGTAGGTGTCCCAGCACACAGGGAAACCCAGACAGCAGGGGGATTGGTGAGGGGGGGCAGGGGACAATTAAAGAGGAGACAAACTGGAAGGCAGAGAGGGGCGCCAGGTAGCCGCTAGTGCAGGAGGCTTTTTTAAATAAAATGTTTGAAAACAATCTGTATTGCACTCACACATATGACAGACCGGTAGGCATTCTCCTGATCCACGCTGCTGTGATCACTGAATTGCTGGAGGAAGCGGTACAAGGATACAGAGAGCTGCGGGAAACTCCAGTGAACGGTCCGCCTCTGATGATGGAGGCTTGGTTAAGCCTCTGAAATGCTCTGATTGGTCACAGCGTCCCAGACTATCTGACAGTTTACTGGAGTTACCTGCGGCTCCTTATACTGGCTTCCTCCAGCGATTCAGTGATCACAGCAGTGTGGTTTGGGAGAATGCTGACAGCGGACAGGGCAGGTGTTGATATAAGGTGACTGATATAAGGTGACTGACTTAATAACTGCTAAAACCAACAGCCAGTACTCCATACTCCTACTACTTGACCTCTCTGCGGCCTTTGATACTGTTGACCACCCGCTCCTTCTCAATAAACTACATTCCCTTGGCCTCCGAGATTCTGCTCTATCCTGGTTCTCTGGCTATTTATCACAGCGCTCCTTCAGTGTCACCTACAACTCTGTCTCCTCCTATCCATTGCCCCGTTCTGTGGGGGTCCCCCAAGGCTCGGTTCTTGGACCCCTTCTCTTCTCTATCTACACCTCCTCCCTTGGTCACTTAATAACTGCCCACGGCTTCCAATACCACTTATACGCTGATGACACCCAAATCTATCTGTCTACTCCTCACCTCACTCCTTCAGTCTCCTCTCGCATTACTAACTTACTAACTGACATATCAGCATGGATGTCGCACCACTTCCTTAAACTAAATCTCTCTTAAACTGAGCTATTAATATTCCCCCCCGCCCGTGCCCCCCTCCATGACTTTTCCATCAAAATCAACAATGCAACCATCAGTCCCTCCCCTCACGCCAGGGTACTAGGTGTAATCCTAGACTCTGACTTGTCATTTCAGCCTCAAATCCAATCGCTGTCAAAAGTTTGTAGAATTCACCTCCGTAACATCTCTAAAATTCGCCCTTTTTTAACAAATGAAACCACCAAGCTCCTCATTCACTCCCTTGTTATCTCTCGCCTTGACTATTGCAACTCCCTTCTCATTGGCCTACCGCTCCATAGGCTATCCCCTCTTCAGTCTATCATGAATGCTACTGCCAGACTTATCCACCTTACAAACCGCTCAGTGTCTGCCAACCCTCTACTTCAATCCCTACACTGGCTCCCAATCACCCAGCGAATTAAATTCAAAATTCTAACCACAACATACAAAGCCATTCACAACTCTGCCCCAAGCTACATCACTAATCTTGTCTCCAAATATCACCCAAATCGACCTCTCCGCTCTTCTCAAGACCTCCTGCTTTCAAGCCCTCTGATCTCCTCCTCCCATGCTCGTCTCCAGGATTTCTCCAGAGCCTCTCCCATCCTCTGGAACTCGCTACCTCCATCTATCCGGCTATCCCCTACTCTTGCTACCTTCAGGCAATCCCTGAAAACTCATCTCTTCAGAAAAGCCTATCATGTCTCCAACTAATCTCCTACCACTTCCACCAGCTCATTCCCCACAGTTACAACCTTTTTACCACGTGCCCCACCCTATTAGATTGTAAGCTCTTCTGAGCAGGGCCCTCTTAATCCTTGGCGCTATATAAATCCTGAATAATAATAATAATAATAATGGTGGTAAAATCAGCAGACAGCATCCCCCATTAGTTCAGAGTCACATTATATCAGCACCAGTGACTATGGTGTGAATGAGCCCCCCCCCCCCATAGCAATGCCACTCATCAGCAACCCTTCTTACAAAGTGACCTCGATTGGATTAGAGTCCCTTTATATTAGCAGCACCCCCCCCCCCTTAGAGACCCCATTAGCTCTGAGTCCCTATATGTATCAGCCCCCCCCCCCATAGAGACCTCCATTAGAGTGAGAAAAACTGCACTCCTGGAGGGCAGTATAAGCAGCAGTAACTCACCACTGTCACTATCACCAGTGGCAGTGAAGCTGCCAAAAATCATTAGCCCTGTTGTAGCAGGGAGGGGGGGGGAGCGTGCGCTGGTGGGACAGAGCGCATTCAGGCTGCAGTTGCTGATCGGCACATTGAGGGGGTCGCTCACCACCACTGAAGCCACAGAAGCCGTTGGGGGCGGGGGCAGGTTTTGCAGGTGGGAGAGCACTCCGTGACAGGAGCAGGGTGGGTGGTGACTATAGAGGAAGCACAGAGAGTGCATTCAGCTGCAGGAACTTGGGGCGGGGGGCGGGGGTGCTGGAGTTATGAACACCAACCACTCTGGGTGGACTGTCGGTAGCCTATTCTGCTGTGTCCGGGTTTCAGGAGGACAGAAACCCGGGCATAGCTGTCAAAACCCGGACTGTTCGGGTCATTCTCATACAGGTGGCAACCCTAGTGCACATCTATGCATGGCTGCATGCATAAATTACATCAGGGCTACTGCTGCCACTCACTACTTGTCAGCATTGATCATAATGCACAATAAAAGACATTGGGGGTCATTTACCTTAATTGGTGCGCTGGATAGATCCTTAATCCAGCGTGTGAACCAGCGCACACACAGGAGTACCTGCATGCGAGAATGTTTACAGCGCGATAGGACCGCGCTGGTTCACGGCGAGGTACATCTCGCACTCGCTGCAATAGGAAAAAGACATCTTCCTATTAAGGCAGCGCGAGAAAAACCTGCATGGGTTCCCCTTTCCGGTGCATGCCAGGCCCTTCGGTCTAGTATGGATATTAAGGGGAACCCCTTCGCCTAAAAAGTGGTTGTCGGGAAGAGGCCCTTGTCCTCATCAACATGGGGGCAAGGTGCTTTGGGGGGGCCGCAGCGCCCCCCCCCCAAAGCACCAGACCCCGGGGGACCCCACGCTGTTTTTTTTCACAATCTTTTTTTTTGCCGGCATTTTTTTTTTTTTACATTGAGCGGGAAGTCAGCTGACAGCTGATGACTCATAGGTTGTTAACCACTTTAATATCAGACACTTTTGCCTCTTCCCTCCCAGGACAATTTTCAGCTTTCAGTGCTGTCACACTTTGAATGACAATTGCGCGGTCATGCTACACTGTACTCAAACAACATTTTTAGCATTTTGTTCCCACAAATAGAGCTTTCTTTTGGTGGTATTTGATCAACTCTGCAGTTTTTTTTTTTTTTTTTGCCAAACAAACTAAAAAAGAACAAAATTTTGGAAAAAAAAACTTTTCTTCGTTTCAGATATAAAATTTTGTTTTCTCCTTCACTGTCGGGCACTGATGAGGTGGCACTGATGAGGCGGCACTGATGGGCACTGATGAGGCGGCACTGATGGGCACTGATGAGGTGGCACTGATGGGCACTGATGAGGTGGCACTGATGGGCACTGATGAGTTGGCACTGATAAGGTGGCACTGATGGGCACTTATGAGGATGCACTGATATGTAGAATTGATGGGCACTAATATGTGGCAATGATAAGCAGCACTGATGGGCACTGATATGCAGCACTGATGGGCACGGATAGGCGGCACTGATGGGCACTGATAGGTGGCACTGATGGGCACTGATAGGTGGCACTGATGGGCACTGACTGGCGGCACTGATGGGCACTGACTGGCGGCTGTGATGGGCACTGACTGGCGGCTGTGATGGGCACTGACTGGCGGCTGTGATGGGCACTGACAGGCAGCTGTGATGGGCTAAAATATCTAAAGAAAAAATATATAACAATGCGCTAACCCAATGTGTAGAAAAAATCAGCTACATACAAATATGACCAATATTCAAAACATGTAACAAAAAAAAAATGTAGCGCTAATGATAATGGTGATAAACTGGTCAGTGGTAATAGCCCACTGAAACCGAAAGAAAAACTTAAGTATGACCAATATAGCACATTAAACAAGTGAAGTTCAATAGTGCCCAAATAAGTAGCAATGGAATGGTAGTCCCATAGTAGAGCATATGTGGAGTGAGTCCAACATAAATGGAGAGTCTTTACATCTTTGTATCATCAGTTATAAGATCTTGAACAGGAAAACGGATGAAATACGCTTACCAGAGAAGGTGGATTCGGATGACACCGAATCAAACAGGCTCAGAGATCCCAGATGGAAGTGGTTGGTCCAAGGAACCCCGGATCTGAAGGGGAATCCTTCCTCTGTTGTCCCAATCGCGACTGCCAGTCCGGAAGCCCGAAGGGGAGTCTCAGCCACATGGAAGTCTCAGATGTATAGGTGGTTCCCAAAAAAATATATGAAAGCGCCAATGGTGCAGATCAAATGATGTATTTATTGGATGACACCAATAATAAAAAAAAAACAATTTAAAATAGCGTGATCACGTAAATAGATAAAATCAAGTGTAGGGAAGAGTGTAGCTCGTCCAACGCGTTTCGTCCAATTGGACTTCAACTGGGGCATCAAAGTCATCCCTTACACTGTATAAATTTATATAAAAACTACACAAATAATATGACCAATCAGACATCAATTGCATAATCACATGGTAAATCAGCTACTGATAGGGCAGAGAGGAGTCAGCTGATTGCCATGGAATATCCAAAAGGACCACCCACCAATGAGAGGGAAGGAACATATCTATTAGCCAATAGGAACTTGGTTAGATAAATGGAGAAATAATAACAAATGGGAAAAGCCAGCGAAAGCCAAACCTCAGCAGGGCTGTAAACATCTGTGCCCAATCAGAAATATTATAAAACCCGTGGAAGATGTATTCATCCACGCCATACACAGAGGTAAACTGAAGATCATGTGTTAAGAATAAACCACGTGGGAGATGTATTCATCCACGCCATGTGTAAAAATAAACAAAGGGTCACATGACCGCGTCACCTCTGGCGCGGCCCGTGATCTACGTGTTATACATTACGCAATCGCATGTGCCAGATCAACGGGATGTGCGAGAAGTAAAAACAAAGAAGATCACGTGACCTGTCACCTGACACGGTCACATGATCTTGGGAGACGAATGACGTCTCAGCTATGAAGGTCCGGGAAAAGGAACACGCGACTTGTCTGTGGACATAGTCACGTGTTCACCAGGAGCCAGCAGACAAATCTAATAGACCAGCCAAACCAGAACAGTACGCAAGGAGCGTTGTCTGATGGCATTGCACACAGAAATAGTGAGTCTCTAGACAGGGGACACCTGGAAGTCATAGTGGAAAACCGTCACCGCTTCTCTCGGTGTCACCCCCACAAGACTGACAAACGCTAATGAATAAATAATGAGTCTGCACATTCGAAGTGTGAATAGGGAGTACATGGATATCTGATGAAATAAATGAATATGTGAACATCTACTTATGACAAGCAAAGATGACATGTAGTGAATATGTGTAAGATCATATGGTGAAATATGAAAAAGTGTGTAAATATGATGAGTGTGTAGAATGAAAAATGTACTTGACTGATAAAGTAAATGAAAGAGAATGGAATAAATAAATAAATAGGAAAAATGTCCCAGACTAGTGAAATGAACTCTAAAAGGGAGATAGTAGGAAAGTGTGAAACAATAAAAATAATAAAAATATGTGATGAGATATCCACAATCTCTAAAAAGAGGGGATTATGCCTGGTTGATGAAGGAATTGATATCCCACTCAACGTTCATCCCATGGGGCGAATAAGTACGTAGTTCAAATATCCAGTATGTCTCAAGTCTGGAGACTCGCGATTCGTCCCTCCAATTGGCAATCAATTTGTCAATTATAAGGAACTGAGTACCAGTGGGATCCCGATTGTGGTGCATCAGATAATTCCGTGGTACTGTATGGTTGGTCTTACCTGCCTGTATGTTAGTAAGATGGTCACCTACTCGGACAGAAAAGGTTCTTTTAGTACGACCCAGGTACTGTTTTTTACAGGGACAAGTTAAAAGATTAACTACATACTGTGTAGCGCAAGTAGTAAAGTGCTTCATGGGGTATGTACGTTGGGCCTGAAAAGTATCCGTCCTTCGTCTCCCATTGGTATTATACAAAAAAAACCTGCATTTCCTACAAGGAAAAAAACCTTTACAATTCTGAAAGAAAGGCATTTTTTTGGGGGGATCTATGATGTTAGGGGCAATTTGTCCTTGGATGGATCTGGCTCCTCTAAATATAACCCCGGCTCGTTCCGGAAGTACCGGGCCCAAAAGGACGTCATTTTGAAGAACCCCCCAATGTTTTTTAAAAATACTCTGGATTTGTCTGTCTTGGACTGAGTAGGTGGTAAAAAAGGACCACCTAGATTTTTCATTATAATGCCGCGTACACACGATCGGACTTTCTGGCATACTTGGTCCGGCACACTTTCTGACAGACTTTGTCCTCCAGGTGCGCTGGACTTTAAAACGGACAGACTTGCCCACACACGACCGGACTTTCCAGTGGGCTATGTCCGCCAGTCTTTCCGACGGACTTTCGCCGGAGTTACGGTGGACTTTCAGAATGAACGGACTTGCCCACACATGGACAAGTCCGTTCATTTTGAACGGGACTCAGGTACGACGGGGCTAGAAAAGGAAGTCAATCTTGCCGCTTTTATCGGCGAGATTAACACCTTGCGAGCCCCGTCGCGGGTCATACCAGGCCCTTAGGTCTAGTATGGATTATAAAGGGAAGCCCCTACGCCGAAAAAACGGCGTGCGGTCCCCCCTAAAATCCATACCAGACCCCGATCCGAGCACGCAGCCCGGCCGGTCAGGAAAGGGGGTGGGGACGAGCGAGCGCCCCCCCTCCTGAACCGTACCAGGCCGCATGCCCTCAACATGGGGGGGGTGGGTGCTTTGGGGGAGAGGGCGCCCTGCAGGGCCCCCCCACCCCAAAGCACCTTGTCCCCATGTTGATGAGGACAAGGGCCTCTTCCCGACAACCCTGGCCGTTGGTTGTCGGGGTCTGCGGGCGGGGGGCTTATCGGAATCCAGGAGCCCCCTATAATATGTGAATGAGTATGGGGTACATGGTACCCCTACCCATTCACCTAGGGAAAAAGTGTCAATAATAAAACACACTGCACAGGTTTTTAAAATAATTTATTAAACAGCTCCGGGGGGGTCTTCCTCCGGCTTCGGGGGTCTTCTTCCGGCTTCGGGGGTCCCCCCGGTTCCTCTTCTCCCGGCGTCCGGTTGGTTCTTCTCAGCTCTCTCCCGGTGTTCCAGTTCTTCGGCCGGCTCCCCCGCTGTCTTCAGGCCGCTCTCTTGCCAGCGGAGGTCCGAACTTCTGGGCTTCTGGGCTTCTTCCCTCTTCTCTTCTCCAGATGCTGACACGACGGTCTCTCCGGCTGGACTGCTCTCTGAGGGCTCCGTTGGGACTTATATAGGTGGAGACCCCACCCCCTTATGATGTCACAGTCCCTGGGCATGCTGGGACTGTGACGTTTTAGGGGGCGTGGTCAACATCACCCGGTGACCACGCCTCCTAAAAAATCACAGTCCCAGCATGCCCAGGGACTGTGATATCATAAGGGGGCGGGGTCTCCGCCTATATAAGTCACAACGGAGCCCTCAGAGAGCAGTCCAGCCGGAGAGACCGTCCTGTCAACATCTGGAGAAGAGAAGAGGAAAGAAGCCCAGAAGCCCAGAAGCCCAGAAGTCTGGACCTCCGCTGGCAAGAGAGCGGCCTGAAGACAGCGGAGGAGCCGGCCGAAGAACTGGAACACCGGGAGAAGAGGCCGGAGAGAGCGGAGAAGAACCAACCGGACGCCAGGAGAAGGGGAACCGGAGGGACCCCCGAAGCCGGAGGAAGACCCCCCCCCCCGAGCTGTTTAATAAATTATTTTAAAAACCTGAATTCGAAGTGTGAATAGGGAGTGCATGGATATCTGATGAAATAAATGAATATGTGAACATCTACTTATGACAAGCAAAGATGACATGTAGTGAATATGTGTAAGATCATATGGTGAAATATGAAAAAGTGTGTAAATATGATGAGTGTGTAAAATGAAAAATGTACTTGACTGATAAAGTAAATGAAAGCGAATGAAATAAATAAATAGGAAAAATGTCCCAGACTAGTGAAATGAACTCTAATGCCCCGTACACACGGTCGGATTTTCCGATGGAAAATGTCCGATCGGAGCGTGTTGTCCGAAATTCCGACCGTGTGTGGGCTTCATCTGACATTTTCCATCGGATTTTCCGACACACAAAGTTGGAGAGTAGGAGATAAAATTTTCCAACAACAAAATCCGATCGCGTCAATTCCGACCGTGTGTGGCCTGTTCCGACGCACAAAGTGCCACGCATGCTCAGAAGAAATTCCGGCACGGAACAGCTCGTTCTGGTAAACTTAGCGTTCGCAATGGATACAGCACTTTTGTCATGCTGCAATGTCAAAAATGGTTTAATACAGCGCACTCTCTTCTTCTTTATAATGTGACAAGAATTAAGTAGTTTTGCTGCTCATATTCACACACACTTCCCACAAAGTTTTATTTTTGTTTTTTTATTGGGATTCCCTGAATATATTGTTATTAGTTGTCACATCTGACAGAATGTTTTTTTTTTTTATTTAATTTTTTGGGGGATTTTAAGCCTTTTTTTTTTAAAATTTAATGTTTGTATTTTTTCCAAGGCTGATCTTTGTTCAATGTTATTTTTATTTTTACTCCAGAATATTTTTGTGTGCGTTTTGTGTGTCAAGTTACCCCAACACCATTGATATCTTTTATTATTTAATCTCAAGGAGATTGTTTGTTGTTGGTGTCCCTTGTTAATTTCACATTGTATATTTGAAATGTACCTGAAGCCTCACAAAAAAACTGTCCTTTTTGAAGTAAAACACATAGGAGAGTATAATTCAAAACAAAAATCTTTTATTAAGGGATCAGAACCAAACAAAGAGGAAGGCAACACTGGATCAACAGGAGAAATTAGCGAAGCCTGGGACCCCCACGGCAGACATCAATTCTTGAACATCAAAATTGGTGGCCTGAGGAGTCCATATGTAAGGGAGGGCAGTCTGGTCCAGAAGTCGCAGAGATCTGGAAAGCAGCAGATGACATGTGTGTCCCCAGGCTGTGGTACCACAAGAGGCTGCATTTTTTGGCCGACCAGACTGGATCCAGGGTCCTCACTTTCTGGTCTTCCTTCCACGCTTCCTTCTGGGCTGTGGCTGTGCTGTTGGAGATGTGGCAGGAGGAGGAGTAGGACCTGGAGGAGGAGGAGGACTGGGAGGAGAAGGAGGAGGAGGAGGACCTGCAGGAGGAGGAGGAGGACCATCGCAAAGGTGTGTCTGAGCTGTAATTTGGCCCCTCATACCTTTGTTAAGAGCCTCCAATATGAGCGACTCACACATGGCTTGTTGGACCTCCTCCATCCTCTGCATTTTATAGGCAATGGTGGCAGCAATGTCCTCCTCCACGGTGTGTGGTGCTCCCAGGACCTCTGTAGCCCTCCAAAAGAGTCCTCTGGCAGCCTCCTCTAGGGCACTCCTCCTCCTGCCACTTTCTCTTTCCAGGGGGGGGTGGAGGGACCTGCAGATCAGCCAGCCCGCTCGGCCCGGCCTCCTCCTGGCTGAGACTTCCCTGTGTATGAAAAAGGGACATGGTTTTAGTTGTTGCATCATCAATCACAATCATAAATTAGTACTTTCAACTAACATCTAGTTAAAATCATTGATTGGACAACCAGCAATATTTAGAGGAATGCTATACCTGGCTCAATCTGGGCTCCTCCACATGTTGCCTGGAAGTCCCAGGTTGGGCGTCAGAAGCCTCAGCTGGGGGGAAGGAAGCATGGAAGGAAGACTGGAGAGGGATGGCCTGGGTTCAGTCTGGCCTGCCAGAAAATGCAGCCTGTCGTAGTACCACATCCTGGGGACATAGATGTCATCTGCTGCTCCGGATCTCTGTGAATCCAGGACTTTCTTGCGCTCCCTCACATATGTGCTCCTCAGGCCACCAATTAAGATCTTCAAAAATGTGATGTCTGCCGTGGGGATCACCTGCTTCACAATTTCACACAATTGCTCCAGTGCTGCCTTCCTCTTTGCTTGGTTCTTGTAATGGGGGTGTTTAATCTCCCACAGACATGGCAGCTCCCTTAACATATCTATGAATACTGACATGAAGTCATTGTCTTTCACTAGCATACCCATGTTCACTGCAAGACACAACACAAGACAAAGCCTAATGTCAGACAAAACTCTCCTAATCTTGTTACAATATAGGCCTCAATGTAGAAGCAGTATAGGCACAAGTTTGTCTCTTACCTTCGTTCTTACGATCGGCGCGTCCAATGCTCCTTCCTCCACTCACAGATAGTACGTAATACGCACGTGTGTTACGCTTTATATACACTGCGCATGCGTGTAACTCCGCCCGCCCCTGACGTTCGGAGCAGTGGGGGAAGAGCACATGGCGGAGTCACAGCAGGTGCGTGATAATTACAGGAATGAGGAGGAGGAGGAAAGCCCGGATCCGGACACGTCCCGATCCAGAAGGAGACGTTTTAAGGCCACAAATATGTCCTTTGGGGAGATGTTGGAGATGGTGGACATCCTGAAGAGGGCCGACTATGACGGAAAGTATGGGCCTTACCCCAACCCCAATATCAGAAAGGCCAAGATCATGGCGAAAGTGGTCAAAAGTCTTCACAGGAATTTCGGGGTACGACGATCGAAAGATCAGCTCAGGAAGCGGTGGTCGGACCTGAAATTAAGAGAGCCAGAGCAGTACAGAAAGATCCGGAGAGTGCTGCAAAAAAGTAAGTAGTTGTGCTGTGTTCCTATTCTTTTTGTCTTTATTACGTTCGTGCTGCTCCATATGCTTTTCTTAATTGTACAGTTTAAAAGGGCAACTTTAATGTTCATGGGCCCATTATTCGTTCGTATCAAACATTTTTCTTTCGGCCTCTAAAACACAATTGTTTAGGCCATATGCATTTTCCCACATTTTTTAGGGCCTACTTGGATGCCAAATATTTGTTTGTGTAGATGGGTTTGTTACTAGAATGAAATGCAAACTAGATTCTGTGTAAGGAGAGGACACTGAGCAGCTGTTTTCACATCTGGACACTGGAGCACTAGTGTGGGACACAAGAACACCATTTTTATTAGGGGGGCCACACAGGTGCTCCAGTGTATACTATAGGGGGGTCTCCATCTGTGAAGCTTGTACTAAACAGGTAAAGTATTGCAGCTTGACAAAGGGCAATAAAAAAAATACATCTTGGAACTAAGCTAAAATAGACAATTGTACCCCACTTCCAAGCAATGTTTCCTATTTATAGTTCTACCATCAAATATCTGTGTGCTAATTATACCATTTTTGTTTTACATAGGGGAGAAAAGACTCGGAGGACACCCCTCATCCGAGGAGACCACAGACCCCCCACCTATGGAAGAAGGTGAAATACCCCCAACCCAAGAAGAGCAGGAGGAGGAAGAAGATGTGGTTGAAATTGGCACCACAACAGGTGAGTGTCTGCGACCACAGGCTCAGGTAAGAGATGGATGCTGGCAGATTTTTGATACCTGTTCTTGTTTGGTTTCTCTCTTTTTAGGTGATCGTGATGTGAGGGATTGAGATCCTTTCACATCTGAAAGTGCCCAGATCCTGATCGGGGAGATCATGGGGTGTAATGTCGAATTGCAAAACATCTAGAAAAAAATAAATGATGTGATTCAAAAAAATAATAACATAATTGATGTTTTGGGGTGAATTTAAAACCCCACAAAATCACTTTTTTGATTGTGGTCCAATGTTTTAAATCTTTTTGCAATGTTTTGAAAAGCCAAATTTGGAGGATGCACACAGTGTGCCAACATGTGCTATCTGCCATCACGGGAGATCAATGGAGGCGTTTTGGGGGTGCAATCCCTTCCTCAATTATAAAGTAGCGGTGAGGAAGGGCTTGCTCCCCCAAAACAAGTCCCTTGATCCCCCGTGATGGCAGCTAGCACATGTTGACATTCATAAATTGGTGTGCATCTTCCAAATTTGACTTTTCCAGGGGTGATTTCCCCCCATCTGAACGCAATATCAAACACAGTTCCTAAATACTGATGTCTGATATTGCCTTTAGGTTTTACCTAATGTGAACTTTGTAAGTTCAAGTTTTTTGTCTTTCTTGTTGGTTTTACACAGGCCTGTTTTATCGTAAATGGACATTTCTATTTTTGATAATGCCACCCCAAAAATTGTTATACAACAAACATGTTGGTTTGTTTTAAAAACCTTTGGTAAATGCACATGTGATTGTGCAGGTATAAAAAAGTTGGTTAATCAAGAAGGTGTGGATTATTGTCTCAACACTACAACACTTTTGGGGTGATGTAATTGCTGTTTTCAGCAAAAAATGGGGGTTATTTCCTAAGGGCAAATCCACTTTGCACTACAAGTGCAGGTTCAGTGCAGTTGCAAGTGCACTTGTAGTGAAATGTGTTTTTGCATTTAGTAAATAACAGCCAACAGTGCTTTGTATAAGGTTACACAATCACGCCATTTTCTGCACTCAAAACATTTCTGTCAGGGTCAGCTAAAACAAACACAAGCAGTAAATGTCAACAAAGAATTTCTTTTTGTTTTTTATTATAAAAAGGCTTTACATATTTGCTGGCATATTGATGGCCCCCCTACCCGCAAAGAACTCCAGGCAGCGTAACCGGACATCACGGGCACTCAGTGAGGGCAAGCCAGGACGGCCGCTTTCAAGCGCCGTCAGTGTGGTTTGATGTATCATTCCGGCCTCAGGCCCAACTGAGCCAGCATAGTTGGCCGAATGTTTCCTTAAAAAGTTATGGAGAACACAGCACGCAAGTATAATATGGTTCAGTTTATACTCCGCCATATGGATGGGTGTCAGAAATAGGTGGAACCGGCTGGCCAGGATTCCAAATGTGTTCTCCACCACTCTTCGGGCTCTGGCCAGCTGGTAATTAAAAACCCTCTGTTCCGGGGTGAGGGTCCTCATTGGGAATGGCCGCATCAGGTGGTCCCCCAGCGCAAACGCTTCATCAGCAACGAACACGAATGGGAGTCCTTTCACAAGTCCAAGCTGCCATTCTGGAGAGGCCTGTAAAACTCCGTCTGGGCGATGACTCCACCATCGGACATCCGGCCATTCTTCCCCACGTCCACATACAGGAAGTCGTAATTAGCTGACACCACCGCCAACATCACTATACTATTGAACCCCTTATAGTTGAAATAGTATTACCCCGAGTTGGGTGGTGGGACGATGTGGACGTGTTTCCCATCAATTGCCCCTCCGCAGTTAGGAAAGTCCCACCGCTGGGCAAAGTGGGAGGCCACAGTCTGCCATTCCTGTGGCGTGGAAGGAAACTGTTGAGGAAAAAACAATAAACATTACTATTTTTTATCAGAAACATGGCAAGCAGATTAGACACAAACATTATGGGTCAACCTCCAGATAGCATTTATTAAGGGGAATTTAACAACGCCAAAGTATAAGGTAAACCTATCATATTCCCCCCCCACCCCCTCTTATAGGCCATTTCTAACATTATGGGGTGTGTGGAAATCTTGGACAGGTAACCCTCTTCACTTCATTGAGAGATGAATGCCTAAATAATGGGTATTACTTGGAACAGCCCCTCCTTAGTTACACTCTTGGCAGCCCACTGGACAGGTAAGAAGTGTCATAATACAAAGATAAAAATACACACTGTACACATTTGAGGACATTTGGACATTCTGCTATTACCTATCAAGATAATAATAGGATCCAAAAACTTTAAACAGTACCATTTGAAAGTATACAGGCAGGCCCTTGCACTACATGCTTTCGGGAATTCATCCATAAATCTGAGCAGAAAAGAGATGGGCATAGTGTGTATGGGTTTGGCAAAGTCAGCAGATAGATGATTGAGGATAGAGAATTGGGATCAGCTGACTTAGCAGTTGGGGGAGGGAGAGTTACTAAAAATTATTTGGGGACACCACCAAAAAAAGCCTCTGGCACTGAATTTAAAGCAAAAATAACATTTTAAAACATTTTAGGGGGTGTTTAGGGTAAAGCACTACTATGGAGCAGAAAAATACATTGTTAAGTGACTACATGAGGTGAATATAGGGCCAGGAGACACCATGCTGGGGAGGTTATTGAAGGGCAAATATGTATGAAGGACCTAAAATAATAATTACATAAAAATCCAGCATGCATGAGGACAAAGGGGACATTCACAGCATATTACAATCATGGTAATTAGGGAATGAGGAAAGAAATACAATATATTAGCAAACATTCAATACAATAAAATGTGATATAAAAGCATAAAAATCTTACCTTAATATACTCCTTCTGCAGGACCTGGATGATGGCAGAACAGGTCTCTGGGATATTGATCCCCAGAGCCTGGGGGGAGATGCCTGTCGAGAACTTCAAGTCCTGCAGGCTTCTCCCTGTCGCCGAAATACCGCAGGGTAGCGACCAACCTCTGCTCCGGAGTGATGGCTTGCCTCATGCAGGTATCCTGCCTGCTAATATAAGGGGTCAGCGAAGCCAACAGACGGTGAAACACGGGGTCCGTCATCCTGAGAAAGTTCCTGAAATCATCAGGATTGTTCTCACAGATCTCACGGAGCAAAGGCATATGAGAGAACTGGTCACGCTGAAGCAACCAATTCTTGGTCCATGAACCTCCCCACCCTGTTCATGGACTGGACTTGTGTCAAGGTCAGGACCCCAACACCAAGCCCCCGCACAGCACGAACTCTATTAAAGTAGCAGAATATCAGTATATGACAGTTGGACAATGAACTCTGGTATGCGAGATTTTTATTCCATCTTTCTGGCCAGAAAAGAATGGAAGCTCCTGACCCGACTCGTGTCTACACGTCAAGAGTCCCAGATACAGTGAATAGAGTGTAGATATAATTTTTAGCATATTGCGTCACAAGCGAACAGGCGGTACACTTCTTTATACCAGACATTCTAACCTTTTAAAAATCAACATATGCATCCTAATATCAGACAAGTTCTGCAAAAATATATATTTTTAGCTTTTTTACTAAACTTTCGTTTCTCTGCAGTATGCTCTTGCAGGTTCCTTCATCTGTCTTAAATGATGTCAGCAAGCAAGCTTTTTGCACAGAAAGAGGAATGTAGCAAATTGATGGGGAAGTCACAAGTAGCTTCAACATAAAATACAAGAAATATGATTCTTAGCTGAAATTCTAAATCAGTCTTACTACACACATAACTATGGCCATATAAACTGACCCCTGTTCCTACTTCACTACGAGGAGTACGCATACGAAACATGGCTAGAAAACGGTCGGCTGCTCAGAACGAAGTAACAGAACGCACTGAAGAACAGCAAGGCCTGTGAAGAGCGACCTGAAAAACAGTAACGAATGAACAAGAATACAATGACTAATTAAAGTCACGCGGAACTTGCTGCACACACTGAAGAGCAGATACAAACCCACAAGCACAAACTGAACGGCAGAAAACGATCTGAAAGCCACGAGTCTGAAAAAGCGCGAATAGTTTCTCACCAAACTTTTACTAACACGAGATTAGCAAAAGGAGCCCAAAGGGTGCCGCGCTTGGTTCTGAACCGGCCTTTTCTAGTCTCGTCGTACGTGGTGTACGTGACCGCGTGGTTGGCGATCGGAAATTCCGACAACTTTGTGCAACCGTGTGTACGCAAAACAAGTTTGAGCCAACATCCGTCGGAAAAAATCCTAGGATTTTGTTGTCGGAATGTCCGAACAAAGTCCGACCGTGTGTACGGGGCATTAGTGGGAGATAGTGGGAAAGTGTGAAACAATAAAGATAATAAAATGTGACCCTTTGTTTATTTTTACATATGGCGTGCATGAATACATCTCCCACGTGGTTTATTCTTAACACATGATCTTCGGTTTACCTCTGTGTATGGCGTGGATGAATACATCTTCCACGGGTTTTATAATATTTCTGATTGGGCACAGATGTTTACAGCCCTGCTGAGATTTGGCTTGCGCGGGCTTTTCCCATTTGTTTTTATTTCTCCATTTATCTAACCAAGTTCCTATTGGCTAATAGATATGTTCCTTCCCTCTCATTGGTGGGTGGTCCTATTGGACATTCCATGGCAATCAGCTGACTCCTCTCTGCCCTATCAGTAGCTGATTTACCATGTGATTATGCAATTGATGTCTGATTGGTCATATTATTTGTGTAGTTTTTAAATTTATACAGTGTAGGGGATAAGTTTGATGCCCCAGTTGAAGTCCAATTGGACGAAACGCGTCGGGCGAGCTACACTCTTCCCTACACTTGATTTTATCTATTTACGTGATCACGCTATTTTAAATTGTTTTTTTTTATTATTGGTGTCATCCAATAAATACATAATTGGATCTGCACCATTGGCGCTTTCATATATTTTGTTGGGAACCACCTATACATCTGAGACTTGACTGAGACTGAGACTGACCATGTGGCTGGGACTCCCCTTCAGCCTTCCGGACTGGCAGTCGCGATTGGGACAACAGAGGAAGGATTCCCCTTGAGATCCGGGGTTCCTTGGACCAACCACTTCCATCTGGGATCTCTGAGCCTGTTTGATTCGGTGTCACCGGCATCCGAATCCACCTTCTCTGGTAAGCGTATTTAATCCGTTTTCCTGTTCAAGATCTTATAACTGATGATACACAGACGTGAAGACTCTCCATTTATGTTGGACTCACTCCACATATGCTCTATTATGGGACTACTATTCCATTGCCACTTATTTGGGCACTGTTGAACTTCACTTGTTTACTTTGCTATATTGGACATACTTACGTTTTTCTTTCGGTTTCAGTGGGCTATTACCACTGACCAGTTTATCACCATTATCATTAGCGCTACATTTATTTTTGTTAGCTTTGATGGGCACTGACAGGCGGCACTGATGGGCAGATAGGCGGTACTGATTGCCACTGACAGGTGGCACTGATGGGCAGCACTGATGTTGAGGTACTGACAGGTTTTACTGCTGGGCACTGAGATGGACACTGTGGTGGGCACTGATTAGCACTGATATGGGCACTGATTGGCACTTTGATGGGCACTGTGAGCTGTCTTTTAATTGGGGAACTGACTGACAGCTGAGGGGTCACATCTGAGGTGTTGTCGCACATCTGAGGGGGCTGTGCTGATAATCAATGTGCTGATTATCAGCACAGACCCCCCCCCCTCTGACAGGGAGAGCCGCGATTGGCTCTCCCTGTCAGCGCGAACCAAGGAATGCCGTTTACCAGCACTTCCTGGTTCTCGCGATGATCAGATGTGATTGGTCACAGCTGATCACGTGTTAAGAAGCCTCTGACAGAGGCTTCTTATCAGGATCGGAGATGCGGGGTGTCAGACTGATACGCCGCACTCGCGATCGCCGCGCTACGCGCCCCTGCGGACGTGTGCCGGCATGTTATCCCGCTGGACATCATATGACGCCCAGTCAGGATAACAGAACCACTTCCCGGATGTAATTCTGCATACGGCGGGCAGGAAGTGGTTAAGGACACGGTGGCCGGCTTCCCAGCCCCCTTCTTAGCAACCAGCTATATACAGCATAAAAAAAAAGAAATAAAAAAAAACGCAAATTGCGGTAAAACAGTGGTACTTGCGTTTTGGATGCAGGTCCAGTGAAATCTATTACAAGCAAAACGCTGCATTTTGCGGGAAAAAAAGTCCCGGACCCTTTCCAAAAACGCAGAGGCACAAAAATGCATTGATGTGAACATGTTCCATAGGAACCCATGTTAAAAAATTCCCATGCATTTCTGCAAAATGCATCAAAAAACACATTAGTGTGAATAGAGCCTATGGCCCCTTTCACACTGGGGCGGTGGGGGCGTCTGCGGTAAAGCGGCACTATTTTTAGCGCCGCTTTACTGTCATTTTAGCGACGTTATTCGGCTGCTAGCGGGGCGGTTTTAACCCCTCTGCTAGCAGCCAAAAAGGGGTTAAATCCGCCCGCAAAACGCCGCTGGATCGGCATTTTGCCGGCGGTATCACTGGGCTGCCCCATTGATTTTAATGGGGAGGAGCAGTGAGTTCACCGCTCCAAAAAAGCTGCTGGCAGGACTTTTTGTGACGCCCTTCCAGCGCACTACTCCAGTGTGAAAGCCCTCACTGGAGTGAATGGAGCCGCTTCTTTAGGGTGTTTTTCAGGCGCTATTTTTAGTGCCGTAGCGCCTAAAAACGCCCCAGTGTGAAAGGGGCCTAAAAAAAGTCCTGCTAGCAGCATCTTTGGAGCGGTGTGTAAACTGCTCCTGCCCATTGAAATCAATGTGACAGCGTGGCTATACCGCCGGCAAAACGCCGCTGCAGTGGTGTTTTGTGTGCGGATTTAACCCCTTTTCGGCCACTAGCGGGGGTTAAAAACGCTAGCAGCCGAATACCGCTGGTAAAGTAGCGCAAAAAATAGCGTCGTTTTAGCACTGCCGCCCACACCGCCCCAGTGTAAAAGGGGCCTAAGGCCCCCCTCACACGGACGGACCTGAACGGAAACTCCATAGACCTCTATGGAGGGTCGGATGTCAGTGGTGACATGTCCGCTGACACCCGACCCACTCCAATCCTAAAAAGTGTAACGGAGGAAAAACCTATTTTTCCATCCATCTGTAGATCGGATTGGGTGACGACGGACTCTACGGTCCGTCATCATCAGATCCCCCATAGAGGAGAGCGGCACTCTGACAGGTCTGTCCCTGCACAGTATGCAGAGACAGACCTGTCATCTGCCTGCCCAGCGGGGATCGACGTACACGGGGTACAAAGTCCCATCGTGTGTATGAGGCTTAAAAAACAGAAATTCAAGTTTTCATATCTTTAAAGGTCACCATACACTGGCCAATTAGTTAGATCTTCCATAAATTAGATTCAGTGCAAGAGCCAGTTTGATTTTCTACAATTAGAAGTAATTCTTACAGTGCATCTTCCTATTACCGCTTTAGGTAAATAGAAAACACCGCGCTAACCAGTGAAAATAAAAAAATAAAAAGCTGCTGCATACAGTTTGACAAAAACAACAAAATAGGCATATAGAAAAATGCAGCGCATGTACAAAGGAACATAGGTCTTTATAATGGTGAAACAGTAAAGAAATCACTAGTTAACCACAGGTGCCTTGAAACATAAACGTCCATAGATGGATGTGAATGTCCAACCGCACAGGAGGTGTAAGTACTCCAAGGGGTGGTGATGGTCTGATGGTTGTCAGAAAACACCTGGCATCATACAGCGACTTCCCAACCGAGAAACTGGGTCCCAATGGGTCATTCAGAGAAAGTGCAAAAAAGCCTCTTACCAGATCCTGTGGATTCCCATGTCAGCGACAGGGAATCGCATGCGCAGTTTGTCACAAATGACGTGGAATGGGAGCTCAGGAATCGCCAATCCCTTGGATTGTGGTCTGTATGGATCTCGGCCGGCAACTGGATGGGTCCTCACAACGAACCGTCCTCACACCGAACCATCCCAGCGTGTATCAGAAGTTTCACAAACGGTCCCCCGAAAGGAGCAGTTGGAGGGACTGGATCTCATGTGGTAAATGTGGAAACAAAAAGAATGTGCCTCCACATGGTGCAGATAAAAAAGGGTGTTTTTATTGACAAAAACGACCATACACAAATAAAAGCGTGATCACGGTGGATAAAAGCAAATGGGCAACAAAGAGAGTGGTGTATGTATCTG
The DNA here is from genome assembly GCA_037952925.1 of Lithobates clamitans. Lineage (NCBI taxonomy): Eukaryota > Metazoa > Chordata > Amphibia > Anura > Ranidae > Lithobates > Lithobates clamitans. The sequence continues at coordinate 5,324,646 of JBBGZY010000108.1, read as the reverse complement.
ACGCGTTTCGACCTAGGGGTCTTCAACAGGGGCAAGACCAATCAGACCATCACCACCCCTTGGAGTACTTACACCTCCTGTGCAGTTGGACATTCACATCCATCTATGGACGTTTGTGTTTCAAGGCACCTGTGGTTAACTAGTGATTTCTTTACTGTTTCACCATTATAAAGACCTATGTTCCTTTGTACATGCGCTGCATTTTTCTATATGCCTATTACCGCTTTAGCCTAATGCTCTCTTTCCACTATTTCAACACCAAAGTTGCGTGATTTACAATGTGCTTTTTCGGCTTGTTTTCCACTATTGCGACTTGTCATGCCACTAGGGACTGAAAAGTTGCATCACAAGTTCTACCCCATGATTTACAATGAGTACCGTTCATATGTCTGTGACTTCAAGTCGCAGCAACTTCAAAGTAGTCCCTGCACTATTTTGGTCCCACTTTGATGCGACTTGAGGTCCATAGACCTCAAAAATACACAGGCATTGCTTCAAGTTTTGGCAAAAAGTTGGGGGAAACTCGCGGCAAAAAGCACGCAACTTTGGGCTTTCAGTAGTGAAAACCGAGCCTTAATGCCACGCGACTAATTCAAAACATCTGAGAAAAAGTAGCACTGAAGTTGGAACAAAGTAGTGCAAGAACTTTTTTTGGAGTTGCACCAATTAGAATGGGGGAACATTGAAATACATGTGTTTTGACTCGTCCTGCGACTTCACATGTGTCAAGTCACACAACAACTCACAGTAGTGGAAAGAGAGCTTAAGGCCACTTGGGACTGAAAAGTTGCATCACAAGTTGTACCCCTTGATTTACAATGAGTACCGTTCATATGTGTGCGACTTGCTTACGCACATGCCATATACACAGCGGGCACATATCTTTATTACAGAAATCCATAGTTGGCATGAAAATTAACCACTTGCTTACTGGGCACTTAAACCCCCCTGCTGTCCTGACCAATTTTCAGCGCTGATCCATTTTGAATGACAATTGCACGGTCATACTTAGCCAAATGTTTTGTTTTTTGTTTTTTTTTAAGTTTCCACAAATAGAGCATTCTTTGAGTGGTATTTGATCACCTGTGTGTTTTTTTTCTTTTGTTCAAACAAAAGAAAAGAGATTTTTCAAAAAAATTTGGTATATTTTTGGATGTTTTGATATTAAATTCTGCAAATAGGTAATTTTTCTCCTTCATTGATGTACGCTGATGAGGCGGCACTGATTGGTTACCCTGATAGTCAGCACTGCTTGGGATCACTGGTGGGCATTGATAGGTGGTACTGGTGGGCACAGATGAGGCAACAATTGCCTTTTCGGGACCAATGTCCCTTGCACCTAAGCCGGTGATGAGATTTTATTTTTATCCTCATGCTGTCAGCGCGAGTAGAAAAAATAAACAGATCGGCCCTTACTTCGATCTGTGATCACCCGAGTCTCAGTGACTACGTCCTATGACAGCCTCCCAGAAATTCAGGTCCACGCTGTGGCCATCGTTTGGCTATAGCACAGACACCAAGTGGTCAATAGAAAAACAGATGCAGATTTCCAGGACTGGCCAAAGAGTCAAAGGCAACTGATGACTTTCTATTAAAGGTCTAAATGGTCCATTAACATGCATCACAATTGAACTTAGGAATGTGTCTTTGCAAAGTTAAACTCATTAAAATCCTTTCTTATTTTTTCTTGGGGATAGACTGCAGAGGGATTATACGTTTTGGGGGATGTCTACACCCCCGATAGGGTGAAGACACCTACCAAATTTTGCCAATTTCGCATTCAAAATTATTCACTTCCTGTCACATAGGCAAACAGGAAGTGAGGGTAAAACCCTACCAATGTATGTCCTTGGGGACACACAGGTTAATCTAAATAGTTTCCCCATTTGGGAAATTGCACTCTAGCATTTTGCCATGTACATCCCAAATTATTATGTGCCTTGGGGTTTATTTACTAAAAGGTAAATCCACTTTGCACCACTCAGAAGTTCAGTTGCTGGAGATCCGAGGGGGACATGCAAGGAAAAGAAAAAAACAGCATCTTTGCCTCTACATGATTGGATGATAAAGTCACCAGTGCTACCCTTCTGATTTTCATCAACTACACTTGTATTGCAGAAAGGATTTGCCTTTAATAATTCCCAAAATACCTAATAATTTGGGGTGTACACAACAAAGTGCTAGAGTGCAATTTGCATAATGGGGGCACTAGTTAGATTGACCTGTGTGTGCCCAAGGAAAAATTAGGGTTTTACTCTCACTTCCTGTTTGGCTATGACAGGAAGAGAAGCCAATTTTAAGAAAAGGGACAAAGCCCAACCTTTAAAAAAAAAAATCTTCATTTCCTTTAAATGTCCACAATTTGAAAAGGATTGGCTTCAGCTTGATTTTAGCCCAGTGCTCTAAATCAGTGCTTCTCAACCCTGTCCTCAAGTACCCCCCAACAGGCCATGTTTGCAGGTTTTCCTTCATCTTGCACAGGTGCTTTAAATCAAAGTCAATGGCTTTGTATTTTGGACAGCTATTTTAGAGAAGATAAAATTTCCTAAACATGTCCTGTCGGGGGGGGGGCGCGCTAGTACTTTAGGACTGAGGCTGAAAACCACAGCTCAAAAAGAAAATTGAATACTTACCACTCTGAAATGTTACTTTCCTGGTCATTATCCATGGCAGCATATTCACAATCCATGCATGTGCTACCATGAAGGCACCAGGAAAGTAACTTAAAAGAAAAAAAATGAAAAAAAGAAAAAAAAAAATGAAAAAAAGAAAAAAAAAAATGAAAAAAAGAAAAAAAAAAATGAAAAAAAGAAAAAAAAAATGAAAAAAAGAAAAAAAAAATGAAAAAAAGAAAAAAAAAAATGAAAAAAGGGATTTGTCCCAAGACATGCCAATCAGCCTAGTTAAGCTGCAGCTGGGAAATCTGATGCATGAAAAGAACACACATAAAACAAAGAATTTGAAACAATTTTATTGGTCCAAAAAAAACAACACAGGACTTGGAAAAGAAGCAAGGAAAGCAAAATACACACATGTATGTTAATTTGAGACACTAACAGAATAGGTTTGAGGTCTGACCCTTTTTCAGTGTAAATTAACAGGGGTTAAAAGGAGTGCACCCACAAATGGACATCTATTAAGGATTAAAACAACATTAGGCACAACATCTTGAGAAAGAATTTTAAAAATAAGGCAGCACAGACAGTTAAATTAAAGTGAACAACGTAAAAACAAAAATTGTCAACATAAAAAAGATTTCATGGTAAAATAACCACCACCCAAAAAAAAAAAAAAAAAACAGCAAACCAAAGTAACAAATAAATTGCATAAAAACACATCTGTTTTGCAACAACATAACAAAATACAAATAGAAACTCGATAAGGACACCCAAATGTACTCTCTTGCCAGCCCCCCACACACACACACTTGGCTCTTTTCAGGGCAAAGTAAAGATTGCTATCTGCAAGCTTTATATAACATAGGTTTGTGTGCTAATGAGGAAATTGCAAACACATGGACAGTCCATTAAACACACAAAATGCAAGTTCACCCAATGTATAGAGAACTTCAAAGTGGGTACACCTGTTAAGGATGTCCTTAAATTACTAACCCAAAAAACACACTCTGAGCATGCCCAGAAACATCCAAGTGCTGTTCACACACAAAAAGCACCACCAAAAAAAAAAAAAAAAGTCCCTGAGCATGCTCAGAACAACCCAAAAGCAGCTAACACAAAATAAGCCAGCCACCCTGTCCAAAATTAGGCACCATCCAGCATGCACCAAAATTACAGATGGGACAAAACACCCCCCAGTCCAGGGGGGCAACTAAAGAGCCTAACATGTGCAAAAGTTATAAAACAAATACCATTGCAGTCTAAGGGAACTGACTTGGCAATTTTACTAGTCCCCACTTGGCTGGCTTATCTTCTAGTTATTGGCCTTAAAATGAGTATGGGGCCCACGTCCCACCCTAAGGGACATATATCAATGTCACCAATTGGACAACCCCAAAAACGAAACAAGGAGAAATGCCTTTAAATATGCCAAATTGCTTAAGAGCCAGTTCACACCAATACAGTCCAGTGCATATTTTATGCATCAAAAATGCATGGAAATTCGGTTATATGGTGTGCAATGGCATAGTTCACACCAGAAAAAAAAGTAGAACATGCTGCATTTTTTCTGCACTGGACTGTATTGAAAAGCTGTAAAATGCATCAAAAACGCAATGGAACGCACTTGTCCTTATTTCAGGTTAAGAAAAAAGAGGGGTGAAAAAAAACACTGGACTGCATCAAAAACGCACCAAAAACGCACTGCAACGCATCAAAAACGTGCATGCAGAAAAGCACCTGGAACGCGTCCGTACTGCGTTTCTATGGTGTGAATTGGCCCTAAGGGCCCTAAGGGGAAGATCACACCATAGAAACGCAGTCCGGACGCGTTCCAGGTGCTTTTCTGCATGCACGTTTTTTTTGCGTTCCAATGCGATTTTAGTGCATTTTTGATGCAGTCCAGTGCTCCCCCCCCCTCTTTTTTCTTAACCTTAAGGCCTGATTCACACCTATGCATTTTTAGTGCTTTTTGCATTTTGCAGATCTGCACTACAGTCCATTTAACATGGTTTCCTATGGAACACATTCTGTAGTGCAAATCTGCAAAATGCAAAAAGCAATAAAAATGCATAGGTGTGAATCAGGCCTAAATAAGGACAAGTGTATTGTAGTGCGTTTTTGGTGCATTTAGGTGTGTTCCAGTGCATTTTTGATGCATTTTACAGCGTTCCAATACAGTCCAGTGCATAAAAAATGCAGCATGTTTGACTTTTTTTTTGGGAGCTGGAAACGCACTGGAACTGCAAGCACTGGTGTGAACTATGCCATTGAAAACCATATAACCTACTTTCCGTGTGTTTTTGATGCAGAAAAAAAATCACTGGACTGCATGTGGTGTGAACTCGCCCTTAAGAAATAAAAGTTATTTAAAACTACTTGCGCCTATAATGAAATGTCGGTCCGGCAATTAGGAATGAACCAAACACCCCCCTGTTCGGTTCGCACCAGAACTTGCGAACAGGCAAAAAATGTGTTCGAACACGCCAACACCGTTAAAGTCTATGGGACAAGAACATGAATAATCAAAAGTACTAATTTTAAAGGCTTATATGTAGGGATGAGCTTCGAGTTTGAGTCAAACTCATGCAGTTTAACAAGGGGACCCCCAGATCCCGGCCCTCCCCCCTGTGTGAAATGGTAAGGGGGTAAAAAAGTACCCCTACCATTTCACAAAAAACTGTCAAAAATGTTAAAAAATGACAAGAGACAGTTTTTGACAATGCCTTTATTTCTTCTTTTTTCTATCTTCTATCTTCCTTCGGTTTCTTCCTCCATCTTCTTCTCGTTCTTCCTCCTGTGTTTTCGTCCTCCTCTGCGGCGTCTACTTATCTTCTTCTCCTCGGGCCACTCTGCATCCATGGCATGGAGGAAGGCTCCCGCTCTTCTCTTTATCTTCTTCTCTTCTTCATCTCCTTCTCTTATTCATCTTCTTCTCCGGGCCGCTCCGCACCCATGGTGGCATGGAGGGAGGCTCCCGCTGTGTGACGCTTCTCCTCTTCTGACGGTTCTTAAATAAGGGGGGAGGCGGGGCCACCCTGTGACCCCACCCCTCTCTGACACACAGGGACATGACGAGACTTCCCTGTGGCATTCCCCGTGACACCACAGGGAAGTCCCATCAAGTCGCTGTGCGTCAGAGGGGGGCGGGGTCACCTGGGTGGCCCCACCCCCCGTTATTTAAGAACCGTCAGAAGAGGAGAAGCGTCACACAGCGGGAGCCTCCCTCCATGCCACCATGTGTGCAGAGCGGCCCGGAGAAGAAGATGAAGAAGAGAAGAAGATGAAGAGAAGAGCGGGAGCCTTCCTCCATGCCATGGATGCGGAGCGGCCCGATGAGAAGAAGATAAGAAGATGCTGCGGAGGAGATGCTGGACGAGAACACCGGAGGAAGAACCAGAAGAAGAAGATGGTGGAAGAAACCGAAGGAAAATAGAAGAAATAAAGGAATTGTCAAAAACTGTCTCTTGTCATTTTTAAGATTTTTTACAATTTTTTTTGTGAAATGGTAGGGGTACTTTTGTACCCCCCTTATCATTTCACTCAGGGGGGAGGGCCGGGATCTGGGGGTTGTGGGGACCGGCCAGGGTTGTGGGGATGAGGCCCTTGTCCTCATCAACATGGGGAAAAGGTGCTTTGGGGGGCTACCCCAAAGCACCCTCCCAATGTTGAGGGCATGTGGCCTGGTATGGTTCAAGAGGGGGGGCGCGCTCTCGTCCCCCCCTCTTTTCCTGCGGCCTGCCAGGTTGCATGCTCGGATAAGGGTCTGGTGTGGATTTTTGGGGGGACCCCACGCCAATTTTTTTTTTTTGGGGCGTGGGGTTCCCCTTAATATCCATACCAGACCTGAAGGGCCTGGTATTGAATTTCGGGGGAACCCCATGCATTTTTTTTTTCTGAATTGTGTTTGTTTTCTTAATGCTGTTTTTATCAATGAACTTGTATGTGTTTTGCCGCACCGACATTTCATTAGAGCCGCACAAAGTGAACCAGCATTAAAAAAAAAAAAAAAAAAGTCTAGAGGTGCGCCCGTTCAACCTATGCAAATGTTTTTACGTTGCCTGACATTTACTAATATTTTGCCGGCGCACTGAACTAAAGTATTTGAACAAGCACAAATGCCGTTTGAGCATGCGCAGTGTATACATTCACCTCCCGCAGTTTAAATGTATTTGACGGCGCTGCCGGCTTGTTCCGAGAAAGTCACTTTCTCGTTCTATATTGGCCATATTTGTGACTTGGCTAGTTAGTACAACACTTTCCCATATCACCCCACATCACCCCCATATTATTGGCACTTCCAGCTTGTTTAAATTTGAAGTTAAACATGCCGTGCACCAGGTCTATAGTGGCATCCAGATCACCTCTTCCCGTGCGCCGGGAAGAGAATAGTAAATGGGGGATCGCGCTGCGTTACCAGCGCAAATGCTTTGTAAATACGAAAATGTCATTTGCGCATCGGCGTGCACCGCAAGTCATGGCGCAAATGCTTCGTAAATCAGCCCCATTGTGCACAATTAGGAGCCTTGAATACATATTCACACCAGACACTACAGTAAGGCAAACCCCACCTGAATAACTGCTTGCATCGCTTACCACCTAATGTGAAAGGGAGAGCAGGAATATGTATTAGGCCTCACGCACACAGGGCGTTTTCACAGCTCCTTTTAGCAGCGTCAGACTTTTTTTCAGCTTAAAAACACCTCTCCATGTTATTCCATGGCCTCATGCACACACAGGCTTTTAGGTGCTGTAAGTGGCATAGGTGTTTTCAAGCTCAAAAAAACACATCAGTGCCCACCAGTACATAAGTGCCAGCAATCAGTGCCACCTATCAATGCCCACAAGTGCCACCTATCAATGCCCACCAGTGGTGCCAATCAGTGCCTCATGAGTGCTACCTAGCAGTGCTGCCTATCAGTGTCACCTACCAGTGCCGATCAGTGCCCATCACTGCCACCCATCAGTGCCCATCAGTGCCAGCTATCAGTGCCACCTATTAGTGCCCTTCAGTGCCACCTATCAATGCCCTTCAGGGCCTCCCATCAATGCCACCCATCAGTGCCACCCATCAGTGCCACCTCTCAGTGCCCACCAGTGCCGCCTATTAGTGCCGCCTTATCATTGCCCATCAATGCAGCCTATCGGTGCCCATCAGTGCAGCCTGTCAGTGCTCATCAGTGTAACCTCATCAGCGTACATCAACGAAGGAGAAAAATTACCTGATTCCAAATTTTTATTTTACACTGTCCCTTTATTTTATTCTGTTATCCCTGTTCTGTTATTATATTTTTAGTAGCTTTGCAGTCTCCATTTAACCAGAGCTAAAATGGTTATATGCTGAAGAATAATTTTTTGTCATTATCAGTTTTATTATGATATTTGAATATGTACAAATCCCTAATTATCTTCTGCCTGTCAGAAAAAAATCATTTCTGAAGGAGCAAATAATGAACAGAGAAGGAAGGCGATGTTTGCTTGGGGTAAAAGGAGGGAGGGGGGCTGGAGAAAGACATTTCAAACACTATGCTATCAGCAAGGTTTTAAAAAAATTCCAATACTTTGACATCCATGACTATTAATTTGTCAGTGATGGCGATGTGACTCCTGTGGTTTACTGAATGCAGATTAATTTGACTCCTTCTGTCCTAATGGATTTGATGGTGATAATTAAATTTATTGAAAGAAATGAAGACATTTCTTTTTTGTAGGTCAATTACCACTTCAGCCCTGGAAGGTTTTACCTCCTTTATGACCGGGCCATTTTTTTGAGATATGGCACTGTGTTGATTTAATTGACAATTGCACGGTCGTGCGACGCTGTACCCAAATAAAATTGATGTTCTTTTTTTTCCACAAATAGAGCTTTCTTTTGGTGGTGTTTGATTATTATTATTATTATACGAGATTTATATAGCGCCAACAGTTTACTCAGCGCTTTACAATGTATAAGGGGGACAACACAATTACAGTACAATACAAAAGGTACAGGAGGGCCCTGCTCGTAGAGCTTACATTCTAAAAGGGAGGGGGTGGTGGTACAAAAGGTAATAGCTGCAAAGAATGATTTGATGGGGGTGGCTCAGGGACAGTTATGTTGGTGTGGGATAGGCTTCCCTGAATAAATAAGTTTTCAAGGATCTCCTAAAGGTGGACAGGGTAGGGGCTGATCGGACATACTGGGGCAGGGAATTCCAGAGGATGGGAGAGGCTCTGGAGAAGTCCTGAAGGCGAGCATGGGAGGAGGTAACAAGGGAGCTAGAGAGCAGGAGGTCCTGGGAGGAGCGGAGGGGGCGATTTGGGCGATATCTGCAGATGAGGTTGGTGATGTAGATGGGGGCGATGTTGTAAATGGCCTTGTATGTTATGGTTAGCATTTTGAATTTTACACGGTGGGGTAGGGGAAGCCAGTGAAGGGATTGGCAGAGAGGAGCAGCAGTCACGGATCGATTAGTGAGGTGTATTAGTCTAGCAGCAGCATTCATAATAGACTGAAGGGGGGATAGCCTGCTTAAGGGTAGGCCATTAAGGAGAGAGTTGCAATAGTCGAGGCGGGAAATAATCAAAGAGTGAATAAGTTGTTTTGTAGTGTCATTAGTCAGAAAGGGTCGAATTTTGGAGATGTTGCGGAGGTTAAGGCGGCAGGATTTAGCCAGAGATTGGATATGGGGGCTGAAGGAGAGGTGAGAGTCAAGGATTACACCCAGGACTCTGGCATGTGTGGAGGGACCAATGGTTGTGTTGTTGATATTAATGGTGAAGTCACAGGAGGGGGACCGTGAAGGAGGAAATATAACAAGCTCAGTTTTAGAAAGATTAAGTTTGAGGAAGTGGTGTGACATCCATACCGATATGTCATTCAGCAAGTTTGAGATCCGTGAGGAGATAGTGGGGGTGAGTTGGGGAGTGGAGAGATAGATCTGTGTGTCATCGGCATAGAGATGGTATTGGAAGCCATGGGAGGTGATCAACTGGCCCAGGGAAGAGGTATAGAGTGAGAAAAGGAGAGGCCCAAGGACAGAGCCTTGGGGTACCCCAACAGAAAGAGGAAGGGGAGCGGAGGAGATGGAGTTGTAAGTGACGCTGAAAGTGCGCTGAGATAGGTAGGAGGAGAACCAGGATAATGCAGAATCACGGAGGCCAAGGGAGTGTAATTTGCTGAGGAGCAGCAGGTGGTCAACTGTGTCAAAGGCAGCAGAGAGGTCTAAAAGTATGAGTATGGAGTAGTGGCCATTGGTTTTGGCAGTTATTAGGTCATTGGTGATTTTTAGTAGGGCAGTTTCAGTCGAATGTTGTAGGCGGAAGCCAGACTGTAGGGGGTCGAGAAGGTTGTTGTCTGTGAGGTAGCGACTCATTTGGTCATGAACAAGGCGTTCGATGAGCTTGGAGGCAAACGGGAGAAGGGAGATAGGTCTTAAGTTATTCAAACAGGTGGGGTCTAGTGAGGGTTTTTTGAGTATGGGGGTAACCAGTGCATGTTTGAACGGGGAAGGAAAGGTGCCGGAGGAGAGGGAGAGGTTGAAGATGTGGGTTAGGGAGTTGAGGATAGAGTGGGAAGGTGGTCGCAGCAATTGAGAGGGGACAGGGTCCAGGGGACATGTAGTGAGGTGGGCCATGGAGAGGAGTTTATCAACTTCTTCTGTGGTAACTGGGCAAAAGGAGGAGAGTATTGAGTGTGGTGTTGGACCTGATATGTTGGGTAGGGGAGGAATTTTAATGCTGGATATCTCCTTGCGAATTGTGTTGATTTTGCTATTGAAGTGGTTGGCAATATGTTGAGCGGTAAGCAAGTTGGTGGGAGGGGGCAGTGGGGGGTGAAGTAAGGAATTAAGGGTAGAAAAGAGTTAACGAGGTTTGGATGAGGTTTGATGACCTCTGTGGTTTTTATTTTTTGCGCTATAAACAAAAAAAGAGTGACAATTTTAAAAATGAAATATATATTTTTTACTTTTTGCTATAAAACATATCCAATAAAAAAAATGTAAAAAATCTAATTTCTTCATCAATTTAGGATAATATGTATTCTGCTACATATTTTTGGAAAAAAAAATCCCAATAAGCGTATATTGATTGGTTTGCGCAAAAGTTATAGCGTCTACAAACTGTGGCATATTCTTATGGCATTTTTATGATGTTTTTTTTTTTTTTTTTTTACTAATAATGGCGGCGATCATCAGTTTTTAGCGGGACTGCGACATTACGGCGGACAAATCGGGCACTCCTTTTACACTTTTTTGGGAACCAGTTACACTAATACAGTGATCAGTACTAAAAATATACACTGTTATGCCCTGTACACACGATATGATTTTCCAATGGAAAATGTGTGATAGGACCTCGTTGGCGGAAATTCCGACCGTGTGTAGACTCCATCACACATTTTCCATAGGAATTTCCTACACACAAAGTTTGAGAACAGGCTATAACATTTTCCGACAACAAAATACGTTGTCAGAAATTCCGATCGTGTGTACACAAATCCGACGCACAAAGTGCCACGCATGCTCAGAATAAATTAAGAGACGAAAGCTATTGGCTACTGCCCCGTTTATAATCCCGACGTACGTGTTTTACGTCACCGCGTTCAGAACGATTGGATTTTCCGGTCCTCTATGGTACCTATATTGCTAGATGCAGCTAAGAAGCAGATTGCAATAAAATGGCTTGATCCTACTAGCCCTAATACTCGGGACTGGCTCCTCTGCGTCAATGAGGTGTACAACGTCGAAATTTTTGATGGAAGGGGATGGCCTCCAGGGGAGGGGGTGGTACGGGATGGTAAATGGGAAGGCTGGCAAAGGTATAAAAAGACTTGGAACTATGCTGTAGAATTTATAAACAATACTTAAGGCGGGGGCGACTTGGACAAGATCAGGTGTTCATAATGTACTATTGGCCTCCTTTAGATCCCTCTGCAGGAACGGGGGAGGGGTGGGTATGGGGTTTTGGGGGGGGGTAGGATGATGGGTAGTAATATGAGGTACTCTGTTAAATAACTTGTATTCGTTTTGTATCTCGAGGGGATTGGTTTTGTATGGAAAAATATTAAATAAAGTATTTAAAAAAAAAAAAAAAAAAAAAAAGAACGATTGGATTTTCCGACAACTTTGTATGACCGTGTGTATTACCTGTAGATAAAAAAAAATCACAGAGGGGAGTTTACTACCACTTTAAATATTAATATATATTTTTTCCAAAATTTTTATTGTTTTCTGGATAATTTGTAAAACAAGGGGTTATCATACAGAATGTGTCAAATAACACTTATATTGTAAGAATGGTATAAATATTAATATTTACACCATAAGTGTGCGCAGCCTATTGCATTATAGAGTGTACAACAGAGTTCAAACACACTTGTGTGTATATTGTCAGTAGAGCAGAGGACAGTGTCAGTAGGGCAGAGGACAGTGTCAGTAGGGCAGAGGACGGTGTCAGTAGAGCAGTGGACAGTGTCAGTTAGTAGAGCAGTGGACAGTGTCAGTCAGTAGAGCAGTGGACAGTGTCAGTAGGGCAGAGGAGGGTGTCAGTAGAGCAGTGGACAGTGTCAGTTAGTAGAGCAGTGGACAGTGTCAGTAGGGCAGAGGACGGTGTCAGTAGAGCAGTGGACAGTGTCAGTTAGTAGAGCAGTGGACAGTGTCAGTCAGTAGAGCAGTGGACAGTGTCAGTAGGGCAGAGGACGGTGTCAGTAGAGCAGTGGACAGTGTCAGTTAGTAGAGCAGTGGACAGTGTCAGTCAGTAGAGCAGTGGACAGTGTCAGTAGGGCAGAGGATGGTGTCAGTAGAGCAGTGGACAGTGTCAGTCAGTAGAGCAGTGGACAGTGTCAGTCAGTAGAGCAGTGGACGGTGTCAGTAGAGCAGTGGACGGTGTCAGTAGGGCAGAGGACGGTGTCAGTAGGGCAGAGGACAGTGTCAGAAGGGCAGAGGACGGTGTCAGTAGCTTTTTAATTTTTTTATTTTATTACTGTTTACAATTTAATTTATTTTATTTTTAAATTATTTTTTCTCAATTTTTTTTGGAGCCCCATTGGGGGGCTTTGGCAAAATATCAGAGGTCTAAACAGACCCCTGACGTCTCACTTTTGATACTCCTTTTCTCTGCAGCCTCAGCTGCTCTGAACAGTGAATGAATGAGAACTGCTTTGTTTACAATGTAAACAGTTTACAATGCTTCAGGTATGAATGGACACAGTCAGTGAGTGAGTGTGTTCACTGTGTTCATTTTAAAAAGGAAGGCCCTGGTAAATGGCATATTTACTAGCCCCTTCCCCCACTCTCCATCATGAAACATCCCCCGCAGCAAACGGGGGGATAGGAGGGAAGCCAGCAGCACTGCGGGGGAGGGCAACACAGGGGATGCCCGGGCATTAGAGGGAATCGACACTGCATGTAGTGATTAGGGTGTGCCCAGGCACACTTGGCACACCCCCTGTGCACGCCTATGATTTACACTTACATTTTAAACGGTCATTTTAGCTACATTTTCTCTTGGCTCTGTCGCTAAATTTTTTGTGTCGTCCCAGGAAAAAATGGGCTCTCTCAGTAAATTTTTGGTGTTGTGTCAGTAAAATTAAAATGGGGGCACTTTTTATCCAGGGACAGCTGTGCTCCAGGAAAAACTGATCAATGTCCAAAGAAGTGAAAATGTATCATTTCTGTTAATAAACATCTCTGAAAGCAACAGTCAGTATTTACAGGTAAGATTTATTTTTTTTGTCAATAAAATTCCAAAATCATGCATTGTGCAGTTTGAAAAATGCACATAGGCACAACATTGAGAACACATGGTTTTAAAACATCAATTACAAGGCTGATAGAGGTTAGAAATCCTCCTGCTGTAGTGATTATTATTATGAAACTGTAGATAGGTCTCAGATGCTCATGAAGCTTTGTGAAATTGCAGCAATGCCTGCAAACAACTTGTTCATAATTATGACACTGTGTCAGCCGAAAAATGATTTTTATTCCAAAATGACATTATAATTGCTAGTGCCGTATTTATCGGCGTATAACACGCACCGGCGTATAACACGCACCCCAATTTAGGAGGGAATTTTAAGGAAAAAAAAACTTTTAGGAGGGAAGTTGAAGGGAAAAAAACTTACATTTAAATGCCCATCATTGCAGCCTTCTCAGTGCAGCCTTGCCCCAGTGCAGCCATGTCAGTGCAGCCTTGTCAGTGCAGCCTTCCCCAGTGCAGCCTTGTCAGTGCAGCCTTGTCAGTGCAGCTATGTCAGTGCAGCCTTGTCAGTGCAGCCTTGTCAGTGCAGCCATGTCAGTGCAGCCTTCCCCAGTGCAGCCTTGTCAGTGCAGCCTTCCCCAGTGCAGCCTTCCCCAGTGCAGCCTTCCCCAGTGCAGCCTTCCCCAGTGCAGCCATGTCAGTGCAGCCTTCCCCAGTGCAGCCTTCCCCAGTGCAGCCTTGTCAGTGCAGCCTTCCCCAGTGCAGCCTTCCCCAGTGCAGCCTTGCCCCAGTGCAGCCTTGCTCCAGTGCAGCCTTGCCCCAGTGCAGCCTTCGATCCCCTGTCCCTGCTTCCTAGGCTTCAAAATCGCCGACCGCGATTTGAAAATGGCGCCGCCGGCACCGAAATACACAGAGCCGGTCCTCGGCTCTTTCCGGCGGCTCTCGTTCACTTTCGGCTCCACTCGTAGTCCCGAGCGGAGCTATCTGAGTAGGTTCGGATAGCTCCGCTCGGGACTACGAGTGGAGCCAAAAGTAAATGAGAGCCGCCGGAAAGAGCCGAGGACCGGCTCTGTGTATTTCGGCGCCGGCGGCGCCATTTTCAAATCGCGGTCGGCGATTTTGAAATTTTGACAGCTCAGGATCGCAGGGGATCGGCGTATAACACGCACCTGCGACTTTCCCCTGATTTTAAGGGGAAAAAAGTGCGTGTTATACGCCGATAAATACGGTAATTATAATTGCCGGAAGCACCAAACCAAAACACTTCTAGAAATTCCTGCAGAACATGGGTAAATCTTGAAGAAAGGAATCAGAAACACAATTGTGTTAAAAGTCTAATGCCCCGTACACACGGTCGGACTTTGTTCGGACATTCCGACAACAAAATCCTAGGATTTTTTCCGACGGATGTTGGCTCAAACTTGTCTTGCATACACACGGTCACACAAAGTTGTCGGAAAATCCGATCGTTCTGAACGCGGTGACGTAAAACTCGTACGTCGGGACTATAAACGGGGCAGTGGCCAATAGCTTTCATCTCTTTATTTATTCTGAGCATGCGTGGCACTTTGTCCGTTGGCTTTGTGTACACACGATCGGAATTTCCGACAACGGATTTTGTTGTTGGAAAATTTTATCTCCTGCTCTCCAACTTTGTGTGTCGGAAAATCCGATGGAAAATGTCCGATGGAGCCCACACACGGTCGGAATTTCCGACAACACGCTCCGATCGGACATTTTCCATCGGAAAATCCGACCGTGTGTACGGGGCATAAGAGCCTCTGAGGATCAGTAAGCATACCTATTGCGCTATCCCTGCAGGAGCTGCTTGGTAGTTTGCGTTCTCTCTCTTAATTTGCCTTGACTCTGAAAACAATCTCAGCCCCACTGACACACCAGGTTAAGTAAATGGATACTGCACTGCTACTGGGAGCACAAATATTGATACCCTGAACATAGCTAAGGTTCAGTATCAAAAAGTAAACATCAGACTAGTTAATGGTAAATTAACCCAATATATTGTCACAGTGTCTGGGCTCAGCCCTTCCTTCTCAAAGCTGGCCGCTCAGCTGTCGGCTAATTGCCAGCTCCTTTCTCTCCACAGTGACTCACCTGTTGATGATATCCTGCTCGTCAGTTCTGCCTACTAAAGCCATCCAACCCAGATGATCTCTGCCTCCGCCTTGGTCACATCTCTAGAGACACTCTCCTGTGTTCCTGTTAAAGACTTGCTTGGCTGACATTCCTTCTGGCTCCAGATCCTGCTTGCAGTTCTACTACGCTCATCTCTGGCTCCCTGACGTTTTGGCTTGTCTGACTATCTGTTCCAGTTCCTGAACTCTGACTCTGGCTTTTGACTATATTTACTCTGTTTACCTTTTTAATATTATTATTAAACAAGTGTGATTTAACTGTACTGCTGTCTCAGTCTGATTCATGGTTTCTGACAGTAGGAGAAGGCCATGAATTCAGAAGATGCAGTCAATCCACTTGTTTGTAATATTTTCTCCAGATTGGATGAGCAGGATCACCGCATGGATCAGTTTGCCATGGCGCACAAATGCCCCTGAGTCACACGGCTCACCTGGAATCTCCCACTGAGGCTGCTCCGGCACAACCTGTGTTGCAGGTCGTCCCTGCTGCTGCTCCGGTCTCTGTGCAGGCACCCGCCTTGAGCATTACCTCTATAAGAGGTATGTCTGGTTCCACTCCGTTTCCCTAGTGATTTGGGGGCAATCCAATCCAATGCAGAGGGTTTCTCAACCAGGTTGAGATATACTTTGAGATGCCGCCCCAGACGTTTCCCACAGACAGAAGCAAAGTAGGTTTTGTGATATCTTTGCTTTCTGAGAGAGCCTTGGCCTGGGCAAACCCTCTATGGGAGACGCAAAAACCTGTTGTCTTGAGTTACCCAGAGTTTAGGGCTTCTTTTAAAAGGGTATTTGACGGTCCCGCACGCTCCGCTTCTGCTGCCAAGTGCCTCATGTCCGTCAAACAGAGTACGAGAACTGTTGTCGATTTCGCCATTGAATTCCATACTCTGGCAGCAGAGGTTGCTTGGAACAATGTGGCCCTCGTGGCTGCTTTTTCTCATGGTCTCTCAGATACCATTAAGGATGACATAGCAGCCCAAGAAATACCCACTGAGCTGGAGAATTTGATCATGTTTGCCATCCTCATTGACTCCAGACTCAGAGAAAGACTTCCTTTTAGGGAGCACTTGCGGAAGCCTCCTGTACATTTGTCTCTGAACTTTGCAGTCCCACCCTTGCCTCCCTCACCTCCCATGCCTCCTGGTACCGAGTCGGTCTGTGAAGATGAACCCATACACTCGGGCTTCAGGCGTCTCTCTGTGGATGAGAGAAGCCTTAGGAGGAGGGAGAGATTGTGCCTTTATTGTGGCCAGGCAGGTCACTTTTTGAAGTCCTGTCCTGCCCGTCCAGGGAACGCCTGAACCTTGAAGTCCTGTCATGGACAGACCTTAGGTGGCGCTGTTTCTTTCCCAGTTATGCAGAAGGAAAAGCCCCTGGTTTCGGTCACCCTTTCTTGGGCTGAGTCGTCCGTCGAGATACAGGCTCTAATCGACTCTGGGGCTGCAGGCCTGTTCATTGATGCTGCCTTTGTATTGAAGCACTCGATTCCGCTGCAGCTGCGTGACACTCCACTTGCCATTGAGGCTCTTGACAGGAGACCTCTACTGCCTGCCCATGTGACTCAGGAGACTGTTCCATTGTCCATGACCGTAGGGGCTCTTCACCATGAGATAATCCAATTCCAAGTTATTTCCTCACCTAAGTTTCCGCTGGTTATTGGTTATCCTTGGTTACAAAGGCATAACCCCTCTTTTGATTGGCTCCGTGCTGAGGTTCTCTCCTGGTTGCCACAATGCAGTAAGTCATGCTTCCAGAAGATAGCCAGGGTCCCATGCACCTCTTCACTCTCCTCCCTGCCGGAGGAGTACCGCGATTTTAGCGATGTCTTTGACAAAGGTCAGGCCGGTAGTATGCCTCCACAACGGTCGTATGATTGCGCAATTGACCTTCAACCTGGTGCCATACCCCCTCGTCACGGGGTTTACCCTTTGTCGGTCTTGGAGGATAGGGCATAGAGGAGTATGTTGCAGATGTACTTTCTCGAGGTTTCTTCAGCAAATCTTCATCTCCTGCTGGTCTCTTCTTTGTGAAGAAGAAGAGTGGTGAACTGAGACCTTGTATTGATTATAGGGGTCTCAATCGTTCCACGATTAAGAATGCCTATCCAATTCCGTTGATTACAGAGTTATTTGACTGCCTCAAGGGAGCAATGGTTTTCACAAAGCTTGATTTGAGAGGGGCATAAAATCTTGTGAGGATTAAGGAGGGCGATGAGTAGAAAACTCCGTTTAATACCAAAACAGGCCATTATGAGTACCCTTGGCCTTTGTAACGCCCCGGCGGTTTTCCAGGAATTTATTAACGATGTCCTCCAAGATTTGTTGCAGTTATGTGTGGTGGTTTATCTCGACGATATCCTCATATTTTCCAAGTCCCTGGAGAGCCACCACACAGATGTCTATCGTGCGCTTCAGAAACTAAGAGGGGAACAATCTCTATTGTAAATTGGAGAAGTGCGAATTCCATTGTGAACAAGTTAAATGCCTGGGTTATGTCATCTCCACTGCTGGTTGTTCGATGGACCCAGAGAAACTTTCAGCAGTCCTACAGTGCCCCCATGGGTTTTTACGTCCTCTGCAATGTTTTCTTGGCTTTGCCAACTATTATTGGAGGTTTATTCGTAACTTCTCGTCTCTGGTCAAGCCCCTGACTGATATGACCAGGAGTCCATTAAGGCCTTTGAGAGTCTAAAGGCTGCCTTTGTTTTTGCTCTTGTGTTGGCACCCTTCTGTCTCAACGTTCTACCTCTGAGGGCGCTATGCATCCTTGTAGCTACTTTTCCAAGAAATTGTCACCTGCGGAGTGCAATTACGAGATTGGTGACAGAGAGCTGTTAGCGATCATTTTAGCCCTGAAAGAATGGAGACATCTCCTCAAAGGTACCTTTGACATCTCCCCTAAGGTGACCATAAGAATCTCACATTCTTGTCTGAGGCAAAACACCTCTCTCCCAGAAGGGCGCGATGGGCTCTTTTCTTGTCTAGTTTCAATTACATTGTCTCATTCTTACCCAGTACTAAAAATGTAAGAGCTGATGCTTTGTCACGACAATTCTCCACTTCCAAGATTAAGTCCGTTCCGGTTCCTGTGATTCCTCCTGATTGTATTCTGACTATGGTTCGCACCAGTCTCACTTCTTCTTTGGGAGACAAAATTCTTGCTGCTCAGGTCCATGCCCCTCCTGAGAAACCTTGTGACCACTGCTTTGTCCCAGAGAGTCTCCGTACTGCCGTGCTCCAGACTTACCATTCTCCTAAGGCTGCTGACCACCCTGGGAAAAATCAATTCTTTTGGGCCATTTCCCAACAATTCTGGTGGCCTACTCTACGTGCTGATGTAACTGCCTTCGTAGCTGCCTATTCCATGTGTACTCAGAGTAAGACTTCATGACACCTTCCAGTGGGCCTCCTACAACCCATACCCAATGGAGAGAGGCCCTGGACCCACCTGTCTATGGATTTCATTGTGAAGTTACCCAACTCCCAGAGAAACACAGTTATCCTTATAGTGGTTGACCAGTTCTCAAAGATGTGTCATTGTATTCCACTTAAGAAGTTGCCCACTTCTAAGGAACTGGCTACCATTTTTGCTCCAGAGATCTTTTGCTTACATGGGCTACCCAAGGTGATTGTCTCGGACAGGGGTAGTCAGTTTGTGTCCCGGTTCTGGCGAGCCTTTTGTGCACAGTTGGGAATTCAGCTTGCTTTCTCCTCTGCGTATCACCCACAGTCTAATGAGGCCAAAGAACGAGCCAATTAGTCCTTGGAGCAATTCCTATGTTGCTATATTTCTAACCATCATAACAACTGGTCAGACCTCTTACCGTGGTCGGAGTTTGCTCACAATAGTGCCTTGAATTCTGCTTCCTACTGTCCCCGTTTATGGCGAATGATGGTTTCCAACTTTCAATGTTGCCTCGTTCGTTTGTTCCGCAGAGTATTCCTGCATTAGGGAACATCTCTGTGGTCTTCGTTCCACTTGGGCACAAGTCCAGGAGGCTTTGCGACATGCTAATGATAGGTACAGACTCCATGCTGACCGCAGACGCCTGCCTGCGTATTCCTACAAGGTTGTACTTCATATAACCATCGCACACATTCCTGGATGAGCTCACGAGTATGGGTGCTGCAGCAACAACCAGCTGGATACTGGTCACAATGAAGATATTTGCCAGCACACTATGGAATGACATAGCTAGCGTCCAAATGTGTAATTTATTGCATGATCACAACACAAGGAGAGTGCAACTTTTTGGAGTCACACAGGACCCCTTCGTCAGGCATGTGATAAATGTGGGGTAACAGTGGAAAGTATTTAAAATAAAATCAACCAATCAGAAAAAAAGAGAAAAGGAACAAAATCAAAGCTCCTCCCACCCCCAGACTGGTGTGACGTCACAAATCCTGCCAAAAACACTATAAATGTTTAAAATATTTGAGCAGAAAATGCAAAAAACACATAACAAAAAAAAGGAAGGTTTAGAAAACAATATCCTGAAAATGTCATTATGGTACCTTTATAAAACAGTGTTACGGCGTGGGTTCCCAATCATTGTTGGAATGAACCAGCTGTCAGGGAACATCAGGATGCAGCGCACAATCCTGCAGCGGATCGGCGCCAGTGCAGGGATCTGAGGCTGTGGGGCAAATTACAGCAGTGATCGTAAGCCGCGCTTGCGTCATGCGGCGGCGGTAACCAGGGCAACCGGAGATGCTGAAGTGCCGTAGTATACCAGCGTGTGAGGGTGATGGGCTTACCCATTCTGAGGGGTTCTTTCATTCAATCGTGCCCATACATGGAACACGACATCTACCGATCTGACCAATCATCCTTCCAAGAACACAGATGGAATCTGATGAAACCACCACTCAATCTGACAGATGGTTTGGTCACATATACAGCCAGGAAGAGATTGACATAATCCTCTTTTTTCCAGAAACGAAGGCAAAGCTTTTGGAATTGACACCGCCACTGATCTTTTTCGTGAAATTTAACAGCTAAAGAAGAGACAAGTTGATCTTGAACTACATGACCAGATGCTCTCTGAGTACAACAGAACCAAAAAGATACCAGGTGGATTTTGTATAAAAAAATCAACCCACGATTGGTCGCCATAAACGTGAGTTCTGTGAACGTTGGTGTGAAGTAGCTACTCAGAACTCGCTTAATTTTATGCTGATTGTCATTGAAGAGGTTGAAGTCCGATTGTGTCAAGTCAACAGAGAACTTACTACACTGGAGTTATCAATCCAAGATAAGGACAAACAACCTGACACTTTGCAAAAAATTGATAGTGAAATCGCAACATACACCACAAGACAAAAGCAAGCCAAGCAAGACAAGCTCAAATGTTTGTGAGGGAAGGGTAAACCCCTGGCTTACCGGTCTCAGACACCCAAGACGTAGACTCTACACAAGGTCCCCTGGGAAACCATTCAGGAACGACCGTTCTGCGACACCAGACAGCGATAGCCCTACAAAGAATCCATCAACTGATAGCGACTCCAGAAAACCAGGAGGCACTGAAGCTCTGACCAGCGGATCTCAGAGTCCCAATTTTCCGGTCCCCACAGGAGACGACAATCCAGGAGGGGCATCAAGAAGCCGCAACATCCTGCCACCACGCCAGGCCACGAGGTGTGCCCAGTGATCAACCTGTCATCTAGAGCCATGGGGACTGGTGAGTTACGATTATTATCTAAGGGCCTCTCCTTTTGCCATACTGCCAGATTTCAGAACTTTGATTTTGAGGTCATGTTTAAATTCGAAAGATCGCTAAAAATCAAACAACATTTCCACACAATACCCAAAATAGTTCCCACAAGAACAGTGACACCATTTAAACTTAAAAGCAAATTCTTTCCTCCTGGACATTTTCATTCTATTGATAGCTTCATACGGACAATTAAGCATGACTTGCGCAATAATGTCTCCAACAAAACATACACCAACCTAAGCCTGGATGAGTTTATGGCACTAAGGACACTCAAAGATGATAAAAACAGAATTATCAAACCTGCCGATAAGTGCCATAGTGGTCATGAACTACATTGACTACAAAGAGGGTATGACTGCCTTGCTGTCAGATACAGCCAGCTATGCTGTACTCAAACAGAACCCCGTACCCGGTATTAGGAATGCATTAAACTCCCTGATTAATCTTGGGAAACTGAACGGCTGGTTATCGGATGATACTGCCAAATTTCTATGTAATGAACACCCTCACTGCCCAGTCATTTATGGCCTACCAAAAATTCACAAAGGCACAAACCCTTTGAAATTTAGACCCATTGTATCTGGTACAGGGTCGATCACTCAACCTCTGGCCCAATTTCTCGATCATCTCCTACAACCTTTGGTAAAAAATTTACCAGCCTATATAAGAGAATAAATGCCTTTTTGGAGAAACTTAGTGCTTTTACAGACTTTGGTGAAGGATGGAAACTTGCAACTATGGATATAGGATCCCTATACACATGTATACCCAACGATGCTGGATTGCAGGCTGTTAGAGATTTTCTGACTGACATGGAATCCACACCAATACCCAAAGAGTTTATCATTGAATGTCTCAATTTTGTACTTTCAAATAACTATTTCACGTTTGAGGGCACTAAGTATGCACAGATCCAAGGTACAGCTATGGGGAGCTCAGCAGCCCCATCTTTTGCCAACCTCTTTGTAGGCCTACTCGAGGAACGTTACATTTACCCATCCAATGCCTTTACCAACCATATCAAATGTTGGTTTAGGTATATTGATGACATTTTTCTTATCTGGACCGACGAGGTCGCTCAATTCTTTGACTTTGTTGACTTTTTGAATAGCATCTTTACAGGGGTCATGTTCACACCTGAAATTTCACCATGCAATATCTCATTCTTGGATGTAATGATCACTAACTCTCAAGGCTCTCTGGTTATATCTCTCTTCAAAAAACCCACTGACAGAAACACACTCCTGCACTATGAAAGCGCACATCCCAAACATCTTTTAAATAGTCTCTCGATATCTCAGTTCATAAGAGTGTCACGGATCTGTTCTGATGAAGATGACAAACTAAAGCAGCTAAACAAGATGTATGACAAGTTTCTTGAAAGGGGGTATCCTGCAGAAGTCCGTGACCAGGCATTAACCAAGATAAAGACTACTCGCACCAAGCCCTCTGGGCCTTTCGATCGACCTTTGTTCATACACACATTCAACCGTGAATCTGATCATATTAAACGGGCCATGACAAAAAACTCACACATTCTACAAGCTGACAACGCATTGGCATATGAACTTAAAACGGTGCCCCTAATCACACATAGACGCAACAAAACCCTTTGTGACTTTCTCGTACAAGCTGATCCTAGTAACAAATATGCTAAAACCATACCGAGAATTTCCCAGAAGACCAGCTACTACAAATGCCACAACTACAATGTTTGTAATTCCCTTATATGCAGCGAACACTGTATGCACCCTCATAGGGGTAACCCGCTTTCGAATAAGAGAGTACCTGAACTGCAACACCGACTACTGAGTTTACATCCTCAAATGCCCATGCGCCGAGGTTCCAAAAACACAGAAGCGACATTAGACCCGCCCTGTCTCAAACTGAGGCGGATATAAAGATCGATCACAATAAACCAGTGGCTGCGCATTACTTCAAACACAAACATCAGATGCACAAACTAAGAGGTATGGTCATAGAACATGTCCAACAGCCCATTAGAGGTGGTGACCATGACTGTCAACTGCTACAACGTGAAGCCTATTGGATCCACACCCTAGGCACTTTGCATCCTGGGGGACTTAATGCCAACCTATCATTCACATGCTTCTTGAACGAGAGATAGCAGACTTGTGTTCTTGTTTTTGAATGATGATCAAACTATTTTCCTTTGACCACTACTCCCCCTTACTGCTATGACTAAGAAAGGTACAAATTGCAAGTTGTGGCCCTCAGAAGATATGTTTAGCAAGGCTCCAATTCTTCAGCATCTAAATCCCGATCTCCAGTATATAGTTAAGGTTGGTGCCTCTGAGGTAGGAGCAGGTGCCGTTCTATCCCAGAGACAGCCTAAGTCTGGTAGAATCCATCCAGTAGCGTTTTTTCTAGAAAGTTTTCTCCAGCGGAGATGAATTATTATGTTGGGAATCGAGAACTACTGGCTATCAAATTGGCATTGTCTGAATGGTAACATCTTCTGGTAGGGGCTGCCAAGCTTTTTTCTATCCTCACCTTAAAACCTGCTGTATCTTCAGACTGCAAGACATTTGAACTCACGTCAGGCTCGATGGGCTCTGTTTTTCTCCCATTTTAATTTTGTTCTTTCTTATGTTCCTGGGCATAAAAACAAGAAAGCCAATGCTCTTTCCAGACAGTTCGCTACCTCTGAAGAAGATCAACCTACTAAGCAGTATATAATCCCACCTCACAAATTGTCGCACAGATCTCTACGGCTCTTTCCCAACAGTTACAAGAAACCCAGAATCGTGTTCCCCAAGGCTTGAAGATACCACCAGGTCGCCTGTTCATAGCCTCTAGCCTCAGAAAACCTGTACTCCTCTGGGCACATGATGGTGTGTTATTCTGTCATCCTGGTGTCACCATCATTCTTAAGACCTTGCAGCATCATGTCTGGTAGCCTCATATGAAAAGGAATATTACTGACTATGTGGCTGCCTGTCCAACTTGTGCTGCTAATAAAGTACCCCTCACATTGCCTACTGGACTGTTACAACCACTTACGGCACCTCGCCAGCCTTGGACCCATTTGACTATGGACTTCATTACAGAGTTACCCAAGCCCGAGGGCATGACTGCTATATGGGTCATAGTGGATTGCTTTTCCAAAATGTCTCATTTTATGCCTGTGACAGACCTAGCCGGGACAGAGGCTTTTGGAGGGGACTGAATGCTAGCCTCTTGCCAACCGATTATGGGCCCTGGCATTTGGGGAAACGGTGCTCTTTGTGAGCTGTATGCCTGGAGACCCTTGAAGCGGTGTTACTTTAGATTCGGGTCCATGTCCCCCAAGACACACAGACTCTGGGGACCCTGGATATGCCATATTAGAAATAGTGACTGATTCATACTGTTGGGACACATACTGTGAGGAGATGCTGATGTCAATTCCAGCCACCTGTCTCTGTCTGTTGTCTTCTATAATGTAAATGAGTCTAGTGTGGCTTCTCTTTCAGCCATTGTTGTCTGGGCTAATTAACCCTGCAATTGTATGAAGAAGTCCTGTATTTATACTAATGTGTGAAGATCGGTGACAACAAGTCTGACCTGTAGTGAAATCCTGATTAATCATACAATGCCCAGGAGGGCACGGAGTCACATCGGCTTCTTGAAGGGGTTAGTTAATTAGTTCATATTAATTCTGTTTCTGGTCACAGGTGTATTGTTAGAGTAATATGAGCAGGAGGGGGGACCTCCTCTTTAACTGTATATAAAGACTTGTAATTTTGGGTCTAATAAAGATTTATTCCTGCTTGAACCTCTAGACAGAGCATCTTGTCTTGTACTTGGGGGAGAATTATTTGTATGGGTTCCTTGTTCGGCTGATGGAAGTGTTCGGTAGCTGCCTTTGTGTTTGGGTATGGAATGTCCTAAACGACTTTAACCCCTTTCATACTTGGGGTGTTGTTACAACTGGTGGCTAGCAGCGGAGTCATTCTCACAGCCCAGAAGGACAGCTACAAGAGGACACAGGACAATGAAAGCACAGTATGTGAATGGCTAAAGCTCTCTTCCCTCAAGGACTTACTGGAGAATCGGGGCCGACCGGCCAACAACCGTAAGAAGAGGGACATTATTGCAGAACTAGTCGAAATGGATAGTGCCGAAAGACCCAACATAACCGAAAGGCCCAGCATAACAGACAGGACACCCGAAGAGGCATAGTTTGATCGGGCTGTTAAAATAAGACTGGCACATTATGGTCCTAACCCTACAGCGAGATCATATACCTAGTTATAGTGGCTGTGGATGGAAATTGGCTACAGCAAAGAGGTGCTGCAGCAGCAGAAGTCACAGCAGCACCAACTGAAAGGAGAGGAGAGGTACAGATGCCAGCCACCATGGAAGAGGAATTCAGAAGGAGGGTGTGAGAGATGCAGATACAGCATAGAGGACCAGTATCAGAGCAGGTCCTGCTGGAATGGTCTGATTCTATCCGTTGTGAACTCTGGAAGAAAGCGCTAGCTCTCGAGCAGCAACACCAGGGAAAAGTTCTCTCCTCCATCCATGTGAGGTACTGGTCACAGTATGAAGTACGAATGCTGTTATTGGGGGAATAACCAAAGCAGGAGTGGACAGTTGAGTTAAGCAGGTTGATCCGGGCAGAGATGCGGTTGGACGAGAGCTACAGAGCCCTCCATTGGTGTGTAGCCCAAGAGTGCCCGTGGTCAGTGGATGACAGCCCCACGGAAGTCTTTGACTATGATAGCCTGGGATTGTTGTATTGGAGGCTGTCCAGGGACCCTGACTTTGGGAGTGATCGGGAGTGGCCTTTGGAGGAAATAATGGATTACAGAGAGCGAAGATTGAATGTCTCAGAAGGGCCCTGGGCACAGGAAGATTTGGAGTTTCTGGCCATTCAGGAATGGGAGCTGGAGATCGCCTACAGATAGCTGAGAGACTCTGCTCAGCAGCAGGGTGGGGCTCCCTTTGCCTGGGACTATCAGGAAATACCAGTTGACAACTTCAAAATCCTGGCTGAAGAATCGGCAGTGGAAAATCTGGAGATTGCCATCCCCAAAGCTGAAGCACTGACAACAGGGTTCTGCTAACCTCTGCCCAGCACTGATAGCATCTTCTGAGTTCCACGGACATGAGATTGTGAACTTCTATCCCCAGACACCAGTTGCAGAGACAGGGGGATTTGATAGACTTTTCTGCTGAGGAAGAACAACCTGATGAGCCTCCAGCAGAAGAGCTGGTATCAGAGCCAAACTTCAGTGTGCTTGGCCCAGCACCAACAGCAGTATCTGTGGAGTTGCAAGTAACTTCCCCAGCTGAGGCGCTGGTCACCGGACAGAGGGTCCAAGACCTCTGCCCCACACCTGTGGCAGTTCCGGAGGCTCATGGTGAGAAGGTGGCAATCACTTCCCAGTGGATTTCAGAGATACAGGGAGGAGAAGCAGCCATTTCCCCTCCCCAACAAGGGTTTGTGCACCTGGGAGACAATGCCAATGAAAGGGAGTTCCAACAGCAGGCGGTGCCCCAGAATGATGACACCAACCCAGCTGAAGCGCTGGCAACCGGGCAGAGTGCTACCAACCTCTACCCAGCACTGGCAACAACTACAGAGTTCCAGGGAGCTGGGGCAGTCGGCCTCCCTCCCCAACAGTTAGCTGGAGCAGATGGTGTGGGGTTTCTAGCAGAAGGGCTGGCAACACGGCAGAGTGCTGCTGGCCTCTGCCCTCAACTAACAGAGGACGAATTTCCTGTAAGGGTGGATGGGGCTTCAGTCCCCACCTGTGTACCCCAGGGATGCTGGGCAGTCAGCCCAGATCCCCAACAGCATGACGGAGTGAGCCCAGTCACCCTGTATTCTCTCCAGCGGCTGAAAGGACTGCAGGGAGAAGGGCCAGTCCAGACCTCTCCCCAGCGGCGGGCATGTTGTCTGAGAGAGGCAGAGGTTGGCTGGGTGAGTAATACTCTGTTTGGAACAATTTATTTGGGGTACTGTGTGGATACCAGCATTAGAGGACTGGAACTGCTGACTAACTTCGGAGTCAACCCGTCTGGGGTCTCCTCCTGTGTTAGTCTCCTGCCAAAAGGGGAGAAATGTGACAGACCTACCCGGGACAGAGGGTTTTGGAGGGGACTGAATGCTAGCCTGATGCAGACCGATTATGGGCCCTGGCATTTGGCAGCTGTATGCCTGGAGACCCTTGAGGTGGCGTTACTTTAGATTCGGGTCCATGTCTCCCAAGACAAACAGACTCTGGGGACTCTGGATATGCCATATTAGAAATAGTGACTGATTCATACTGTTGGGACACTTACTGTGAGGAGATGCTGATGTCAATTCCAGACACCTGTCTCTGTTGTCTTCTATAATGTAAATGAGTCTAGTGTGGCTTCTCTTTCAGCCATTGTTGTCTGGGCTAATTAACCCTGCAATTGTATGAAGGAGTCCTGTATTTATACTAATGTGTGAAGATCGGTGACAACAAGTCTGACCTGTACTGAAATCCTGATTAATCATACAATGCCCAGGAGGGCACGGAGTCACATCGGCTTTTTGAAGGGGTTAGTTAATTAGTTCATGTTATTTCTGTTTCTGGTCACAGGTGTATTGTTAGAGTAATATGAGCAGGAGGGGGGACCTCCTCTTAACTATATATAAAGACTTGTAATTTTGGTTCAAATAAAGATTTAATCCCGATTGAACCTCAAGACAGAGCATCTTGTCTCGTACTTGGGGGAGAATTATTTGTATGGGTTCCTTGTTCAGCTGATGGAAGTGTTCGGCAGCTGCCTTTGTGTTTGGGTATGGAATGTCCTAAATGACTTTAACTACTTTCATACTCGGGGTGACGTTACAATGCCGCTCCCGGGATTACCTACAGTGGACACACTGTCTACCCTCTTCCTTTCCCATATTGTGAGATATCATGGCATACCTACCAATGTCGTCTCAGACTGCTGATCCCAATTTGTTTCCCGATTCTGGAGAGCGTTCTGCAAGAAACTGGTCAAACTGAACACATGAACCGGACCCTGGAAACCTATCTTCGACATTATGTCAATGCCTTACACTCCAACTGGTCTGAGTATTTGCCTTTGGCTGAGTTTGCCATTAATTCCCGTTGGCACAGTGCTCTTCATACCACACCGTTCTACGCAGACCTAGGCTATCACCCTCAGACTTTTCCCCTACTTCAGCCTTCTTCTGGTGTACCAGCAGCAGATCAGTGGGTGAAAAATATTCTGCTACATTGGAAAAAGATATTACTACGGAAGTCAGCAGGCAAGTATGCGCTTTTCTCCAACAAACGAAGACGCCATATACCTCCATATGTGGTTGGCTATCAACCAAATATGTGAGACTCAAACAACCTTCTACCAAATTGGGCCCTCGATTCATCGATCCTTACAGAATTATTGATCAAGTTGGGCCAGTCTCCTATCAGTTGAAATTGCCCTCCTCTCTCCGGATACACCCCGTATTCCACGTATCCCTCCTTAAAAAGGCAATTTTCAATAGCTACTCCAGAATGCAACAGCTACCTCCTCCTGTTCTTGTTGATGGACAAAATGAGTTTGAAGTCTCTAAGATTCTTGAATCTAGAAGACAGGGTCGTGGCCTATGGTATCTATGTCATTGGAAGGGATATCCCATCACAGACTGTTCCTAGGACCCAGCCAAAGATTTGCATGCTTCTGCTCTTATTCAAGACTTCCATGACTCCTTTCCCACTAAGCCCCGTTGCCCCCCGGAAGGGTCCACTACGAAGGGGGCCCTGTCACGTACCTGGGTGTATTTGAACCTAGATGTTCCTGGTTCCACAGCTTCAGTCTTACTTGTTGTGCCACAGAAGAGCTCTGGAGTTATGGCTATGTTCTCTCAGTTTGATGCATTACCTTGGACTCACTAGCCCCACCTGCTGCTAGCTGTGGATAATCTACAATCAATGCAGCCCATAAATAGCAGCACTTTCTATCTCTCAGTGCCTGTTTGTGTGGACTAGCTCCCTGGGTGTTGTGACTGCTTTGTGACTCTGAATACCATATATGAACTTCTGCTTGAATTCCTGACTACTCTCTAGCCTGCTGATTTTGTACTTCACCGCCAGCTCATGTATGACCTTTGCCTGCCTGACCACTCTCTGGATTTCGATCGTGTACCACTTTGCCTGATCTGTTGCCAACCTGATCTGCCTAAGTTTTCGCCTGAATCCTCAGCACACAAGCTCCACTTCGGACACTACCTATGACAGGTACCTTACATCCTGCTCGTCAGTCCTGCCTACTTAAGCCGTCCAGCCCAGATGATCTCTGCCTTCCCCTTGGTTACATCTCTAGAGATGCTCTCCTGTGTCCTGTTAAAGACTTGTTTGGCTGACATTCCTTCTGGCTCCAGATCCTGCTTGCTGTTCTACTATGCTCATCTCTGGCTCCCTGACGTTTTGGCTTGTCTGACTATCTGTTCTGGTTCCTGAACTCTGGCTATGTTTTGACTACGTTTACTCTGTTTACCTTTTTATTATTATTATTAAACAAGTGTGATTTAACTGTACTTCTGTCTCAGTCGGATTCATGGTTTATGACACACGGATTGCAGTAAATAGCACATATATGAGTAAGTAAAGGATTAGGTTAATCACATTTCACTAGACAAGATGTTCACTACACTATAGTAGCATAGAATGGAATTCTATACAGCTAAATTAGAGTAAACCTGGTAATTCACAAAATCAATAATAAGTAATGGCATTAGAAAACAGTAACAGCAATGATACTCAATACTGAATTAACTCCTCTGTAAACAGTTGGCTATATCTACTTTATTAGAGTGCAGCAAATACATTTGAAACTCCCTAAAGTGGTATCTCTTACTACAGACAATGTGGAAAGTTCTTGTGAACCAGCTGAGTGAGCAGTCTTTAGCCCTAATTCTTCAGCCAGCTAGTGTTGGGGCCCAGTCTTTATGGCGGTGCAGCAAAGTCCCAGTAAAGTCTTCATGCAGTAAATAATGCTGCTAACTAAATGGCCAGTCCCTATGTTCTAAGTCTCTGCTAGCAGCAACAAGGTAATGGCAGCAGTGTCCTCTCACCATCCCAGCGATACAGCAACAGGGGTCTCACTTTTTAGATGTCAGCTGACTTCTGGATCTGTCTGGAGTGGCTTTGGTCCTCAGCACACAGCTGCAGGCCTGTGGCAGCTTGCTATGCATACAAGAGCAGCGATGTGCACACCTCGGTCTCCTCACAGCCAGAAGAGAGTTCCTTAGTATTCAGCCTGAGAAAATACAACTCTCTCCCCATAAACTTGGCTCGCTTTGGGCACTGTGATGAAAAGAGAACTGCAATCATTACAGTTTCCTTTACAGTGCAGTCCCCTTTATATCACATTACATTACATTACAGTGCGGAGGACCGACTCTGTGATTATCCCATCACCAACCGCCCTCGCGAACAGGCGGTTGCTGATAAATTGGCTGTTCAGTCCAAATTGCCCGAGCCTATTTTTTGTCCAAGTCCGGGCCTCTATCTATCTATCTATCTATCTATCTATCTATCTATCTATCTATCTATCTATCTATCTATCTATCTATCTACTGTATTTATCAGCGTATAACACGCACCTTTTTTCCCTTAAAATCATTGGGAAATCGGGGGTGCGTGTTATACGCCGATCCCCGCTAATTGTGATCTATCGGAGCAATCGCTACCAACATTCACATAACGTGTAGTTTTAAATATGGCGCCGCGGAGTTTGGAGGGACTCGACGGAGCTGAACAAGCGCCGCCGAGATCAGTGACTGGGCGGAGCCGAGATACACATAGTCGTGTGTTCTCGGCTCTTCTCGGCGCCGCTCACAGTCATGCCCAGTCCCACCATTGGACCTGTGTTATGTCCATCATAGGGCGGGACTGGGCATGACTGTGAGCGGCAACAAAAAGAGCCAAGTACACTCGACTATGTGTATCTCGGCTCTGCCCAGTCACTGTGATCTCGGCGGCGCTCGTTCAGCTCCGCCGAGTCCCTCCGAACTCCGCGGCGCCATATTTAAAATTACAGGCTTTGTGTATGTCGGCGGCGATCTGTCCAAGCATGTAATGGACACTTGGGGCAAGGCTGCACTGACCACTGAGGCAAGGCTGCACTGGGGCAAAGATGCACTGACAAGGCTGCTCTGGGGCAAAGCTGCACTGACAATTCTGCACTGGGGCAAAGCTACACTGACAATTCTGCACTGGGGCAAAGCTGCACTGACAATTCTGCACTGGGGCAAAGCTGCACTGACAATTCTGCACTGGGGCAAAGCTGCACTGACAATTCTGTACTGGGGCAAAGCTGCACTGACAAGGCTGCACTGGGGCAAAGCTGCACTGACAAGGCTGCACTGACAAGGCTGCACTGGGGCAAAGCTGCACTGACAAGGCTGCAATGGACACTGGGGCAAGGCTGCACTGACACTGAAAAGGCTGCAATGACACTGACAAGGCTGCAGATGGACACGATAAGGCTGAATTAATGGGCATTTAAATGTAAGTTTTTTTTCCTTAAACTTCCCTCCTAAAAGTTTTTTTCCTTAAAATTCCCTCCTAAACTTGGGGTGCGTGTTATACGCTGACGCGTGTTATACGCCGATAAATACGGTATCTATCTATCTATCTATCTATCTATCTATCTAGTAAACACATGATGTTCACTTAATATATTTTCATTTAGTATTTAATGTAAAAGCAGAGGCTTACAATTGGGGTATCAAGGTGTTTTAAACTAAATTGCATTCTCATTCATGTTTTGTGTTAGAACACTTTGTTTAATAAAACACTTGTCTATCAGCTATGGCTAGTATATGAAAACAATGTTTAATTGCAGTGCTTAAAATAGATTTAACAAAAGAAGGAATAAAATGCATTGCTGTCCTTCTTATTTCCCTGGGGAGAAGAGAGAAGAGCAGGAGGTCCTGAATATGTTGTGATTTTAAGCAGGAAATGTGATGTGACATTTAAAACCAGTGACATATAGAGAATGTGTGGGAGTGAGTCTCCCCTGATACTTCATACTCCTCTCTGTCTCTATGACACCTCTTTCATTTCTTTCTAACATCCACTATTCTCCCTTCCTGCCTCATTCACTAGCTTTGCATGTATAACACAGTGAAAACAGAGTTCAGTCTAGTTAAAAATGTGTTAAAATTATCTGAGTAGGAAACGTAGATCACACTTGAATTTTTAATGCAAAATGTTTCCCATATTGTTCAAAGAAATACCCTAAGTAAAATCCTGACTGCGCAATGTTTTGTTTAAATAATTCAAACGTGCAGTATTTGTAAATCTACCATTTACCTATCTTACAGTTATGCCGCGTACACATGGTCGGACTTTCTGGGAAGCTAGGTCCAACGTACTTGCCGCCAGACTTCCGGCGGACTCCCGCCGGACTTTCTGAACGGATGGACTTGCCTACACACGACAGGACTTTCCGGAATCGGGTCTTCCCGACGGACTTCCGCCGGACTTTCAGAATGAACGGACTTTCCCAAACACGGACAAGTCCGTTTATTTTGAACGTGACTCAGGTACGACGGGACTAGAAAAAGAAGTCAATCTCATTGCTTCTATCAGCGAGATTGAAACCTTGCGAGCCCCGTCGCAGGCATCCCAGGCCCTTAGGTCTGGTATGGAACTGTAAGGGGAACTTCAAGGAATTGGTTCTTCAGACAATCATTGTTAACCAAATTTCATCGGTACAAATGTAGTGTTAGGGTTACGTAACTACTCGACCCCAGTTGACAATGCTGGGAGGACCTGACACTTGATGTCAGTAAATATCTTTGATCAATCTTTGATCAAGGGAAACCCAGGTCAAGATATAAAAGCTCCATAGGAAATATTGAACTGAAGACCATAAAATCTCCAAAATAGTCAATTAAGCCCTATTATTCCAAGGATGTAGACTGTCTCTTCAATAGAAATCCAGTGTTGATTCAGCTGTCGCTCAAAACAATGGCAGAGCCAGGGGCGCACTGATAACTCATGGGGCCCCCGGGCAATAGGAGATTATGGGGCCCCCAGGCAATCAGAGATTATGGGGCCACACAGTATACACACACAGTATACAATCACACAGTATACACATACATGTACACACAGTATACACAGACAGATGTAAAAAAAATACAGATTTATACATACTGTCCCTGGTTTTACTGAGGCTGGCAACCCTGATGGGGCCCCCTAGTGGCCCAGGGCCCTCGGGCAGTGCCCGAGTGGGTCAATGGTCAGTCTGCCCCTGGGCAGAGCCACTTGGTTAATTATACACCAAATAACACCCAGTTACAGGTTTAAAACAGAAACTACAAATGATGTGAGCAATATATATATATATTAAATTACTATGCTTGCTATATACAAGAATTACCGTATGCCAGAAGTCATCCACCAAAAATAACAAAGTATGAAACTGACATAAGACTGCAAGGGTAGACTTCCATTATCTGAAAAAAGGAATAATTTTAAACCACAAATATCATTTCATAAGACACCATCAGACAAGAACATTAAATATTCCCCTCCACATATTGTGAAAGGTCTCAATTTATTATAACCAGCAAAGTACACAATATGGGGACAGCGAATGAAAGAGTTATGAAGGCGGGCAATCCCCAGATGACCGTAACATGAAATATATTAAAATACAGTCATAATAATACCAGATGCAATTATTCCAATTATTCAACTACAATGACCACTAGTGGGTGGATGAGAACTGGACAGTTACCACCCAAATTTACAGCTAACCAATCATGAGTTAGTAAACATGAGGGAGGTCCTAATTAAACAATGGTACTCCCCCTATAAAAAAACAAAAAACAGACACACATTATTTGAAAAAAAGGAACCACACACCTACACGCTGATACACTTCCTGGACGATTGAGAAGCCTGCTGCCAGTTGACCACTCTCCATATCGCTGGACTTTGCTGCTGGAACTAACCAATTACACTTTCAATACTTAGGACATCTTCCTCTTTGAAACAGTGGTGAGATACTGACTATATATATATATATTATATATATATATATATATATATATATATATATATATATATATTGACTAACCTTTTGCTCCCAAAATTGTAGGGATTGAATTTTGACTATTTGTGTTTTGACATTATTATTTACAGTGTGCAGGGCAAATTATTTACCAAAGTTTTCCTACATAGGCTGTCTATGTTGTATGTTGAAACCGTGTATGGGTAAATTAGGTATAGACCTGTATTGCAGCTAAATTGGCTATTGTGGTGTCCCAGGGAAATCGTTTATTGTCTAGCCTAATTTAACAGCTCTATTAAACTTAGGACCCATTTTAAATTTTAGTAGCAGTTTTCTTTTTGGCTCTACAAGATATCATCCTTTCTCTTTTCTGGCCATGGAGAGTCAGAAATTGTCTTAAGTGTGGTAAGGGATGTTGTTTTCTAATATTTTAAATATTTTAATAGCACAGTTAATCACCCTTTTATAGTTGGTTGAATTTAAGAGAAATTACTTTCATATTGTGTTGATGTCTTTGATTGTGTGTGTGAAATATTAATCACCAGTAATTCCGGTTTTGTATGGAATTATACTTGTATTTTATTAAATTATATTTACTTAATAATTTAATTGGGAAATATTTATACATTGGTAAGAAATCACTATAGATTAAAGAACTTGTTGTGGTATTCTATTGAGTGTCTGAACAAAATACATATTATTATTATTAAGTTATTTATTAATTGCTGTAATCAACTGGAGGCACTGTATCAACTATATTTATAACCCAGACACCACCCTTCTATTTATAATTTACCATTCACCAAAATCCCCCCTTTTTATTTACCGTATTTTTTGCACCATAAGATGCACTTTTTTTCCCCAAAATGGGGGGAAAATGGGGGGTGCATCTTATGGAGTGAATACTGACCAGACCACCCCCCACGCGCCGCTGCCATGTTACATACCGGGCTGGGGGAACGGCCGCAGAAGGGAAGCAGCCAGCGCCATCTCCTGGATTTAACAAGGGGTCAGACTTGTCCGCGGCGGCGGCAGCAACCATCATGCTGGAGCCCGGCCAGGCCCCAGCAGCACGCATGAGTCTGTATTATGTTTTGGTTTGAAATTCTGTTAATTATATTAAATTGTGAGGATAACATTATATCTATGTGTATTTCATGAATTCATTTACCTTGTCCACCATTTTCTGTGGGTTTCCGATATGTGGTCATTGGCCCCACATTTTCTTCTTTTTTTTTTTTTGCCACTTCAGTTAGAAAGTTCCTCCCGGGAAATGATTTTTCAATTATTTAAAATTCAAATTTCTTTCCCATCTTATCATCACATCATCGTGGCTTTAAGTTTGCTTAATGGTCAAAATCAATATATTACAAAACAGGAAAAAAAGGTATTCATTCTAGAGTTTACTAATATTTCCCTCCTACCAGAAACCCCCCTCACCCTCTCCCCCGAGACCGTGCCCCATCCATCCCTCTGCATTCCTCTCCTCTGGCCTCCCATTTTCTCTTCCTATCTGCTCCCGCTTTGGATGTATCTCTATATCCTGCCTTCGGGCGGTGCTCTCTATTTCGGAGTTAAGTGGACCACATCTCAAACGCTTTTGGGGATTCTTTAAATTTTTCCCACTCTTTCCATTTTGTTTCATAGGCCCCCATTTTTATCCCTTCACTAAACCTTAAATACTCCAGTCACTGTATCTCATTAATTTTATTAAACCATTCCCTCATCTTTGTTCTCTCTTTCTTTTGCCAATACTTAGGGATTAGGCTCTTGGCTGCGTCAATAAGATGTGGCAAAAGTGTTCTGAGATATGTTTTGGTAGGCATATCACTCATATGAAATAAGAATATCCAAGGGTCGTTAGGGACCTCTAAATTAGTGATCTCTTTAATGTTTTTTCTTACTTCGCCCCAGAACATTCTCATTTCCGGACACAGCCACCAAATGTGGGCCATTGTCCCTAGTTCTGAGCAGCCCCTTCAGCAGAGTTGCGACTTATCCCTTTGTATTTTATGGACCCGATCAGGGGTCAGGTACATTCTAGTCAGGCACTTAAAGTTTAGTTCTAACAATTTGCTATTGATCGATGTAGTTGAAACTCTTTTTAAAATCAGTGAGACTTCTGTATCTGTGAGAGTTCTCTCTAACTCCTTCTCCCATTTCCCTATAAAGTCCGGGGTATCTATCCTTCCCAGTTCCACTAGCACTTTATATATCCGGGAGAAACCCCCCCTCTCCTCTTTATACGCGCAAATTTTTTCAAGTGGTAATAAATTATCCACCGATCTAATTGGTCGCGGCAGGGAATCTATATAATGTTTTAATTGATTATAGCGCCAGGTGTTTATAACTAACATATTTCTTTTGTCCTGTAGCTCTTTGAATGAGCATATTTTACCCCTGCACATTACATCTTTTAATTGTATGTTTTCTTCTAGTAACCATTTGCCAAACCATTCCTCTTTCCCTGGTGCAAACTGCTCTAGGTCTTTAAAGTGGCATTAAGGGTGAATTGTATTCCCAGTGTTCCTTTCTGTGTAGAGTGTCCCATATCTTAAGTGCATGCTTAGTGATTTCATGTGTTTCAGTGCTATATTTTCTCTGTTGGGGTGAAATCCATATGATCTTATCCAATTTAGTGTCACTAATTTTATTTTCTATTACTACCCAGTGTTTTTCTTTATTTTTAACCCAATCAATAACTCTGGCTAGAACGATAGCTTCATAGTATTTCCTTATGTCTGGTGCTCCCTAACCCCCTTTACCTTTAGTGTTAATCAATTGTGTAAATTTTAATCTTCGTGTCTTTCCCCTCCAAATAAATTTTATTAACATTGAATGTAGTCTTCTAAGATATGTGTGTGGTAATGTTATTGGTAACAATTGCATTTTATAGGTTATTTTTGGTAGTAAAACCATTTTATATACATTAATTCTTCCCGCCCAAGATAGTTGACCAAGATGTATTCTATTCAATTTGGCTTTTACCTCATTTAACAGCGCGATAAAGTTCGCCTGGTATAGCGTTTCCATTGATGTAGTGATTTTTACACCCAGGTAATTCAGTTCTTTTTTTCCCCACACAAAGGGGAAATATTTTTGATAGGAGTGGCCGCTTTCCTTACTGTGGTGTATTTCTAATGCTTCAGATTTAGTTGGGTTTACTTTGAAATTCGATAACTTTCCGTATTCTACTAGGGTGGCCATAACATTCGGGAGGGAAATCCTTGGGTGGGTTATATACAACAGGATGTCGTCTGCAAAGGCGGCAAGTTTATATTCCGTGTTACCTATTACTACCCCACTGATATCCCTATTCTGTCTTATCTTCGAAAGGAAAGGTTCTAGTTACAGCAGAAAAAGCATAGGGGAAATTGGGCACCCCTGTCTTGTACCATTGTACATGTCGATTGGCTCAGAGAGGGTCCCATTTATTTTCACTCTCGCCGACGGCCT
Source organism: Lithobates clamitans (assembly GCA_037952925.1). Classification (NCBI taxonomy): domain Eukaryota; kingdom Metazoa; phylum Chordata; class Amphibia; order Anura; family Ranidae; genus Lithobates; species Lithobates clamitans. The sequence continues at coordinate 5,287,003 of JBBGZY010000108.1, read as the reverse complement.
TGAATACAATGCCCTAATTCATTTACACATCCTCTCCCCACAGCCTACTTCCTCGAGCGTGCTCATCATGAAGTCCCAGTCTACTCTATCAAACGCTTTTTCTGCGTCTATAGATAGCAGTAGGCCTGGGACTCCGCTCTTTTTGATTTCCTGGACTAATAGGAGGGTTTTAATGCTGTTGTCTCGTCCCTGCCTACCCGCAATAAACCCAACCTGGTCCGGGTGGATGATCCTCTTTATTCCCTGCTTCATTCTATCCGCAATCACTTTTGCGAATAGTTTAGTATCCACATTTAACAGGGAGATAGGCCTATAGCTTGAGCATACTGTAGCATCCTTGTCCTCCTTATGAATAATCGTTATATTAGCTGCCAGTGCTTCTGTGCTAATTTCCCCCTTATCTCCTATGTTGTTCCTATAGGAACACAATTTAGGAATTAGATAGTCTTGATATTTTTTATAATAGAGCACTGTCAGCCCATCTGGGCCTGGGCTCTTACCTACTTGTGTCTCCCTAATTGCCTTTCTCACTTCAGTCTCCGTAATAGGGGTCTCCAGTGTGGTTCGCTCATTTTCCGTTATTTTGGCCATTCCCACCTCGCTTAGATATTTTTTAATTTTCACTTGTTTTTGTTCCCTCTCCTTAGTTGTTACATTTCTATTTATGGAGTATAACTCCCCGTAATATTCTTGGAACGTCCTTGCAATATCTAAATCCCTGTAGCTGATCTAATTTGTTCTGGACCTTATCTTGTCGATATATTTGTTATTTTTCTTTTTACTTAATATCTTCGCCAGGAATCTATCAGGTCTATTACTGCCTAAATATCTTTCTTTTTTTACGAGATTATACTTCTTCTGATTTTCTTGTTCGATTAACTGCCGTATAGCCTCCCTACTCCTATATAGTTTTACCAATGTTTCTCCATCCCTCGATATCTTATGATGTTGCTCTAATTTAATGATTTCCTCCTGTAGCATGCGAAAGGTCTCTCCCTGTCTTCTCTTTTTCTCTACTCCCGCCCTTATTATGATCCCTCTGAGGTAGGCTTTATGAGCCTCCCAAACTATTGTTTCTGATGTTTCCTCAGCGATATTGATTTTAAAATAAAATTCTAATTCTTCCTTAAGAAGTTTATCTATTTTTTCATCATGTAGGAGATCCTCATTTAGTATCCAGTTGTTACTCCGCGATTTATGCTTACTTAATTTTATTTGTAGGCTCACCGGGGCATGGTCCGAAAACGTCATTGGTCCTATATTTGTACCCTCTACCTCTTCCACATACTGATGCTCCACAAAAAAGAGATCGAGCCTAGAGTACGTCGCGTGGGCGGGGGAGTAGAAGGTATAATCTCTTACATTCTGGTGTTGCATCCTCCATATATCTACCAGCTGCTGTTGATGCAGTTTTTTCTTGATTTTATTCATCCATATGCCTTCAGACCCCCGAACACGCGACGTACTATCTTTACCTGGCTCTAAACAGATATTGAAATGTCCTGCGATAATGGCCCTCCCTTTCTTAAAAACTTCGAACTTTGCCAGGATTCCCAATAAAAACCTTCCTTGGTTGGTGTTTGGGCAGTAAATGTTCGCCAATGAACACTCCGTCCCATTCAGATTTCCTCTTATGAACAGGAAGTGGCCCTCGGGATCAGTTACTTTCTCCTCCATTATGAACCCAACTCCCTTTGCAAAACCAATCGCAACTCCTTTTGCTCCTCTTATCGGGGAGTCTCCATAGATCCAATACGGGAAATCACTTGTAGCTATTATCTTGCTTTTACCAAGGTATAGGTGGGTCTCCTGCAAGAAGACCACCTCTGCTTTCAGGGATCTCAATTCTCCCATTATGTTCGCACATTTTATGGGGGAATTGAGGCCCCTCACATTGTATGTAACTATATTTATCCTGGCCATCGTGTTGTTTTTACCACATTTACACCTTTACGTAGCCCCTCAGGACTAGATGGTCGGATCCACCGAGGAATGGACCGGTCTCGTCCTACCCTTAACCCCCCCCCCTCCCCCGACCCCCCCCACCCCTCTACCCTCTCCTCCCCCATTGGGGTTATCTGACCTCTCCTAGGCCCTTTTAACCGCAGCCCCACCCACTCCACTCGGCCCTACGGTTAATCCCCTAGAGGTTGAGCTCAGTGTGGCAATCATTGTATCCAGCCGCCACCCCCGGGCTCCGGCCGCCCCCCCCCACTACCCGCCGCCCGCCCCCCAAGGACCTCCCCCACCCCAAGCCCCCCCCACCCCCTCCTCCCCCCTCCCATGGTGATTCAAAACCTGGAGTCAATGATTACTATAAGTACTGATCTATATAATTTTAACTTTAGTTTACATGCCCCTCTTTTTAAATACTGGTTTCCAGGTTTGTGCTTCTTCTGACATATCTTGATTTACTATTTTTTCCCACCATCCTGGGATTTCAAGTAGTGGCACATCTAAGCGCTGACAAAATTTCTGGGTCTCCTCTGGGAATCTCAATGTTGCTGAGCGGCCATCCTTGCGCCCAATTAAGCAAGCTGGGAAACCCCACGAATATTGGACGTCATGGGCTTTCAATTGTGCCAGTAATGGTTTAAGCACTCTTCTCCTGGCCAAGGTCTCAGCAGCTAGGTCTGAGTAGATCTGCAAACATGTCTCTCCATATTTCACTGACTGATTCTTTTTCACACTTAACTTGATCGTCTCCTTGTCTTGGTAGTTGTGGAATCTCACAATTACATCCCGTGGGGCTTCTTCACTTATTTCGGGTGGTTTTCTTATCCTGAGAGCTCTATCTAGTTTGATTTTATGCCTATTCTCAGATGGGTCTAGCAAATTTCCAAAGATTTAGTCAATTTTCTCCTGTAGGTTCTCCTTTTCACCCTGAACCTCTGGGAGCCCTCTGATCCGAAGATTTTTTCTCCTGCTTCGGTTCTCTTGGTCTTCCAACCTGTAGCGCAGGTTTCTCTGTTCTCGCTGAATTTCCTCCATCTGACTTTTGAGATTTTTTATCTCTAGTCCTTGTCTTTCTATCATTGTTTCAGTCTCTTCTACTCTTCTTACAATATGGCTCATTTCATCCCGTACTGTTTCAATTTCAACTTCAATCGATGTTTCCAATCGAGCAAACATTTCTGCTATCTCGTTCTTTGTTGGTAGTTGTCTATCCTGCTGGTATTCTATTGCAGTTGTTTCTGTTATCTCAGGGTTTGTACTGTGCGTTTCCATTTCTGCCAGCTGTCTTCTTGTGCTAACTTTAGGTGGACAATCCGTAGTTTTGCCTTTAGGCCCAGTAGTTTTTCCTGGACTTTCGTTAGTATTATCTTGGACCAGATATTTCTTGATAGTACCTGGACTGGCACTAATTCTAGTCGTGTTCGCTGTAGCCCCCTTCCCTGTCTTTCCCCTCATTCTCTCCTAACACTCAAGGGATCCCCCGAGTGGAGGGGGTTGTTGAGCTAATTCTGGGCTACCCCAATGATCTTGACTCCGCCAGTTGTTTTATATTTGAGGGGTTTTTAGTAAGCTGTATAAAGTATCCTTACCTGGCCTTAATTTAGTATCCCCCCCGTACTGTAGATACCATTAGTCCCTAATCCAAGATCAAGGCAGTGTCCCCCGATATTGCTCAGTTCATCCTTCCCATTACTTCTGAGGTTGACGCTTCTATTCCTCTTGCTGTATGCGTTATAGTCCTGATGATTTTTTTTTTCTCTTTTTTTTTTCCTCCTCTCCTCCCCCTTTCCTTTCTCTCTTTTCTCTTTGCAGTCTTGCAGTTCTGCCACCACCTCAATACACCTCTCCTGGTTGTCTATGGTTCACTGCTGAGCCTCTCAAGTCTCTTCCTGGGCTTATATACAGTCTATATACAGCATAGACTGGCTAAGCATCTAGATTATGTGCCTTTTAGCCCCTTTAACCTTAGGAGTAATCAAAAAAAAAAAAAAAGAGAGAAAAAAAGATCTACTGTCAATCTGTTCTAGTGGTCGTGTATAACATGAGCATCCATTTTTGAGACTTAATATCGATGATACTTTGATCCCTTAGCCACTCCAGTGTAATGGGGGGTATCCCGTAATGGAGGAGACCCTGTTGACACTTTTGTCTACAGCAGGAGTGGGCAAAAGATAATTTTATGCCAATATTGACCAATGAGATTACATTTATTAATCTCTCATTGTCCAATGCTCTCACCACATATCCCGCAGATTTACATGCCCAATGGCCCTTTAAACTGTGATGTATTCGAGTGAGAGTATCCACCTTGAGAAAAAGAAAAGAGCGCTTCTTCACCCTAGAGGGGCTACTGATAATCAGTTCTGACGCTTTATATGTATACCCATAGGATTTACAAGTATCCTATCAATGAATTTTTGATACCTTTAGCCCAGTGAGTGTAGCTTTGTGCGTCCAGCAGGAGGACAATCTCAAAATCACTCTTTATATAGCACCGGGAAGGGCTAGGAGCACTTTTAAACCTATGTTTGCCTGTGAAATTCATGCCCCATAGTCCATAGCTCCTGCCATAAAGGGATCAGTTTCAACACCAGTCCATACTCTGCCTCCGTTATCACAATTCTTAACACAATACTTTGTAATGCAGTTCTAGTTGACAACAGAGGACTAAGTCTTTTTAAGCTAGGTTTTAATATATAACGAGCCCACCCTTATCAGGTATTAGCCAGAGGTTACCTGTGCAGCAACAGAGGTATCTTCATACATGCATTCAGTATGGAACATGTAACACTTACCCCTGCCGCCGCGTTCGTTTTACGGGTTTTACACTTATCTGTGGGGGTTGGTGGCTTGCTCCCTTTCAGTTTGTGCCTGTCCCTTCTCTGGCTATTGCTTAGATGACCGAACCACGATCTCTGTGTCCTCGTCCTGGGCCGCCAATTACCGCCTCCTCCGTCTGATCTGTCCGCTCTATGTTACAGGGAGAGCGTCTTGCTGGCGTGCACATCAGCACTCACTTCACTGGGCTGTGCTTAGCGATACTCCTGTGGGCTGTCTCTGCGTCCACTCAAGCGCTACCTCGCAGTCACCATGGAAGCCCGTAGGATAAGGAAGGGTGCGGGCTGGGATCGTTAGCCCGGGGGGGGGGCCGGGGGGCCCGCTGAGTCCTCAGCAGGATGCGGGCAACATCTATCCTGCTACCGCAGTCAGATTCGCGGAGGGAGAGACGTCCATCGCCCTGGGACCAGCAACGGGATCAATCAGATGCCCACATCCGGCTCCTCCCTCCTCCGGATACGCTTCCTGTTGATAAGGAAATCCTTCATTGGCCCCACATTTTCTTTGGGAACTTGCTGTCACTTGCCCTCATGTGGTTACCACCATGTGGGACCATTCGGGCGGTGGGCACATTTGCAGCCATACAGACGCCCAGGGTGCTGAGGGGGTTCCCCAGTCAGTGCCCGTTCTGCACTGCTGCACTTGTTCTTCTATTTCCTATGTATACATTTTGTGGTGTCCATCCAATCCCTAGCACACCGATTCCATCTAATGGTGTTGCGTATTTTCCCTCCTGACCAGTTGGCCGCCCAGTGGGCTTGCGGGGTGGAGGGTCCCTTGGCGTTATGACTGGTTGAGTTTATCTCCCTGTCGGTGCCTTTGGCCACGCCCCCCTGCTGCCCGCCGCTTGGCCTTCTGGTCAGTGTAGTTTGGAACGTGATTTGGAGCTTTCACGCATGTGCTGTGGTGCCATCACATCCATATTTGGTCGGTGAAGTCAGATGCCGACCAAATGGAGGACACATTTAAGCCGGCTTCTCAGGCAACACCATTACAATAGATTGAGGGCGACCTGTGATTCATTTGTGCATATTTGTAAGGTAAGGTTCGCTGCTGCATACATACTTTCCTGTGCTGATTTTATAATTAGCCGATCTAGTGTCAACTTAGATATTGCTTGCTTAAGCCTAATATGATTTGTTCAGTTTTATATATGCCCCTTTGGTGTTGCTGGTTAATTATCTATAGGGATGGGCCGAAAGGACCCCTGTTCGGTTCGCACCAGAACTTTTGAACACTGAAAAATTTTGGACCCGAATAACAAACCCCATTAAAGTCAATGGGACCCGAACCTCCGTCAAAAATCAAAAGTGCCCATTTTGAAGGTTTATATGCAAGTATTTAGGCATACAATGGTTATAGGGGTCCGGGTTCTGCCCTGGGGGACATGTATCAATAAAAAAAAAGTTTGTGAAAAATGTCATTTTTAAATGAGCAGTGATTTTTAGATTTTTAAAGTTAAAGCATACACATTAAAAATAACCTTCCTATATAGTGCCTGGGGGGTCCTCTTAGTCTACCTGTAAAGTAGCAGATCTGTACCATGCATAGAATCTGCTGCAGCAATAATTGCACTTATAAGGCCAAAAAAATGACATTTTCCCTGCAAGCTGCCTTTATTTTGTTCAGCAACAGCTGGGGGAGCCAGTGTGTATAATGAGGCCACAATGTAGTGCACTGGGAACTAGATTAGAGATCTTTTGGATACATTCTGGTGCCACTTTGGGATAGAAGTAACAGGTGTCGGTGGCGCATTTTCTCTGTAACCATATAGAGGTAATCTTGATGAAAGCAAGAATTGACCTTGCTGTAAAACATTGCAATGAAATGCACCTGTCAAATAGGTGCAGAAAAATTGGTCTTTGGGTGTCAGGGCGCCTTCCTACCATAAACCTATAGAGGTACTCTTGATGAAAGCAAGAATTAACCTTGCTGTAAAAAATTGCAATGACATGCATCTGTCAAACAGGGGCTGAAAAATTGGTCTTTGGGTGTTAATTGTGCCCATGAAACCTATACCAAAATCATTCTTCCAGATGAAATGATTGAACACCCTCAAATCTAGGCATTCTCGAAGTCCTGCAGAGATTCCACATCCCAAAAAGACTTCAGTGACATCGGCATCAGGGGCTTCATAGCTAGTAATCCAGGACTGATTCATTTTTATAAAAGTCAAACGGTCCACGGAGTCTGCGGACAGACGTGTTCTATGATCAGTAACGAAACCTCCTGCAGCACTGAATGCCCGTTCTGAAAGCACACTGGATTCAGGGCAGCCCACCAACTCAATAGGATACTGGGCAAGTTCTGGCCAGTGGTCTATTCTCATGACCCAGTAAGTCAGTGGATCTTTAGCTGGAAAGCTCTCCATCTCTGTTTTAGCCCCAAGGTAATGGTCCACCATGTGATGCTGATGGGATGTGGAAGCTGACAGCCCTGGGTTGCGAGGACTAAAAAAATTCTGAAATGCCTCACTTAGGCGGACGCCTTCTCCAATGCTCCTCTCTTGACCAACAGAAAACTCAAAACTACGTTTTCCATGACACTGTAACCTACTTGAGTCAGGAAAAACCTTCAATAAAATCCTCTTTAACTTGTCCTCAAGAGATTTTATCTTCTGCATCTGTGGGGAGGGGATGAGTTCTGAGACCTTCCCCTTATAACGGTGGTCAAGAAGGGTTGCCAATCAGCCAACTGGTTGCCACCAGTAATCATCCTTCTCCTTTATGCCACGTATTCTTGGGTCCTTTTGCAGACTTTGAAGCATGAGGTTGCCCATGCGCCTCAAATTTGCAGAGGCTTGAAAAGCAGACTCCTCGGGGTCACTCAGTATGACAGCATCTGGAACTTCCTCCTCTCAGCCACGTACTACTCCTAAGGGTCCTGGGGTTGGAAAGCCATCCCTTACAGATTGATGCATGTCTTCCTCTTCTTTGAAGCCTATGAAAGTGCCAGAATCCTCCTCCTCATCCTCCTCCTCTCTCTCCTGCTGTATGTTCTATGACATAGGAATGGTGGTGTCTGGATAAAGTGGGCCTTGAGAGGAAAGGAAGTCCTCCTCTTCCTCCTGCTGCTCTGCATCCAGTGCCCTGTCCATAATGCCACGCAGAGTCTGCTCCAGCAGGAACACAACAGGGATTATGTCACTGATGCATGCACTGTCACTGCTCACCATCCTTGTGGCCTCCTCCAATGGTAACAATACAGTGCATACATCCTTAATGATCAGCTGTTGGCGTGGGGAAAAAAATCTGAGGCAGTCTGAGCGCAAGTACTAGTTGACAGCCCTCTACTGCATGTATAGCCGCTGCAGCATTCCCAGAGTTGAGTTCCACCTGGTGGGCATGTCACAATTAAGGCTGTTTACAGGCAGGTTTAATCCCGCTGAATTTCAGCCAACCAAGCACTGGCTGTGTATGACCACCTGAAATGGCTACAGACTCTTCTGGCCTGCTTTAGTACATCTTGCAACCCTGGGTATGTACTTAGGAAACGTTGCACCACCAAATTGAGGACATGTACCAGGTATGGCACATGTGTCAACTTTTCCTGTCTAAGGGCGGACAGGAGGTTTGAGACATTATCGGACACCACCATTCCTGGCTCCAGCTGGTGTGGTGTGAACCACCTCTGGGCCTGTCTGTCAGAGAGGATCTTGGTACAGGACGATTACTGGGCACTCTGGAGTGCGTCGCTTCGCGCCGGCCTGTGCTGGCCTGTGCTGGCCTGTGCTGGCGCGCGTGCTGTTGTGCGGGCGCGCGTGCACGCGATGTCTGGCATCAGTCGCTCTATTTAAGCTGCTGGGATTCTGTGCTCGGTGCTGTCCCATCATCAGCTTCCTGTTTCCGTGCTTCCTGTTTGCCTGTGTGCTAGTCTGATCTCTCTGTGACCCGGCTTGTTTACTGGACTCTTCCCTGCTAGAGACAAACGTGCCCTCCCTGAGGACTGACCACGTCCGCCTTTACCTGTGGACACAGATGCTGCTGGACCCCTTGTTACCCAAATTTAATGGAAACTGGGAAATGTGTGATTGGTGTTGTCTGGTTTGGAGACTTTATTTAATTTATGAAAATCTTTAGTGAACCGCCAGGTTCTATTTGGCTTGGGGACAAGCACTATAGGACTTGACCCACTACTTGAGGACTCTTCGATGATCCCAAGATCCAACATACTTTTAAGCTCTGCCAAGACAATATTCCGACGAGCTACGGGTATGGGGTATGGTTTAAGGTTTACCCAAACTCCAGGGTCTGTGATGATATCATGTTCCCTCACAGAAATTAGGCCCGGCAGATTTGAAAAAAAGTCTTGATTTCTCTGCAAAAATTCCCAGATCTTCCTGAACCTTCAGACCGACTGTCAAAACCTCTCTCTCTTTCCATGGTTTGATCAAATTGACATGGTAAATCTGGTAGGGTTTACATTTGGTTTCTGACCCTCTCGACTATCTCAAAGGGTCCTTGCCATTTGGCAAGAAACTTGCTCTCTACTGTAGGCACTAATATAAGAACCTGATCCCCAGGTTTAAACTCTCTAACCTTGGCAGACTGGTTGTACACACAACTCTGGGCCTTCTGCGCAGCTGCAAATGTTCCCTAAGTATGAGCATAACTTTTGTCATTCAATCCTGCATTTGTAAAATGTGTTCCGCCATACTCGGATAAGGGGAAGCTTCTTGTTTCCACATCTCTTTCACTATATTCAGTAGTCCACAGGGGTGTCTCCCATAAACCAACTCAAAGGGGGAGAATCCTGTGAAGGCCTGGGGTATTTCTCGTATGGAAAACAACAAGGGAGGCAGCAAACACTCCCTATCATTATCATTCTCCTCAACTGCCTTTTTTAGCATCCCTTTAAGGTTTTGTTGAACTGCTCCACTAACCCATCAATTTGTGGATGATACACTGAAGTCCACAAGTGTTTCATTTAAAACAGTTTACAAAGCTCCTTCATCACTTTAGACATGTAGAATGTAAATGGGGTACCCTGATCCGTCAAGATCTCGGATGGGAGCCCTGTTCATATAAATTGAACATGTGAAACAATTCCCATGCAATGACTTTGGATGAGCAATTTCTTAAAGGGACCACTTCTGGATACCTGGTAGCATAGTCAAGGACAACTAAAATGTATTCATTTTCCCTAGCTGACTTGGTTAAGGGGCCCACTAAGTCCATGGCCATGTGATCAAAGGGAACCTAATTGGAAGTGGCACCAGCAAACTGCAAAAATGGGGCATTGGGGTGGTTCTTTGACAGGTGGGGCAAGACTCACAGAAGTCTTTATTCTCCTGATACACCCTGGGCCAATAAAAGCGCTGTAAAACCCGTTCCTGAGTTCTAGCTGCCCAGAGGTGACCCCCAAGTACATGACTATGGGCCAAATGTAACGCTGTAGACCTAAAAGGTTTGGGTACCGCCAGTTCTTCCAACACCTCATCATTGTCTTTGGTTATGCTGTACAACAAATCATGATTTACAGCAAAATGGTGGAACCACATATCTGCCCCAGGTTGCTGTGGTTCACCGTTTAACACTGTGACCTGTTCCCTGGCGGGGATCAAACTGGAGACCCTCGTCTGAGCACTAAGAAAATCTTCCGGGAGCCCCCAAGATCTGACAAATCCAGGTCAGAGGAGGTAATTTCCGCTTTCAATTCCGCAAACACCTCCAGGGGACCTTGCTCAGCTTCTCCAGGTTCACATATCTGGTACATTTCATCCCTATTCACATCCTGCAACACAGTGTTAATTACTACCTCTGAGGGTTCCTGCTTTTTAGGGGGAGACCCCCAAACCCTGGAGCTTTTGTTTATACAACTCCCAAAATATGGGGCAGTCTCACCCAATTAGCAAGTCATGAGACAATCCCGGGATCACCCCAACTTTTAATGTAGCAGTTCCTGCTGGTGTAGATAGGGTCACACAGACCACTGGATAGTCTTTAACATCACCAGGCACACAGATGACCACGACCTGTTCCCCAGGCACCACCTTTCCCTGCAATCTGTCCAGAATCAAGGAGCTCTACCACCTCCTGTCCATTGACCCGCACCACACACTCATGCGAATTCAGGCTGGTTGCAACACATACTGCATAGGCATACATATAGCGACGACGACCCGTGTCGCCTTCCATTAGCTCCTCCCGTCTTGGACACTGGGCCGCTACATGGCCCAGTTGGTAGCAGAACCAACCGCGGGGTTCCCCCTGTCGGCTCTCAAGAGGGTTTGGCGCTTGGGTGCTCCTGACAGTTGTGTTATGCACCCAATCAGACACCATGTGGTCAATGGATGCCATCTTAGTGCTGGAACGCACTTCCTTGGTTCCGCCCAGCTCTCTGGTAATAGAGGGACCCTCATGGAAACTTTCTGCACAGCTGTTGCATTCGACAGCAGCAGCCATCTCATCCAGGGACAGAAGCTCTGACTGAGCCACCTATCGCTGGAGCTCCCTAGGAAGACCATGCAGAAAATGATCCAGTGCAACTCATTCCACAATCTGAGTGGGTGTCTTCTCCTCTGGTTTCAGCTAATCCTGGAACAAGTGCATTAGGTGGTATAGCTGCGCATGGGCAGGCTTAGCCCTGTCAAAGCACCAGGCATATATTCGGTTTTACCTCAAAGCCATAGTCACTCCAAGACTGGTTAGTATTTCCGCCTTTAGCAGTTTGTAGTCCTGTGCTGACTTTGGGGCCAAGTCACAGTATGTCTTTTGGGGATCTGCAGTCAGGAAAGGAGCCAGCACATCCGCCCTGTCTTTTTCAGGCAGACCTTCACTTTTTGCAATCTTTTCAAACATCACCAAATAACATTATCTGTGGCGGTCATCTGTTGCAGGGTTTACTGCACTGCATTCTGCAGGGTCACCTCTCCCCATTTCAGCCTGCTGAGTTACTGCCTTCTGTAAACCCGCTATCCATTCCACCAGTAAGCGGTTTGCCTCTTGTTGTGCAGCGACTGCCTTGTGCATTAGCAACTACTAATTTATTAGTTCCTCCATTGCCTTTTTAGAAGTCTTCACAGCCTGTGTAGGTTGAACCTAGGACATGGGACTGGCCTGCACCCCTCAAACTGCCCACATTCTCTACCAATTGTCAGGATATGAGGGGTGAACAGTTGGCTGGGAGACAGTTCAATCAAAGTAAAATGTGCTTTATTCAGCATGAAACCAAAAACAAACCAGAAAAATTACGGGTTTGTCTTTAAATACAGTTCCCACACACAGGTAAACTTCAGTTCAGCAGCACAAAGGCTTATAGAACTAACTTTCAATGCCCTAGCCAGAGCTAAAGTCTCTTTTACAGGCCAGCTCACCCAGCAAGTCACAGTCCACTTGTGGAGCCTTCCAGACAACATGCAGGTCTCTTTCTCACTACTGTACTAGCAAAACAGCCCCACTCAAACTCTCAGCCCAGCTGATTAATACCCAGGTCTGAAGGGAAAGTACCTGCCCTCTTCAGTTAACCCTCTCTTAACCCTGCCCCAGGCTGACTCTCTACCTCACACTATACTGACACACTACACTATACTGACACACTACACTATACTTGCAAACTGCACTATACTCACACACTACACTATACTCACACTTTACTATACTGACACACTACTCTATACTCACACTATACTGACACACTATACTCACACTATACTAACACTGCACTAACACTCTACATTCAGAGTCACAATAAGTGAACACACTAACTCGCTAGTAGCAAACTGAGCCCTGCTCTATCTATCTCCACTCCAACAACACACTGCAAAAGCTTCCTGTGAGAAGGAACCTTTTATAGTGTGGGGTGGGACTATAAGCACTGAGCCGTGATTGGACAAAGTCATTATCACTCTGTCAAAGCAGGGCTCTGACAGTGCTCTGTGCTCTAATTGGCAAAGCCTTGCACCTGACCAGCAGGCCCTAGAGTGCACTGTGAAATCAAGCGCTCCACAAATTCGGGTGTTCGCCAAACGAGCAAACAGGCGATGTTCGGGCCAAGATTTTCGCCCAACTTTAATGGTGACATAAACACTATGCTAAGCTGTTGTATATCCAGTGTCCCTATCATATCTCACAGTATATTCCAGGGCTATGGATCTTTTTTTGAGTGAAGCTAAAAAATTTGACTTGAGCTAAATTATTTTTTAAATGGAGCTATACAAGATTTTTATTACTGGAGCTCGAATGGAGGCTGAGAAATATTTGTTTTCTATGTTATTCTGATTAACCCCTGCAAGCATAAAGCCTTGTGTTACTTCTTTCTTGTGAATAAAAGTGGGCAGGTAGCCTTAAACACACCTTGCTGATCGGTCCTTGGTCCTTAAATTTAGTGCAAGGGTCAGCTGTATGTAACATTCAGAGTGCAAGGTCAGAAATACATCATGCAGTGTCCAGTATACAAAGTGCAGGTGTCATACAGCCCAGTGTGCAGAGTTCAATGGTCAAGAGTATATGACTTACAACCTAGGGTGCAGAGTGCAGTGGTCAGTAGTAGGTAATATATACAATGTGTAGGATATGAGTATGTAAAGTGCAGAACCTAGTGGACAGGTTCCAGAAAAGTGCAGCCCGGCATGCAACCCAGAGTGCAGTGGTCATAAGTATGTAACACACAGCACAGTGCACAGAGCATGGTGGTCAGGATTAATGTACACTGTATGTTAGATACTCCTGACCGCTGCACTCTCTGCACTTTTGCTGTGCCATATGCTACAGTGCAGTTGTCAGGAGGACCTAACACACAGCACAGACTGCAGTGTTCTACTTAAAGAGTGCAGAGAAAGTGGCTTCCCGATTTAAAAATTCCCCAAGCAAATCTCCTTATCTCCCCCTCCAATGCAAAATCCCTCCCAAACAAAAACTATCTTCATTCACCACCCTCAAAAAAAAATTCCCCTCTCCCTTTGGCAAGCTTACAAACCTCAAAAAATGAGTGGTACTTGGCATGGAGTGAGGGAAAGTCTTCCAAGACTTTCTTCATTCGGTTGCATTTTTTAAGAATTCCTACACTGCAAATTTCTGTGGGCTCCATTGACTTTGAGGCATCAAAAAGGAAACCCAGGTTACGTGCCCCCGGTAACTGTTCCTAGGGATGCTCCTGCCCTCAGAGCTTGTGCTGCAGCCCAGACAGCTGCAGCCTATGGGGAAAAAAATCAGGCACACCATGTTAGAGAGATAGTAAGGATGATTCCTATTTTAAGAGGAACTTAGAATTGCTGGTTATGTTCTCCTGTTCTACAGAGACACACAGAGGGACAAAGGCTGCAACCAGCTCCCTATTGAGACCAGGGACTGCTAAACAAATGAGGGTGCACCTGGCTTGCTTGATGTGACTACCAAGTCCTGTGAGTCTGTCACATTGCTGTTGAAACTGACTATGATAGCTGCCAAGTTAATACTGCACATATGAGTTATGTCCCGTACACACGGTCGGACTTTGTTCAGACATTCCGACAACAAAATCCTCAGATTTTTTCCGACGGATGTTGGCTCAAACTTGTTTTGCCTACACACGGTCGCACAAAATTGTCGGAATTTCCGATCGCCAAGAATGCGGTGACATCAAGCACGTACGACGAGACTAGAAAAGGCCAGTTCAGAACCAAGCGAGGCACCCTTTGGGCTCCTTTTGCTAATCTCGTGTTAGTAAAAGTTTGGTGAGAGACGATTCGCGCTTTTTCAGACTCGTGGCTTTCAGATCGTTTTCTGCCGTTCAGTTTGTGCTTGTGGGTTTGTATCTGCTCTTCAGTGCGTGCAGTCAGTTCGTATTGGAGGTTTCTGTGTGATCTTGTCCGCTCGTTGCTGTTTTTCAGGTCGCTCTTCACAGGCCTTGCTGTTCTTCAGTGCGTTCTGTTACTTCGTTCTGAGCAGCCGACCGTTTTCTAGCCATGTTGCGTATGCGTACTCCTCGTAGAGTTCGTGCTGTGCAGGGGCTTGGTGTTGGGGTCCTGACCTTGACACAAGTCCAGTCCATGAACAGAGTGGGGAGGAGTTCATGGACCAAGAATTGGTTGCTTCAGCGTGACCAGTTCTGTCATATGTCTTTGCTCCGTGAGATCCGTGAGAATAATCCTGATGATTTCAGGAACTTTCTCAGGATGACGGACCCCGTGTTTCACCGTTTGTTGGCTTCGCTGACCCCCTATATCAGCAGGCAGGATACCTGCATGAGGCAAGCCCTCACCCCGGAACAGAGGGTTTTTAATTACCGGCTGGCCAGAGCCCGAAGAGTGGTGGAGAACACATTTGGAATCCTGACCAGCCGGTTCCGATTATTTATGACACCCATCCATATGGCGGAGTATAAACTGAACCATATAATACTTGCCTGCTGTGTTCTCCATAATTTTCTACGAAAACATTCAGCCAACTATGCTGGCTCAGTTGGGCCTGAGGCCGGAATCCCAAATACTTCAACAATGACGGCACTTGAAAGCGGCCGTCCTGGCTTGCCCTCCCTGAATGCCCGTGATGTCCGGTTACGATACCTGGAGTTCTTTGCGGGTAGGGGGGCTATCAATATGCCAGACAATCTGTGACACCTTTTACAAATAAAAAACAACCAAAAGAAATTCTTGGTGGACATTTACTGCTTGTGTTTGTTTTAGCTGACCCTGACAGAAATGTGTTGAGTGCAGAAAATGTCGTGATTGGGTAACCTTATAAAAAACAGTGTTGGCTGGTACTTCCTAAATGCAAAAACACATTTCACTACAAGTGCACTTGCAACTGCACTGAACCTGCACTTGTAGTGCAAAGTGTATTTGCCCTTAGGAAATAACCCCCATTTGTGCATAAAACAACAATTACATCACCCCAAAAGTGTAGTAGTGTTGAGACAATAATCCACACATTCTTGAGTAGGGATGAGCTTCGAGTTCGAGTCGAACTCATGTTCTACTCGAACATTGGCTGTTCGCAAGTTCGCCGAACAGCGAACAATTTGGGGTGTTCGCTGCAAATTCGAATGCCGCGGAACACCCTTTAAAAGTCTATGGGAGAAATCAAAAGTGCTCATTTTAAAGGCTTATATGCAAGTTGTTGTCATAAAAAGTGTTTGGGGACCTGGGTCCTGCCCCAGGGGACATGGATCAATGCAAAAAAAAGTTTTAAAAACGGACGTTTTTTCAGGAGCAGTGATTTTATTAATGCTTAAAGTCAAACAATAAAAGTGTAATATCCCTTTAAATTTCATACCTGGGGGGTGTCTATAGTATGCCTGTAAAGGGGCGCATGTTTCCTGTGTTTAGAACAGTCTGACAGCAAAATGACATTTTGAAGAAAAAAACACATTTAAAACTACCCGCGGCTATTGCATTGCCGACAATACACATAGAAGTTCATTGATAAAAACGGCATGGGAATTCCCCACAGGGCAACCCCGAACCAAAATAAAAAAAAAAAAAAAAAAAATGATGTGGGGGTCCCCCTAAATTCCATACAAGGCCCTTCAGGTCTGGTATGGATATTAAGGGGAACCCCAGCCAAAATTTAAAAAAAAAATTGACGTGGGGTTCCCTCTAAATTCCATACCAGACCCTTCAGGTCTGGTATGGATTTTAAGGGGAACCCCGCGCCAAAAAAAAAAAAAAAACGGCGTGGGGTCCCCCCAAAAATCCATACCAGACCCTTATCCGAGCACGCAACCTGGCAGGCCGCAGGAAAAGAGGGGGGGACGAGAGTGCGCCCCCCCCCTCCTGAACCGTACCAGGCCACATGCCCTCAACATTGGGAGGGTGCTTTGGGGTAGCCCCCCAAAACACCTTGTCCCCATGTTGATGAAGACAAGGGCCTCATCCCCACAACCCTGGCCGGTGGTTGTGGGGGTCTGCGGGCGGGGGGCTTATCGGAATCTGGAAGCCCCCTTTAACAAGGGGACCCCCAGATCCCGGCCCCCCCCCCTGTGTGAAATGGTAAGGGGGTACTTACCCCTACCATTTCACTAAAAAACTGTCAAAAATGTTAAAAATGACAAGAGACAGTTTTTGACAATTCCTTTATTTAAATACTTCTTCTTTCTTCTATCTTCCTTCATCTTCTGGTTCTTCTGGCCCTTCTGGTTCTTCCTCCGGCGTTCTCGTCCAGCATCTCCTCCGCGGCGTCTTCTATCTTCTTCTCCTCGGGCCGCTCCGCACCCATGGCATGAGGGGGGAGGCTCCCGCTCTTCTCTTCATCTTCTTCATCTTCTTCTTCTTCTTCATCTCTTCTTCCTTCTTCTCTTCTTCTCCGGGCCGCTCCGCAGCCATGCTGGCATGGTGGGAGGCTCCCGCTGTGTGACGGCGTCTCTTCGTCTGACGGTTCTTAAATAACGGGGGGCGGGGCCATCCGGTGACCCCGCCCCCCTCTGACGCACGGTGACTTGACGGGACTTCCCTGTGACGTCACGGGGAATGCCACAGGGAAGTCCCGTCATGTCCCGTGCGTCAGAGGGGGGCGGGGTCACCGGGTGGCCCCGCCCCCCGTTATTTAAGAACCGTCAGACGAAGAGACGCCGTCACACAGCGGGAGCCTCCCACCATGCCAGCATGGCTGCGGAGCGGCCCGGAGAAGAAATGAAGAAGAGAAGAAGGAAGAAGAAGAAGAAGAAGAAGATGAAGAAGAAGATGAAGAAGAGAAGAAGATGAAGAGAAGAGCGGGAGCCTCCCCCCCCATGCCATGGGTGCGGAGCGGCCCGAGGAGAAGAAGATAGAAGATGCCGCGGAGGAGATGCTGGACGAGAATGCCGGAGGAAGAACCAAAAGAGCCAGAAGAACCAGAAGAAGATGAAGGAAGAAAGAAGAAGCATTTAAATAAAGGAATTGTCAAAAACTGTCTCTTGTCATTTTTAACATTTTTGACAGTTTTTTAGTGAAATGGTAGGGGTAAGTACCCCCTTACCATTTCACACAGGGGGGGGGCCGGGATCTGGGGGTCCCCTTGTTAAAGGGGGCTTCCAGATTCCGATAAGCCCCCCGCCCGCAGACCCCCACAACCACCGGCCAGGGATGAAGCCCTTGTCTTCATCAACATGGGGACAAGGTGTTTTGGGGGGCTACCCCAAAGCACCCTCCCAATGTTGAGGGCATGTGGCCTGGTACGGTTCAGGAGGGGGGGGGCGCACTCTCGTCCCCCCCTCTTTTCCTGCGGCCTGCCAGGTTTCGTGCTCGGATAAGGGTCTGGTATGGATTTTTGGGGGGACCCCACGCCGTTTTTTTTGTTTTTTTTTTTGGCGCGGGGTTCCCCTTAAAATACATACCAGACCTGAAGGGTCTGGTATGGAATTTAGGGGGAACCCCACGTCAATTTTTTTTTTAAATTTTGGCTGGGGTTCCCCTTAATATCCATACCAGACCTGAAGGGCCTTGTATGGAATTTAGGGGGACTCCCACATCATTTTTTTTTTTTAATTTTGGTTCGGGGTTGCCCTGTGGGGAATTCCCATGCCGTTTTTATCAATGAACTTCTATGTGTATTGTCGGCAATGCAATAGCCGCGGTAGTTTTAAATGCGTTTTTTCTTTCAAAATGTCATTTTGCTGTCAGACTGTTCTAAACACGGGAAACATGCGCCCCTTTACAGGCATACTATAGACACCCCCCAGGTATGAAATTTAAAGGGATATTACACTTTTATTGTTTGACTTTAAGCATTATTAAAATCACTGCTCCTGAAAAAACGGCCGTTTTTAAAACTTTTTTTTGCATTGATTCATGTCCCCTGGGGCAGGACCCAGGTCCCCAAACACTTTTAATGACAATAACTTGCATATTAGCCTTTAAAATTAGCACTTTTGATTATTCATGTTCGTGTCCCATAGACTTTAACGGTGTTCGCGTGTTCGAACAAATTTTTTTCCTGTTCGCATGTTCTGGTGCGAACCGAACAGGGGGGTGTTCGGCTCATCCCTGTTCTTGAGTAAGGCACTTTTTTATACCTGCACAATCACATGCGCATTTACCAAAGGTTTTTAAAACAAACCAACATGTTTGTTGTATAACAATGTTTGCAGTAGCATTATGAAAAATCAAAATATCCATTTCAGATAAAACAGGCCTTTGTAAAACCAACAAGAAAGCCAAAAAACTAGAACTTACAAAGTTCACATTAGGTAAAACCTGAAGGCTATATCAGACATCAGTATTTAGGAACTGGGTTTGATATAGCGTTCAGATGGGGGGAAATCACCCCTGGAAAAGCCAAATTTGGAAGATGCACACCAATTTACAAATGTCCACATGTGCTATCTGCCATCATGGGGGATCAAGGGACGTGTTTTGGGGGAGCAAGCCCTTCCTCAACGCTACTTTATAATTGAGGAAGGGGTTGCCCCCCCAAAACGCGTCCATTGATCTCCCGTGATGGCAGATAGCACATGTTGGCACACTGTGTGCATCCTCCAAATTTGGCTTTTCTAAACATTGAAAAAAGTTTGGTACCCTAAAACAGGTGATTTTGTGGGGTTTAAATTCGCCCCAAAACATCAATGATGTTATTTTTTTTTTTAATAACATCACTGATTTGTTGCTGGATGTTTTGCAATTGGAGATTACACCCCATGATCTCCCCTATCAATATCTGGGCACTTTCAGATGTAAATCGTTCTGGATCCCTCACATCACGATCACCTAAAAAGAGATAAAGAACAAAAAAAAAGGTCTCAAAAATCTGCCACCAGCCATCTCTTTTACCTGAGTCTGTGGTCGCAGACACTCACCTGTTGTGGTGCCAATCTCCACTACATCTTCTTCTTCCTCCTGCTCTTCTTCTTGTGTTGGTATTTCCCCTTCTTCCAGAGGGGGGGGGGTCTCTGGTCTCCTGGGATTAGGGGTGTCCGAGTCTTTTCTCCCCTATGTAAAACAAAAATGGTATACTTAGCACACAGATATTTGATGGCAGAACTATAGAACTAGGAAACATTGCTTGGAAGTGGGGTACAATTGTCTATTTTAGCCGAGTTCCAAGATGTATATTTTTTATTGCCCTTTGTCAAGCTGCAATACTTTACCTGTTTGGTACAAGCTTCACAGATGGAGACCCCCCTATAGTATACACTGGAGCACCTGTGTGGGCCCCCTAATAAAAATGGTGTTCTTGTGTCCCACACTAGTGCTCCAGTGTCCAGATGTGAAAACAGCTGCTCAGTGTTCTCTCCTTACACACAATCTAGTTTGCATTTCATTCTAGTAACAAACCCATCTACACAAACAAATATTTGGCATCCAAGTAGGCCCCCAAAAATGTGTGAAAATGCATATGGCCTAAACAATGGTGTTCTAGAGGCCGAAAGAAAAATGTTTGATACGAACGAATAATGTGCCCATGAACATTAAAGTTGACCTTTGGAAACGTTACAACTAATCAAAGCATATGGAGCAGAACGAACGTAATAAAGACAGAAAGAATAGGAACAGAGCACAACTACTTACTTTTTTGCAGCACTCTCCGGATCTTTCGGTACTGCTCTGGCTCTCTCAACTTCAGGTCCGACCACCGCTTCCTGAGCTGATCTTTAGACCTTCGTACCCCGAAATTCCGCTCTAGACTCCGGACCACTTTACCAATGATTTTGGCCTTTCGGATGTTGGGGTGGGGGTAAGGCCCATATTTTCCGTCATAGTCGGACTTCCTCATGATGTCGACCATCTCCAACATCTCCCCAAACGACATATTTGTGGCCTTAAAACGTCTCCTTCTGGATCGGGACGTGCCTGGATCCGCCCTTTCCTCCTCCTCCTCCTCCTCGTTGCTACAATTAGCCCGCACCTGCTGTATGTCCACCATTATGCTCTTCCCCCACTGCGCCGAACGAAAAGGGGCGGGGAATACACTAGAAAGAACGTCAGGGGCGGGCGGAGTTACACGCATGCGCAGTGTATATAAAGCGTAACACGCGTGCGTATTACGTTTGATCTGTGAGCGGAGGAAGGAGCATTGAACGCGGTGATCGTAAGAACGAAGGTAAGAGACAAACTTGGGCCTATACTGCTTCTATAGATTGAGGCCTATATTGTAACAAGATTAGGAGAGTTTGGTGTGACATTAGGCTTTGTCTTGCGTTGTGTCTTGCAGTGAACATGGATATGGTACTGGAAGATCAGGACTTCATTTCAGTCTTCATAGAGATGCTAAGGGAGCTGCCCTGTCTGTGGGAGATTAAACACCCCCATTACAAGAACCAAGCAAAGAGGAAGGCAGCACTGGAGCAATTGTGTGAAATTGTGAAGCAGGTGATCCCCACGGCAGATATCACTTTTTTAAAGATTTTCATTGGTGGCCTGAGGAGCACATATCTGAGGGAGCGCACTAAAGTCCTTGATTCACAGAGATCCGGAGCAGCAGATGACATCTATGTCCCCAGGATGTTGTACTATGACAGGCTGCACTTTCTGGCAGGCCAGACTGAACCCAGGCCATCCCTCTCCAGTCTTCCTTCCACGCTTCCTTCCCCCCTGGCTGAGGCTTCTGACGCCCAACCTGGGCCTTCCAGGCCACATGTGGGGGAGCCCAGATTGAGCCAGGTATAGCATTCCTCTAAATATTTCTGCTTGTCCAATCAATGATGTTAACTAGATGTTAGTTGGGAGTACTAATTTATGATTGTGATTGATGATGCAAAAACTAAAACCATGTCCCTTTTTCATACACAGGGAAGTCTCAGCCAGGAGGTGGCTGATCTGCAGGTCCCTCCACCCCCCCTGGAAACAGAAAGTGGCAGGAGGAGGAGTACCCTAGAGGAGGTGGCTATCAGATTTTTTTGTAGGGCTACAGAGGTCCTGGGAGCACCACACACCAGGCAGGAGAACCTTGCTGCATTCATAGCCTATAAAATGCAGAGGATGGAGGAGGGCCAAAAAGCCATGTGTGAGGCCCTCATATCAGAGGCTCTGGCGAAAGGTGTGAGGGGCCAACTTACACCTCACACACAGCTTTGGGATGGTCCTCCTCCTCCTCCTGCAGGTCCTACTCCTCCTCCAGGTCCTACTCCTCCTCCTGCCACATCTCCAACTGCACAGCCACAGCCCGGAAGGAAGTGTGAAAGGAAGACCAGACAGTGAGGACCCTGGATCCAGTCTGGTCGGCCAAAAGATGCAGCCTCTTGTGGTACCACAGCCTGGGGACACTGATGTCATCTGCTGCTATCCGAGTCTCTGTGAATCCCGGACCAGACTGCCCTCTCTTACATATGGACTCCTCAGGCCACCAATTTTGAGGTTGAAGAATTGATGTCTGCCGTGGGGGTCCCAGGCTTCACTAATTTCTCCTGTTGATCCAGTGTTGCCTTCCTCTTTGTTTGGTTCTGAGCCCTTAATAAAGGATTTTTGTTTTGAATTATACTCTCCTATGTGTTTTACTTCAAAAATGATGGTTTGTTTGTGAGGATTCAGGTACATTTCTAATATACAATGTGAAATGAACAAGGGACACCAACAACAAACAATCTCCTTGAGATTAAATAATAAAAGATATCAATGGTGTTGGGGTAACTTGCCACACAAAACACACACAAAAATATTCTGGAGTAAAAATAAAAATAACATTGAACAAAGATCAGCCTTGGAAAAAAATCCAAACATTAAAGAAAAAAAAGGCTTAAAAACAAAAAAAATAAAAAATAAAAAATATAAAACTGTCAGATGTGACAACTAATAACAATATATTGAGGGAATCCCACTAAAAAAACACAAATAAAACTTTGTGAGAAGTGTGTGTGAATATGAGCAGCAAAACTACTTAATTCTTGTCACCTTATAAAGAAGAAGAGAGTGCGCTGTATTAAACCATTTTTTACATTGCAGCGTGACGAAAGTGCTGTATCCATTGCGAACGCTAAGTTTACCAGAACGAGCTGTCCCGTGTCGGAATTTCTTCTGAGCATGCGTGGCACTTTGTGCGTCGGAACAGGCCACACACGGTCGGAATTTACGCGATCGGATTTTGTTGTCGGAAAATTTTATCTCCTGCTGTCCAACTTTGTGTGTCGGAAAATCCGATGGAAAATGTCCGATGGAGCCCACACACGGTCGGATTTTCCGACAACACGCTCCGATCGGACATTTTCCATCGGAAAATCCGACCGTGTGTACGGGGCATTACAGC
Organism: Lithobates clamitans; assembly: GCA_037952925.1. Lineage (NCBI taxonomy): Eukaryota > Metazoa > Chordata > Amphibia > Anura > Ranidae > Lithobates > Lithobates clamitans. The sequence goes on along the minus strand of JBBGZY010000108.1, from coordinate 5,264,138 downwards.
TATTGGCTCCTGTTGTGTTGCCAAGCCTAAGTAGCTAATCATACTGATCAGGAGTCATATTATGTTTGTGTTTTACTAGAGTATTACCAAAAGTGTATTACCACCAATACAAGATAAACAAAAATTGGTTAAAAAAGTTCAGAGTCAGCCGGTACCAATATATATAATAATAATCAAAACAATTCCTTCTGAATGTTTAACTGTACAAAATCCAAAATACCCAATACTATGGGTTTGATTTACTAAAGGCAAATAGGACGCTCACTTTGAAAGGGAAGTTGCACTTTGCAAATTAATTTTCCCTAGAGTTTAGTGAATATGGAGAAATTTCACTTTGTAAATACTATCGGATCATGTGCAAGCAAAATAAAAAACAAACATTTTTACTTGCACATGATTGGTTGATGGGGGTCAGTAGAGTTTCATCCTATTCTCTAGGCTCTTCATGAAATTCCCTTGCAAAGTGAGCATTGTATTTGCCTTTAGCAAATCAACTCCTACATGTCAACTTATGTATCATAAAAAACATGAGTGATTCTCAAATCTACATACATTTTATTGTGCGAGATACATATAGGATACCATAATAATGTTTAAAAAACAGTGGTACGAAATGTAAACACTCTACCCCTGTACTTCTCTCTGGATTTCCCTTGAAATTTAATATACAGTGAGAATCATCTCAAAATTAGTATAACGTGTAACACACTGCTGACACCCCCCCTAAATAAGTGGGCTCAATTTACTACCGTTGGCATCTGCAAAACAATTCCTTGCAGATGGTTGATCCATTATTTAAATACATCCAGAATATAACATAAGGTACTAAACAAATGTCAGTGCATATCTACTGTATATACAGTATCTAAGCAGAGAGATCACTGTAGGACTTCCAAGATAATCCTGTCATGTTCTATTAGATTGCCCACACACATGTATAGCAAAAACATAAAGTGAATTTCCACCTAGGTATGACAGTTGCACCTATATGATGCCTGCCAAATAATGTCCTTTAGTGCTGGTATCTAAACCACTTCATGGTCCTCCCATAGATCTACAGTGGGTGTAAAAGCAGATTTTGTTAGGCAACAGTGTCCCTAAGGTACTCATCAAATTCTTCAACAATAAGCTTAGTTGTATTGTTCAGAAAAAGGGGAAAACCCCATCACACATGGAGCCGTATGTCTATACTCACAAGGTCTATGGACCATGTGGTATGCTCATGCCAATTCCTGAACTGGTGCTTCTTTTCACTTTTAAATACGTTGTTCAGTGCAATAGCAGTGATCCACATAAAAACTGCACAGGTTCTTAGTATGCTCTATGTACCCTAATTCCTATTTTAAACAAATCTGAGGCCTCATCATCATCCATACAGTGGGTGCTTGATATGCATTATAATCAAGTGGTAATCAAGTGTGTCAAGAATATATGTACAGTGCAGTGCAGTAGATTATATCTACATAGTCCTTGTGGCACAACAAGTGGACCAATGACAAATGTGTGTCTTACAGTATATTAGTGGTATATTAAATGATGAGGCTACTTCCCAGTTAGTAACTTATCTACTCATATGTGCTTATAAGACGTTCAATTGGCAACCCTGTAAGCAGGTAGCAGTTAGTGTTAGCAGTGCTATTCAGCTACAACTTAGTTAACATACATGCTTATAAGACTGAGCCACCAGTTGGCAATATGTGCAGCCTCTGGGTAGACAGGTGCTATTAATCCTTATCTGTCCGGAAGTTTTGCTATGCTATTTGTTTCATTATATGGCTGATGCATAAAGCCATTTGACTAACCAAGCTATAAACAGTATCTCTTTATGGCTATACATGACATTAGAGAACACAGGGCATATTCTTTATGTGAGGGATGTGCTTCATGAATAATTACACCACTAAAGTAACTTTAAACACATGTCTGTGCAGATACTGTATATTGGAAATTTTACTGACTTTCTATCATTTTGCTATAAAAGACATCCTCAAGCTATTTTTGCACCTTGATGCTTACCTTTACATGGAAAGTGCTGCTGGCACAGCATATGGAATGCTCCTAAGTTACCGTGGCATTGTTTGCTTAAAAACTCAGCATAAATGATTTATTAAGACATAGGATTTGAAGTGACCCAGTCCTCATTTTTTGGACATACTGTAACAACTCTAATGCTTTGTTTTTTCTTCAGATCTTGCTTTTCATCTTATATGGATTTCAATTTGGGCTTATGTGTATTGCTTGCCTGAACAATCTAGAGTTTCATATTTATTCTATGTAGTTGCTGAGGGGCTGAGTCAATATGGCACAAATAACTTGGAGTTCAGTAATCTATTCATATATATTACCCTATGTAGTGGAAACAAATCAGCAGAAACTTGGAGAGAAATTGCAATTAAGGATTAGCTTTGGGTTCAGGATGAACATGAGTTTGACCAAAACACGAGTCTTTGGCAGTTCAGTAAAACAGCGAACGAATGCGACCATATGCTGCTATTTCAAGCAATTACCAATCATGCTTCCCAATAGTCTTTTGTCAGTGTACAAATGTGGAGTAGATAGGGACAGCTGACAGCGTTTGCAGGATGAGATAGCTGCTCTTATGCAGTGGTATCCTGTGCTATGTACAGTATTATAAAATGCTGTATTGCATTGTTACAGTGAATTGCAGTGTGGTGGGATACACAGTCTGTACACCCTTTCCATCATCCCCAAGTTCTCCCATTATTGTGATGCATAACTATGAATTGAAGTGTGTTAGGGTTCCATAATATTGTGTACCCATGACTGTGTTCACAGTCCATAGAAACAACAGTCCCTGTTAGGTCTACCTTTTTGTAGAAGCCAGCAATATGGATCACTATGGCTCTGTCTGACCCTTTGTAATAAATACAAGTGTGGTGACATCACTTGTGATGTTGCCATACTTGTGAGAGCGTGTGGTTTTAGTGTTAACCCCAGCTGTGACCCTCAAGAGCTGCCGATCCCTGCCACTGTTTCAAAACTACTTGAAATAGATCAATGGCGCTAGAAGCTTAGGTACTATTGATTAGCTTATTGAGACTAAACTGATAGTATCCCAATCAGGCATCTGGGTGATATATGGGCTGCTGCTGTAAACTGAGGAACTGCCACAAAAACAAAAGAATATAAAAGTAGTACTTGAAGCTGAAGGTCAGAATGCCACACCAAAGTATACCAAACAAAAGTCCAAAATGTGATTTCATTCCAAACATATAATGAGTGAACAGCCAACATGTTTTGGGGGGCACACATCACTCCCTTCTTTAGGGCTAAAAAAGATATGGAATTTGCTGGTATGGACTCAGACTGTAATTTATATTCTGTATTAGAAGAGTGTGTTAACATTCAGCAGCTGGTTTAAGTTACTACTTTAAAACTGGACTGGAGGGGGCTTTTGGGACTTTAAATGGAACGCATGGTAACATGCATCTCCATCCCTATTCAAGTACATAAAGAAAGGGGGTCGGGACTTTAAATGAGGTGTGTAAATTGTGGCTAATCAAAGGAGTCGAAGTAAAACATGAACAAATATTTATTTGTTTGCCATGATTTAGTAGGTACATGACAGATAATACATGCAATAATGGCACATAATATAACAAATCATGTATCCAAATCATTTACATGTTAAAAGTATAAATGGAATATACAATAGTATTATCCTCCATAATAAAAAATCACTATAATATTACAGTTATAATGCACGATATTGCCTGGATCCAACAACCATGTAGGTATGTATGCATTGCATCTAGGTTAAGCCCGACACATTTCATGGGATCCATCCAATCATCAGGGGCAGATGCATGATACATCTATATAAAGAGAGGTAATTATATCAAAATCAACCATTCATAGACAAAAATTGGCAAAGAATAAATATACATACAGGGAGGATAGGATAGTCATCCCTGTAGGACTCGCATATCTGCTTAGTGTGAAACAAACGCACCGCCGGGATGCTAGGGCCAGAAGGAATGCCTGGTCCGGAAGCTGTGATAGTAGGGTCCAACAGGAACACAGGGAGCATAAATGTAGGTGTGACCCAGAGTATCTGGAACAGTAGGAAAAACGGGCTCCATTCTGTGGATCAATAAAAATATGAATACCAAATGGTGCTGAAAATATAAAGAAGTAAACTAATCAAAGAAAGGAGCCCAAATAGCACGAGTATGAACTGATATCAAGACAGCGTAGGTCCCCAGAAATTGGTAAAGTCCTGGGATTGAAAACCACATATGAAATAAATATCATAATGATAGAGGTGCAGACTGCACAAGATGTGTATCAGTCAGAGGACTGACTGTGAATGAAAGAAGTGTGTTTAAATACTCCCTATATAATGAGCGGACCCCGCCCAGTGGGAGTGAAAACTAGTAGTAACAGGTGCAGACTGCACAATTTATGTATCAATGTGAGAACTGGCTGTGAATAAAAAAAGGCTGTGTAAATGCTCCCTGTGTAGCGAGCGGACCCCACCCAGCGTCACGCAAGGCATGACATTTAGGACGGGTGCCAGAGTCAGAGCGGAAGCCACTCACTGAACCCCAGATGTCCATCCCAACGTCAGCCAAGATAGTGACACCTGCCTGTGTAAGCAGACGGCGCAAAAGCATCGACTGCACAAGTGGTAGCATGACAGGAAAAGGTGCGGTTTATTATCAACCTCCTGACTGAGGAAGCCTTAGCCTGGGCCTCCCCTTATGTGGAGAAAGATGATGTTGTCCTGGATGATTTAGATTATTTTGCGACTGAGAACCAAGTTTTCGATGATCCTAACCACTGCGCTACTGCTGAGGCAAAATTGCAAAATTTAGGGCAGTGTAGATGCTCTGTTGCAGAGTACACAACTGAATTCCGACGTTGGATCTCAGATACCAATTGGAATCCAGCAGCAAAAAAGAGTCAGTTCCATCAAGGACTCTCGGAACAAGTAAAAGATGAGCTTGCCAGAGTAGAAAGTCCTGACGATCTTGAGGCCTTTATTAAATTATGTATTCGAATTGATCAGAGACTTACTGAGAAGAGGGGAATCTTAGGCAGTAATGGTGGCATGCGTTTTTCTACTACTCATATCCTCCTAGGAGTCCAAGAGTTTTTCCTGATTCTGACACTCCTGAACCTATGCAGGTGGATGCTATTAAAAGATCTATTACTACTCAGGAGAAAGAAAGACGACGTTCAGAGAACTTATGTCTTTATTGTGGAGACTCTGAACATTACGCAGTTAATTGTCCCAGTATCTGAACAAATAAACTTAATCTCTCAGTCCGTCTCTCCTTTGATTCAGGAAGCAAATAAAGTTAATTCCTTATCAACTAATTTTGTCATCCCTATAAGGCTTATTGTTGAAAGCAATGAAATACCTTGCTTTGCTATTCTGGACTCAGGGGCTGGGGGAAACTTCATGGACATCGAATTTTCCCAAAGTAATAACATTCAAATAAGAAATAAACTCGTCCCTATTCATATGGAAACTGTAGATGGCTCACCTTTGTCTTCAGGACCTGTTACCCACGAGACAATTCCGCTTAAACCTCTAATTGAGACTGACCATCAGGAGACTATCAGCTTTGAGCTGATCACATCACCCAAGTTCCCTATTATCCTGGGCATTCCTTGGTTCTCTATCCATAATCCCTCCATCAACTGGGAGACATGTTCTTTAAGATTTACATCTGACCATTGCAAAGAATCTTATCAAATAAGCCCTCCACCAACCCAAGATTTACAAGCAGTTTTGGCAACTATCCAGTCATACATCAAGCTGACTCTACAATATCTTGAGTTTCGGGACGTTTGTGATAAAAAGAACGCAGATCAGCTTCCTCCTCATCGCTCTTATGATTGTCCCATTGAATTGCTTCCAGGGGCAGAAATACCATTTGGTCGTCTTTATTCTTTATCAGAACCTGAACTGAAGGTGCTCAGGGTGTGGATTAATGAGAATCTAGAGAAGGGTTTTATCAGACACTTAACCTCTCCTGCTGGGGCAGCCTTTTTTTTCGTTGCGAAAAAGGGCTCTACCCTGCGTCCGTGTATTGACTACAGAGATTTAAATAGGATCACAATTAAGAATCGCTATCCACTCCCACGAATTCCAGAAATGCTTGAGATACTCCGCTTCGCCAAGCTCTTTACCAAATTAGCTTTACGTGGGGCATACAACCTTGTCAGCATTCGTCCCGGAGATGAATGGAAAACTGCTTTCAGAACCAAAAATGGACATTTTGAGTCTTTGGTCATGCTCTTTGGGGTTTGCAATGCTCCTGCAACTTTTCAACATTTTATTAATGATGCTTTTTGAGATTTGCTTGATCAGTTTGTAATAGCATATTTGGATGACATTCTCATCTCTGATACTTTGGAAGAACACAGCAAGCATGTCTGTATTGTTTTCAAGAGATTAAGGCGGAATCAACTTTACATCAAACTAGAGAAATGCGAGTTTGAACAGGCTCAGATCCAGTTCTTGGGATACATAATCTCTTCTGAAGGGGTAAGCATGGATCCTGATAAGATCAAAGCAGTGGTGGATTGGCCTGTCCCTAGGAATGTTAAGGAGATACAGCGATTTGTTGGATTTACCAACTTTTACAGAAGATTTATAAGGAATTTCTCCAAGGTAATTGCTCCAATTACACAGCTAACAAAGAAAGGGATACCCTTTTTGTGGTCACCTGAGGCACAGGCTGCCTTTAGTAAACTGAAAACTCTCTTCACTTCTGCACCAATACTGGTACATCCAGATCCAGAACTACCTTTCAGTGTAGAAGTTTATGCTTCTAATTCTGGGAGCTATCCTTTCTCAGCGAATTGAAGAAAAAATGCAGCTTCATGCTTGTGCTTATTTCTCTCGACTGATATCTTCAGCCGAGAAGAATTATGACATTGGAAACAAGGAGCTGCTGGCAATTAAGGAAGCATTTTCTGAGGCATCTGCTGGAAGGGGCTAAGCACCCTGTAACCATTCTCACCGATCATAAAAATTTAGAATTTATTAGGTCTGCTAAAAGGTTGTCATTTAACCGGTTCAGCCCTGGAAGATTTTACCCCCTTCCTGACCAGAGCGTTTTTTGCGATTCGGCACTGCGTCGCTTTAACTGACAATTGCGCAGTCATGTGACAGGGCTCCCAAACAAAATTGACGTCCTTTTTTTCCCACAAATAGAGCTTTCTTTTGGTGGTATTTGATCGCCTCTGCAATTTTTATTTTTTGCGCGATAAACAAAATAAGAGCGACAATTTTGAAAAAAAAGCATTATTTTTTACATTTTGTTATAATAAATATCCCCCCAAAATATATAAAAAAACATTTTTTTTCCTCAGTTTAGGCCGATCATATTCTTCTACATATTTTTGGTAAAAAAAAAATCGCGATAAGCGTTTATTGATTGGTTTGCGCAAAAGTTATAGCGTTTACTAAATAGGGGATAGTTTTATGATATTTTTATTAATAATTTTTTTTTTACTAGTAATGGCGGTGATCAGCAATTTTTATTGTGACTGCGACGTTATGGCAGACATGTCGGACATTTTTGACACATATTTGGGACCACTGTCATTTATACAGCGATCAGTGCGATTAAAAATGCACTGATTACTGTGTAAATGACACTGGCAGTGAAGGGGTTAACCACTAGGGGGCGGGGAGGGGTTAAGTATGTCCTAGGGGAGTGATTATTAACTTAGGGGGATGGGCTGTGTGTGTGACGTCACTGATCTCTGCTCCGATGACAGGGAGCAGAGATCGAGTGACACTGTCACTAGGCAGAACGGGGAGATGCTGTTTACATCAGCATCTCCCCGCTCGTCCTCTCCGTGAGGCGATCGCGGGTATCCCCGCGGCGATCGAGTCCGCAGGACCCGCGACCCGTCTCACGGAGCTCCCGGCCGGCACGTGCGCACGCCGCTGGCGGCGCGCACGGAATGGCGCGGCGGGGAGTTCAAATGGACGTACCTGTAAGTCCATTTGCCCAGCCGTGCCATTCTGCCGACGTACATTGGCGTGCGCCGGTCGGGAACTGGCTAGACAAGCACGTTGTACCCTTTTCTTCTCCAGGTTCAATTTTGTTATCTCATACCACCCTGGACCAAGGAGTTGTAAGGCTGATGCCCTATCATGGATGTTGTCCGGGCTTCTCCAGGAAAGCAACTCTGAATGTACAATCCTGCCTCAAAAGAACTTTCTAGGGGCCACAAGTTCAAAGACATTTCTTAATCTTCTCAAGGAGGGGGTATGAGAATGACCCACTTCTTAATAATCCTTCTAAGGACATTAACCTCAAGTACAACAATGGTTTTTGGACTCAAGCGCATGTAAATATGTACCTGAATCAGTTCGGGTAGAAGCCCTCAGTTTGGTACACGACTCTAAAATTGCTGGCCATTTTGGGGTTTCTAAGACAGAAGAACTCTTATCACGTACCTTTTGGTGGCCTGGGTACAAGAAAGATGTAAAGAGTTATGTGGCTTTATGTCTAACCTGTGCTCGCAATAAGACAACCCAATCTTCTCCTCTGGGGTTACTTCTACCACTGTCTGTTCCTTTAAGACCATGGGGGTCAATTGCTATGGACTTTGTGGTCGAGCTTCCTCTTTCAAAAGGGAAGACCACCATTCTGGTAGTCGTTGACCGTCTCACTAAGATGGCTCATTTTATTCCAGTTAAGGGGGTACCCTCCGCCGAACATACTGCTGAGGTAATGGTTAGAGAAGTTTTTAAACTTCATGGAATTCCTGATGATGTGGTGTCTGACAGAGGGGTACAGTTTACCTTAAAATTTTGGAGAAGTTTTTGCTCAGCTTTGGGTGTAACAATTAATCTGTCCTCGGCTTTTCTTCCGCAGTCTAATGGTCAGACCGAGAGGACCAATCAAACTCTGGAGCAATACCTTCGATGTTTTGTGAGTTATCTTCAGAATGACTGGATGGACTACCTTCCTACGGCAGAGTTTGCTTATAATAACTCTGAACATAGCTCCACTTCCCAAAGCCCATTTTTCTTAAACACTAGGTATCATCCAGTTTTTATTCCTGATCTCCCTATCTCAACTTCAATTCCTGCTGTTACCAATAGACTAACTTCATTACATGAGATCCAGGAGAAATTGACTGATACATTGAAGGAGGCGCAGGAATATTACAAGAAGGCCGCTGACACACATCGTAGGTCTATTCCCACCTTTCACGTAGGTGAGAAAGTTTGGTTATCTACCAAAAATTTTAAAGTTCAAGTTCCATGTGCTAAGTTGGGTCAAAAGTTTATGGGACCTTTTGAGATTTCTGCTCAAATCAACCCAGTCATTTTTGGCCTAAAACTTCCTGACAATATGAAGATTCACCCTGTTTTTCATATATCGCTATTCAAACCGTTTCATGAAAATACTTTTTCTGGAAGAATTCATCCTCCTCCTCCACCTGTTGAGGTACAGGGTGAAGAAGAATTTGTGGTGGGAAAAATTCTTGACTCCAGGATCTCTAGGAACAAATTACAATATTTGGTTCAATGGGAAGAATATGGGCCAGAAGAAAAATCTTGGGAGCCTGGAAAGAATGTTCATGCCCCTAGATTAACAAGGGAATTTCGCCAGAGGTTTCCTCAGAAAACTGGCCCTAAGACATCCAGGGGACATACTGGGAGGAGGGGAGTACTGTTAGGGCCTGGGTTTGAACCTGGGACCTCTGGTGGTGACTCTGCTTGCGGAGCCACCTGGAATGCTGGACAGTTCCTTGGAAAGTTCCTTAGACAATTGCTTGAATGATCTTGTCTTGAATTTTGTTTGCCTTGAACCTTGAACCCTTTGCTCCTCCCATGAACTTCCTGATTTAAGCCATGTCTCTGCACTTCCTGGTTTCCAGAATATTGTTCCTTCACCAGCCAATATCTTGCTCCTGTCTCTCCTGCTGCCGACCGTATCTTCGCTACCATTCGTTACCGACATTTGGCTTGTTCCTTGACTTTGCTTCTGCTGAATCCCAACCTGCAACTATTTGTTACCGACTTTTGGCTTGTTTCTCGACAATGCTTCTGCTTGATCCCTACCTGCTATATCTGCTACCGGACTCCGGCTTTCTCACCTCCTGGTGGGGCTATCCTGACGACCGTGACCTGGCACTAACACGCAGCAAAGCCCATCTCCACCATCAGGAGCTCTGGTGAATACCGGTTAGTCTTAGACCCCACACCTCAGGTGAACCCATGTCATCAGCCAGGGTGATCTGTGTGAATGCCTGCTCTGCTGCTATAGCTTACTGGCCTCTGAGCCTGACTCCAGACCGTGACAGCAACATATCTGCACTCATTCGGCCAATTGTGCATCTTGGAAGATCATGACCTAGTAAGAAGACAAAAAAGTATTAAGGGAACAATGGTCAAGTGGCTGAGGCCCTACATAGTGAGTTATGGTCAAATTCAGGAAATACTTACCTACCCAGTCTATTGTTGCTTGCAACCTGCTTGCCCTTCAGACATCTACACCACTAGGAATGTACACACTGCAACTACTCACTAATCTTGGCCCTGGTGCCTGGGACTCCAAAACTTGGGTATCTAGCAAAACTGACAGCTCCTTCCACCTCTTCCTTCTCCATGCTAATGTTATGGCACTACATACTTTGCTAATGTGTGGAGGGGTGTTTTGTTTGTTCAGCTAAACATTCGACATGTATACACATTTGAAGCCAGATTCCAAGAATACTTACTTGCGCAAACAAGAGGCTCCCGAATACTTTCTTCCTCTTCAGGGTCGCTTTGGCCCTCAGTGTGACTTGCGTCAGGGGATTTGATGTCCACAACGGACAGGTCTGTGCTGGGTCCAGGAGTCAGATCACATGCCTCCAAACCAACATCCTGGGTGAGTTGACCACACTCACTTTCAATAAACAATAAACCATTAATTAAGCCACCCCTAGTCCCATCTGTTTCTAGCATACATTTTGCTACATTAGTTGACCAACTCTGCACTTGGTCTGATGACAATGTTTGCTCCTGACTAGTGGACTCCACCATGCTGCACTGTGGGTTTTTTACAGTGAAAAATGCATAGAAAAAGGAAGGTTATGTCATTTTACACTGGACAAGTGGCAACATTAAAAAAAGTCCTTCAGTTGCCCCGTACCCTTCTTGTGTCCTATGGGATAGGGGATATATGATGATCATTCTAGCAGGTGTGACTCTGTGTGACTGTGATCCCCGGGGCTTCTCCTCTACCCATGTCTACACTGACAAGGCTGCATTAATGGGCACTGATGAGCCAGGCAGCAACCAGAAAGTGTTCTTTACCCCTTAACGAGGAGTTTCACCCAGGGGGGCCGTCAAAAAAAGTAAATAAATAAAAGTCAGCAGCTACAAATACTGCAGCTGCTGACTTTTAATTGGACACTTACCTGTCCCTGGGTCCAGCGATGCGGGGGATCGAAGCCCCGCTCGTCCCCCCCCCCTCCGCTCCTCGGCGCCGGCATTTCAACTGTGGGCGCCGGGCTGTGGCTTCACAGCCTGGCACCCACTGCGCATGCGCGAGCGGCGCCGCGCGCCGTGATTGGCCGCTCAATCACCTGGGACCTGTAATGGGTCCCAGATGATTGACAGGAAGGAGGGAGCAGAGCGGAGCCCTTCCTGTGCCTGGGGGGAGGTGATGTCACCAGCCCAAGCAAAGGAACAGGCAGACTACGAGGGACCACCTAGCAACAGGCATTTAGAGGTAAGTGAAAAAAAAAAATATCCAAATTTTTTTTGTTTTTTTTTTAGAATTTTTACAGGTATTTTTGTTTTTTGGGTGGAACCCCACTTTAAGTTCTGCCCTAAGCCCATGGCCTTTGGCCCACCTAGAATCACCCCTGTCGGTGGCTAAATGAGTGTATTTGAAGTTGTCACTTACGTTTTTGGTGGGAAGATGGCCTTGTTGCCTCCCCTGTTAGGGCCCGAGCGAGGGTAGCCTCCCTTCATCCCTTCTGGTGGCTTGGTGCCTCCCGGTTCAAAGAAGAGAAAAAAATTAGGTACAAAAATAAAGAAATGTCAAAAAACAGAACCAAATAAGAATGTTCATATCTGCTTTCTATTTTACTTCATCTTTAAAATAACAATTCAGGCAAAGATTATAGAAAACATTATATATAATTCTCTCGAGTTACTTGGAGAAAGCACATATACAGACAGCTAATTTACGCATATACATATAGGTTAGATACAAATATTGCTTACTTTTTTTGATGATCTTATGTATGGACTCCATCTGGTCTTGCTCACGGTGTTTGAGATCAGACCATCATTTTCTGATTTGGTCCTTTGTTTGTTGCACCAAAAATTCACCCTGCAAAACTGCGATGACCTTATCCAAAATGCCATCCCTTCGGCTGTTGGGCTTTCGAAATTGTGCAGTTGGCAGTCATAGTTGTGCTTCTCTAAGATGCACCATCTCCACCATCTCACCCTTGCTCATGGGGGTTGCTTTGTGCCTCCTCTGAGCTCCACCACCAGGGGGATGCCTGTAATCCGCCAGTTCCACCATGCTGTCCCTCCCGAATGTTCCGCCGTGTGTGTCGCATGCAGAAGATAGATGGTCACGCCCCAGCATCATGACGCACTGAGAGCGGAGTTTGACACATGCACAGTATATATAAAGCCAGAATGTATGGTCGATGGGATGGCCGTAGGAACGATCTTGGAGGGAAGCACATTCGCTCTCAAATGCAAGAAAGGAGCCATAAAGGGAAGGGGCAATTTGAATTTGGGGCATAGGTGGTTAGTGGCCTATACTGCTTAGATTGAGGCCTATATTGGGACCAGCTTTTGCGTTAAGCCAGACATTATGGTTTGTCTTGTGTTCTGTCTTGCAGGCATCATATCATTTATCATGGTGGATAAATTTACAGCGCCTGATTTTTTACCACAATTCATCGACCTGTACCGGGAGCTGCCCTGTCTCTGGAAGGTCAAGAGTCAAGATTACTCCAATAAAATCTTGAGGAAGGCAGCGTTGGAGAAACTGCTCGAGTTGGTGAAGCCTTAGTCCCCAAGGACAGACATCAACTATGTCAGGAACAAAATTTCCAACCTGAGGAGTACTTTTAAAAGGAAGCACAACAAGTTAATGGACTCTGAGAGATCTGGAGCAGCAGCGGATGACCGATATGTCCCCAGGCTGTGGTATTACTACAGCCTGCGGTTTTTGACCGACCAGACAGAACCCAGGCCATGACTGTTTACGCTCCCTTCGACAACTGCTGAGGCCACAGCTCCAGAGGTCCACACAGGTCCTGCTGCACAGTATGAAGATGTGGAGGAGCCCAGCTTGATCCAGGTATAGCATTGTTGAACATATTTGTATCCAAAAATACAATAATGATAACTAGACTTTATTGTTCAAATATTTCTGCCTTAACAAAGTGCTTATCATATCAATATACAGTAGTTCCCAAAAATGATTTGAACAAGAATAAAAAATGATGGGGTCAGAATAATAGTCTTTGCTATTTGTTCACATTCAATTTGCAATAGTGAGGAGATCAAAATTGTGTGTGATTGATGACCAAACCCTAAAAAAAAAATCAAATTATGTCTCATTTTCATACACAGGAAAGTGTCAGTCAGGAGGTCCCCATGGCCAGCAGCCAGACGGAGTCCCAGATCCCTCCCCTACGCCCTCCTGCTATAAGGGCCAGGAAGAGCAGGAATCTGGACGAGGCCACAGCTTCCTTCCTCAGCCAGGCCAGTACTGCCATTTGTACTGACACAGATGAGTGCGAGGGATTTGGCGTGGTGACAGCCAATAGGTTAAGGGGGATGGCCAGTGACCAGAGGAGAAGGTGCGAGGAGCTCATCCTGCAGCTCCTCAACAGGGGGGCAACAGGCGAGATCTATGCCACCACCCACCTATGTGATTTTGTGGGCCCACATACACAACCACCCCACCAACATACAAGCCACCCCACCCACCACAGCAGCATGGCGGTCAATGGCAATACCAGCCGCCCCAAGACCCCCAACAAGGCAGCTGGTCTGGGGATTTTCACCTCTTCCACACTTACTAATTATTATTTTATCTTTTGGTTAAATAATGATTTGATTTCTTATATTTTCTATAATTTGGGATGCATAGAATGCACTTTTTGGTTAAGTTCTATTGACGGATAGCATATCTAATTTTATTTGTTTTCTTTTTTTAGCAACAATAAAAAAATTGTGTCTATTAATACTTGGCTATGTGTTTGACTTCAATTGACAGTTTGGGAGTAGGCCTGTACATTTTCAAAAATACAATGTAAAATTAACAAGGGACACCAACATAGTTGTATCTTTGAGATTAAAAACTACAGGATAATAGTGTTGTGGTAACTTGGCCAAAAAAAACCAAGCATAATAATATTATGTAACAAAAATGAAAACTCAAACCAACGTGCCCTTCTTGAGTTCTCACCACTGCGCTCAATGCCAGATAGAGGGGTGTTAACCCCCTATAAAGGATGTGAAAAAGAATGTGAAAACAATGTGTGTAAAACAAATGTGTAAAAAAACCTATTGGAGTGAATCCAAAGCTGCCACTTATTATATAAACAGTGCAAACCTTCCTATTGTTTCCAAGAGCCCAAATGCGACCCCTGTGAATCAATATAAGTGGCGCTAAATGACAGTGATTAAACCATCCAATGCTCAAAAGTGATCTAGTGCATCTATCTAAAAAAGAAGAAATTAATACGTCAGGCAATCTATATCAGAAAAGGCACTATTCAATATACAATATAACAGTGAAAATTGTAACAGTGTATGTGAAGGTATGCCATACACAGAGCAATTTCAATTGCAAATGAAATCAAAGGTGAGACCAGGTAGTATAGTCCATAAAAAGTCCATAGACAGACCACCGTGCAGAAAATGTGATATATCTGGAAACGGTCCACCAATTCACTTAGTGTTAGTGACTCCACTCCCCTTGAATTCAACACTCACCGACTCAAAATGCCTCACACTCTCGTGTTTTGGCAAAAAAGCATGGGTGTATAGTTGGTCAGCTGAGGGTGTAAGCTCCGAATTCCTTGTTTATCCCAGTGTCACCGTAACATGCTGGTGAGCAGGAAGGATCAAGTTCTGTGGAAAGCGATACATAGACACAGCATGTCCTCCCTCCATCTGCCACAGGATGTAGCCACTTATTTCAACAGCTTGGTGTGGAGAAGAGTTCACTATCCGAACAAAGTGGCCCAAGGAATTGACTTCAGCAATCTTCAAAGGACAAGGAGAGCTAAAAGTGAAAACATTTGTTTAATTAATGTAAAGGCTAATTTGGCCTTAGACACACAGGGGGAGATTTACTAAATCTGGAGCCCTCCTAATCTGGCTTAGCTGTGCATGGTAGCCAGTATGGTATATTTTGCATATGATATGATCACACCATATCTATAAGAATTTTTGTATTGTGAATTTTCTCACCGAAATTCTCACTCAATTATATTTTTATTATTTTTTATTGGTAAATTTATTTTTCAGGTTTAGACACCGATTCTCACATTTTCAGTTCATTTAGGTTTATAGCGCTACACTTTTTCTTTTATATTTATCGCTAGGGGTCTATAGCTGTGTTGGCTGCTGTTTTACCTACACCATACGCAGCGCTGTATTTCTTTTTCCATATAACCAAATGGAGAGAACATGGCAACAGTAAACCTGCCAAGAGACGGCCGCACACCAAAACTCACGGACCCGGCAAGGAGGACATCAATCAGAGAGGCAGCACAGGTAACCCTGGAGGAGCTGCAGAGTTCCACAGCAGAGACTGGAGTATCTGTACATAGGGCGTCAATAAGCCGTACGCTCCACAGAGTTGGGCTTAATGGAGAGTGGCCAGAAGAAAGCCATTACTTTCAGCACATTTTGAGTTTGTGAAAAGGCATGTGGGAGACTCCAAAAATGTATGGAGGAAGGTGCTCTGGTCTGATGAGACTAAAATTGAACTTTTTGGCCATCAAAGAAAACGCTATGTCTGGCGCAAACCCAACACATCACATCACCCAAAGAACACCATTCCCACAGTGAAACAGGGTGGTGGCAGCATCATGAGCAAAACCTGTACCACTCTGTGTGTGATTTGAGGCTAGGACAGAGGTTCACCTTCCAGCAGGACAATAACCCTAAATGCACTGCTAAAGCAACACTTGAGTGGTTTAAGGGGAAACATGTAAATGTGTTGGAATGGCCTAGTCAAAGCCCAGACCTCAATCCAATGGAAAATCTGTGGTCAGACTTAAAGATTGCTGTTCACAAGAGCAAACCATCCAACTTGAAGGAGCTGGAGCAGTTTTGCAAGGAGGAATGGGCAAAAATCCCAGTGGTAAGATGTGGCAAGCTCATAGAGACTTATCCAAAGCGACTTGGAGTTGTGATAGCCGCAAAAGGTGGCTCTATAAAGTATTGACTTTAGGGGGGTGAATAGTTATGCACATTGACTTTTTCTGTTATTTTGTCCTATTTGTTGTTTCCTTCACAATAAAAAAAAAAAAAAAACATCTTCAAAGTTGTGGGCATGTTCTGTAAATTAGATGATGCAAATCCTCAAACAAGCCATGTTAATTCCAGGTTGTGAGGCAACAAAACACGAAAAATGCCAAGGGAGGTGAATACTTTTGCAAGGCACTGTATATTGCAGCCCAATAAAGCATACACACATACTCTTCAGCCATGGTGCTATATGTGTGGCTATTGTCTCTGAAGTATGACAGTCTGATTTTAATTTCAGAATAAAAACTGCTTTGTCTTTGGAATGTATGGATGTGGTTTTAAATATTTTGTGACTTTTTTTACGTTTTGTAAACTTTTAACACAATACAATATGATGTGGTACTGCAAAAAAGTTCATACTATGAAACTGTTTTGCCACTGGCCAATTGGTACGAAGTTGAGAGTTTAGCATTATTATTTTCTTTTGTAAGAGTGAACTTTTTTAGCTTTTAGATCTTTTGTGGCTACTACTTCCACTGCTCAATTTAGGTCTAATCCAGCCAGAAATTATGTCAAGATTCACCCCCAGGGATTTTAATGGGGTTCAGGTTAAAATTCTTAATTTTTGAACCTTATGATGGGTTCGATGAATGGCCCTCGAACTGAACCCAGGCCGATTCACTCATCCCAATTTGCAATATATATTTGGAAGTGGATGTATCTTTCTATACAATATTTTTATTGCTGTCTGTGATGATGTTGGGGGGATTCACCCGTCTATTTGTAGGCGTGATCTCTGTCGCTGAGACAAAAGTGAGGGTAAATCCAAAATATTAGGGTTTGTTCACTCCATGTTCATTTACCTGCATTTTTCCACATTGGATCAATGCAGGTCATTGCAAGGGCACATAAAAAACAATGTTTTTCAACACCATTACATTACACCAACAAGCTGCCTGCATTTTAACACTATGTACAGGAATGTAAACGCAACGCAACTGAAAGTAAAGATATAAATAATAAATTGTTAGTATTCTGACCCTTGCAGGGGCCTGTCACTTCACATCGAGTGATATATGCCAAGGTGCATAAGAATGCAAAGTAACACAGCGCAATGCACATTAAAATGTGTGTTTAATGTACATCAACTTCCATGCATTTTCAATGTGTTTTGTGAATTCTACGCGCAGTATAGTGTGAAAGGACCCTTAAGCCTCATACACACGATCTGACTTTCCGATGGGAAATGTTTGATGACAGGCTGTTGGCGGAAAATCCAACTGTGTGTATGCTCCATCGGACAATTGTTGTCGGATTTTCCGAGGACAAATGTTGGCTAGCAGGTTTTCAAATTTTCCACGAACAAATGTGTGTTGGATTTTTTGAGCATGTCTACACAAGTCCGTCGGACAAAAGTCCAAAGTACAAACGCATGCTCGGAAGCAAGGATGAGCCAGAAGCGGTCGGTCTTGTAAACTAGCGTTTGTAATGGAGAATTAACATTCGTGATGTGGCAAATTATAAAATCTCCAAATGCAGTGCACAGTTCTCTTCTTCTTTAAAGGAATAATCATGAAGCTGCTTTGCTGGTGATACTGATGAAGTTATTGCAAACTAATTTTCAAAGGCTTTTTTTTCTAGTGATATCAAGAATAATATTATTATACTTTTTTTTTTTTTTTTTTTTAATTTGGGCAAGTCACCACAACACCATTATCCTGTAGTTTTTAAGATCAAAGATACAGCTACGTTGTTGTCACTTGTCAATTTTACATTGTATTTTTTTTAAATGTAACTGCCTACTCCAAAACTGTCATTTGAAGTAAAACACATAGCCAAGTATTATTCTTCACAATTTTTTTATTGTGCATTAAAAAAAGAAAAGCGTAAAATTAAAAGTGCGAACCAACAGTCACCAAACTTCCACTAACACAAAATTAGCAGAAGGAGCCCAAAGGGTGGCGCTAAAGAGCTGAAAAACAACGTAGTACGTCACTATGTTCGTAATTGTTGGCCAACAATTGTGTGGCCGTGTGTGTGCAAAACAAGTTCGGGCCAAAGCCCTTTGGACAAAAGCCAAGGATTGGCCAATAATCCAATCGTGTGTATGAGGCTTAAGTTGTCACAAGAACAAGGTCAGAGTAAATCATCTAATGGGGACATTTGTTTCATTGAAAACTGTCTAATATCTCATACACACGATCTGACTTTCCACCAACAAAACCGTGGAATTTTGTCCGAAGGGCGTTGGCTCAAACTTGTCTTGCATACACACGGCCACACAAATGTTGGCCAACAATTACGAACGTAGTGACATTCTAGACATACTACGAGCCGATAAAAAGGAAGTTCACTAGTCACGCGCCACCCTTTGGGCTCCTTTTTCTATTCTCGTGTTAGTAGAAGTTTGAGTGTCGATTTGCGCTTTTCAGCCTCGTGCCTGTCAGTTCATTTTTGTTTTTCAGGTTGTGCTTGTCAGTTTGTTTCTGTTTTTCAGTGCGTGCGTGCTTGTCAGTTCATTTCTGTCTTTCAGTGCATTCTTTTTGGTTCGCTTCTGATTTTCAGTGCATGCTTGTGAGGTTGTTTCTGATTTTCAGGTCGTGCGTCAGGTCCTTTCTGATTTTCAGTGCGTTCTGCCAGTTCGTTCTGAATGGCCATTCGTATACTAGCCATGTGGCAATCTCGTCGGAGAGATCGTGCTATTGTTGGGCTTGGAGTTATTGCTTTGACCCAAGTCCAGTCCAGGAACAGGGGGGAGGAGGAGTTCTGGGACCAAGAATTGGTTGCTTAATCTTGACCAATTCTCTCATATGCCTTTGTTGCGCTAGCTCCAGGAGAATAATCCTGATGATTTCAGGAATTATCTTCGGATGACAGACCCCTGCTTTCCCCATTTATTGGCTTTGCTGTCCCCCTATTTTACTAAGCAGGACACATACATGTGGCAAGCCATCACTCCTGAACATAGGCTCGTCACCACCTTGCGGTACTTGGCGATAGGGAGAAGTCTCCAGGATCTGAAGTTCACGACTGGGATCTCCCCCCAGGCTCTGGGAATCATTATTCCAGAGACCTGTTCTGCCATCATACAAGTCCTGCAGAAGGACTATATTCAGGTAAGTTTTAGCCTTTAACATCACATCTATGTATTTAATGTTTGCTAATGTATTGTATTAATTTCTTCATTCCATAATTATCATTATTATAATATGCTGTAAATGTCCTCTTTGTCCTCATGCATGCTGTAAGCCTTTAATGCTTTTTTGTCCTTCATGCATATTTGCCTTCACTAACCTCCCCAGCATGCTATCCTGGGCCCATACACACCTAGCCTAGTAACTTAACATAAATGTTATTGTTGTCCTCAGATTCAGGCAGAGTGCAAGAGGCATTTTTTGGGGGGCCCAAACTCATTTTGAACCCTCTTGCTTCCCACCTGCTAAGTCAACCAATACCAATACTCTATTGTCTATCTGCTGACTTTGCCAAACCCATACACACTATACCTCTTTTGTGGTCATATTTATGGATGAATTCACCAAAGCATGTAGTGCAAGGGCTTGCCTGAATACGTTAAAACTGTACTGTTGAAAGTTTTGTTCTCCTTATTATCTTGATAGGTAATTTCAGAATGTAAAAATGTGCTTCAATTTGGACAGTGTGTATCCATATTTTTGGATTATGACACTTCTTACTTGTCCAGTGGGCTGCCAATAGTGTAAGTAAGGAGGGGCTGGCCAAAGTAACACACATTATTTATGCATTCAGCTCTCAATGAAGTGGAGAGGGTTACCTGTCCAAAACATCTCCCCCCCACCATAAATTTTTTCCAATGAGCCACCAGAGGGGGTGAGGAATCTGATAAGTTGGCTTTATACTTTTGTCTTTAAATACTCATTTCAATAAATGTTATACTCATGTTGGCCAAGAATGTTTGTGTCTAATCTGCTTGCAATGTTATGTGCAAAAGTACTAATTTCTTTTTTCTTGTTTGACTCCACAGTTTCCTTCAAACCCACAGGAATGGCAGACTGTGGCTTCCCAATTTCACCACCAGTGGGATTTTCCCAATTGTGGTGGTGCTTTTGATGAGAAGAATGTGAGGATTGTGCCACCACCCAACTCGGGCTCTTATTACTATAACTACAAGGGCTTTTGTAGTATTGTCATGTTAGCGGTGGTGTTGGCCAATTACGAGTTTTTATACCTGGACATTGGCAAGACATGGGCCGAAACTCTGATGGAGGAGTGATAGCTCAGAGTTTTACCGGCAGCTACAAAATGCCACCTTGCAGTTGCAACCTTCTGAGGAGAATGTGGAGGGCCTCAACTTTTTGTTTTTGTAGCAGATGAGGCCTTTGCTCTGGAGAAACATCTCATGAGGCCGTTCCCCATGAGGAACCTGACCCCAGAGCAGAGGATTTTCAATTACCGGCTGTCTCGTGCCAGAAGAGTGGTGGAGAATGCCTTTGGCCTTTGGCATCATGGCAAGTTCCGAATTTTCCTGACAGCGATGAACCACGCAGAATGTAAACTTAACCATGTGGTGTTGTGCTGCTGCATTCTTCACAGCTATTTAAGGAGGAATGCAGCCAGCTATCTGGCCTCAATTTCGACTGAGGCCTACTTCGCAGCAGAAACAGCAGTGATGACGGCTCTAGAAAGTGGCCGAGCTGGCTTAACCTCCCAAAGTGCCCGAGAAGTCTGACAAAAATATGTGGAGTACTTTGTGGGTAGAGGGGCAGTTGCTTTACAGCAAAATGTGGCAGATGTCCAATAAAACTTTTTTTGAAAACTAAACTCATATTTTATTTGAATTACTGTTTGTGTTTCTTATCTGTCTCCTAGGTTTTCAAATGGCCTTTTAATTTTGGCCATTTTCTTCAATAGTGCAAATGTAACTTATTTACAATCTCTTCTTCAGCTTACTATTGTGTTGTGCTGTGGGTCTGCTACACACACACAATGTTATTGCTGTTAATGTATGTAATGCATTAATGATAAAACTATTCATCCTTTTCAACTCCTTGAATTAAGTGCTTGGAGTCCCTAAAATTGCCTGATTTTGGCACATTTTACAGCACATTGGCACTGTAACTACACCAACTTAACAAATACACTGATATTGAGCAAATAAGAAGCCACACATTGTTGAGTATAAAACATTTTACTCCAAGCACATTCACATCTTGGTGTATAACATGTATGTTTGACAGTATTTAGCCTTTTTTGGGGCTAAACAGGCATGTTTAAAACCATAACATACACATCCCCAACTCAGGAACTTACAAAGTTCGACTTTGCTAAAGTGAAGGCCATATGAGACATTTAGTATCTTCAAACTGTGTTGATCTTGCCTTCATAAGATGGAGTGATCTCAGCCCTCTAAAAGCCAAATTTTGAAGATGCACACAAATTGTGACTCCAAATTTGGATTTCCTCTCATGATCCCATGCCTAAAATGTGTGTCTTTTCCCTACATCTATTTTGCTAAAGCCACAAAACACACAGTGTGTCAACATGTGCTATCTCCCATCATGGGATATCAATGTACACATTTTGAGGGTGCAACCCCTTCCTCCAAACTAAAGTAGGTGAGAGGAAGGGGTTGCACCCCCGAAACACATCAATGAATCCCCCATGATGTGAGCTAGCACATGTTGAAACACTGGAGCTTATTTCAGAAAGGCCAGTCCACTTTGCCCTACAAGTGCACTTCCAAGTGCACTTGCATTGCACTTGTAGTGCAAAGTGGTTGTTCTTTGTCAGACCAGACCTAACCCAGGCCAACGCTCTCAACACTTAATTTCACATCAGCTGAGGCTCCTGAGGTCCACCCTGGGCCTTCGACACAGGAAGATGTGGAGGAGCCCAGCTTGACCCAGATATAGCATTGTTGAACATATTTCTTGTCAAAAATTGAATGATGTTAACTAGATGTTATTGATCCCAAATTTCTGAGTGGTTTACATATCAATAGGCAGTAGTGGCCAAAAATGATTGGGACAAGAATGAAAAATGCTGGGGTCAGAATGATAGTCTTTTCTATAAGTTAACATTCAATTTGCAACAGTCATAAGCTCAAAATTGTGTGTAATTGGTGAACAAAAACCTAAAACTATGTACCATTTTCATACACAGGAAAGTCTCAGCCAAAGCCAAGAGGAGGCCGTGCCAAGCAGCCAGAATGAATGCCAGGTTCCTCCCCTCCGCCCTCCAACAAAAAGGGCCAGGAAGTCCAGAAACCTGAATGAGGCCACAGCTGCATTTCTCCGGCATGCAACAAGTGTGATTAGCACAGCCCCTGTTTCCCAGGAGGCTTTTGGCTGCATGACAGTCAACAAATTAAAAGTAATGAAGGAGGACCAGCGCACTATGTGCGAAGAAATCATATTTAAGGTCCTGAACGAGGGGAAGAAGGGCCAAATCACCCCTAAAACGCACCTCTGCGAATTTGACCATCCTCCTCCACCAACACAACAGCCACCCCACCCACCACAGCAGCATGGCAGAACGTGGCCAATGCAGCAACAACACCCCAACTAGGCCACTGGGCTGGGGATTATCAGCACTATAATTTATAATTTTATTTTGGTTTAATTTGAGGTTTTTTTTGTTTTTTTGGTGCAAAGAATGCATTTTTGATTTAATTTCTTTAATTTGTGTTGAAGGAAGTGTTGAGGGCGATGGTCTGGGTTCTGTCTGGTCTAGAAAAAACGCTGGCTGTTGTAAGACCACAGCCTTGGGACACATATGTCATCTGCTGCTGCTCCTGACCTCTCGGAGTCCAGGACCGTATTGTGCTCCCAATTAAATGGACTCCTCAGGTTACCAGTTTTGAAATTCAAATAATTGATGTCTGCCCTGGGGTACAAATGCTTCACCAATTCCAACTGTTTCTCCATTGTTGCCTTCCTCTTGAGTTTTATATGACCTTGTGCTCCCTATTGAATAAAAAAATGTTTGTTTGCAAAATACTTGGCTATGTGTTTTACTTAAAAAAGGACAGTTTGTGAGTAGGCAGGTACATTTCAAAAATACAATGTCAACAAATTAACAAGGGACACCAACATAGTTGTATCTTTGAGCTTTAAAAATACAAGATAATAATGGTGTTGTGGTAACTTGACACACAAAAAAAAGATTATGCTGGAGATCACTAGAAAAAAAAATATTCCAGAGATCACTGAAAAAAAAAAAAATATTATTCTGGAGATCACTAGAAAAAAAATAAAAAATGAAATACGTTTGTCAGAATTCTGTGAATATCACCAGCAAAGCAGCTTCATTAATATTCCATTATAAAGAAGAAGAGAATGTGCTGCATTTAGAGGTTTCATAATTTGCCGCGCTTCCGGCTCGTCCTTGCTTCCGAGCATGCGTGTTTGTACTTTGGACTTTTGTCCGACGGACTTGTGTACACACGATCGGAAAATCCGACAACACACATTTGTTGGTGGAAAATTTAAAAACCTGCTAGCCAACATTTGTTGGCGGAAAGTCCAACAACAATTGTCCGATGGACCATACACACGATCGGATTTTTACGCCAGCAGCCTGACATCGAACATTTCCCGTTGGAAAATCCGAACGTGTGTATGGGCCTTAAGGCCTCATTCATACTCCTGCATTTAGCCTTTATAAATGCAGGAGAATAATTTGCATCTTTTTTGCTTCCAAGATAAGCTTTTCCTTAATTTAGAGGCTTCTGCTTCAAAGCAAATTTTGCCAAGTTTACATGCCTTTACATACATTTAGAGTTTCTAATTGGATCCTGGAGACCCAGAATTGTATTTTCTCTAAAAGCAGCTAAACTGACTGCACCAAAATGAGTTTATTCTAGCTTGAATTGTACCATTTTTAAAGTCATTACCTGCATTAAAATACATTTAAGAATGGCCTCTACATGCATATTAACATAGATTTGATAATGCTAGTGTGAATGAGGCCTAAGAGGAAAATCCCCTTTACTTTGGGAAAGTTCCTATGCAGAAAGGACAGAAAGTGAATGTAAATCTCCCCAGTGGTACACAGACAGCAAAAAATAACCTTACATGAATTTAAACCCTTCCATACCACATCCAAAACTAAAGTAAAATCCCCAGCACCCTCACATATGCAGTTTAGTAGTTCCTTCCCCCATACACTTTCTGCATTAGATTCAGTGATATTTATAAGTATGGGATTTCCCTAATATGAGAAAACATGGAAAAGGGGGTGCAGTTATACTTCACAGTACCAGCAGGAGTGCAACATCACTCTAAAACATATTACATTTAATACAATAACCATGCCATTGGGAATATGTGATTAACCACTATGAAGTAGAAAAAAATATGGACTGGAAGCTGTCAGATTTTCTTTAATGTGTTAGTCTGCAGTAGTCTAGCAGCACTTAGTTAATGCTCTGCATCAAATTTCCCAGCTGTGAGTGAAATGAGATTGGCAAATGCTGTAAGCATAAATGAATGGAGTAAAAACAAAAAGATAAATGCGCTAAAGATTACATCTACAGGTGCTGCTAGTTATAAATTGCACAAAAGTACTGACAAAAGACAGAGATTAATACCAAACCTCCTAATAATGGCCAAGAGCAACATGACAATTAATTATACAAAAACAGATGAGTTGATGGTGTTCTCCTTGATCTGCAATCAGTATATTTCAATTAGTGCAAAACTCACTTAGTAGAAGAATAGATTAAATAAAAAAAACACACTTCTGTTTTACCCCACAAGCCAATAAAATGAAGAATGAATAAAGACTCACCTGCATCTTAGGTGTCAGGGTACTTTTATGACCAAGCATAGCTGCAGTGCTTTGTTATGTCTGTAGACTGAGGCACAAAGCACTATGCCGAAACCAATAAAACAGCTAAAGTGGTGGCCGGTATGACAGCAAACAGCAGATAAGTTTATCTTGTTTTATTAAATCATAGGCCAGTGCATCTCAAGGCAAACAAATGTTCTCCATAAAAGCAAAAAGCAGAAAAAGTTAAAGTGGATGCAAGGTATGCAATTTAAAGGGTACCTAAAGGCAGATTAGATTAGAATTAGAACACCTGTGAGGTTGACATTGCTGTCCTGTTAAGGCTCTTGACTAACGGATTTGTCAACCTGGGTCCTTACAATTAACAAATAAAGACACAGACTGAGTGACATTGGTTTTATATGGCCACCGCACACAATTTTAATAAACCAAAGAATAAAATAACATCACATTAAAATATACCATTAAGTGCAAATTCAACAATGTAATGCCCAAAAACAAGAGGTCTTTGGGTGTCCTTAAGGCATATGTAAATCACGTCTATGTAAATCACGGAGGAGGACAGGGGCATGTACGTCTGAGGATGAGACTCAAGAGCGTTCCTCTGGACCGTACCCTTTCCAATGCACCAGGTATAGTATGCGCCCACGGAACCTACGGGAGTCAACAATGGACTGTACTTCATACTCCTTATGGTTCTCAACCTGTACAGGGTGAGGACGTGGCACCGAGGTGGGAAAGCGGTTGCAGACCAAAGGTTTTAATAAGGAGACATGAAATGCATTTGAAATACGCAAATTAGAAGGAAGGTCTAATGCGTAAGCCACTAGGTTAATCCTGCGAAGAATACGGAAAGGCCCAATAAACCAAGGTGCAAACTTTAGTGAGGGAACACAATGTCAAAAGTTGCGAGATGACTGTCGGGGACTGTCGGGGCTGGCTCAGCCCTTCCTTCTCTGAGCTGGCTGCTCAGCTGTCGGCTAATTGCAGGTCTCATCTCTCTCCACAGTTAACCAGCTGCTGTGGAGCTGCTCATCAGTCCCGCCTACTTAAAGATCTCCAGCTCACTTCATTCCTGCCTTGCCTTGGTCACATCACAAGAAACCATCTCCTGCGTTCCTGTTTAAAGACTGGCATTGCTGACATCCCTTCTGGCTCCTTATCCTGCTTGCTGTTCCTCTACTTGGATCCCTGACTTCTGGCCTGGCTGATTACCAGATCTGGTTACTGAACTCTGGCTTGGCTGACTACCTGATCCGGTTACTGGACTCTGCCTATGCTTTGACTATGCTTACTCTATTTACCTTTTTATTTTTATTAAAAACAAGTGTGATTTTACTTTACTTCTGTCTTGGTCTGGTTCATTGTTTCTGACACAGACCCTGTCCCCAACCTGGCAGGCGTCTGCGGTCAGCATGGAGTCTGTACCTATCATTAGCATGTCGCAAAGCCTCCTGGACTTGTGTCCAAGTGGAACAAAGACCACAGAGATGCTTCTCTAATGCAGGAAAATTCTGCGGAACAAACGAGTCAGGCAACATGGAAGGTTGGAAACCATAATTTGCCATAAACGGGGACAATCGGGAAGCAGAATTCAAGGCACTGTTGTGAGCAAACTCTGCCAATGGTAATAGGTCTGACCAGTTGTTATGATGGTCAGGAATATAGCAACGTAGTTCTTGCTCCAAAGACTGATTGGCTCGTTCTGCGGCCCCATTAGACTGCGGGTGATATGCAGAGGAGAAAGCAAACTGAATTCCCAACTTTGCACAAAAGGTTTGCCAGAACCAGGACACAAACTGACTACCCCTGTCCGAGATAATCACCGAGATAATCACCATGTAAGCAAAAGATCTCCCGTGCAAAAATGGAGGCCAGTTCCTTAGAAGTGGGCAACTTCTTAAGTGGAATACAATGACACATCTTTGAGAACTGGTCAACCACTATAAGGATAACTCTGTTGCCCTGGGAGTTGGGTAACTCCACAATGAAATCCATAGACTGGTGGATCCAGGGCCTCTCTCCACTGGGTATGGGCTGTAGGAGGCCCACTGGAAGATGTTGTGGAGTATTACTCTGAGCACACACTGAACAGGCAGCTACGAAGGCAGTTACATCAGCACGTAGACTAGGCCACCAGAATTTTTGCGAAATGACCCAAAAGTGTTGATTCCTCCCAGGGTGGCCAGCAGCCTTGGGAGGAATGAAGCAGTACAGAGACTCTCTGGGACAAAGCAGGTTTCTCAGGAGGAGCATGGACCTGAGCAGCAAGAATTTTGGCACCCAAAGGAGAAGTGAAACTGGTGCGAATCGTAGCCAGAATATGATCAGGTGGAATCACAGGGACCGGAACCGACTTCAACTTGGAAGTGGAGGAAAATTGTTGTGACAAGGCGTCAGCCCTTACATTCTTAGCACCGAGTAAGAATGAGACAATGTAATTGCAAGTTGACAAGAAAAGAGCCCATCGTGCCCTTCTGGGAGAGAGACGTTTAGCCTCAGACAAGAATGTGAGATTCTTATGGTCAGTAAGAATGAGAACCGGCACAGTGGTACCTTCGAGGAGATGTCTCCATTCTTTCAGGGCTGAAATGATCGCCAACAGCTCTCTGTCACCAATCTCATAATTGCACTCCGCAGGCGGCGATTTCTTGTAAAAGTAGCCACAAGGATGCATAGCGCTCTCAGAGGTAGGACGTTGAGACAGAAGGGCGTCAACACCAGTCTCAGAAGCATCAACCTCAAGGATAAAAGGTAATGTAGGATCAGGGTGTGCCAACACAGGAGCAGAAACAAAGGCAAACTTGAGACTCTCAAAGGCCTTAATGGACTCATGAGACCAACTCTGTGGTTTACCATCCTTTCTGGTGATATCAGTCAGGGGCTTTACCAGAGACAAGAAGTTACAAATAAACTTCCAATAATAGTTGGCAAAGCCCAGGAAACACTGCAGAGGACGTAAACCCACGGGTCGGGGCCACTGTGGAACTGCCGAAATTTTCTTAGGATCCATCGAAAAACCAGCAGTGGAAATGACATAACTTAGGAATTTAACCTGTTCACAATGGAACTTGCACTTCTCCAGTTTACAATAGAGAGATTGTTCTCTCTTAGTTTCTGAAACACACGCCAGACATCTGTGTGGTGGTTCTCCAGGGACTTGGAAAATATGAGGATATCATCAAGATAAACCACCACACATAACTGCAACAAATCTCGGAGGACATCGTTAATAAATTCCTGGAAAACTACCGGGGCGTTACAAAGGCCAAAAGGCATTACAAGGTATTCATATTGGCCTGTTCTGGTATTAAACACAGTTTTCTACTCGTCGCCCTCCTTAATCCTCACGAGATTGTATGCCCCTCTCAAATCAAGCTTTGTGAAAACCGTTGCTCCCTTGCGATCAAATAATTTTGTAATCAATGAAATTGGATAGGTATTCTTAATCGTGAAACGATTGAGACCCCTATAATCAATACAAAGTCTCAGTTCACCACTCTTCTTCTTCACAGAGAAGAAACCAGCACCAGTAGGAAACAAGGATTATGTGGATGAAACCTCGAGAAAGTGCGTTTGCAACATACTCCTCCAAGGCCCTATCCTCCAAGACTGACAAAGGGTAAACCCAGCCACGAGGGGGTATGGCACCAAGTTGAAGGTCAATTGCGCAATCATACGGTCGGTGTGGAGGCAAACTACCGGCTTGACCTTTGTCAAAGACATCGCTAAAATCACGGTACTCCTCTGGCAGGGAGGAGAGTGAAGAGGTGCACAGGACCTTGGCTACTTTCTGGAAGCACATCTCACTGCATTGTGGTGACTAGGAGAGAACCTCAGCATGGAGCCAATCAAAAGAGGGGTTGTGCCTCTGTAACCAAGGATAACCAATAACCAGTGGAAACTTAGGTGAGGAAATAACTTGGAATTGGATTATTTCATGGTGAAGAGCCCCTACGGCCATGGACAATGGAACCGTCTCATGAGTCACATGGGCAGGCTGTAGAGGTCTCCCATAAAGACACTTAATGGCAAGTGGAGTGTCACGCAGCTGCAGTGGAATTCAGTGCTTCGATACAAAGGCAGCATCAATGAACAGGGCTGCAGCCCCAGAGTCGATTAGAGCCTGTATCTCGACGGACGACTCAGCCCAAGAGAGGGTGACCGAAACCAGGGGCTTATCCTTCCGGATAACTGGGGATGAAACAACACCACCTAAGGTCTGTCCGTGACAGGACCTCAAGGTTCGGGCGTTCCCTGGACGGGTAGGACAAGACTTCAAAAAGTGACCTGCCTGGCCACAATAAAGGCACAATATCTCCCTCCTCCTAAAGGCTCTCTCATCTGCAGAGAGATGCATGAAACCCAAGTGCAAGGGTTCACCTTCACTTACCGACTCGGTACCAGGAGGCATGAGAGGTGAGGGAGGCTCGGGTGGGACTACAAAGCTCAGAGACAAACGTACAGGAGGCTTCCGCAAACGCTCCTTGAAAGAGAGTCTTTTTCTGAGTCTGGAGTCAACGAGGATGGTAAACGTTATCAACCTCTCCAGCTCAGTGGGTATATCTCGGGCTGCTGTCTCATCCTTGATGGTATCCAAAAGACCATGAGAAAAAAGCAGCCACGGGGGCCTCATTGTTCCATGCAACCTCCGCTGCCAGAGTACGGAATTCAATGGCGTAGTCAGCGGCAACAGTT
Source organism: Lithobates clamitans (assembly GCA_037952925.1). Lineage (NCBI taxonomy): Eukaryota > Metazoa > Chordata > Amphibia > Anura > Ranidae > Lithobates > Lithobates clamitans. The sequence continues at coordinate 5,234,218 of JBBGZY010000108.1, read as the reverse complement.
CTCGTACTCTGTTTGATGGAAACCCCCAAATCCCCCCAAATCCCTGGGGAAGCAGAGCGGAACCAGACATGCCTCATATAGAGGTAATACTGGAGGCGGGTTCCTGCACAGAGACTGGAGCAGCAGCAGGGTTGGCCTGCAACATAGGCTGTACCGAGGCAGCCACAGTGCAAGATTCCAGGTAAGCCATGCGACTCAGGAGCGTTTGTAACTCCATGGCAAACTGTTCCATGCGGTGATCCAGTTCATCCAATCTGGAAAAAATATTACCAACAAGTGGATTGATTGCATCTTCTGAATTCATGGCCTTCACCTACTGTCAGAAACTATGAAATCAGGCAGAAGTACAGTTAAATCACACTTGTTTATTTATAAAAGTAAAAAGAACAAATGTATTCAAAACATAGCCAAAGTTCAGTAACCGGAATGGATAGTCAGACAAGCCAGAAGTCAGGGATCAATGTAGTAAAACAGCAAGCAGGATCTGGAGCCAGAAGGGATGTCAGCAAAGCAAGTCTTGAACAGGATCGCAGGAGATAGTTTCTGTGATGTGACCAAGGCAAAGGCAGAGCTCCTCTGGACTGGACGGCTTAAGTAGGCAGGACTACCAAGTAGGATATCATCAACAGCTGAGTAACTGTGGAGAGATAGGAGCTGGCAATTAGCCGATAGCTGAGCGGCCAGCTCAGAGAAGGAAGGGCTGAGCCCAGCCCTGACAGTGAACCCCAAAGACCCCTTTAACCTGCCAACTGCTGTGACAAAACGAGCAACATACCATTCAGTAAATTATTTTACATTTATATAAATATTTTTACTTTTTTTTACTTATTATTTTTAATATACCGGTATACTTGATAAAACATCAGACACAAAACAGAACCACAACCTACCAACTGCAGTAACATCTAACCAAGGTCAGACGGGTGGGAAGCTGCCAATTCTCCTGACTCTTTTGGAATGCGAAAGGACTACCTATCTGCAGAAGACCCACTCCACTGAACCCTGCCCCTTAAACCACTGCCTCCAATCAGGTAAGGCTACACCCCTACCCAAACACTGACCGTTCTCTGATCCTAGTCCTCCCTTAGTCATGCAGCCCCTCCGTCCTTTTTCTCCTTCAGGTCTCACTTGACTAATGGATTTGCCAACCTGGGTCCTTACAATTATAGAATAAAGACACAGACTGAGTAACTTGGTTTTTATATGGCCACAGCAGCCAATTTTATTAAACCAAAGAATAAAATAAAATCATGTTAAAACATCCCACAACAGCCCAGCTTTGGGTATCCTTAAGGCACAACTTTACCTGGAATCGTCCATGTCCTCAGCCGCACCCCAACTGCCTCGAAGACATTCCGACATCACACATACTTCCATATTCCCCTCTCCCAGGGGACCAAGCTCCTGGGAGAAACCACCGCTAACCAAGTGGAAGCGCCATACTTTCGTTGGGCCCCAGAATTTAGTCAAGTGATTACTCACTGACCCCCCAAAGACCCCTTTGACCCGCCACATGAGCTTGAGTGACACCTCAAGCAAATCCCTCCACACCTGCAGCGCCCTCAGCACCCCTTCCTGTAGGCCCAAAGACCAGATATTTGTGCCTACCGCATTCAGGTGAACACCATCGTCTCTCCAATAGCAGACAGACTGATCCTCCAGCTCCCAGTGGCGAACCACTATGCCCCCGAGCTTGGCCACCAACCTGCCCACCTCCCTGTTCAATTTTATTCTCACCTTGTTAAGGCGACCAATGGAGCGAGCAAAGCGCCAGACCTTTCTAGCCACGATATCCGACCATACAATTATGCATCCTGGAAAATCGCGCAGACAGCACAGAATGTCAAATTTGACATCCCTCGCCAGATCTCTGGTGGCCTGGACCCACAAAACAGCCTAAAACTGAAAGCGCGACATGGACAATTCATCCTCATGCAGCAAAAAGGCAACAAGTGCCAACCCCCTAACCTCGACAAACCTCTGAACAGAAGAAACCGGGCAAACCGAGTCCAGCAGCACCCGAAACAATGACACAGTAACCCCCCTTCCCAACTGATCAGTTTTAGATTTCCCAAGATGGCCTGCCTTACCATAAAGTCTTTGGTCATATCAATGAGGCCATGCATCCGGAAGAGGAAAGCTAAAGTGGCCAAGGCCCTGTTTATTTTTTAAACTAATGTGTCCTGGATAAATTCCATCCCAATAAAATACAACAGCAAAGACAATCAATTTCGGAGTGGATGAGCAACCACTGACTGAACTTATCAATACGGACCACTCACCCCAAACCGATGAATATGCAGCCCATGTACCCTCACTCACAGAGCGACATAATAGCTCCCCCGCTACTCCAACGTCAGTCTCCACAGCTGCTCGGGACATGGAACCCCTGCTTCTCCACTTCCGGTGCCAGCTGAACCTCTCCCACTGGAAAGGAGATAAGGAAATGGCAATGGAATTTAGAACCAAGTGAGAAAGGAGAAAAAGGTGCGTGATCTAACACATGGATCAAATTGATATAGTTTATTCTAAACAAGGTGGATGAGTACAGAGAAATTACTACGTGTTCATAAAAACTAGGTTACAAACTATACTTTAAAAAATAGTTAAGTCCATGCAAGGGCAGCCGCTTAATGGTAGGCTGACACGTTTTGAGGGGTTCACTCTTCATCAAAGTCTTGGAAAACAAAGGGAGGTCTGTATAATGTGGTAGGTTTACATAGAGAGGAGTGGCTGAGTGGGATATGTATCACATGATGGGTGATGTATTCTCCTTGACTCTAGTGATATCCACATCCCAATGCTCTATATATAAAACAAATACTAAATGTATATGTGTAGGTAGGTTGTAGAGGAAGAGACACATACATAGAAGTGTCGAGATACATAGATATACATAATTACAGACACAAGACATATGATTGAAACAATAAAATATTAAAATATAATATAAAAACATTATAGTGTTTAAAATCATTATTGCACTAAAACATTAAAGCGTTAACAAATTATTAGAAAACATTGAATCATTGAAACAATGGACCATTGAGATACTCAAGTCACAAAAACTCTCCTTACTATGAAGCAATTGCAATAAAAGTAATAGAGAGTGTATATATTCACAATACAGGTTACTGTTCAGACAGGCAAATCATTAAGCAGTGTACCATAGACGAGGCTGGTCATTGGGTTCAAGAACTGCCTCTGCTACATACGGCCACGTATGTTTTCTGTTCAAACCTACAATGGAATTTAGAACACCTGGGACATGAACAGCTTGCAGAAAACAATTCAAACTTAAACACCGCAAAACAAGGTGACACATTAACTGCACCACCAGCGGCGAAGAGGCAGACAAGCTGGACACAACTTCCACCACCCCCATGTTGTCACAGTGAATACAAATTTTACGATCCCAAAACTTAGAGCCCCAGATATCAATGGCTACCAAATCGGAAACAACTCCAACAACACTAATTTACGCAAGAACCCAGGCGCTTGCCATTCCTCGGGCCATGCCGTCACGCACCATGCCCCTAGCAAAAAGCCCCAAACCCGGAACTGCCTGCAGCATCCGTGTAAAGGTCAAGGTCGAGCGCTGATACGACCAGAGACATCCATAATGACCTGCCATTATAGAAGGCCAGAAACTCATCCCAAACCCCCAGATCGGCCTTGTGCTCGCACGAGAGCCTGATGAAGTGATGCAGCATTGTTGCCCCTGAAGTGGTGGCGCTGAGACGCCGGCTAAAGATGCGTCCCATCAGTATGATGCGGCAGGAAAATTAAGTTTACCCAATAGAGACTGCAATTGTTTAAGCCTAACCTTCTTAGCCGCCTTGACCTTGGCATCCAACCGACGCAAATCTTCCAATTTGTCAATCGGTAAGCCACATTCCATCATTCGCCTGTCAACGACAATATCCAAGAATTGCATGACCGTGGCAGGACCTTCCGTTTTTTTAGGCGTCAGAGGAATCCCGAACCATGTTGCAAAAGATTCCAAAGTGTGTTACAATACAGAACAAACCAAGGAATCTGGGGGGCCAATACAAAGGAAATCGTCGCATATCACTGATCTTAACTGCGTCTCTTCCCTTACCACCCATTCCACAGAGGTGCTGAAAACCTCAAAATACGTGCAGGAAATGGAACAGCCCATTGGCCTCCCAATCCCTGTGGTGGCGGCGGGCAGGTGAGGGAGGCAGACCTCCCACTATGTGGTCCGCAGTGACCAGGGCAGATCTCCTGCTGGCAGCAGCTATGGGGCCATGACACCCCACACTGTGTGTACTGGATTCGCTCCCACGCCGAGCCACCCTCTTCCGCTTGGCCACTCAGGGGGAGGAGGGAGAGTAAGAGCAGGATGCCTCCTCCCCTCTCGGGTCCCGCCGCCGATGAGGATTCCTCCCTGAGCCACTGCTGGAACTGGCAGCCTGGAGCCCCGCAGCAGGCCTTGGGGGGTCCCTATGACTGCGGCTCCTACCTTGACGCTGGACCCGGGGGACAAGTGATGGACTGAGGCACTCAGGGGGCAAACCCTCCTAGCCCGTTTTCGTTCCGGCGGTGAAGTAGCAGGTTAGGGAGCCGCTCCTGACCCCCCAGCGTGTCCGATAGCTGCTGCTGCAGCCACTGTGGGCCCCGATCCTCTGCAGGGACCCTGACCTGGTCTAACAAGGCCTCCAAGTTGCTCATCATGTCTCTCTTTTCCTTCGGGGGGTATGACCAAAGCTTCCACTTCTCCTGACTCTTTTGGAATGCGAAAGAACTACCTATCTGCAGAAGACCCACTCCACTGGACCCTGCCCCTTAAACCATTGCCTCCAATTAGGTAGGGCTACACCTCTACCCAAAGACTGACCTAGCTGACCGTTCCCTGACCCTGTTCCTCCCTTAGTCATGCAGCCCCTCTGTCTATTTTCTCCTTCAGGTCTCACTTTCACACTGGCAGACAGAGAGTAGAATTTAGTTGGATTTTACTATCCCCCAACCGCCCCCACTTTACTTTGGGGAAATTTTAGCTTGGCTTGCAGAGTTTGACAGTTGGCACCCAGTAAGGTTAAGACCCCTTTCACACTGGAGTAATTTTTCAGGTGCTTTAGCGCTAAAAATAGTGTCTGTAAAGCACCTGAAAAGTTCCTCATCTGCAATCCCAGTATAAAAGCCTGAGTGCTTTCACACTGGGGCCCTGTGCTGGCAGGACGTCAAAAGAAGTCCTGCAAGCAGCTTGTTTGAGGCGTTGTATACACCGCTACTAAAGTGCCCCTGCCCACTGAAGCATAAAGAACCTCTAAAACTACGGTAAAGCGCCACTAAAACTAGTGGCACTTTATCGCCAACACCCCCGCGCTTTTGGTGTGAAAGGGCTCTTAAGGAGGAGTACTACTCCTGTGGCTCACAGGACTGACAGTCACCAGCTCTCTGCTCAGGGAGACCTGAAAACCGAGGGATCGGCTGTGTTGGATGGCTTGGTCTTAAGATACGAAAATCGGAAGTAAAATTTCGTCCGACGAACAATCTGCCAATTTCTTTTGTACGACAAAAGTTTGATGTGCAGACTATAACATTTTAATCGTCCAAACTTTGTATAATTAGTACGGTTTTCGTCCGAAAAAAATCATAAGAGTAAGTCGACGCATGCTCACGAAATGACAGAATACATACAAAACAATTCAACACATTACATCACTTCCGAAAGTGAATTCTGTCATACGAGAGTTTTCATATAGTGAGTAACCTCTTCACTTTCGACATGAGACTAGCATGCAACAAAAAACGGACGAGCAGTCGTCGAAAATCTGATCATGTGTACGAGGCTTTAAATCCGGCGGGGGACAGTATATTTCCTCGCCCACATGCCTCTTCCCCTAACCTATCTGTCAAGAGCAATGGCACAACCATCCACACATCCCCACAGGTCAGCGTGCTAGGTGTTATCCTGGACTCTGAACTCTCCTTTCGGCACCACATCCAATCACTTTCCAAAGCTTGCCGCCTCAACCTCTGCAACATCTCTAAACTACATCCCTTTCTAACCAATGAAACCACAAAGCTCCTGATTCGCTCCCTGGTTATCTCTCGCCTTGACTACTGCAACTCCCTCCTCATTGGCTTACCTTTAAATAGACTATCCCTCTTTCAGTCCATCATGAATGCTGCTGCCAGACTCATCCACCTCACAAACCGCTCAGTGTCTGCTACCCCTCTCTGCCAATTCCTCCATTGGCTGCCACTCGCCCAACAAATTAAATAAAAAATACTAACAATAAGTTACAAAGCCATCCACAACTCTGCCCCCAGCTACATCACTAGCCTAGTCTCAAAATACCACCCTCTTCATTCCTCCCAAGATTTCCTGCTCTCTAGCTCCCTCATCACATCCTCCCATATCTGCCTCTAGGACTTCTCCCGAGCCTTGCCCATCCTCTAGAATCTCCTACCCCAATATGTGTATCCACTTTTAGGTGACTCCTGAAAACTTCCTCTTCATAGAAGCCTATCCTGCCTCCATCTAACAACTGCACTATTTTCTCCATTAGCTCATCCCTCACAGCTATTACCATTTTGTATAACTTGACCTTCCCTCCTAGATTGTAAGCTCTAACAAGCAGGGCTCTCTGATTCCCCCTGTATTGAATTGTATATATAAATCCTGTATGATAATAATAATCTACCTAGGTAAGTATGATTCGGAAAAAAAACAAACCCATATGTAGCACCCTGGAGTTTAGGCAGGGTTGCTCCTAAATTTACCTGCCAGTTATAGCTACCTTGGTTAATTATTGAGGATCAATTGATTTCACTCTAAGTCTGTAATTGCTGCACTTCTTTTTTTTGCCGCTAGGTGGCTGGGCACTAGGTGGCATTCGATAAGACAAGGGCACTGCAAGGTCAGATTATGGGTATATGTGATGTCTCAGCCAATGGACAGGGTTTTTTTTAAATGCCTTAGTCTGCTGGGAGAACCTATATATTTGGGTGGAGTCAGGTGATTGCTGTTCTGTGCCACCTGGAAGGCTGTCTGGGTGAACGTGTGTTGTATTGCCTGGGCTACTAGGCTGGAGTTTGGGCCTATCCCAGGCACATCTGGCTGCTAAGCTGTCTGAGGGCCTATCCAGAAGCAAGAGAGTAGCGCAGGGTTGGAACTGCGGCTTGCAGTCCAACCAGAATTGACGGTTCTGCCCGCCGGAGAACCTGTGATGGTCGGAGGTAGAGGGGAAGCTGTTGCCACTAAGGGACCAACCACCTTATTACCAGGGATTGTGAAGAATCTGGAAACTTCAGCGGGTATCAAGCCAGGGACCCAGCCAGCTGCATGCCTTTCCCTGCATGGCTGTCTTCCTGTAGAAATCTCGGAGTCTGCTAATTAACCTTGCAACTTCCTAAGGATGTCCTGGACCTAACCCTCTCTCTTAAAGTTCTGTTCAAGAGAAATAAAATCTCTTTGCATTCAAGAAGTGTCTGGCGCCCAATTAATATAGCTTGAATCACACCCACTATGTCTTGCAACCCACCATATACAGAAGGATTTACCCACTATGTCTTGCAACCCACCATATACAGAAGGATTTCAGCTATCTCTGGCCCTGGAGGTTCTCATTAGACTGAAGGAAGCTTGGGACCTTGCTACATATGTCGCCCAATGTGGGGCAAAGGCACTATCCTCACTTCAGCTTTATCAGGATTTCGTCTGGCTTCGTGGGACGGTAGCAAGTAATATCTGTACTTCTCAAAGACTGTGTTGTCATGCATACTAACAATGTGGGGAAGAACCAACAAGTCTCATTGCTCATGGGAGAGGATCAGCCTGGTCTTTTGACACTTTCCGACAGCACTGTGAGGGTTAAAATAGACTCCAAAGGAAGTCTAAGGAAGTGCTGCCACATGTGTCTGGTTGTGGGTTGGAGAGAAAGATGGCGCAGTTTGTAAGCGAGATGGCAGATTGTTTCGGTCCGAGCGATGCAAAACCTGTCCTGACTGACACCGGAGTGCAGTATACACAAAACTTATCTGTGAGAGATGTTCCGGCCTGACCATGCAGTTGAGGCTTTGGATCGTCTGTGGACGTTGCGGAGAGCACCTGTTTGAAGTTGTCTCCCCAACTCAACCTACGCGGATACTACATGTCGATTGGGACAAGATTGTTGCTATCCCGGCTGGGAGTGATATCCAGAGCCCACCAGCCATCACCAGATTTGTGCAGGAAGCTGCTACCCCTGCCTCAATGACTACCCCAGGACCCAGCGCACCAGTCACTCCTCGAGGCCGCAGTCGGGCCCAACTGCTCGCCTTAATGTCCGAACCACCGGGGAAAAGAGTACGGGAACTGGGTAAGCCAGTGAGGAGTGCAAGCAGTGTGCCTGTAGGGGAGGTGATGCCTGTGGCCGTTAAAGGGGACAATACAGTTGTGCCAGTTAAAGCAAGCGACAAGCGCAACTATATCCCGCCGAAGAGTGTTCCGCCATTAAAGATTCTGATATTCCGTCTGATGGTCTATTTGAACTATTTTCAGATACTTTATCCTGTACTGGAAAGTGGAGTGACAGCGAGGAGAAGCAAATAAGTGATGTGCAGAAAGGTGAAGTTCCCTCTGTTGTTACCGCCAATGTGGAAATTAAGCTGTCTGCCAATGCAGCTCCACTAATAAGTTTTACCAGATCTTTTGAGGAGGATCGTTGGGCTCAATGGGCTCCCAAAGTTCGCCCTATTACGCCCGTGCCTGTAATTAAGTCAGATCATAAACCAGAAGTGGTTGCTGGATCTTTGGTTCAGCGTGCTCCAGACGCATGGGTCCTACCCGGATATGGAGACCCTAGAACCCTGCCCCTGCTTTTCACGGTACAGCAGATCATCATAAAGAAAGTGGCAGAAAAATACAGGTACCTATACCCCTACGTACCCGCTCACCTGGAAGAGGAAATCTTGGAGAAAGAAACCCAATAGGTGGATGAAGCTGTGCGCAGTTTCCTCCGGATCCCTCTCAAAATAGACTTTCTGAAATTGTCACCCAAGGTGGCCGAAAGATATACCTCTGTACTACACACCTGGGGCTGCGGCCGTAAGATTAATCTGGACAGTGTGGTTATCCGTAGACCAGACTGGAAGGACATTTGTCACTACGGTGAATACAAAGGGAGAGTCTTTGAGCTTGCCCAATCCCGGGTACTATTGGTAAATGCCATAAAGATGCCTATGTTATCTTTCCCTGTGGATTACAAATATGTGTTGTGTGATGTCAAGGATGCTATGCTGGCAGCCACTTCACACTCACATACCAGTTGCTGCTAGTGGAGAACATTCTAGAGGGCTGTACTGACAAGATTGTGCTAGACTGAATGCTGGCAGCAGATGCAGGGAGTGCCCACCAGAGCCACATTGGCTAATGTTGAAGTTGTTGGGGTGATCCACCTTCAGATTTTCACGTACCTGACTGATGAGCCCGATAGACTCGCAGCCCCTGGTAGTGCAGGCACAGAAGTACAGAGTGGTATGAGAGCCTGGCGGGTTAGTTGCTGGAAGGACGGCTCCAGGGTCCCAGATGCTGTAGAGGTGACCAACAACCGGAAGCAAGGTCCAAGCAGCAGACAAGTTGGAAGCTGGAGCACCTGATATCCACACCCAGAAGTTGGATCAAACAGTCCTGTACACAGTTCAGGTGTTTGTGGATTCCAGTGAAAGCAGGCAGGCTGGTTAATGCACAGGTGATGCAAAGGTGATGCTGGAGCAGGAGCTAGACAGACAGGTCAGGTCACAGGCTGGGTCAACAACTGGCAGGCAGCGAGGTATCAGAGGAGCAGGCAGGTTCAAAGTCAAAGGCAGACCGAGGTCAGGTGCATGGCGGAAAGCAGAGAGAGTCCAAAGGTCAAGCCGGGTCGTTCAGGAGATCAAACACACAAAGGCAGATAAACAGGAGCAGGTGTCACAGGGAGCGGCAGATCAGACAGCACTGATCCTGTGTGCATCCCCAATTTAAGTAGGCCGTTTGGCTAGGCCATTCCAAAACATTTACATGTTTCCCCTTAAACCACTCAAGTGTTGCTTTAGCAGTGTGTTTGGGGTCATTGTCCTGCTGGAAGGAGAACTTCCGTCCTAGCCTCAAATCACACACAGAGTGGTACAGGTTTTGCTCAAGAATATCCCTGTATTTAACACAATCCATCTTTCCCTCAACTCTGACCAGTTTCCCAGTCCCGACTGCTGAAAAACATCCCCACAGCATGATGCTGCCACCGGGGCTGGATTTGCCACAAGGCCACCGAGGCCAGGCCACTTTGCGGCGGTCCCCCCCTTTCGGGCTGCCCGTTAAAGTCGATTAAGGGCACCGGTGCCCTTAGAAAAGATGGCCACGAGCCGCCCTCTACTGCGCATGCGCCGTTCCGAAGCGGCCGGGCTTGGGAAGACTCGTACGCGCTCGGCCGGGCGGCGCATGCGCAGTAGCATGATTGCGCCGCCTGGCGCCATGTTTGAAAAGATCAAAAAGTAATGTCAGCGATGCGGCGGCAGGGGAGAGAGATGACATCTCTCATTGCCCGCACCGTTTTTCCGCCCTCCTCCATCTGGTGGCAGCCAGGCAGCGTGGCAAGTGACATCAACATCTGGTGGCAGCCAGGCAGCGTGGCAAGTGACATCTCCATTTGGTGGCAGCGTGGCAAGTGACATCTCCATCTGGTGGCAGCCAGGCAGCGTGGCAAGTGACATCTCCATCTGGTGGCAGCGTGGCAAGTGACATCTCCATCTGGTGGCAGCCAGGCAGTGTGGCAAGTGACATCTCCATCTGGTGGCAGGCAGCGTGGCAAGTGGCATCTCCATCTGGTGGCAGCCAGGCAGCGTGGCAAGTGATATCTCCATCTGGTGGCAGCCAGGCAGTGTGGCAAGTGACATCTCCATCTGGTGGCAGGCAGCGTGGCAAGTGGCATCTCCATCTGGTGGCAGGTAGCATGGAAAGTGACATCTCCATCTGGTGGCAGGCAGCGTGGCAAGTGACATCTCCATCTGGTGGCAGCCAGGCAGTGTGGCAAGTGACATCTCCATCTGGTGGCAGGCAGCGCGGCAAGTGACATCTCCATCTGGTGGCAGGCATAGTGGCAAGTGACAAGCGATGGTGGCAAGTGACACGCTCAGGGCTCCCAATGATTCTGCATTATGGTGAGTTGAACTATTTCATTTTACATTACAATGTAATGATAGAAATAATGTGTTTCAATAATGTGTTTCAATCATCCTGACACCAACCATGGTGCCAGGGATGATTGAAGCACTAACACCAGCCATTGCCCTAAAAAATTGCCCACGAAAAATCCTTACCCCGCGCGCCTACCCTGAAGTATTTTTAGTCTGTACAATTAAAGCCAGTTATTTTCAGTGTTCTCGTTTGTGGAGATATGTTTTTAATTGATTTATTGTAGCAGTCATCAATAAAGGATGAGAATGGTGGGGTGTGGGGGGGGGGGGGGGCAGCATTGAAGGACCCGGCCTTGGGGCGGCAAAGGGAGTAAATCCGGGCCTGGCTGCCACCACACAGATAGATAGTTATGAAGTAAGGTCATTGCTTATTTCTACCTTTAACACTGTACAGGAAAATCTTTGGTATATCTTAGTCATATATGAGCTACCATTTCATGTGTCTGATACTTATGTTTATTTAATGTGGTACGCCACATATACTATTGTTATTCTTTCCGTTTCCCCACCCAACCCAGTTTTTGCTAGGACATTCGCTCTCAGGCTTGAGAGCTCAAATTATATTTTTCTGCAAACTCCGAGACGTATTTTTGTAGGCAGAGGGAGGATGTAGCACCCTGGTGTTTAGGCAGGGTTGCTCCTAAATTTACCTGCCAGGTATAGCTACCTTGGCTAATTGTTGAGGATCAATTGATTGCACTCTAATGCCCCGTACACACGGTCGGATTTTCCGACGGAAAATGTGTGATAGGACCTTGTTGTCGGAAATTCCGACCGTGTGTAGGCTCCATCACACATTTTCCATCTGATTTTCCGACACACAAAGTTTGAGAGCAGGATATAAAATTTTCCGACAACAAAATCCGTTGTCGGAAATTCCGATCGTGTGTACACAAATCCGACGGACAAAGTGCCACGCATGCTCATAATAAATAAAGAGATGAAAGCTATTGGTCACTGCCCCGTTTATAGTCCCGACGTACGTGTTTTACGTCACCGCGTTCAGAATGATCGGATTTTCCAACAACTTTGTGTGACCGTGTGTATGCAAGACAAGTTTGAGCCAACATCCGTCGGAAAAAATCCTAGGATTTTGTTGTCGGAATGTCCGAACAAAGTCCGACCGTGTGTACGGGGCATAATGCTGCGTACACACGATCGGATTTTCCGACAACAAATGTTCGATGGGAGCTTGTTGTCGGAAGTTCCGACCATGTGTAGGCTCCATCGGACATTTTCCGTCGAAATTTCCGACAAACAAAATTTAAGACCTGGAGCTCAAATTTTCCAACAACAGAATCCGTTCTCGTAAATTCCGATCGTGTGTACACAAGTTCCACGCATGCTCTGAATCAATTACGAGACGGAAGCACTCGGTCTGGTAAAACTAGCGTTTGTAATGGAGATAGCACATTCGTCACGCTGCACATTTTTAAATCTTTTAATGCAGCACATTCTCTTCTTCTTTATAATGCTAGAATAATGAAATTGTTTGTCTGCTGATATTCACACAGAGTTCTGAAAAAAATATTTCTTTATTATTTCTCAGATCTCCATAATAATGTTTTGTATTTATTTTTATAGTGAATTTTGTTTTTTTTTAATTAAGATCTCCTGTTTTATTTATTTTTTCTAGTGATCTCAATATTTTTTTTTTTTTCGTTGTGTGTGTCAAGTTACCACAACACTATTATCATCTTGTATTTTTTAACCTCAAGGAGGTTGGTTGGTGTCCCTTGTTAATTTGACAATGTATTTTTGAAATGTACCTGCCTACTCACAAACAAACTGTCCTTTTTGAAGTAAAACACATAGGCAAGTATTTGTGAATCCAAAATAGCCATTTATTATGGGTCATAATAAAATAAAGAGGAAGGCAACACTGGAAAAAATTGTGAAATTGGCAAAGCCTTTGTACCCCAGGGCACATATCAACTATTTTACAGCCAAAATTGGTAGCATGAGGAGTCCATTTAATAGTGAGCACAATAAAATCCCAGACTACAAGAGATCAGGAACAGCAGCAGATGGCATATATGCCCCCAGGCTGTAGTCATACCACAGACTGAACCCAGGGTCATCACTCCCTGGTCTTCCTTCCATGCTTCCTTCCACGCTGTGGCTGTGGTGGTGTAGTTGTGGCAGGAGGAGGAGGATGTTCCAACTCAATCACGTGGGTATTGGGTGTGAGTTCGCCCCTCACCCCCTTAGTTAAAACTTTTCAAAGAAGGTCCCCACACAGCTGGCGTTGGCCCTCCTGCATGCCCTGCAGTTTGGTGGTAGCCATGCAGGCAAAGGCCTCTTCAGGAGTGGGGGTGGCTCTGAGGGACACAGGAGCCTCCTGAATCAGCCTGAGTGCTGAATCCTGCACATGACTCCCCTTCCTGGGTCTTTTGTTTGGAAGGTGGAGGGGAGGAACCTGCAATTCGGTCAGGCTCCTACTGGTCCCAGGCTTCTCCTGGCTGCCACTTAGCTCCGCCTCCTCCTGGCTGCCACTAACCCCTGCCTCCTCCTGGCTGCCACATTCCACAGCCTCCTCCTGTGTGCCACATTCCAGAGCCTCGTCCTGGCTGAGGTCTTCCTGTGTATGAAAAAGGGACATAGTTTTAGTTTTTTCCTCATCAATCACACACAATTTTCATCTCATGATGGTTGCAAATTGAATGTTAACAAATATAACAGACTATCATTCTGAGCCCAGCATTTTTCATTCTTGTCCCAATTATTTTTGCCCACTACTGTCTATTGATATGTCAAACACTTTATTAAATCAGCAATTAGTGATCAATACCCTGTTTCCCCTGCAATATAAGCCCTACCCCCAAATAAGCCCTAGTTAAAGTCCTTGTAGGTCTTATTTTCAATGTAGGGCTTATTTTCGGGGAAACAGGGTAGGGATTATTTGGGGGGTAGGGCTTATATTGCAGGCATCACCGACAATCACGCTAGGCCTTATTTTCGGGGAAATAGGGTAATAACATCTAGTAAAGATCATTTCTTTATTGACCAGAAATCTGTAGAACAGTGCTATACCTGGCTCAAGCTGGGCTCCTCCACTTCTTCCTGGCTGGAAGTCCCAGGTAGGACATCGGAAGCCTCAGCTGGGGTGGAAGGAAGAGTGGAAGGTAGGGTTGAGAGGGATTCCCTGACTTCAGTCTGGTCTGACAGAAATCGCAGTCTCTCATAGTACTTGGGTACATAAACATCATCTACTGCAGCTCCGGATCTCTGGAAATCCGTGACCTTCTTGCGCTCCCTTAGATAAGTGCTCCTCAGGCCACCAATTTTGGCTTTTAAATAAGGGATCGTTGCCATGGGGACCACCGGCTTCACAAACTCCAGCAGTTTCTCCAGTGCTGTCTGCCTCTTTTGTTTATGATTATAATGCGGGTGTTTGACCTGCCACAGACAGGGCATCTCCCTGTACTTGTCTATGAACAGGGGGAGGAAGTTGTGGTCATTGAAGCCATCCATTTTCTCTGCAAGACACAACACAAGACAAACCCTAATGTCAGGCAAAACTCTCCTAATCTTGTTACAATATAGGTCTCAATGTAGAAGCAGCATAGGCCCAAGTTTAGATCTTACCTTCGTTATCACGATCGGCGCCTCCGATACCCCTTCCTCCGCTCACAGATCGCACGTACTACTTACGCTTTATACACACTGCGCATGCGTAAAACTCCGCCCGCCCCTGACGTTCTTTCTATGCAATTCCCCGCTACTCGTTCGGCGCAGTGGGGGAAGAGCACATGGCCGAGACACAGCAGGTGCGTGCTAATTACAGCAACGAGGAGGAGGGGGAGGAAAGCACGGAGCCAGAAACGTCCCGATCCAGAAGGAGACGATTTAAGGCATCAAATATGTCCTTTTGGGAGATATTGGAGATGGTGGACATCCTGAAGAGGGCCGACTATGACGGGAAGTATGGACCTTACCCCAACCCAAATGTCAGAAAGGCCAAGATCATGGCGAAAGTGGTCTAGAGTCTGCACCGGTCAGCTCAGGAAGTGGTGGTTGGACCTCAAATTAAGAGAGCACGAGCAGTACAGAAAGATCCGGAGAGTGCTGCAAAAAAGTAAGTAGTTGTGCTGTGTTCCTATTCTTTATGTTTATTACGTTCGTGCTGCTCCATGTGCTTTTCTTAACTGTTATCCAGTTTAAAATGGCAACTTTCATGTTCATGGGCACATTATTCGTTCATAGAAAACATTGTTCATTCGGCCTAGAAAACACCATTGTTTTGGCCATATGCATTTGCCCACATTTTTTATGGCCTACTTGTCTGTAAATAATTTGGTTGGGTAGATGGGTTTGTAACTAGAATGAAATGCAAACTAGATTCTGTGTAAGGAGAGGAAACTCAGCAGCAGTTTTCACATTTGGACGCTGGAGAACTAGTGTGGGACACAAGAACACCCTTTTTATTAGGGGGCCCACACAGGTGCTCCAGTGTATACTATAGGGGTGTCTCCATCTGTGAAGCTTGTAAAAAACAGGTAAGTATTCAAGCTTGACAAAGGACACTAAAAATTCTACTTCTTGGAACTCTGCCAAAATAGAAAATTTACCCCACTTCCAAGCAATGTTTCATATTCCTATTTCTGCCATCAAATATCTGTGTGCTAAGTATACTTTTTTTTTTTTAGATAGGGGATAAAAGACTCGGAGGTCACCCCTCATCCGAGGAGACCACAGACCCCCCACCTCTGAAACAAGGGGAAATCCACCCAAGCCAAGGAGAGCAGGAGGAGGAAGACGTGGTGGAAATTGGCACCACAACAGATGAGTGTCTGCGACCACAGGCTCAGGTAAGAGATGGATGCCGACACATTTATAATACATAGTGTGTTTTTGTTTCTATCTTTTTAGGTGATCGTGATGTTGTGGATCCAGATCCTTTCACCTCGGAAAGTGCACAGATCCTGATCGGGGAGATCATGGGGTTTAATAGGGACTTGGAAAACATCCTTAAAAACATCAATGATGTTCAACAAAAAATTGAGAACATCACTGATGTTTTAGGGAGAGTTTAAAACCCCTCAAAATCCCTTTTTTTTGCACTTTTTGTGAGCTAAAAATTTTTAGCATTTTTTGACATATTTGCGAAAAGCCAAATTTTGAAGAGGCACACAGTGTGTCAACATGTGCTATCTGCCATCACGGGAGATCAATGGACGCGTTTTGTGGGTGCAACCCCTTCCTCAATAATAAAGTAGCTGTGAGGAAGGGGTTGCACCCCAAAAACACGTCCCTTGATCCCCCATGATGGCAGCTAGCACATGTTGACATTTGGCAATTGGTGCGCATCTTCAAAATTTGGCTTTTCTAGGGGAGACTTCACCCCATCTGAACGCAATATCAAACACAGTTTGTAAATACTCATGTCTGATATTGCCTTCAAGTTCTACCAAATGTGAACTTTGTAAGTTCAAGATTTGCGTCTTTCTTGTTGGTTTTAAACATGCCTGTTTTATTTTAAATGGACATTTCTACTTTTTCGAATGTGATCCCAAAAATTGTTATACAACAAACATGTTGGTTTGTTTTAAAAACCTTCTTGGCCACAAACATTCTTGGCCAACATCAAGATAACATTTATTTGAGGGTGTTTTTAAAGACCAAAGTATAAGGTACACCTATCAGATTCCCCCTCCCCCCCCTCACATGGGCCATTTCTAACATTATAGGGGGGGGGGGGTAACTCTTGGACAGGTAACCCTCTCCACCTCATTGAGAGATGAATGCCTAAATAATGGGTATTACTTTGGCCAGCCCCTCCTTAGTTACACTATTGGCAGCCCACTGGACAGGTAAGAAGTGTCATAATACAAAGATGTAAATACACATTGTCACATTGTACACATTTGAGCACATTTGTACATTCTGCTATTACCTATCAAGATAATAATAGTATACAAAAACTTTTAACAGTACCATTTGAAAGTATACAGGCAGGCCCTTGCACTACATGCTTTGGGGAATTCATCCATACATCTGAGCACAAAAGAGATGGGTATAGTGTGTATGGGTTTGGCAAAGTCAGCAGATAGATGATTTAGGATAGATAGAGAATTGGTATCAGCTGACTTAGCAGTTGGGGGGTGGGAGGGTTCAAAATGATTTGGGGACCCCCCAAAAAAAGCCTCTGGCACTCTGCCTGAATTTAAAGCACAAATCACATTTAAAAACATTTTAGGGGGTGTTTGGGGTAAAGCACTACTATGGAGCTGATAAAATACATTGTTAGGTGAATACATGAGGTGAATATAGGGCCTGGAGACCATGCTGGGGAGGTTAGTGAAGGCAAATATGCATGAAGGACAACAAAAAATTAACGAAAAATCCAGCATGCATGAGGACAAAAGGAACATTCACAGCATATTCCAATAATGGTAATTAGGGAATGAGGAAAGAAATACAATATGTTATCAAACATTAAAAATAATAAAATGTGATATTAAAGGATAAAAATCGTACCTTAATATACTCCTTCTGCAGGACCTGTATGATGGCAGAACAGGTCTCCGGTATAATGATCCCCAGAGCCTGGGGGGAGATGCCTGTCGAGAACTTCAAGTCCTGCACTCTTCTCCCCGTCGCCAAGTACCGCAGGGTGGCGACGAGCCTCTGCTCCGGAGTGATGGCTTGCCCCATGCAGGTATCTTGCCTGCTAATATAAGGGGTCAGCAAAGCCAACAAACGGTGAAATACGGGGTCCGTCATCCTGAGAAAGTTCCTGAAATCATCAGGATTATTCTCACGGACCTCACGGAGCAAAGGCATATGACAGAACTGGTCACACTGGAGCAACCAATTCTTGGTCCATGAACTCCTCCCCACCCTGTTCATGGACTGGACTTGTGTCAAGGTAAGGACCCCAACACCAAGTCCCCGCACACCACGAACTCTACGAGGAGTACACATACGCAACATGGCTAGAAAATGGCCGGCTGCTCAGAACGAAGCAACAGAACGCACCGAAGAACAGCAAGGCCTGTAAAGAGCGACCTGAAAAACAGTAACAAATGAACAAGAAGTCACGCGTCACTTGCTGCACGCACTGAAGAGCAGATACAAACCCACAAGCACCAACTAAACAGCAGAAAACGATCTGTAAACCACGAGTCTGAAAAAGCGCGAATCGTCTCTCACCAAACTTTTACTAACACGAGATTAGCAAAAGGAGCCCAAAGGGTGCCGCGCTTAGTTCTGAACTGGTCTTTTCTAGTCTCGTCGTACGTGGTGTACGTCACCGCGTTCTTGGTGATTGGAAATTCCGATAACTTTGTGCGACCGTGTGTACGCAAAACAAGTTTGAGCCAACATCCGTCGGAAAAAATCCATGGATTTTTTTGTCAGAATGTCCGATCAATGTCCGATTGTGTGTACGGGGCATAAGAGCGGCAAGGATGTGGAATTCCCTTCTACAGGCAGTTTTATCAGCGGGCAGCATCGATAGTTTAAACAACCTATTAGATAAGCACCTGAACGACCACAACATACAGGGATATACAATGTAATACTGACATACAATCACACACATAGGTTGGACTTGATGGACTTGTGTCTTTTTTCAACCTCACCTACTATGTAACTATGTAACTATGTAATCAGACTCGGGTAATGCGATTTCTCCAGGATTTGGCTTCCCGCTTTAAACAGCTTCAGGCCTCCTTAGGAACCTCAATTCAGCAACCTCAATCACAATCGGCGGCTGTAGCTATTCCGGTCACAGCCGCACATTCGCTGCAACTGCCAGCTCCATCCCGTTTCTCTGAGGACTCCAAGGCCTGCAGGGGATTCCTCAACCAGTGCACCATTCACTTCGAACTCCAGCCTCAAAACTTGTCGTCTGATTGGGCAAAGGTAGCCTATATTATTTCCCTCCTCTCTGGTGAGGCTTTAGCCTGGGCTGCTCCCCTGTGGGAGAAGAATGATCCAGCGGTTTCTAACCTGTCTGACTTCTTGAAGCTCTTTCGGAATAACTTCAAGGAATCGGGTCGGGTTTCTTCAGCAGCCAGTGCCCTTTTACGTCTTCTTCCATTGGACAGTATGCCCTTCAGTTTCGTTTACTAACAGCTGAGTTGAGCTGTAATAATGAGGCCTTAGTTGCAACCTTTTTACATGGCCTCTCTGACCGAGTGAAGGATGAATTAGCGGGAAGAACCATCCCCGCCAGTCTGGACGATGTCATCTCCTTGTGTAACCAGATTGATATTTGCTTTGCTTTCAGGAGAGGTTCCTAGTAAAAAGACGCCAGCACTCCCTGGTACTTAGCCAGCTTGAGCTCCCCTCCCTCCATCCCATGGCGCATCTTCTGCCAGCTGAGGAACCTATGCAGTTGGGCTGGATCAGGTTTTCCCCTGAGGCTTTCCACTTTCTGCTAGGTGCAGAACTTTGGGCCTGTATCTCTATTGTGGGGGCAAAGGTCATTTTCATGACTCATGCTCACTTTGTCCTGGATGGTCGAATACATCTAGAAAGGTGGAGTATTGGACCCAGAATCATCACCTTCTCGTTCACTTCTTTCTGTGTCCCTTCGTGTAGGCTCTTTCCCTCAATCGGTCTTGGCATATCTGGATTCCGGTGCTGCTGGCAATTTTATGGACTGGAGAACTGCATCTTCCATGAAGCTTACCCTTTTTCCCCTCACCACGACACTGGTGGTCTTGGCTATCGATGGCACTGTTCTTCTAGGGGGCCCTATCCGCTTCCAGACTCTCCCTGTTAAGATGTTGGTAGGGAAACTCCACCAGGAGTAGATATCCTTCCTTATCCTACCTAAGGCCTCAACCCCCATCGTATTGGGCCTCCTTTGGCTACAGCTTTATTCTCCACACGTAGATTGGACTTCTGGGCAGATCCTGGCTTGGGGTTTCTCCTGTTTCTCATCCTGCCTATTCAAGGTTGTCCCAAAGGAGAGACTTGCAACCAAATCTGTATCTTCTGCTTTTCCCGCTGTATATAGCAATTTCCAGGATGTGTTCTGCAAAAAATCAGCTGAGGTTCTTCCTCCTCACAGGCCTTTTGACTGTGCTATTGACCTTGTTCCCAGAGAAACTCTGCTCAGTGCCCGTACCTACCTTCTGTCCATCCCAGAGAACCAGGCCATGTCAAAGTATGTAGCTGAGAATCTTGAGAGAGGGTTCATCCAAAAATTCCCATCGCCTGCAGGAGCAGGGTTCTTTTTTGTTGCCAAAAAAGATGGTACCTTAAGTCCAATAAAATCATTTGGTTGAATACAGTATGTACATATAACAGTCTGATCCAATTAGAGAGTTCATATTCCATAAAACGGTAGGGAACACATTCGACATAAATTAATAATTAAATCATCATTTTAAGTGTTTCTAGTTGTATATATTGAGACTGACAGTATATGAAAATGTCAATGTATGGGTATTTCAAAGTATTGTTTGCGTCCCATGAAATTAAAAATAAAAATAAAATCAAAGTAAAATAGTATTTTGTTAATGTATATGTAAAAGTGTACTAATGTGAGAAGATGGTAGTACATGAATTGGTAGTATTCAATAATACTACAAATAAAAAATAAGGTGCAGGGGAAAATGCGAAGTGTGTGTGTAAAAATGTGCACTGTGGATAAAATCATGAAGTGACTAAGGAAGTGCATCGTATGATGGGAAGCATGGTGTATGCCAACTAAACGCTGGCAGAACGTGAAAAAGTAACAATAAATAATGAAAAGCAAAAACAAAAATTAAAAAGTGAAAAATAAGATGTGAAAAATAAGTAAAGATCCAACCGAATGTGAAAGTGTGTGAGTGATGATGTGATGTGCCAAGTGAAATGGTAAGGTAACCTATATATTTTTTTTGAACCACACCATTTCACTTAGCACATCACATCATCACTCACACACTTTCACATTCGGTTGGATTTTTACTTATTTTTCACATCTTATTTTTCACTTTTTGTTTTTGTTTTTGCTTTTCATTTTTTATTGTTACTTTTCACGTTCTGCCAGCGTTTGGTTGGCATACACCATGCTTCCCATCATACGATGCACTTCCTTAGTCACTTCATGATTTTATCCACAGTGCACGTTTTTACACAACACTTCGCATTTTCCCTTGCACCTTATTTTTTATTTGTAGTATTATTGAATACTACCAATTCATGTACTACCATCTTCTCACATTAGTACACTTTTACATATACATTAACAAAATACTATTTTACTTTGATTTTATTTTTATTTTTAATTTCATGGGACGCAAACAACACTTTGAAATACCCATACATTGACATTTTTATATACCATCAGTCTCAATATATACAACTAGAAACACTTACAATGATGATTTAATTATTAATTTATTCATTTATTAATGGCTACTAATGGGTGTTTGTTGCAGGTGTGTACTCTTTCGCCCCCCGGGAGGCATGAACTAGTGTGGCTCCTTGTAAGCCCCTTGGGGTTGGCTCCTCTTTCCTGGGAAGGTGGGGCGGTCTGCGCACCCTTCGGATTCTCCCATGGCTCTGACCATATTAGAATTTGAAACACTCATTTCATCCTTTAATGTGATGAATGACGATAAGTTTTATAATTCTGAATACATGTATTATATTTTTTAGATCCAAATGTGCCCCCTGAAAAGACCGTATCTAGGTCGAAACGCGTCGGGGCTTGCATCTTATACAACACCATGTAATGTAATGATGTGTCGAATGTGTTTCCTATCGTTTTATGGAACATGAACTCTATCATTGGATCAGACTGTTATATGTGCATACTGTATTCAACCAAATGATTTTATTGGACATCTTGTTAATAAATTGTCTCTCCAATACCATCTAGAAATAATTTCTGTGATGTCGTACATTGCTGTTTTAAAGCCCCACTGGGGAACAAACCTTTTTATTTAGATAAACCATTCTCGAGGTGCGCAGCTCCTTTGGTCTCTTTCATATGTGTCTTTCCTATTGCAGGAGCCAAGGACTTAGCAGCAGTAAGGCCACATGCACAATAAAGCTCAAAGTAGCTGGCTGCTCCTACAGGCGTTTGAGCCTTTGGTTTGCCTGTAGTGTTAACTCTATGCCGATCCATATTAGGCTATGTGTCCCCCATGCATTGCACGTTGAATCACCTATAGTGTGCAATGTGCACACCATAGGTGATTCACTTTTTCACTTAAGGAAAAAGGTTGTGGCATGGAGTTAAAAAGGCATATTTTATTTTTTTTTAAAGGCCAACATGGAGGGGAGTTAACAGGGAGAGGAAACGCAAAAAAAAACCGCTCAAATGCCAGGTGGAGCAGTTGCTTTGAGTTGCAGCATGCAACTGTGCATGATGCCTTACAGTTGGACAGTAACAGGCGGTAGATTACTTTTCCAATTCAAACGCAAGTGGCAAGTTTTTTTTGAGAAACAGAAGAATCTCTGCATGTTCAGTAAGAAGTCGGTTTCTGGTGTCAGTCAGAATGTGTGACACTGCACTGAACAATCTCTCACTTTCCACACTACTGCAAGGAGCTGAAAAATATTTTTGTGCCATTTGGGCTAGAGTGGAAAATTGCCGTTTATTGACTGCCCAATACTCAAGAGGTTTGTCCGAACGAGGCACAGTGACCTCTCCAAGATATGCTTCTAGTTGTATGGTTGTAGCTGTGGGAGCACTGTTCTCAAATGTAGATGAATAAGCAATTTCTTGAAAAACACTGTCCACAGCCACACCGGTACCTGGTTGTTGCTCAGTGCGAGGTCTTTTGGTAGCTGGTTTCTCAAGCACCTCAGGTGTAGGTGTTTGTGCCTGTAGTACCTGTACAGAAGATATTTGTTGCATTTCCAGCATGAACATCTCTTTAGCCTGCCTGCCAGTATCTGCATGTGAGAAGAACCGATCTTTATACCTAGAAGAAGAAAAATACAAGACATTAGACAACATCATGCAAGCAAAGCAACAACTGTGGAAGCTTGCTGTGGGGGCACTGCTAGAAGGGAAGGTGACGGCGGGGGACACGGCAAAAACAGTTGTCTGGCTTGCTCTGTGCAAAACCATTACACAGAGGCAGAGCAGGTAAGAGTGTTTGTCATTATGGATTTTGTTTTGTGTTTTTTATGAAGGTGAGATTTACAGTGTTATCACTTGCATTACAAACATTTTTTTAATGCAAGCAAGTGATAATAACACTGTAAAATATCACCTTCATCCAAAAAACAAAATCATATCATCAATATTCAAATAAAAACAATGGAAAATAGCAGCCAGCAATAATTGATTACCTTGGATCAAGTAAGTAGCGATGCAGTAAAGTGGATTTTGCTCCATGTCAGAGAACCGTTTCTGCAAAGCACCAAGCAATGTGTTCATCGTTTTAACACCGTGGTCTTCATCCACTTCTTTAGATAATAATCGCTGTAGCACAGTCACTGCAGGAATTACATCCAAGGCAAAAGAATCTGAACAACTCACATGCCGAGTCAACTCTTCAAAGGGAGCCAAGATGTTGTTCATCTTCTTCAGGGATCCTCAAACTATGGCCCTCCAGCTGTTGCAGGAATACACATCCCATGAGGCATTGTAAAACTCTGACATTCACAGACATGGCTAGGCATGATGGGAATTGTAGTTCTTGAACAACTGGAGGGCCATAGTTTGAAGACCCTTGATCTTCTCCATGAGATTCCACTGATTTGCAGTGATCGTTGCAGGCAGCTCATGTTCTGACACATATACTCCAATGGCCTGTTTTTGCTCTATCAGAGACTGCAGCATGTAAAAAGTGCTGTTCCAGTGAGTCTGAACATCTTGTTGAAGTCTTTTAATAGGTTGACCAAGCTGGATCTGAATATCTAACAGCCGAGAATATGCCAGGTTTGAATGTTTAGAGTACCTAACTATTTTGCGCCCAACTCCCACAGCCTCCGTAATGCTGCGCTGTTTATAAAAGCCCCTTTGAGACAGCTAGCTGCAGTGTATGTGCCACACATGAAAGACTCTTAAGACCAGCATCTTGTACACCTTTTATCATATTTCTGCCATTATCATGGACTACCACATGGACAGAACTTATGGGAATCGCCCAAGTGTCAAGCATTTCTTGTAGTATGCTTCTTATAGCTTGGCCTGTGTGAGAGCTTTGAAATTTCTTTGCGTGCAGCATGACTTGGTGCAGAGTGAAATTGGCATCAATCCACTGTGCAGTTAAGCTAATTACAGACACGGGACTCACACTACTGCTCCAAATATCCATGGTGAAACTGATAGCCTTTGTCCTCCTGTAGCATGTTGGTAATGTGTTTTTTCACTGTGTTGTGTAATTGTGGCAACATGACATCTGTGACATGACGGCGGCTGGGAATTTCGTACTTTGGCTCCAAAAGATTCATAAGTCGCCGAAAACCCACATTGTCAACTATTGATAGTGGCTGATCATCAAGAACGATGAATTGGGTAACTACTTCAAAAATTTTTTTAGCCCTTGGGTTATCCTTGGAAAATTTCACGTCTGGCAAGGGTTTGCTGCAGTGTCAGCTGCTGAGTGCAAGAGCTAGTGACAGCTGTAAATTCGCCATGCTCAGTCTTGTGTTTCATTTTGAGGTGTTTTACGAGATTACTGGTATTATAAGAACTAACTTTTGAACCTCCTCTGGATATTTTGGCAGAACAGAATTTGCAGTCTGCAATGCGTTTGTTGGTTTCATCAATTTTAAAAAACTTCCAGACAGCTGGCATTTTGCTGGTGGCAGTGGCATCCGTTTGCATTGCACTTAAAGGGGTTGTAAAGGTATACATTTTTTCACCTTAATGCATTCTATGCATTAAGGTGAAAAAACTTTTGACAATACCGCCGCCCCCAGCCCCCCCGTTTTACTTACCTGACACCTCGAAACTCAGCCGCTCACTCCCGACCTCCATTTCGCCGCTCAGCCTGGTCGCTGATTGGCTATAGTGGATGGATTGAAAGCAGCGCAGCCCTTGGCTCGCGCTGCTGTCAATCACATCCAATGACACGGCGCGCCGGGGCCGAGTGACACAGCGAGCGGCTATAGTCGCCGGCTGTATCACGGGAGCGCGCCCGCAATAACTAACCACTATGCGAGGGAGCTCGCATTAAGGTGGTTAGTTCTTGCGGGGAGGAGCTGAAACAGCCGCCGAGGGACCCCAGAAGAGCAGGTTCGGGGACACTCTGTGCAGAACGAACTGCACAGTGAAGGTAAATATAACATGTTTGTTATTTTTAAAGAAAAAAAAATTACCTTTACAACCCCTTTAAAGCCATAAATTAAAAAAAAAAAAATAGGAAAATGGGGAAAAAATTTTGAGCCCAAATGTTTTGTTTTCTGATTTTTTCACACATGATGACACCTACTATTTTTTAGAATAATGAAGCTGCTCTCACCAGTGCTTGTTGTTTGTTCCTGCTGCATCCAGCATCTTGGTATGGCCAAGTAAACCAGCAGGGATGATGACATCCATCTGTCGGGTACAACGGTCGGTATCTCCAAAATACAAAAAGCAGAGGATGGTCTCAGAAAGGCACATGCAGGAAAATGTTAGGCAAGAGACAATGATGATTTATGTAACAGCAGCAGTCATTTACCGCCATGATGGACATGTTAGGCAACAGAGACAATGTGGGACACTAAGTTATGTAACACACAGAAACACAGGCCGGCCCCTATGCTGGACAGTGAGCATTATGTTAGGCAAGAGAGAGAGAGACAATGTGGGACAAACTAAGTGTAACACAGGCCGGTCGCCATGTTAGGCAAGAGAGAGACAATGTGGGACAAACTAACTTAAAGTGGAGGGCCACCCTGAAAAAAAAAATTCACCAAAAATCCTAAAGAAAATAATAATAAAAAAAAATTTAAACTTACCCAAACCCTTGTTGCTAGGCAGTCTTCCTAATCTGCCTCTTCCTTTTCCGCGGCGTGTTCTTCTCCTCGGTGAGTGGCCCCGTTGTCTTCTGGGAACTGTGTGTGTTCCCAGAACACCATGGGGCCATTCACAGAGCGCCACGCCGCTCGCATGTGCGCAGTAGGAAACTGCCAGTGAAGCCACAAGGCTCCACTGCCTGTTTCCCTTACCTAGGATGGTGGTGCCGGGACGGGTCGGCCTCGGGTGGCCGACATCGCGGGCACCCAGGACAGGTAAGTACTTATTTAAAGTCAGCAGCTACAGTGTTTGTAGCTGCTGACTTTTAATTTTTTTTTTAAGGCCGGAATCCCGCTTTAAGTATAACACAGGCCGCCTGCCATGTTTGGCAAGAGAGAGAGAGGCAATGTGGGACAAACTAACTTAAGTGTAACACAGGCCGGCCGCCATGTTAGGCAAGTGAGTGAGAGACAATGTGGGACACAAAACTAACTTAAGTATAACACAGGCCATCCGCCATGTTAGGCAAATGATGATGTAAGCTAGTAGTACTGTACAGCAATCACCAGCCGCAGGACACATAAGAAGAAAGCAAACAACAGTTAGAAATAGAGAAGAGCACTCACCGGCCCCCATGAGGGGACATGGTGTAAGGAGGATGCTTGCCATGTGGGGCAGCCAGGTAGCAGGCGCAGCAGCAGCAGCAGCAAAACACATGTCTGTCATGAGGGAAACAGTACTCACCGCCATGTGGAGAGGCCGCAACTTTATCTGGTTCCCGAGCTAGGCCCAAGCTGATGTCACTTCCGGTATCGGTTTCTGGTATCGGTAAATTTTCACGAGTACCAATACCCCCGAAAATGGCAAGTATCGGCACCGATACCGGTATCGGTATCGGTGCATCCCTAACATAAACCCACCCACCCCAGGTGCTTGCTTGATCGATCGCCGCTTATCCCCATCACTCGATCGCCCGTGGCCCGCCCAGCACTTACCCCCTCCAGGTGGCGGCTTCCCCCCCCCGGCGTTTACTCCTGAGTCTCGGCAGTCGCTTCTCCTCCTGGCCAATCAGGAGTTGGTACTCCTGGCCAATCGGGTATCAGGACCCGCTTCCTGATTGGCCGGGAGGAAAAACAGGAAGACATTAGCGAATACTAATTTGCTAATGTCACACCCCTGGGTGGGCTTAGGGCGCAATGCTCTGCGAAGATTTTTGAAGATTTACACAGAAAGAAACCTTCTATTAAGCAGATATAACCAAATATAACGTAGCTAGTAAAACCTTAAAAACAGTGATGTTACAAATAAAATACAAAGTAAGTAAGTAATACAAAAAAGAATGATATTGCAATGTAAATACAGCATTTTACCAATATATAGAGAGGGACAACTACAGGAAAGTAAGTTACAAAAAAGGAACAAAGAATAATAATGATACATTACGCAGACAAATGTCTCCAAAATCCCCTCCTCTGTACACAAGGTGTCCCCGTATGTCCATGAGACTGCTTGCAGTTTTTTATCTTCTGCACAGCCCCATGAGACCTGGTGTCTGTAGAAAGATGAGCTCCCAACCCTACGACTGGCAGCCATTCAGAAGTCTTCCTCATTGATTGATCATTGTGACAGCCAATTGCAATGATGATTCAGTCTTACCTCCTCTGTTCCCTGACAGACAGTACCTGTGAGTGAGAGAGCTGCAGCTAACAGAAGAATGTTTATTGTGTGCACAGGGAATTAGTTAACTCTTAATTAACCAGGACATGCCCTTATTTTATTACTTAACCCATTAATTTCAGTAGATCACCCTGTATAAGCAATATTTAACAGTTTATTCTCCTGTTCCATGTTTCTATTTTAAATTATTTGTTGAAAAAAAAAAAAAAAAAAAAAAAAAATATATATATATATATATATAGCACATAATATACATTGCTATTTTGAAGGGTTTACTGTTAAAAATCAGTAAAATTACTGAACCATTATAAGAATATCCAAAAAAGACAGCAAGTGAATTTCTTTTGTAAATAAGTTTAACATGCTTTGTACCAAAAATATAATTTTAATGTCACAGTAAGTAAAAACAAGCAGCAGAATAAAATGTATATGTTTACCTGCAGTAATGGTACTTGTGTTCAAAATATTACTGATCAAATTTGAAAAAAAAATGTTTTTTATTTAAATTTGTATTATTTTTTCCCCTTAAAATGCAAATAAGTTAAAAAAATTCTCAGAGGACCTAAGGGTCCAAAAAAAGAGCCCCCCCCCCCCCCCCAAAAAAAAATAAAAATATATGTGTAATTTCTGTATCATAAGTAAATACAAAGTTATAGACTCATGAATAGACACATAGTGGAAATGTGAAAATATAGTCTGGTCTATAGGGGGTAAACAGGTGAGCCAAAGTGGTTACACTCTTGCAAACCACTCCCCTCCTCACACCCTTCCAGGTAGAGACACTACCACTCACATATCTTAAGACTTTGCTACATTCAGTCAATGAAGGCGCTCTTAGGCGATGACAGAAATCTTAAGCTAGGTCAGTTTTAAGTCACCAGCTGTCATTTATGATCAAGTAGTTCTCGTTCCATTCCCACCTAAATTGAACCCTTTGAAGTAAAATTCCACCTAATCCATAAATTATACCACCAATTGGCAAGAGAAGAGGCTTTTGTCAGATAGCTCCTCCCGATAATATTCCAGCTGTGTCCATTTGTTTACTCAGAATGTCCAGGCAGTGTTCTGAAACTTTTTAAACCATACTGTATGTCAAAAGTAGTGTTGGGCAAACAGTTTGAGCAGAGCAAAAGTTTGGCCTGAACATCTAAGTAAAACAAGTGCAGCGCTAGAGTCCCAAACAAAAACTGAAATCATGTATGGAACAAGAATAAATCTGTGAACTATTAGGAAAAACCTAAAAACAATTGTGAATCAACACAATACAAAAACATGTGGGATATACAGAAATGTCTATAGTGCAATGTGATATGCTCTGGGGCCAGAGTCCATAAATATAAAATCAAAGAAAGTCTTCTCAAACAGAGGAGGAGCTCAAACAATGGACATTGACTGGAAACAGATGTAAGGCAACCCCAGGGAACACGCCACAGACATCAAAAGATTGCCACGTTGCCACCATTTTATTTACTTGTGATCACTTTTTACTCTGTAAAAGGTTTTTATTTATTAAAATCCTTAAATTTTTTTGACCTACACCATGAGGAGCCTTTTTCTTTTTTCCTCCATGATTCCATCCTCAACTGGTTATTTTTGACCTTTTGGTTCCTGAATTGGAGAGTGTGCGGGAGAACGGTTAACTTCCACCCATGACAACCCTTCTACATCAGTGATCGCGACCTAAGGGACGACACCTGGGCGGATACCACAGGAGCTTACCTCCACAAGCTCTAATAGACGTACTGCTATACGGCAGATATGTCCTACATATCTGGTAAGAGTACCTAATCTTTTGATGTCTGTGGCGTGTTCCCTGGGGTTGCCTTACATCTAAGTTTCCAGTCAACGTCCATTGTTCGAGCTCCTCCTCTGTTTGAGAAGACTTTCTTTGATTTTATATTTATGGCCCCAGAGCATATCACATTGCACTATAGACATTTCTGTATATCCCACATGTTTTTGTATTGTGTTGATTCACAATTGTTTTTAGGTTTTTCCTAATAGTTCACAGATTTATTCTTGTTCCATACATGATTTCAGTTTTTGTTTGGGACTCTAGCGCTGCGCTTGTTTTACTTACATGTTGGTGTGACTTGGTTTGTTTGTGTGTCAGCTGCTGTACACTTAATTTCTATTGATACCTTTATATTTCTTTTTTTTGGGTCAGCGCAGCACTTCCCTTATCACTTGGCCTGAACATCGCCTGTTCGCCTGTTTGGTGAACACCCAAATTTTCGGGTAGCTCAGCGGAATATTCACCCACTGAGTGCCCCACAATGCCCTGATCCTTCACAGTGCATTCTAGGGCCCTAATTGGATGAAGCCTTGCACCATTTTTTTTTGTTTTTTATCCTCTGCCTGCCCCATTTTTTAAATTGTCAGCCTCAGTTTTTCTGACTGCGACACTGGTGTTCCTCTTTTTTTATTTTTCTATTTGTTTTATAGTTTCTACATTTTTATCAGCATCAGTCCTCAATTTAAAGTGCACCAAACACCCTTTTTCATTCAATAAAGTGCACCCAATCACACATTTCCCAGTTTCTATTAAATTTGGGTAATAAGCCCCCCGGTAGATGTTGCCATGGCACTATGAGGGGACCAGCAGCGCATGCACCCACAGGCAAAAGTGGACATGGTCTGTCCTCAGCAGGGCACATTTGTCTCCGTTTAGTGATGGTGCCCGTACTATCCAGCCACAGCATGCAGAAGAGGTGGTGGACTAGTTTACTAAACCATCCCCATCCTCCTCATCCTCTATGACCCAAGCTGACACTAGTGCGTAGTCCACCGCAGCTGCCAGAGTGACTTATTCTGCCTACTTGTCCACAGCTACTCCTGCCATAGCCCCGGCATCATGCATGGGGGAGTCAGCTGAATTAGGGTCAATCACTTGCTTCTTGAGGATGCTCAGACACTACTTGATTCTGATGTTGGTTCTGAGGTAGAGGAAGGAAGTAACATGAGCCCACAGAGAGGGGATAACACTGATAAACAACAAATTGGCAGTCATGTCTCCCCAGCTGCAGCGTATTGCTAAGTTGGCTCCAGCGATGATAAGGATGGAGGGGATGATGATGATGAGGTCACTGACATGACTTTGGTGCCAGATAGAGCAGAGAAGGAAAGTGAGGAGGAGAAACAACCCAAATGAGGCAGGATGTCCTCCAGAGGCAACATCATGGAAGAGTAGAGAGCAGTCACCCTATTCCATCACATTGTGGAGCTGTTATCTGCCGGCCCACTTCCCACAGCTCAGCTGTGTTGGCCGTTTTTTAGCACGTGTGCAGCCGATCGCACTGTTAAAATTTTCAATCTCTGCCACAAGCAGAACAAGCGTGGCAAAA
Source organism: Lithobates clamitans (assembly GCA_037952925.1). NCBI lineage: Eukaryota > Metazoa > Chordata > Amphibia > Anura > Ranidae > Lithobates > Lithobates clamitans. The sequence continues at coordinate 5,203,168 of JBBGZY010000108.1, read as the reverse complement.
AAACAGCCATTTGGGTGCCACATGCTTGAGAAGGCATTTAATCTCCCACCAAGAGCACCTGAAAGCCACACACAAGGGATACAATTCTTCTCCTCCTCGCTCTTCACCTTTCATGTCTACCCCCCCCCCCCGCTACATCTCATGACCTCTCAGCAGCCTCCACTGACAGGGATGTTGGCATAACAAAGGGTGTCACAGATCCTTGCAACACGTCTGCCAGCAGCACACTACCAGCTGTAGAGTATAGCAGGCAAATTTATCTGCCCCAGCTGCTGCATGGAAGAAAAAAAAATTCACTCCCTGCCACCCACATGCCCAGCGTCTAAATTTCAGCTTGTCCAAATAAAGAAAGCTTGCAGGGAAAATCAATTTAAATGTCATTTTTTTTCTTTATGAATATCAATTTTGCTGCTGCAGGTTCTATACAAGGTACAGATGCACCACTTTACAGACTTTATAGTTCCCCCTGGGAACTATATTTAAAAGAATTTTTCATTTTTATTGTTTCACTTTAAGCATCATTAAAATCACTGCTCCTTTAAAAACAATCTGTTTAAAAAAATAAATTCAAGATTAGTCACTGGGCTAGTAACGGTAATAAAGCAGCTGCATTAATTGTATGGTGACAATAAGAAGCATGAAAAATATAATGATATGCAGCGCTATAAATGTAGTATTGAAAATAAAAAGCCCATAGTGCTTGAAATAAAGTCCTTGTTCAGAAGAAAACGCTGGAATCACCCACAGTGTAGACAGAAATACAAATTAGGTAAATACGGACTTATCCTCCACCGAACATAAACACACCAGGCCCCTTACCAAAAAGAATAGACCATTTAATCACAGGTGGTCAAACAGGCATGATAAATCCACAGAGCCAGGAAACCATTAATGGAGATCACAGATGGCTGGGTCTTGTAGTTCCACCAAATAATCAGAGGTATATGCATAAAATATAAAAGAAGGAACTCCTCATGGTGTAGTATTATAAAACCAGGGTCATATTTATTCAAAGAAAAATCCAGAGTACTCACATTTCATCAGATAAAAACAAGCATGTAAAAGACAGCAGTCTGTATAAGCAGCATTTGTTTCCAACCACAAAGACAAGTCCATAAGAACCCCCTAAATCCACCTGGCCGTCCCATTATTAGCAGAATTGATTCTGTTACTTCCAGGATTGGGAGCTACATAGATAATTTCCTGCAGCCCTTGTTTTTAAAACTCCATCCCACCTTAAGGATAGTACATAGGTCATTAATATTTTGAAAGAGATCACGTGGAAGGAAGGGTATATTTTGGCCACTGTGGACATGGCCTCTTTATACACTATCATTTCTCATTGTCATGGGAGAGAGGCCGCAAAATGTTTCTTGGAGAGGGATTCGGGCATGTGTAGGTTGCAGCAGCAGTTCCTTCTCCACCTCCTCTACTTTGCCATGAGCCACAATTATTTTTGGTTTAATCGCTCTTATTATTTGCAGGGTCGAGGAGTGGCGATGGGTGCCAAGTTTGCACCAAGTATGGCCAATCTTTTTATGGCCAATTGAGAGGAGGACATCATCTATGATCAACGGAGGACCAATTTCATCTTCTGGGGTCGATACATTGAAAACGTCCTATGAGAAGGAGATTGTGCCTCTTTGATTCTGTTCATTGGTGAACTCAACTCCAATGAGCAGGGCATTTTTCTCCAGCACGAGGCCAGCACCTCTGCCATACATTTTTTAGACCTGCAAATCAGGTTAGAAAATGATAGACTTGTTACGTCCACATATTTTAAAGACACCGACAGGAACGGCTACATTGGTCTGTCCCTATGAGCCAATTCCTCAGATTAAGGAGGAATTGCTCCTTACAGGAGGACTTTCTGAAGGAAGCAGAGTTTTTGAAGACTCGCTTCCTCGTGGAGGATAAGTCCGAATTCACCTAATTTGTATTTCTGTCTACACTGTGGGTGATTCCAGCGTTTTCTCCTGAACAAGGACTTTATTTCAAACACTATGGACTTTTTATTTGCAATACTATATTTATAGCGCTGCATATCATTATATTTTTTAATGTCCTTTAAATGTTTGTTTTTTTTAATTGATACATGTCCCCCAGTGTACGTCTCGACCTGAATGGGCGGGGGCGCTGTTCGGCCAATCTCTAGTCAAAAGTTCACTGTATGTAATAATGACTATCAATAATGTAATTCAAAGGTACAAATCATTGTAGGCCTCATATTTCCATTACAGTGTAAATACTAAACGATCAAACCACTAACATATAACCAGTTCCAGAATTCCTTTTGCAGGGCTGAGTGGGTGTCTCAAACTCTCCTTCCTTATCAGGTACCAATTCAGCCTGCAGCCATTCAAGTTAGTTTAGGGGCTTACTTGGGCTTCCTGCTACCCATTCACCACACTCTATCCGCCACCTCACCCCTAACAAAGTATACAAAAAGAACACATGACGTTTTCATTCCTTATTTATTTAATTCTCTCTTTTCTTTTTCTTGTTTTTATCTTTTAATTTGATTTTCAAGTTTTTTTTTTTCTTTTTGAAGACAAGGTAAGTATAACAAAACCATGCAATAAGGGTAGGAGGGGGGACTTGTTCTTTCCTGAAGATGTACAGACTGAAGGGAGCAGTAGATCACAAGGCACTATGTGACCAGGCAGGCAGACCCCTCTTACTCACTCTGCCAATAACCTGACACCCAATTCACGCCATCTCTTTCCCCCCACCCTTCACCCATGCACTTAACCCTTTTGCTGCCAATCCCTCCGTCATCAGTCATGATGCCTGCTGTGTTTATAACACAGGGCATTGTTTTCCCATTGAGTCCTGCATGTTTCTGAAAGCGCACCAAAGATGCAGCATGCGGGGTTTTGGTGGGCTTTCAGAAAGTGTACCAAAACCATGGGAAACTCTATGGGACAGCTCCAACCACTCGGGTAAGCTGCGCTGCACCATGGTGTGGTCAAAATGCACCACATCAGACTGAAAGTAGCCTTATTATATTGCAGCTTACTGGTTCTTTGATGTGGTGACTGTATTCATTTTTTTAGGCTTTCTTTCCTTTATTTTCACCTTGTGATCTTGCCAGTAAATCTGTTGTTTTTCAATAGACTAAGCTGTAATGCAGATGTGGAAGTTAGAGGATTGAGACAATTTACCACTGACAAGGGTTGCTTACAATGATTAGCTTTGGTTTCAATTAGTTTAGTGTATCTAAATCTGCTAGCGCATCTAACACTTCCCTCCCCCAGACTGAAAATGCTGCTGTCCAAAGTTGTTAGTGTTGCTCCTTCATCCAGGGTTTAGGCACTCCAATACAGTGACTGTAATACCTGCCACATTACCAGGTGAAACAGAGGGGAAAAGCCTAAAAAATAAAACTAAGCAACCACTACATCTATTGATCGGTAAGCTGCAATATATTACAGTTCTGGTTTGGGGTTTAATACCACTTTAAAGCAGACCTTAACCCTTCATACTTTAACCCACTGCCACCCTTCCCTCCTCCACTGTTGGAAAAAGATGTTTTTGTTCTGTTTTTTTTTTTTTTCTATCTTTTATAAATTTTTTATTCTGTCTCGCCTAGATAAGAATGGCGTATTTGTCAGAGAACTCACACAGCAAGCGCGCGTCTCCGTGCAGCAGCTGCCAACCCCTGTTCCGCTAATGCCAATGCACATGAGCGGAACCTTAGTCAGAGACAAATGAGATCCAGAGTGGGCATGCACAATGGCGCTTCTTCTGCGAATCCTGGCACATGGAGCCCTATATAAACAGAGAGTCTGCCTAGTTTCAGTGCTGGCTCATCTTCAGCTTGTCCCTGTGTTCCTGTTACTACTCTGCCTGATTGACCTTTGCTCCTGAAAACCTCTGACCATTCTCTTGAATCTTCCCTGCTTGCTAAATCTGCCTCTGCCTGCAATACTGACCTTGGCTTGGACTTATAACTACGGCTGGGCCTTCCGCTGCCAGACTATTGCCAACCTCTGCCTGTTCCTGACTACGGTTTTGCCTTCTGATTCTGTACCCCACTGCCAGCCAGTTGCCGACTCCTGCCTGTTCCTGATTCTGCAGTTGATCCTGATCTGGTTTCCGCTAAACGAGTCTGGTGATCAGTTTCCACATCTTCTCAGCAGAGGTTCCTGTGTCTCCAACTCCAACCTTCTGCCTGTAGGCACCTGCACCCTTTCATTGCCCTTGCATTCCCTGTACCCACCACCAGGGGTGCTTGGACCTGAACCGTGCACATCATTTCACATCATTTCGGGCTCCGCTGTAAGGTACGTGACAGTATTCCTGCTCCTGCAGCCCCCTGGGATATTCCTGTCACATATCCCAAGAGGCTTCAGGAGCAGAGACACAAAGCTGCCAGTGGGCAAAGCTGTGTGCATCTGTGGGTGCTGACTACTTGAACCCAAAAGGGGCAGCTAGCTCCTAATAACTGAGGAGGTGGCAGTATAGTACCTGGGCTGAGCCCCCTGAATAGTTCGTTGGGCAGGTGAGTATGTGAATTGAGGATGACACTGCACAAAAGGTAAGAGGGGGAATGAAATTCCTATTTAAGGAACCACGTGGTTATTTCTGTTAAAAAAAAAAAGTAACAACATGGTTCAATAGGCCGAGCTTGTATAAAAACATTGCCATCACCTGAGGGCTATATGAGTTTAAATGCAACCCTAGTAATAGGGGCATGGTGCAGGGAACGTGGTGAACACAGTGTGGAACCTAATAGATGGTGTAAGTATATATTGTGAAATTTTCTATCCTTCCTTTTATCTAACAGAAGTGTACACTTGCTAAAAACATGCGCAATGCATAGGTAGGTTAAATAACCTGTATGTTATCCTAGTGCTTAATGGGATACTAGCACATTTCTGAGATGTGACAGACTACCCACCTTCTTTCGCTCTCCCTCTCCTATTACCTTTACTGTCCTTATTTTCTCCTTGTGCAAAAAGGAATTCCACCCACATATCACCTGCTTCCTCACTGCCCCCCTCTCCTTATCTTCTTAACTACCTTCAACCATTATTCATATAGCTCTGGCCATCCCTCCCAGATCCTCATCTTCGGTGTGTGGGTTTTCCTCAGTAAGGAATCCTGGAGCTGTGACACAGAGCTGGTAATCTGCTGCAAGCATCAAGAAGGTAAAGGTACTCAGTATCCCAGTCTGCAGAAGTATGTGTGTGTCTACTAGAGTACTACGAATGTGTGAAAGCTTGCCGGAGTGTTAATGTGTGTGTCTATTCAACCTTTTGTGGCTAGCTCTTTGTATCACCTTTCACGTTTCTTTGTGTGTATCTACAGTTATTTATTTCTGTATATGGCATATTCTCATAGAGTGTATACATTTACATTCACGTAATTAGATGTTGATGTATTTGTCTTTAAGTAGGTGTATAATTATATGTTTACACGTATATTTTGCAAGGCCTTAGTTAAACTATTTTTTGAGGTTTATCCATAATCATTAGTTCATATTTGTCTTTGTTTACATTTATGTTTTATGAATTCTGTGATTATTTATACATAATAATTGACTGAATATTAATTATACATGATTATTGATATTTAGATGCTCTTTGAACTGCATAAAAGCCACAGTAATTTGTCTATACAGTAATACTAATAATACAGTAACAAGCTGTTCTGTATGAAGTAACAAAAATCCTGAGGGGCTTCTTCTGTGAAACAAACCTCTCAAGACCTCCGGTCTTTACTGAGCGTGCTCCTATACTGCAAAGAGAAATAATCTGTGTTGTTTCCATCTGAAGTGTAGAACTGCCCTCTCCCTGATCCCCTTTCCAAGAGCACCTAAAATGATATGTGCGGTCTTTCCACCAATTCTTTTTGAAGCAATGTCGTAGATAAGTAAACAAAATCTTTATTGGACGGACTTGTCACACGTTTTTGTGATCCTTTCAGACCCCCACCTTATCTAGCCAGTTCTTTAGAGCCCCTCCCTACAATACAGGGGGGACCACTGTGTTTGTAAGAGCGGATCAGGAGAAGGAGAGCAGAGCACAACATATTCTGCAGCCAACAAAGAGGGACAAAGAGGCAGGGGGACAGAGACAGAGCTGGCACAGCTTGAATGCAGAACACTGTAAGTATCATATTTAAGACATTGCACTGAGACAGAGATGCTAACCAAGACATAGGGTGAAAAGAAAGAAAAGCCTGTGTGGATCAAAAAGAACAAAAAAGGAAAAATTGCCAGAGTTCTCTCTGTATTGTTGGATCTCATGGCAGGGAAAGGGTGAACTAGCGGTGAGTAAAATGCGCAGATCATCCTGCCATCTCTGAAAAGAGGGGAATCACAAATGGGAAGAAATAGATCTGAAAGCAGGGACGGAATAGGAAGAGGTAGGAAAAGGTTTGATAAGGTGTATTCACTGTGTGAAAAAAAAAACTAAGGTGTAAAGTGTGTCTAGAGAAGACTAGGTTTTAAAATAAATACAATTAAAATAATAGGCAGATCCTAAATAATTTGTTGTACACTTGATTTCAGTACAGTATATGGTTTTTAGACTTTCAGTAATGGACCACCACAGGTAAGCAAGGAGACTCTATCTCACAGAAAATAAGTTTGGGATTTCCTGTGGTGCATAATGTAAAGAACAACTAGCCTGAACCAGGAACCCTAGCAAGAAGGTATGAGTTTATTGTTTGGTTCTCCTTGTTGCACTGTTCATGTTTGTCCCAATGAAGACTGCTGATGTGCATAATCTGGCAACCAGCCTGAACCAAGAACCCTGGAAAGAAGATTTGATTTTAATTGCAAGAGGTTTCTGGTTGCACTGCTCAGGTTTTCCCCAATGGAGACGACAGATGCATTTTTCAGGCAATACCATAGTCCACAGGTACAGGCCATGACAAGTGGTATTCAGGGACAGTCAATGGTCAGGGCAAACAAAATACAAAAGGTGCTAATGCGGGTGCTGCAAAATCACTAATATGTGTGGGTACACACATAAAAACCAAGTATCGAGTCAGAGCTGAAAGATACCAGAAATTGAGACAGTCCCAAAATGGAAGCATGCCAGATAGGCTCAGGAAGTAAGCAGGAGTCACCAATTCTATACACTACTCAAGGCTTCTCTCCTTGGATCCATTACTTACTCATTTACAACCGACAGGGGCTTGCCTTGCAAAATTACAGAACCAGAATGTCACTATCATATTCAAATTTATTTCTGGGAGAATAATACATGCTCAAAACATGGTTTTTAACAGTGTGTGAAATGAGTTGGGTAAGTAGACAGAGAAGGATTTTAATCATTTAGACCAGAGATCCTCAAACTATGGCCCTCCAGCTGTTGCAGAACTACACATCCCATGAGGCATTGTAAAACTCTGACATTCACAGACATTGCTAGGCATGATGGGAATTGTAGTTCTTGAACAACTGGAGGGCCATAGTTTGAAGACCCTTGATTTAGACAAGAAGGTTTTGTTACCTTGCACCATATAAAATGTAATAAAGTGAATAATTACATGAAAAAGTAAATATTTTCTTTTGGCTAAAAAAGCTACAAAGTAGGGTGCAGAGATTTTTTTTTTTCCGTATCAGCTACTTTATACCTTATGGTAATGTGAGGAGGATCTTTAAGCATCTGCCAAACTGGCAGCTAGTACGTTGGAAGAGGCATGGAAGGGAAGAAAAACTTTAATGACGATCTAGATGTTTCACTGACATGCTAAATATGGGAGAATTCTCCCCAAGAAAACAAGGTAATCCATTGTATAGATTTAAACAAACACCTAGAAGAAAAATAAACCGCGCTAGGTAAAAAATAATAATATTGTATACGGTTGATACGGTGGAAGTTCTCACTGCCACACACAAAATGTATATATTGAAAAATCTTTAAAAAACAAAAATCAAAAAACTAATGAACAATAGAAAGTCCAGGTATTTCTTGAGATAGGATCAGTCACCAAATCACCAGAACAATTCAACTTAATGTAGATACCAGTCCAAGGATTATGAGCTAAAATTGCCCTTACCAGAACATCAATAAAATTTAACGGATGGCATTAAACCCAGCCAGGGCCTTTGGGATGAAAATCAATCTGCACCGTCCGATTTCAAGATGTAGTTCCCTCAATGGATATAGGAAAAAAGACAACACAAAAGACTGACCATAGTGTAGTATAGTCAGATGTTTAGCATGGACATACAGACATACCAACACCCTGGTGAGCACACAAAAAACAAACACCAAAAAAGGAGGGGGGGGGGGTGAAAAACCCACCACCGTGGCTGTAGATTGCGCTTACCGACTCGCAGTGGTAACCAGGCTCTATATCAAAATAGGAACTGATCGATGGATGACAGAGAACGATTGATTCACCCGCTCCTCAGGAGATTTACAGCCTATATGGGGGGGGGTCTTCTGAAACGGGAGAGGCTGAACCCGACAGGATGGATGGAGAAGAGAAAAATAAATAATAAATAAATAAAATACATAAAAATAAACTTTAAAAGGCGTCCGGAGCGAGGACGTTCTTTTTTCGTCCTCGCTCCGGACGCCTTTTAAAGTTTATTTTTATGTATTTTATTTATTTATTATTTATTTATTATTTATTTATTTTTCTCTTCTCCATCCATCCTGTCGGGTTCAGCCTCTCCCGTTTCAGAAGACCCCCCCATATAGGCTGTAAATCTCCTGAGGAGCGGGTGAATCAATCGTTCTCTGTCATCTATCGATCAGTTCCTATTTTGATATAGAGCCTGGTTACCACTGCGAGTCGGTAAGCGCAATCTACAGCCACGGTGGTGGGTTTTTCACCCCCCCCCCTCCTTTTTTGGTGTTTGTTTTTTGTGTGCTCACCAGGGTGTTGGTATGTCTGTATGTCCATGCTAAACATTTGACTATACTACACTATGGTCAGTCTTTTGTGTTGTCTTTTTTCCTGTATCCATTGAGGGAACTACATCTTGAAATCGGACGGTGCAGATTGGTTTTCATCCCAAAGGCCCTGGCTGGGTTTAATGCCATCCGTTCAATTTTATTGATGTTCTGGTAAGGGCAATTTTAGCTCATAATCTTTGGACTGGTATCTACATTAAGTTGAATTGTTCTGGTGATTTGGTGACTGATCCTATCTCAAGAAATAGCTGGGCTTTCTTTTGTTCATTAGTTTTTTGATTTTTGTTTTTTAAAGATTTTTCAATATATAAATTTTGTGTGTGGCAGTGAGAACTTCCACCGTATCAACCGTATACAATATTATTATTTTTTACCTAGCGCGGTTTATTTTTCTTCTATGTCTATTTAGTGTTGTCGCACTTTTTACTGCTGCTTATATTTTTATATGCTGTTCTAGGGCGGAATTTTTTTACTATATATTAAACAAACACCTGCCTGAGCTACTTTGTTTTTCCATTGGAGTAATTCTTGAATGCTTATGAGAAATCTAGCTTCATATTTATCAACTGCAAATAATCATCCAACAATGTGAGATAAACTGTGCCTTCTAGTGGATTTTTTCAGACTAAAGAAAAGTCTTACTTTCACTGAATATGTTCTTTTTACTTAGAGCATTCCCATTAGTCTGGGATGAGTTCAGTTTTTACAAGTTTGTTTATTCTAAATCCATACACATTAATTTGGTTATTTTTTTTTTTTGTAATTGCACTTGTTCTGGTTGATACCTAGAGCAGGACAAATACCTTTCTCCTTGTAAAATAATCTAAAGCCAGAGCTGTAGGGATATGATGTGAACCATTTTATCAAATCAATTCACAGCAACCCAATAACGGTATAGCAATATTCAGAAATTGGTGATGGTATAAGCTGACTATAGTGAGTTCTTCTGGGAGTTTTAATTTGGGCAAAGTCAGTACAGTCTGAAAAAAAGACACCTTTGATAATGAAAATACTGTATGTCACTTGGACATCTTGATTTTCTTTTGATTAATGGTATTAGTTTGCTTAAAGTGGTTCTAAAGTCAGAAGGTTTTTTATCTTAATGCATTAAGATAAAAAAACCTTCAGTGTGCAGCAGCCTCCTCAGCCCCCCTAATATTTACCTGACCCCATCTTGATCCAGCGATGTTGCACAAGAGTCTTGGCTGCACAAGTATCACTTTAAAGCCCAACTCCAAATTACAAAACAATATCCCCTCCATAAGGCCCCCTGCATCGCAAGGGTTAATGCTCATTAATTCTGGGGGATGACAAATAAGGTGTGATATTTACCTCACTCCTCGCTCCAGCAGGCTACCGCTCTCTGCATGACCAGTCGCCTTAAGCCTCTTCTATAAGATGCTCTGGCCAACGGTGGCACAATGACATCATTAAATACAATGCAGGGACACAAGCCTTACATTATACATGAAGCTAGTGAGGGCCCACCCACAAGCTGGATTGGAGAGGAGCACTTGAGCCCAGCAGAGTGAGGAGTAAAGCAAGTATTGATAGTCACTGCTCTCCACTCTGCTCCCCCAGCGCTCACTGGACTGAGTGGTTGGGGATTGCTGGCTCTCAGCCATGGGCTGAAAGGGGTGCCAGCAGTCAATCAGGCAGTGGGATGGATCCTGACAATATTGTCAGGATGCCTCCTAACCCTGAGGCAGCTTTGCCCCATCTACTGTATAAGCTATTGTCCTCTCTCAACTGACTCTTTGTCACAGATGGACATAAGTAATTGTCCACCTGTGACACACAAAAGAAGTATGGCCAAAAAGGTTTTGACCATACTTCTCTTTTAGGTTGTCATATGCCGCGTACACACGACCGGACTTTACGGCATACTTGGTCCGGCGAACCTGAGTCCGTCGGACAATTCGATCGTGTGTGGGCTCCAGCTGACTTTTTTTTCTCAAAAGTTTGATGAACCTAGAAATGAAACATGTTTCAAGTCTGTCCGACGGACTCGAGTCCGGTCAAAAGTCTGCTTGTCTGTATGCTAGTCCGACGGACAAAAACCGACGCTAGGGCAGCTATTGGCTACTAGCTATGAACTTCCTTGTTTTAGTCTGGTCGTACGTCATCACGTACAAATCCGTCGGACTTTGGTTAATCGTGTGTAGGCAAGTCCGTTCATTAGGAAAGTCTGTTGCAAAGTCCGTCGAAAAGTACGCCGGACAAAGTCTGCCGTAAAGTCCGCTCGTGTGTATGCGGCAATAGGTTTATAAATACAGCTCTTTTAACTAAGGGAAGCATTTATAAAGCAGTAGTATGACCTTACTGTGGCTATGCTACTGCTTTAAAAAAAACGCACATTTATAAAACACACCATTGTGCTTTCAAAAAATATTTACTGCTTCAATGAATGGCAAAAGGGAGGTGGTGGAAAGAGTGGCCTGGTTACATAACCTGTCAAAGTCATGAGACCAGCCTATGTATAACTCTAAAGTACACTCTGTAGGACACTGCAGCCTACACACCATGGCCTCCATTTTAGGTATAAAGTATGTAAATGCAAGTGGAGATTGGTTGATGCATAAACAAGGTGCTTTCCAGAGATTAGTGATATCCTATTGAAGTCAATGGGAGGCAAATCTTAAAAATCAATTCTGTCCATTTTTAATGCTAATAAGCAAGGGAGTGTCAACCAAGCTGTATAGGAAGCTGAACAGTGCCAGTGGGGACGTGTGCCAATGCAAAAAAAAAAAAAAATGCTGTTTGGCAGGGAACAGCTCTTTTAATAAGATTTAAGGATAAACTTTTAAAAATACACAATTCTGGGGGCTTCGAATACAGCTTGCAAACATAGTTGAGAAGTTTATGTTCTCGCTTTTACCATGACACCTCATTTTGTTATTTAATTGTAGATGACACATTGAGTCCTGGCATTTTTGCTATTCAGTTTAGAGAAGTCATTTTGATTATTGGTATGCTTTACCTGTTATATACCTAGGTTATACAACACCTTTCCTGTGTACACAGCTAGGTTTATCGAAACCATGGTCTATAGTAGTCCCCTGTTACTCTATCTGTATGTGTTCTTTATATGTATGCTTGTGAAGGCATATGGCCTTGTAATTTTTTCATACATTACTTTGCAATATTTTTTATACTTTGTGAGGGGTTAGCTTGGCAGCGGGTGTGTGTGTGTGACCCCCTGGATGAGTTCACTACACAAAAAGTAGGCACAGCAAACAGCACTGAAGGTGAAAAAAACAAAGGTGCGGTTTATTTACACTATATACAGCGAAAAAATAACAACAAAACAAAAAGAAACATAAAAATAGATCCTTGCCAACTTGGCCACTTACTACACATGCAGGTTCCCTATCTATCAGCTAAGTGCAACCTTGTGCTACCCCCAGCACCTATCTCCCTGTTTTAGAGGTTTGCAATAGAGGCTTTGTCTCACCTCACAGAACAGGTATCACGGTACACAGAACTGGTTCCAGGATGGAGAAACTCCCCAAGGAGGCTGGAAGCTTTTGTAGAGGGCCTAATGAGCCAACTTGCTTCAGCTGGGCTCCATACCTTGCCTCTGAAGGACTTCCCCTAGTGGAATAAATCCGCATAGACCCTGAATCTAGGACACACATACCTGCCATCCTGGATGCAGCCAGGCGATTTTACCTGCCTGTTGAACTGAACCTGAACTGGTGTTCCAACCCAAGGTTGAAACAAGGGGGGGTATGTGACAACATAACCCCCCTCGTTTCAATCTTGGGGTTGGAACACCAGTAGTCAGGCACGCATGAACCCCAGATAAAGCATCCACATTCCCCATCTGAACCCCAGGGCGATGCTTTACAATAAAGTGGAATTGTTGTAGGGCCAGGAACCACCTATTTATCCTTCTATTGGTCTCATTATTTGGAGCCATCCACGGAGCGTGATCAGTAACTAGGTCAAAATGTCTACCTAGCAGATAGTACCGAAGGGAATCTACAGCCCACTTCACAGCTAAACACTCCTTCTCAATAATGCCATAATTCACCTTGTGGGATTTTAATCACCTGCTGAGATAAATGACCGAGTGCTCTTCCCCTTCCAAACCTGGGACAACACTGCTCCTAACCCAACATCTGATGCATCAGTTTGTACAACTAAGCCCTTAGAGAAGTCAGGTGACTACAGCACTGGCTGGCTACATAAAGACTGGAATGCTGCTTCAGCCCCTGGAGTCCATTTAACCAAGACAGACTCTTTCCCTTTTGTCAGGTTGGTTAGAGGCACAGCCTGAAAAGCAAAATGTGGAATGAATCACAGATAGTAGCCAGCAATTCCTAGAAATGCTTGTACCGGCTTCTTGCTGTTGGGACGCAGCCAACTCTGTATGGCCTCAACTTTGTTGGCTTGGGGTTTTATCACTTCCCCCCCAACAATGTACCCAACATATCTGGCCTCTTCCTGTCCAATGGTACACTTCTTTGGATTGGCTGTAAACCCAGCTTCCCGTATGAAATCTAAAGCCATGTACACACGACCAGAATTATCAACCGGACTGGTCCGACGGAACAAATCCGGCGGACAATCCGACCGTGTGTGGGCTTCATCCGACCTTCAGCTGACTTTTTCTGTCGAAAATCAGACAGACTTTAGATTTAGAACATGTTTCAAATCTTTCCGTCGGACTCAAGTCCGGTGGAAAAATTAGTTTGTCTATATGCTAGTCCGATGGACAAAAAAAGACGCAAGGGCAGCTATTCGCTACTGGCTATGAACTTCCTTATTCTAGTCCCTTCGTACGTCATCACGTTCAAACCAACGGACTTTCGACCGGACTTTAGTTTGTTTGTGTGTGGGCAAGTCCGGTCGTTCGAAAGTTTGTCGTAACTCAGTTGAAAGTCCGTCGGAAAGACCGTCGGACCTTTGATGCTGAAAAGTCCGCTTGTGTGTACGCGACATAACACTGCTTGCTCTTTTGGCAGATGTGAGGCCCAATCTGTACTTTAGACAATCACATCGTCCAGGTAAGCTGCAGCATACTTCTGCTGGGGCAGCAGAATCTTGTCCATTTTCCGCTAAAATGTTGCTGAAATGTTGCTGACGCATTCTGTAACCCAAAAGGCATTCTTCTATACTGGAATGCCCCATATGGGGTTACAAATGTAGTCTTCTTCTTTGCCAACTCGGCTAGGGGAATCTGCCCTTTGGTCAGATTGAGCGTTGTCATGTACAGGGCTGCTCCCAGTCGGTCGATCAACTCATCTATATGTGTGTCAGGGCTGGGCTCAGCCCTTCCTTCTCAAAGCTGGCCGCTCAGCTGTCGGCTAATTGCCAGCTCCCATCTCTCCACATTGACTCACCTGTTGATGATATCCTGCTCGTCAGTCCTGCCTACTTAAGCCGTCCAGTCCAGATCTCTGCCTTCCCCTTGGTCACGTCTCTAGAGATGCTCTCCTGTGTTCCTGTTAAGGACTTGCTTGGCTGAAATTCATTCTGGTTCCAGATCCTGCTTGCTGTTCTACTACGCTCATCACTGGCTCCCTAACGTTTTGGCTTGTCTGACTATCCGTTCCAGTTTCTGAACTCTGGCAATGTTTTGACTATGTTTACTCTGTTTACCTTTTTTATATTATTAACAAACAAGTGTGATTTAACTGTACTTCTGTCTCAGTCTGATTCATGGTTTCTGACAACGTGGCATGGAATAGGTGCCAAATTTTGTAACTTTATTCAACTGTCGAAAATCGTTAAAAAATCGCCAGCTCCCATCAAGTTTGGGCACTAGCACGATAGGACTGGACCAGTCACTTTGGGACTATCACACCCAATTCAAACATTCTTTATACTTCCCCATGTATTGCCTCCCATGGGGCCTCTGGTATTCGATAGAGCTTTAGTTTTACCCTTTCACCTGGCGGGGTGATAATGTCATGCTCTACCCCATGTTTGTCCTGGCAGCTCAGAGAAAATCTCTTTGTTGCGGAGCAAAAACGCTTTAACTTTCTGTTGTTGGGGTTTCAATAAGGTGACTACTATTCCAACCTCAGAAATATAGCAATCAGACTGAGTCGGTGACAACAAAGTCTCTGCGACTAGGGATTCCCTATCCCTCCAGACTTTCAACAGATTAATGTGATATATCTGTTCTGGCTTTTGCATTCCTGGTTGTCTGACCCTGTAGTTCACCTCACTCACTTTTTCAATTATCTCGTATGGGCCCCGACACATGGCCAGGAATTTGCGTTAAACCGTAGGGATTAGTACCAGTACCCTATCCCCTGGGGAAAAAGGTACATGTCTGGGCTCCCGATTTTACACCCTCTGCTGTGCTAACTGCACTTGGGCCAAATATTCTTTTACTTTTGGCATTACTTGTGCAATTCTATCTTACATCTGGGAGACATGCTCAATCACACTCCTGTGAGGAGAACTTTCACTTTGCCAAGTTTCCTTGGCGGTGTCTAACAGTCCCCTTGGGTGTCTCCCATAGAGTAACTCAAAGGGTGAAAAACCCATAGAGGATTGTGGTACCTCCCTGATGGCAAACATCAAATAGGGTATTAGACAGTCCCAACCCTTACCATCTCTTTCCACCACCTTCTTTAACATTTGCTTTAGGGTTTTGTTGAACCTTTCAAAGAATCCGTCTGTTTGGGGGTGATACACAGATGTCCGCAATTGTGTCACTTTGAACAACTTGCATAGCCCTTTCATAACCTGGCACATAAAGGGTGTACCTTGGTATGGAAGCAGTTTCTTACAAATTCCCACGCGGTTGAAAACAAAAAATAGCTCTTTGGCTATTGTCTTGGCAAAGGTATTTCAGAGAGGAATCGCTTCTGGATAGCGGGTGGCATAGTCAAATATAACCAAAGTGTACTGATGCCCCCTAGCGGACTTCATTATCGGACCTACCAAATCCATTTTGATCTTCTCAAAGGGGACCTCAATGATGGAAAGAGGTACCAGCGGGTTATGGAACTGTTGCATGGGTGTCAACTTCTGACACACAGGGCAGGAGAAACAATCATTTTCTATTTCCTTCATGACCCCAGGCCCAATAGAATCTCTGCAATACTCTCTCCTTGTTTTTTTATGCCCTCAAATCAACTTTAACACCAACTTCCTGTAATTTTTGGGCACCACAAGTTGCTCAATGGTTTCTTCTGCCCTTTGAGCAACTCGATATAGTAGATCCTTTTACACAATGAAGTACGGGTAAGCGCAAGTCTTATCTGGGTTTACTAGTTCATCATCTACTCTTACCACACTTTCCCATGCTTTTATCAGTGTGGGGTCAGTTAACTGTTCTGTGGCAAAAATTTCCCTGTGAAATTCTAGATCAGAAAACTCAACAGGCGGCATGTTTTCGTCTGAGGATATTGGCCCCTCCCCAGTTTCTCGAGTCTCCCCTGCCAATACCGACAAGGGGAATTCTGGAGATTCCTCACCACTCTCAGATGACTTCTGGGCTACAGTGGGGGGGTCAGGACAATCCCAGAGTTCCCAGAATTTTGGAAAATCCCTCCTCACAATGGCATCATGTAGTGAGACACTAACCATGACATTGGTTAGCATTGGACACTAACCATGACATTGGTTAGCATTGGGGGTCTCAAAAACACTGTAGCCACAGGATACTCTCGGATGTCCCCATGCACACAAATACCATCCACCTTGTTATTCCCAGAGACCTCTGTAGTAACTAATTCAGCTTTTTCCAATGTCACCACGCTACCTGAATCCAGCAACACAACAACATTTCTATTA
Source organism: Lithobates clamitans (assembly GCA_037952925.1). Classification (NCBI taxonomy): domain Eukaryota; kingdom Metazoa; phylum Chordata; class Amphibia; order Anura; family Ranidae; genus Lithobates; species Lithobates clamitans. Next base: position 5,186,528 of record JBBGZY010000108.1, on the reverse strand, counting down.
TTAATATACATTTTGCATAAATGTTACTCTGTTCCTCGAATGGCAATGCATGCAACTCTCGCAAACAGCGACTGACGTCTGTCCCTTAGAAAATCACATCCACAACTTGGCAATTTGCTGCAATATGTCCCTCTTGCCGGCAGCGGTAGCAAATAATCTTTTTCACTGCCTCTTGCGGCCTTAACTTCCCAGGCTGCTCTCGCCAGACATTAGGTAGAACTCCTGCCCTCTCACTCTCTCCACCCTCACCTCTTGGTATCATCTTACCCGCCACTGGGGATGGTCTGGTCTTAGGGTTTAAAGTCCGTGAGTCCCTGGGAGAGGCGGTCAGGTTCTCTGTAGCTAAGTACCTCTTAACTGGATCCACAAGCTTGTCGGCCATTTCTGGGTCTCCATGGCTTACCCACTTTTGGGTGGCAGTAGGAAGGAAGCTCAGGAACCGATTCATAACAACACATTCCACAATCTTTGGTGCGGTCAAAGTCTCTGGCCCCTGATGAAGACACGTGACCCTGTGTCGAACACGCGTAGGGGAGGGGCCAGGACGGAGCACGGAGCTATTCACTTCACTGTGATGCGACGCACAACTTATCCCTTCGGACAGACAAACTTTAGAGGCTATTGTTAGATTGGTGCACTTACGCACCTCGAAAATGTGAGTACCCTACTGTGGGGAGCTTTTTATTTGAATAAAATTTTATAAACGATATCACACTATCCAGTTTTTTCCTTCTCTTCCTTTCAATTGTGGAGCCGCTGCTGAATAGCTGTGTATCTGGATACCATCATTAAACCGTGGGATGGCTACTAAGCGTGTTTAGACTCAGTTTCACAGCTGAGTCACATGCTCTGAAGTGAGTGGCTGTCCCGGGGGGGTCACTGGATGGCACTTGAGCATGGAATTCTGAGCACCAAGCACTTAGCACCAAGATTTATTCAAACGCGTTGGATTTTCTCTATGAACTGTTTTTATGGATTTTACATATATTCATTTTTTAATATATTGGACTCATTAATCATGTGCTATATTGGTTTTGGATCTGATATTTACACTTATTGTGTGACACTTGGCACTTTCTTTCGATTTTGCACTTATCATATTTTACTGTGATATATTGTTTTGTATGTCATAATTTTTGTCTCATGTAAGTAGATATATATAGGATTTTTGATTTATTATATATATTGGCACCGGTTGAATGATTGTTATTCCTGTTTGGATATCATACATTCAGCATACCACTCACACATTGCACTTTAAACACATTGCTTTTAATTGTAATTTTTACACTGAGGCTGAAAAGGCCATTTATACGGTATCTTCAGCATATCATTTATACATCATTTTTAGTATTTGAATATGTTCCAGATCTACAGTTTTCGCCTTTGCGCAGCGTATTTCCTGTATATATTATAATGCACAGTATATGAAACATGTTCTACGCGGGCAGCTAGGTATTCTCCATATTTGAAGCAATATACCATTGTGGCTCGCAAGGTTTTTCTTTATTTATGCAGCCACGTCCTGCTCAGGTGAATGAGATCATACATTTGAGACCTAGGGGGTTTTCCAAGTTGGAAAGTCCAGCTATGCACACGCTGAGCCCGGGCGGCCAGGGTGACACCCAGCTGTGCCAATATGTCTGTTTTTAGCACAACAAAATCTTTTGCTTGGTAAGGCTCTAGGTCATAATAAGCTTTCTGCGATTCACCAGATAATAGTGGGGCCACCAGTCCAGCCCACTGCTCCTTAGGCTTTTGCATTAATGTCTCCACTGTTGGAGTCTCTGCTCTTGCTTCTGCAACAGGTCTATGAAGGGAGCCTCAGATTGCTGCTGGGGCTTGCTGCTGAGCTTCCAGTCTCTGCTGGTGATATTGCTGCTGAGTAGGGATAATCCAAACAACCCCCCTGTGGGAGACCCCCCAAAATCTATATCAGGCCCTTCAGGTCTGGTATGGATATTAAGTGAAACCCTGCACCAACATTTTTTAAAAAAATGGCTTGGGGGTCCCTCCCAAAATCCATACCAGACCCTTATCCGAGCACCCAACCTGGCAGGCCACAGGGAAAGGGGCGCGAGAGAGCACCCCCCCTCCTAAACCGTACCAGGCCATGTGCTCTCAACATGGGGAGGGTGTTTTGAGGTCCCCCCAAAACACCTTGTCCCTAAGTTGATGGGGACAAGGGCCTCTTCTCCACAACCCTTACAACCCTTGCCTGCTGGTTGTGGGGGTCTGCAGGTGGGGGGCTTATTGGAATCTGGAAGCCCCCTTTAACAAGAAGTCCCCTTTATGTAAGCAGCCTAACATAGTGTGGAGCGTTGACTCAGCCCCCTGAGCCATGATTGGCCAATGGCACCCTGCCTTTGGCCAATCATGGCTCTCACAGCAGAGTGCGCTGTGATTGGCCAAAGCATGCAGGTCAGGTGCATGCTTAGGCCAATCATTCGCCGAATTTAGAATATTATGGGACATTCGTGGGAAATTCGAACACCCGCGGAACGCCCCATAATGGACAGCGAGACCGTCAATGCACTGTGAGATCGCAGTGCATTGACGGTCTCGCTGTCTATTATGGGGCGTTCCGCGGGTGTTCGAATTTCCCACAAATGCCCCATAATATTCTAAATTTGGCGAATGGGCGAACAGCCGATGTTTGAGTCGAACTTATGTTCGACTCGAACATCGGGCTCATCCCAACTGCTGAGCTTCCAGACTCCATTCCACTTGTTCATTTGCACGCCTTTGCTCGAGGTTCGCTTGTTGTTGATTGGCACTTGCCACAACAAGCTGTCTCAGCAACTCTTCCATGCTGGCCTTTATTTAAAAAACTGCCCCTAGCTTCCTCCACCAACTGTGAGGGGGTTAGCTTGGCAGCGGGTGTGTGTGAGCCCCTGGATGAGTTCACTACACAAAAAGTAGGCACAGCAAACAGCATTGAAGATGAAAAAACAAAGGTGTGGTTTATTTACACTATATACAGTGAAAAAATAACAGCAAAACAAAAAGAAACATGAAAATAAATCCTTGCCAACTTGGCCACTTACTACACATGCAGGTTCCCTATCTATCAACTAGGTGCAGCCTTGTGCTGCCCCCAGCACCGATCTCCCCGTTTTAGACAGAACAGGTATCACGCTCCCCAGTCTACACAGAACTGGTTCCAAGATAAAGGAATTCCCTAAGCAGGCTGGGGACTTTTGTAGAGGCCCTAATGAGTCAACTTGCTTCAGCTGGCTCATTACCTCACCACTAAGAGCCCTTTCACACTGGGGCGGTTTGCAGGCTCTATTAATAGCGCCTGTAAACCGACCTGAAAGTGCTGCTTCTTTCATTCCAGTGTGAAAGCCCCGAGGGCTTGCACACTGGAGCGATGCGCTGGCAGGACGGTAAAAAAAGTCCTGCTAGCAGCATCTTCGGAGCGGTGAAGGAGCGGAGTGTATACGCTCCTTTACCGCTCCTGCCCATTGAAATCAATGGGACGGCGCGGCTATACCGCCGGCAAATCGCCTCTGCAGAGGCGCTTTGCGGTGGTATTTAACTCTTTCTCGGCCCATAGCGGGGGGTAAAACCGCCCCGCTAGCGGCCGCATACTGACGGTAAAACGCCGCTAATAATAGCGGCGTTTTACCACCGCCGCCGCCCCTGCCCCAGTGTGAAAGGGCTCTAAAGGACTCTCAACACTACCCCCTAGTGGAATTAAGCCTCTTACACACGGTACGATTGTTGGACAACCGAGCATCTGATTTTTGTCAAAAGGGTGTGTGCCAGGATCTTGTCTTGCATACTAACGTTACACAAATTGTCATGCCACAAACACAAACGTAGTGACGTACTACAAGGAATTTCAGCTTTTGAGCGCCACCCTTTGGGCCCCTTCTGCTAATTTCGTGTTTGGCGAGCATTGATTCCGAGCATGTGTGTTTGTACTTTCGAATTTTGTGTGACCGATTTGTGTACTAACCATCCAAAAATCTGACGTAGTTCTGTCATTTGACAAAAATTTACTAGCCTGTCAACATTTGTCGGCCGAAAACTGGAAAACAATTGTTGAAAGGAGTGTACGAACTGTAAGAACTTCGGACAACAGCCTGTCAAACGACAATCCCCTTCTGATTTTTGTACCGTGTGTACGCAGCTTAAATCTGCATAGAGCCTGAATCTAGGACACACATACTTGCCATCCTGGATGCAACCAGGCAATTTGACCTGCCTGCTGTCACAACCTTTTATTCCTTGTATTTTACTCAATAAAGATAATTGAAAACAAAAAAATACACAATTCTTTTAAATTACATGCGTAAGCCTGGTACAAACTATGATTTTTTTTCAGTTCAGCCCAGCAGCATGAATGAAGAAAAACTGTCAGCTCGAGTCGGAGCCGGTGTACTACTACTAACGATCCAATGTTAGTACAGCGATCTCCCCCACAGAGCTGTTGTGTTCTGACAGGAGGGAAGCCCCCCCCCCACCAGACAGGGCCGGCCCCACCATGGGACCCAATAGGACCATAGCTCCAGGCGGCATTTAACAGGGGGTGGCAGCCAGGCTGGCAAGAAGTTACCACCAAGAATCCCGGATCAGTCAGCAAGACTCTCAGGAGCAGAGCAGAGCGGATGCTGTTTGGCTGTGCACTGTGCGCTGTCTCCTGCACTGTTGTTAGAATCGCCTGCCGCCTAGCAACCAGTGACGTCAGAGGCCGCGGCCACCCCAGCATTCACATCGCTCAGCCTCCATGCCTATCAATTGCTCTGCCCACCTCTTCCATCTTCCATCTCCAGCGTGAGGGAAGGAAGGGTCTGAGGAGAGCTGCCTGTGCGGCTGTCCCCGTGACAAAAACAAGGCGAGTTAGATTGGTTGGTAGTACAACTTCAAGTAATTTCTCGCTAAGATTTTTTTTATAAGGCACTCAAGCTGGATTGAATGTGACTGATCTTTCTATTGTACCCATGTTTTCTCTAGAAACACTTTGATGAGGCCTTTTCTTCTTTACTGTTTGTAAATGATCATGCAGATTTACAAAAGAAACATGCTTTTTACATACAAACTATAAAATTATTTGTAGGATTTTGATGGCTTCTAATCAAGATGCAATAGTGGTACAATAATGGTGAATTTTATTGGGAACAGGCATTAAAGAGGTTAATTACTGCTGTCCTTCAACTCCCTCTGTGTGCAAGATAGATCAGATTGTCAATAAGGCTACTTTCAAACTGAGGCATTGCAGCGCTTTACCGTAGTTTTTGCTGCGCTTTTCGGCCGATAGCGGGGCACTTTTAACCCCCGCTAGGGGCCAGAAACGGTAAAAACCGCCGGCAAAGTGCCCCTGCAGCGGCGCTTTGCCGGCGGTTCGGTGGCGCTGCCCATTGATTTCAATGGGCAGGGGCGCTTTAGGAGCAGTGTATTCACCGCTCCTACAGCGCCTCAAATATTTAATTTAATTTTAGTTATCATGATATAAAATAATGAATGTGGGGGCCTTTTGGTGGGCGTGATTTTTAATTTTTTTGTGGTGGGGGGGCAGCATTTCATTCTTGGTCCCAGGCAGCACCATGTCTTGGGCCGGCACTGCCACCAGAACACTTTGATCAGCGTTCTGGCTGAGATTGCTGATCGGGAGCATGCTCGTCCGACAGAATGGCCAACTTCAGTTGGATCAGCTGCCATACACACAGGCTGAATGTCGGCAGGTTTTTATTGAACTGGCCGATGTCGCCTGGCTTTCGGCCCATGTGTATGGGACTTTAGGGGATGTGAAGTGGCACTTCTGTAGAATGTACACAAGAAGAAGTGACATTTACGACGAGAAAGGTTTTTTTTTTTTTAAATGCCATCCATGAAATGATTTTTCCCAGCTGCTTTGTTCTTTTTATAAACTAAGAAGCTGGGATTCCCTTCCATGTGCATACCAGCCCCTTATCCTAGATGAGGGTTTGCTCTAGATTGTAGGAAGAAACCCATGCAAAAAAAATGCATGGGTTTTTTTTTGGGGGGGGGGGGGGCACACATTTTTCAAGTTTTTTTGCATGGGGAAACCCCATTTGAAATCCATACCAGACCCCTGGCAAACATTTTGGTGGGAACTCCATCATCCCAGCACCTGATGATTTCAATGGTTGCTAGGACATGGTTGGCTGTCCGGCACAGAACTCTCTGTTGCTATGAGGCAGGCAGCCACTTGTGTCCTAGCAACCAAAGACACTTGTTCCCTGCACAGTGGTAGTACTTTAACCACTTGCTGACCAGCCGCCGTCGGCTCTCCTGTGCAAATCGCCGTAGCTATAGGGCGGCTCACGCAGGAGCAGTTGCAGGCATCGGGCGGGCACGCTCGATGTCCATCAGATGAGGTCTTATTAGACGAAACGCATTGGGACAGGCTATGCTGATGCCACTTCATCACAATCCATATTTTATATCAAGCGCTTTTTTATCTTCACAAATGTGAGTGTTCCCTTTTACATAATAAATATCCTTTTACTTAAATGGAATTACACTATGTGGCCTCTCTCCTCTTCTTCCTATAAACCATACCATATGGGAGAGATCACTCATCCAGGCCCCCAGTCATTAGAAGTATTGCTGTGAAGGACCACAGGAGTTTATATACTGTAAGATTGGGGTATCAGACTCAAACGGTAGGTGCGTTGTCAGTGAGTACTCCAGTACAAAACTGTATTTTTAAGGGCCTGGTAGCCCACTTTTATTTAAAAGCACAGAAAAGTTCACAAAGACATCAGTAGCCCTCGCAGGGGGTTCCACCATTACTGTATCTTGCACACTCAATACTTTAGCCTCCTGGCGTACATTCTTGCCATATGGCTGATTCCGGCCTTTAGCCTAGGCCTTAGGTCTGCTCCTCAGACCCAAAAGAGTTTCCTAGAGTGAAGCTCTCTCCTAGCTTACTCCTGCTGCTTACTACTTGCTGCTCTGTCACCAAGTACGTCTGCCTCCTGCAGACATGCATACCCTGGCTGCCTCCTGCAGCCTCTGACTCCTCTCAGAGGAATGGGAGTCCACCTGACTCCCATGCACAGACTTCCTGTCTGTTGGGTGGGGCCCTGAGCCATAGCCAGGTCACAATTAAATAGCCCAGCACACAGCTGTGCAATCAGCGTGCCTTTCTCTCCAAAATCTGGCGTAAACAAGCAATCTTCTAGGTAGCACAGGGTCCTACTGCCACAATACCCAACCGGAGGTTGTTTATGTTGATGCTGGTTCTCCTTGGTATATCTCACCATAAGCTCGATTGACTCATTAGGCGTATGCTTGTTTGGGTTCAATCCTTCTGGTAAGCCTTATACCTATTGGTGGATCGTCTATCGGCAAATCTTGTCTACACAAATTGCATATTCCAAGTCACCATGTCACTATGTTCATCCATCTATGGACTTTGAATTATTTCACTTTCTGAACTTTTGTTTCATTTTGTTTTCTACGTTTCACATGATTGTTTGTTATATACTAGAGATACATCAATTTAATACCTACATTAAATTTTAGGTCTTCCCATGTTCTCTTAACAACTTATATGAGCACTGTTTTATTTTTTGATATAGTGTACATTCACTTTTGCATACACTTTTTGTTAATTTTTTCTTATTCAAGGCATTCACCTACATTGTGTACTTTGTCTAAATACTCTGCCTTGGTTCACTTCAAAGACAGCATATTAGCACTGCAAACTTTGCAAATTGATCTATTGCTGTGCCGGCTGCTACCTTGCAAACTTAAAGAGACATCGCGGTATATTCATTTTCATTTTATACCCCAAAAAGTGTCATTTGGGGTCAGATTTGTCCGCGGCAATGTCGTAGTCCTGCTAAAAATCACAGATCGCCGCCATTACTAGTAAAAACAATTAAAAAAATAAAAGTCCCTTAATCTGTCCCATAGTTTGTAGAAGCTATAACTTTTGCACAAACCAATCAATATACGCCTATTGCGATTTTTTTTACCAAAAATATGTAGGAGAATGTAGATCGGCCCAAACTGATGAATACATTTTGTTGTTATTTGGGGGGGGGGGGGGGGTTTGCATATGTATTATAGCAAAAAGTAATTTTTTTTTTTTCAAAATTGTCGCTCTTTGTTTGTTTATAGAGCAAAAAATAAAAACCACAGAGTTGATCAAATCCCACCAAAATAAAGCTCTATTTGTGGGAAAAAAACGATATCAATTTTGTTCGGGCACAGTGTCGCATGACCGCGCAATTGTTAGTTAAAATGATGCAGTGCCGTATCACAAAAAATGGCCTGGTCCTTAAGGGGCAAATCCTTCCGGTCCTTAAGTAGTTAAGCATGATTGACAAGTGTTTCAAGAATGTTACTTTTAAAATTTAACCTGATCTAGCATTGCTCAGCTTACTCTCCTTATCAAAAATACGCCAAATCTTACAGACTCCAGGTGCAAACATGTTATTAACTCACTGTTGTAGCTTGTTGAAAGCTAGCGCAATGTTTACATCCTCTAATATGCCCCCCTTCCCCTGCTGCCCAATTGATGAGAATAGAGGGTCATCTAATTTTACTAGGGCTGAAGTTGGTACAAGAATAGACAAAGTAAGAAAAAAAAAAGCACAGTGCAGACTGAAATTAGAGGGGGTTATTTACTAAAGGCAAGGCACTTGAAACTGCACTTAAAGTGCACTTGGAAGTGCAGTCGCTGTAGATCCGAGGGGGACATGCAAGGGAAATAAAAAACAGCATTTTAGCTTGCACATGATTGGATAATAAAATCAGCAAAGCGTCCCCTCATTTCAGATCTACCCCTTTAGATTTCAGTGCAATTTCAAGTGCACTTTGCACTTGTAGTTTGCAAAGTGGGTTTGCCTTTCGTAATAACCCCCATTGTCTTGCAATGGCCTGTGGTAATGTTCAGGCACTCCTTACATGATTTACATGTCTTAAAGGGGTTGTAAACCCTCGTGTTTTTTTCACCTTAATGTATCCTATGCATTAAGATGAAAAAACTTCTGGCAGTGACCAGCTCCACCAGACCCCCCCCCCCCCGTTTTTACTTACCTGAGCCCTGTATTTCCCTCGGTGGAGAGGCGCTGTCCCTCTCTCCACGGGGTCCCGGCACTTGATTGGATAGATTGATAGAAGCGCAGCCATTGGCTCCCTCTGCTGTCAATCAGATCCAATGACGCGGGCACCGGGGGCGGGACCGAGTCCGACATTCGTGTATATGGACGCCAAATGCTGGACTCGGGAGAGTGCCCGCAAGGTAACCCCCCAGGAGAGCGCTTCTCCTAGGGGGTTATCCATATCTCCCAACTTTTTGAGATGGGAATGAGTGACACCTATCAGCAAAAGTATGCAGGCATAGGGCCCCTTGCCACGCCCCCTTAAAGGTGAATTGTACAAAAAAACAATATTAGTTAAACCCACAAGTGCTTTTTTTACCACTATCATTCCTCTATTTTGGCTTTTGAAATTTACAAATGCAGCAATTTAGAAATCAGAAGATAAAAAATGCATTTTATATACATCTACATAGATCAGACCAAAACGAGGGACAAATGAGGAGGAATGAGGGACAGAGGGACATTGCTCCAAATCAGGGACAGTCCCTCTAAATCAGGGACAGTTGTGAGCTAAGGGTTATCTGATGCGAGGAGATGTGGGAGGAGCCACGAGACCTGCCAAGGGACCCCAGAACAGGTGGATCGGGGCCACTCTGTGCAAAATGAGCTGCACAGTGGAAGTAAGTATGACATGTTTGTTAGTATAAATAAAAATAAATCAAGCTTTTACAATCACTTTAAGGCAAATGCAAATTGTCTACTCTAAACTATATGAATAACAGTAGTATTTACACTTTTATCACTACTTCACTGTATGTTCAAGGTAAGAACACATTTTATATACTGTGATTATATATATTATAAACATATATCTCTCTATTTATCTATCAGTCCATGTTTAATTAAAAATATTTTTATATTTTAAAACAAATTTTTAATTTTTAATCAAGTAATTATGACATTTTGCATATGCATAATTCATATTTAACACAGTAGCTAAAGGCTCTAATCTACTTTCGCTTTTTTAGAAGGCTGGTTTTCTGTAAACTGCCTGTGTTGTAAATTGACATCCGTGGCAATAGCTCAAATTACACACACAGTCAGATAAGTCAAAGCTGGGACACAAACCCTTCCCCCACTGCTCTGCAAACAGAAAATAAGCAACCGGTGCTGGGCTTTCTCTTTAGAGAAGAGATTGCCATAGCACAGGTGCATAATCTTTCATTCAACGTATTTTAATTTCTATGAAAACCGAAGAGAAAAATAGTGGGACTTTAAAAGAGGGATGTCACTACAGACAAATATTGCATAAAGTAAAATATATATTTTATTGATCAAATACAGGTACATTTGAACATTCCATATTTAAGAGATACCATAGTTGCCAACATTGCAAAAAAAATATGTGGGACACTTTTTTGGCTGTAGGCGGAGCTGTACAATAATTAGGGGCGGGGCATTCGTTTGTAGGCATGGCTTAGCAAAAAATTGCAAGTGTGGCACGCAAAGCGCACGTGGCTTACGTGAAAAGTGGGCGTGGCTTAAATGGGCGTGGCTCAAGAGGGTGTGGTTAGAGTCTGAGATGAATAAGGGATGGAAGGGAAAAGGGGGAGAAGGAAAGGGGGAGAGGGGAATGACGGGACAGCAGCCCTAGATCCTACACAATAGAAATATGTGTATTCTAGAAAGTTTAACAATCAGCAGATAAAGATACTCCAAACACCTGGTGTTAATGCTTCAATCATCCCGGCACCATGGTTGTTATGGTGTCAGGATGATCGAAGCGCATTATTTCTATTATTACATTGTAATATAAAATTAAATCATTCAACTCACCATAATGCCGAATCAGTGGGATCCCTGAGCGTGTCACCTGCCACGTCGCCTGCCACCAGAAGAGTCTGTCCTTGCATCAGGTGCCCCCAGCAGAGTCTGACCTTGCATCAGGTGCCCCCGGCAGAGTCTGTCCTTACATCAGGTGCCCCCGGCAAAGTCTGTCCTTGCATCAGGTGCCCCCGGCAGAGTCTGTATAGACCCCATCAGTGCAGACCCCCTCAGTGCAGACCCCCTCCATCAGTGCAGATCCCCTCCATCAGTGCAGACCCCCTCCATCAGTGCAGACCCCCCCTATTAATGCAGCCCCCCCTCAGTGCAGCCCCCCTCTATTAGTGCAGACCCCCCTCTATTAGTGCAGACCCCCCTCTATTAGTGCAGCCCCCTCAGTGCAGCCCCCCCTCTATTAGTGCAGACCCCCCCGCAATTAGTGCAGCCCCCCCTCTATTAGTGCAGCCCCCCTCTATTAGTGCAGACCCCCCTGAGTGCAGCCCCCCTCTATTAGTGCAGACCCCCCTCAGTGCAGCCCCCCTCAATTAGTGCAGCCCCCCCTCAGTGCAGCCCCCCTCTATTAGTGCAGACCCCCCCTCAATGCAGCCTCCCCTCAGTGCAGGAGCGGCCAGTGTGTTCTGCCGAGAAAGTTCCCCTCGGCATGTAAGGACCCCCTGTACTGCGCAGGCGCAGCGCTTGCGCAGTACGGGGCTGGGGAACTTTTCGGCAAGACACGGCGACGGCGGCACCGTGTCTTCTGCTTCAGTGGAGAGGGGAGGGGCCGTGCAGCTAAAGAAGCCCATTGGCTGCACGGATCGAGCCCCCTTCCTCTCTCCACTTACTCAACACTAGGGGGAAGATCGAGCGGCGGCGCCAGCCGCCATTTTGCTGGAGCCAGCTGCTCCAAAAATAAAAAAACAACATTCCCGATTTTCCTTATGGAAAATCCCAATTCGGGACAGCCTCCAATCGGGACGAGGGTCCCAAAATCGGGATTGTCCCAGGAAAATCGGGACTGTTGGCAACTATGATAATGCGTTTATAGCTGGTGATAAACCATATGCAAAACAGCTGCCATTTATACACACAAATACATAACATTGTACTTGATAAAATCTAGGTACATAAGTAGTATATACAGGCAAATAAAATTAAATAAATGAAACGCCGACCCTGTCAGGGCACCCTAAAAAAACTCTACGTGTTTCATGGCTCTTTACTATTCCTCAGAAGTTAGGATTTTAATTGCTACTAAACCACACAGTACCATTTTGTCAGTATTAACAGTAAGTAGATCAAAGTACCCCCTTACTAGTGAAATCTAAACCTTTGTTCTCTATAATCACTAGCACTTGATGACTCTATGATTCGCATAAACTGACTTTCTTAAAGTGGTTGTAAAGCCTTAAGCATTCTATGCATTAAGGTCAAAAACCTTCTGTGCTGCCGCTCCCTCCCAGAACTTTTTCTTACCTGAGCCCGAACTGATCCAGCAATGTGCATGAGCGCTGCGGCTCCAGCCGCTGTCTCTCCCCTCATTGAACAAATTGATAGCAGTAGGGACCGGGGGCGATCAAGGGGTTAAGTGTATCCTAGGGAGGTGTTTCTAACTGTGGAGGGGTGATGGGACTCACTGGGAGTAGAGAGAGATTGCTGTTCCTGATTACTAGGAACAGCAGATCTCTCTCTACTTCCCTGACAGAACGGGGATCTGTCCGTTTACATTGTGAGGAGCGATCGCGGGTGGCTGGCATTGGCTCCTGCGTCGTGTGCGCCACCTAGTGCTCCGGCGTACACCTACAACGATTCACCCAGGAGAGCCAACTTTCCACAGTATAATGACGGTGGCTGGTCAGTAAGCAGGTAAGTATGAAAATTAGTTACTATGGGGGAATTTACTAAAACTAGAGTGTGCAGAATCTGCTGCAGCTCCATATAGAAACCATCATACATCCATAGAAATCAGCTTCCAGGTTTTTTTTTTGCCAAAGCTTAACCTCCCTGGCAGTATTCCGGAGTGTGGCTCGGGGTTAAATATCAGTACCATGAGCGGTAACCCCGAGCCACACTCGGGATTGCATCTCAGGATCCTGGTCCAGGTCCTTGTCCCCAGGATCCTGCGCTGTCCCCCCGCTGTGACTTCGGGCTGTGTCCTCCGCCCGATGCTCTGTGTGCTGGGTTCCATTACCTGCGAGCGTTGCGACGCATCGGGGCAGAGCCTGGTGGCAAATTCAAAAAGTACACAAAACATAACACATACAGTACACTGTAATCATTTCACATCCCTTTTATCCCTAATGCTTTGCCCTGTGCCCTGCATGCAGTTTAATATTATATATACTGTTCTTTCTGCCTGGAAACTTGAGAATGTCCATACCAACCAAAAAGTGTCCTTTTACGTCAAAAGTGGTTTTAGACCAGCTAGAAAACAGCGAAAATTAGAACACTTGCAGAATTGAGCGATAGTGAATTGTGGGAAAATTTATTTTATTATATTATTATTTTTTTATAATTATTTATTATATTATAATTTATAATTTTGTGTTTCAAACTTTATCATACCCCGGATGTCTACTAGACTCTTGTTTGGACAGATTTAAGTGTGTTATTACTAAGAATTACAGGCCTACAATATAAAACACCAAATTTCTATGAAAAACAATGTGCCGCTCTGAGATGAAAAAATCTGGCATAATTATACCACCAGGGTGGCTACAGTGGTTGCACACCCTCCTATATACCCAGCTTCAGGTGATACACAGAGATAAAACAAATCCTCCTACATACATTTTAATTGTTTATCTGCAATCTTCTCTTCCCTACATCCCTTCAAAAATTCAGATTTGTATTAAGTCCTTCTGCACTTATGAGGAGCAGAGAGGAGGGGGTGGAGAGCTGCAGGTACAGTGTGTGAGCGCTGATTGGAGGGCAGGGACACATTCCCCTCCACATACTGCACAGGAACAAAAGAAGGATACAGGACTGTGTTCTGAAAGACAAACTGTGTGCTGAGTCAGGAAAACTTCTGAGATAATAGAGGATGCGGATAATAGAGAAACAAAGCACCAGAAAGAAACGACGTGTAGAACTTTGGAGATAGACAAGTAAAAACTACAGATATATGTGCTTGGTTCAGATTTCATGACTGAGGTTTACAACCACTTTAACTGAACAAGCTGAAGTTAGAAGCTGATTGGCTACCATGCACAGTTGCACCAGATTCTGAGTGCTCTAGTTTGTCAAGTCACCTGATGTGTGTTAATTTTGCTAAATATGGCCTGGGCATCTAGGCTTAAATGACCTGTGGTCAATAAAGCGTTAAAGGGCAGCTCCTAACAGCACTCTCCCTATGGAAGTGGTTAGACTTGGCGTGAAACCAGGCTTTGGCTGCACTGTTTAACCATTTTAACAATAACAAATTCTGTCACCTTTTTGTGCTTCTCTCCAGCTTAGCTTATTATTCTTTGTCCAGGACATGTTTACTATTACTAAAATTACATTTTGGCAAAAAATGCTCAAAATATATTATTATTCCAAAGATCTTTGAATTCATCTTTTTCTCTAATAGGCTATAAACATTTTATGAATGCTATTTTTTCATACAGATATACAGTGCCTTGCAAAAGTATTCACCCCCTTGGCATTTTTTGTGTTTTGTTGCCTCACAACCTGGAATTAAAATGGATTTTTTGAGGATTTGCATCATTTAATTTACAGAACATGCCCACAACTTTGAAGATGTTTTTTTTTTTTATTATGAAGCAAACAATAAATAGGACAAAATAACAGAAAAAGTCAATGTGCATAACTATTCACCCCCCAAAGTCAATACTTTGTAGAGCCACCTTTTGCGGCTATGACAGCTCCAAGTTGCTTTGGATAAGTTTTTATGAGCTTGCCACATCTTACCACTGGGATTTTTGCCCATTCCTCCTTGCAAAACTGCTCCAGCTCCTTCAAGTTGGATGGTTTGCACTGTGAACATCTTTAAGTCTGACCACAGATTTTCTGTTGGATTGAGGTCTGGTCTTTGACTAGGTCATTCATCCAACACATTTACATGTTTCCCCTTGAACCACTCAAGTGTTGCTTTAGCAGTGTGTTTGGGGTCATTGTCTCTGCTGGAAGGTGAACCTCCGTCCTAGCCTCAAGTCACACACAGAGCGGTACAGGTTTTGTTCAATAATATCCATATATTTAGCACCATCCATCTTTCCCTCAACTCAGACCAGTTTCCCAGTCCCGACTGCTAAAAAACATCCCCACCGCATGATGCTGCCACCACCATGTTTCACTGTGGGGATGGTGTTCTTTGGGTGTTGTGATGTGTCGGGTTTGCGCCAGACATAGCATTTTCTCTGATGGCCAAAAAGTTCAATTTTAGTCTCATCAGACCAGAGCACCTTCCTCCATACATTTTGGGAGTCTCCCACATGCCTTTTCATAAACTCAAAACGTGCCATTTTGTTTTTTGCTGAAAGTAATGGCTTTCTTCTGGCCACTCTGCGATAAAACTCAATGGAGCGTATGGCTTATTGTCGTCCTATGTACAGGTACTCCAGTCTCTGCTGTGGAACTCTGCAGCTCCTCCAGGGTTACCTTAGGTCTCTGTGCTGCCTTTCTGATTAATGCCCTCCTTGCCCGGTCCGTGAGTTTTGGTGGATGGTAAACATTGGTGGACAGCCATTTTTAGTTTTAGGTCTCTCCAGAGATGCTCAATTGGGTTTGAGCCAGGACTCTGGCTGGGCCATTCAAGAACAGTCACAGAGTTGTTGTGAAGCCACTCCTTCGTTATTTTATTTGTGTGCTTAGGGTCATTGTCTTGTTGGAAGGTAAACCTTCGGCCCAGTCTGAGGTCCTGAGCACTCTGGAGAAGGTTTTTGACCAGGATATCCCTGTACTTGGCTGCATTCATCTTTCCTTCGATTGCAACCAGTCGTCCTTTCCCTGCAGCTGAAAAACACCCCCACAGCATGATGCTGCCACCACCATGCTTCACTGTTGAGACTGTATTGAACAGGTGATGAGCAGTGCCTGGTTTTCTCCACACATACCGCTTAGAATTAAGGCCAAAAAGTTCTATCTTGGTCTCATCAGACCAGAGAATCTTATTTCTCATCATCTTGGAGTCCGGGTGTTTTTAGCACACTCCATGCGGGCTTTCATGTGTCTTGCACTGAGGAGAGGCTTCCATCGGGCCACTCTGCCATAAAGCCCCGACTGGTGGAGGACTGCAGTGATGGTTGACTTTCTACAACTTTCTCCCATCTCCCGACTGCATCTCTGGAGCTCAGCCACAGTGATCTTTGGGTTCTTCTTTACCTCTCTCACCAAGGCTCTTCTTCCCCGATAGCTCAGTTTGGCCAGACGGCCAGCTCTAGGAAGGATTCTGGTCATCCCAAACGTCTTCCATTTAAGGATTATGGAGGCGACTACGCTCTTAGGAACCTTAAGTGCAGCAGAAATTTTTTTGTAACCTTGGCCAGATCTGTGCCTTGCACAATCCTGTCTCTGAGCTCTTCAGGCAGTTCCTTTGACTTCATGATTCTCATTTGCTCTGACATGCACTGTGAGCTGTAAGGTCTTATAAAGACAGGTGTGTGGCAATAGGTAGTCAGAAAATTAGATGCATAATTTATGCTCCTTGAAAGCCCAAAGTGCTCCTTAGGCCCCTCTATGCATCTAGGCTGTGAAATAGTCTCACACACACGTAGTATCCTATACTCAGGAGACATAACAGAATGTGTTTTTGGGTGTAAATAGATGTATGCCTATGCTGTGTTTGAGAAATAACTTGTCAAAATGACAACTTTGTGGAAAAATAATTATTTAATTTCTTACTTTTCCAAAAAATTACAACTTCAAAAAACTCACCATGTCTCTTATTAAATACCTTGGACTGTCTACTTTCCAAAAAGTGGTCATTTGGGGGGTATTTCTACTGTCCTGGCATTTCATGAATGAATGAGAAAGGCAGTCAGTACATCAGGACTGATCAATTTTCCAATATACTGTATATACTTTCCAATTATATATATTACACACAGTATCTCACAAAAGTGAGTACACCTCTCACATTTTTGTAAATATTTTATTATATCTTTTCATGTGACAACACTGAAGAAATGACACTTTGCTACAATGTAAAGTAGTGAGTGTACAGATTGTATAACAGTATAAATTTGCTGCCCCCTCAAAATAACTCAACACACAGCCATTAAACCGCTGGCAACAAAAGTGAGTACGCCCCTAAGTGAAAATGTCCAAATTGGGCCCAAAGTGTCAATATTTTTTTGTAGCCACCATTATTTTCCAGCACTGCGTTAACCCTCTTGGGCATGGAGTTCACCAGAGCTTCACAGGTTGCCACTGGAGTCCTCTTCCACTCCTCCATAATGACATCACGGAGCTGGTGGATGTTAGAGACCTTGCACTCCACCTTCCCTTTGATGATGTCCCACAGATGCTCAATATGGTTTAGGTCTGGAGACATGCTTGGCCAGTCCATCACCTTTACCCTCAGCTTCTTTAGCAAGGCAGTGATCATCTTGGAGGTGTGTATGGGGTCGTTATGTTGGAATACTGCCCTGCGGCCCAGTCTCCGATAAGAGGGGATCATGCTCTGCTTCAGTATGTCACAATACATGTTGGCATTCATGGTTCCCTAAATGAAAAGTAGCTCCCCAGTGTCGGCAGCACTCATGCAGCCCCAGACCATGACACTCCCACCACCATGCTTAACGGTAGGCAAGACACACTTGTCTTTGTACTCCCTACCTGGTTGCTGCCACACGCGCTTGACACCATCTGAATCAAATAAGTTTATCTTGGTATCATCAGACCACAGGACATGGTTTCAGTAATCCATGTACTTAGTCTGCTTGTCTTCAGCAAACTGTTTGCAAGCTTTCCTGTGCATCATTTTTAGAAGAGGCTTCCTTCTGGGATGACAGCTATGCAGACCAATTTGATGCAGCGTGCAGCGTATGATCTGAGCACTGACAGGCTGACCCCCCACCCCTTCAACCTCTGCAGCAATGCTGGCAGCACTCATACATCTACTTCCCAAAGACAAACTCTGGATATGACGCTGAGCATGTGCACTCAACTTCTTTGGTCGACCATGGCGAACCTGTCCTGTTAAACCGCTGTATGGTCTTGGCCATCGTGCTGCAGCTCAGTTTTAGGGTCTTGGCAATCTTCTTATAGCCTAGGCCATCTTTATATAGAGCAACAATTCTTTTTTTCAGATCTTCAGAGAGTTCTTTGCCATGAGGTGCCATGTTGAACTTGCAGTGACCAGTATGAGAGAATGAGAGCGATAACACCAAATTTAACACACCTGCTCCCCATTCACACCTGAGACCTTGTAACACTAACGAGTCACATGACATCGGGGAGGGAAAATGGCTAATTGGGCCCAATTTGGACATTTTCACTTAGGGGTGTACTCACTTTTGTTGTCAGCGGTTTAGACATTAATGGCTGTGTCTTGCGTTATTTTGAGAGGACAGCAAATTTACACTGTTATACAAGCTGTACACTCACTACTTTACATTGTAGCAAAGTGTCATTTCTTCAGTGTTATCACATGAAAAGATAGAATAAAATATTCACAACAATGTGAGAAGGTGTACTCACTTTTGTGAGATACTGTATATATTCCAATATAGTTTGCAGACTATACCTTTCACACAGACTAAATAATATACACTGATTTGGGTTATGTTTACAAAAAAAAGTAGCAAAATACATTTTGGGCTGACATTTATGAAGAAAGATTCTTTATTTTCAACATTTTATAACAGAAGATTTTGTTTTCAAAATGTTCAGTATTTTTTGCTTATACTGAATAGCAAAAAACAAAACAGTGGTGATTAACCACTTCCCTACTGCTGTATTGTAATATGACGCCCGCAGGAACCCTTCGTCCCACAGGGCGGGTGTAATATGATGTCCTGGGATTCCCTGCATTGTGGAGAGCGCGCGCCCGCCGCATAACTTGGGACCCAATGCGTGTGCCCGGCGGCCGCGATGTCTGCTGGACACCCACACAGATCCACGTCTTGTCAGGTGAGAGGAGACGGATCCATGTGTTCCCATTACAGAGGAACACCGATCGGTCTCCTCCCCTTGTGAGTCTCCTCCCCCTACAGTTAGAATCACTCCCTAGGACACACAGTTAACCCTTTGATCACCCCCTAGTGTTAACCCCTTCCCTGCCAGTGACATTTATACAGTAATCAATGCATTTTATCGCACTGATCGCTGTATAAATGTCACTGGTCCCAAAATAGTATCAAAAGTGTCCGATATTTCCGCCGCAATATCTCAGTCATGATAAAAATCGTAGATCGCCGCCATTACTAGTAAAAAAAATGTATATATAATAATATAAGAATAATAATATATAAGAAGAAGAAAAATGCCATAATTCTATCCTCTATTTTGTAGACGCTATAACTTTTGCGCAATCCAATCAATATACGCTTATTGCAGGGTTTTTTTACCAAAAATATGTAGAAGAATACATATCAGCCTATACTGAGGAAAAAAATATTTTTTTAAAAAAAAATTGGGATAATTATTATAGCAAAAAGTAATAAATATTGTGGGGTTTTTTTTCAAAATTGTTGCTATTTTTTTGTTTATAGTGCAAAAAATAAAAACCGCAGAGGTGATCAAATACCACCAAAAGAAAGCTCTATTTGTGGGGAAAAAAATGATCAAAATTAATTTGGGTACAACGTCGCATGACCGCACAATTCTCATTCAAAATGTGACAGCGCTGAAAGCTGAAAATTGGCCTGGGCAGGAAGGGGGTGAAAATGCCCAGTATGGAAGTGGTTAAATACCACAAAAAAAAAAAAAGAAAAAAAAAAAAAAGCTCTCTCTGTCTCAAAAAATGATAAAAATTTTATTTGGTACAGTGTTGCATGCCTGAGTAATTGTCATTCAAAGTGTGAGAGCACTGAAAGCTGAAAACTGGCCTGGGCCAAAAGCCTTGAAACGATTAATTCTGAAACTATTAGGTCATCCACAGTTTGCTGTTTCTCAACTACCGTATTTATCGGCATATAACACGTGCCGGCGTATAACACGCACCCCAAGTTTAGGAGGGAATTTTAAGGAAAAAAACTTTTAGGAGGGAAGTTTAAAGAAAAAAAACTTTTAGGAAAAAAAACTTACATTTAAATGTCCATCAATGCAGCCTCATCAGTGTCCATCTGCAGCCTTGTCAGTGTCAGTGTAGTTTTGTCAGTGTCCATCTGTACCTTGTCCTTCATTTCAGCCTTGTCAGTGTCCATCTGTAGCATTGTCCCCCATTGCAGCCTTGTCAGTGTCCATCTGTACCTTGTTCCCCATTGCAGCCTTGACCCCCATTGCAGCCTTGTCCACCATTGCAGCCTTGTCAGTGTCCATCGCAGACATCTGGCGTTTAAAAATGGCGCCGCTGTTCTCGGCCGCTCTCGGCCTCTCTCAGCGGCTCTCGGCCTCTCTTAGCCTCTCTCGGCAGCTTTTGGCTGCTCACGGCGGCTTTTGGCTGTTCTCGGCGGCTTTTGGACGCACTCAGCTTTCAGCGGCTCATGCGGGACTGTGAGAGCCACCAAGAATGGCCGAAAGCAGCCGAAAGCCACCGAGAACGGCCGAAAGCCGGCGAGATCAGCTGAAAGCCGCCAAAAGGCTCAGAATCGGCAGGGGATCGCGGGGGATCGGCGTATAACATGCACCCACGATTTTCCCCTGATTTTAAGGGGGAAAAAGTGTGTGTTATGCGCCGATAAATACGGTATTTCTAGGAAACAATTAGGACATAGGACATAAGAGAAACAGTGGGATACATCTCAATCATCCCATTTACAACTAGCTGACAGGGGGGTTGCTAGGTCTGTAAAAAAAGATCAGGGTCTAGAGCCCATAGCAGCGGTCAGCAACTGGGGGGGATGGGCCGCAGGTGGGAAGCAATTTTTCGCGGGCAATGGCTGGTGTTGGCGCTTCAATCCTCATGGCACCATGGTTGCTTTGGTGTCAGGGTGATTCAAGCGCATTATTTCTATTGTTACATTGTAATATATAATAAAGTGGTTCAACTCACCATAATGCAGAATCAGTGAGAGCCCTTGGTGTGTCACTTGCAACGTCGCCTGCCAACAGATTCAGCTTGTTACTTGCCACCGTCGCCTGGCACCAGGTGTGGATTGTCACTTGCCACAGTCACCTGCCACCAGATGTGGATTGTCACTTGCCATGTCGTCTACCACCAGATGCGGATTGTCACTTGCCACTGCCGCCTGCCACCAGATGTGGATTGTCACTTGCCACCGTCGCCTGGCACCAGATGTGGATTGTCACTTGCCACCATCGCCTGCCACCAGATGTGGATTGTCACTGTCTCCTGTCACCAGATGTGGATTGCCATTTGCCTCCGTCGCATGCCACTGAATGTAGATTGTTACTTGCCACCATCACCTGCCACCTGATGTGGATTGTCACTTGACACGTCACCTGCCACTAGATGTGGATTGTCAATTGCCACATCACCTGCCCCCAGATGTGCATTGTCCCTTGCCACTGTCGCCTGGCACCAGATGTGGATTGTCACTTGCCACGTTACCTGCCACCAGATGTGGGATGTCACTTTCCACATCACCTGCCACCAGATGTGGATTGTCACTTGCCACGTTACCTGCCACCAGATGTGGGATGTCACTTTCCACATCACCTGCCACCAGATGTGGATTGTCAATTGCCATGTCACCTGCCCCCAGATGTGCATTGTCACTTGCCACTGTCTCCTGGCCCCAGATGTGGATTGTCAATGGTCATGTCACCTGCCACCAAATGTGGATTGTCACTAGCCATTACACCTGCCACCAGATGTGGAATGTCACTTGCCACGTCGCCTGCCACCAGATGTGGATGATCGCTTGCCAAGTCACCTGCCACTATTTGCAGATTGTCACTTGCAATGCCAGCCAGTACCACCAAATGTGCATTGTCACTGCATTGCTGGCAGGCTGGTAGCACAAATCCATTTATCACAGAGGCAGGTACAGTTGTCGGTTCTGATTGAGGGCAGGAGAGCGGTGATGCGGGGCGAGCAGTGAGAGATGATGTTATCTCGCTGCTCCCCACTGCACCTCCAACATTGAAAAGGCCCGTGCTGTGAGGGCGGAAGAGCGGTGATGCGCGGTGATGTGGGGCAAGCGGAGAGAGATGATGTCATCTCTGCTCATCCGCCTGCTCGCTTCTCTCATGCGCCTGCCTGGCTCTCTCATGCAGCCCGCCCGCCCCCTGCACCACGGCCTAGCTGCAGAGAGACCATGGCCCACTGGTTAGGCAGGGACCCCTACGGAAAGAGACTCAGGGATTTGGGCCCCAGATTCAGAGCTATAGCCTCAAAAGCTACCCCCTAGCGACGCCACTCCTAACCGACCATTGTATGGTCGTTAGTTGGCTAAAGTACACAAGCTTTTGTTTGCTTCTTCTCCATAGAAATTAGACTAAAAGCAAATTAAAATCAAAGCAGCTTGACTGTACTTTGCTATTGCCACCTAAAGTATGCTGTGTCTTATTTTCTTCTTAGACACTTTGATAAAGTTCAGTTGCTTAGTATAAAACACAAAGAAGAGAGCAGCGCCATCTAAGTGCAGCGTGAAAAAAACATTTTAATATAGGACAGATGATTTTAAACTCACAAGATTGCAGTGATTACAGTGCATGTGAAATGGTATAGGAAGTTCATCCACTCCTGGGGGAAGGCGGACGGCTCGCAGGTGGAGAGGCAGCTGATGTTCCCGGCTGCGCTGGTGGCTCCCAACGCTTCCTGGTTCTCAGAATCGGCTTAGGGGCGGCTGGAAACGTCACTTCCGGATGGTGAGAGAGTGAGAGTGAGGATCGCCTAATGAAGGAGCAAGCATGCTTCGTATGCGCGCTCCTCCCCACTCTCTCACCATCTGGAAGTGACATGTCCAGTAGCCCCCGAGCTGAATCTGACAACCAGGAAGCGTTGGGAGCCACCAGCACAGCCGGGAACATCAGCTGCCTCTCCACCTGCGAACCCGAGTGCTTTCACACTGGGGATCCAGGGGAGGCGTTTTTCAGGCGCTTTATAGGTGCTATTTTTAGCCCATAAGCGCCTGAAAAACTCCTCAGTGTGGAAGGGGTCTTAAAGACTTAATTCAAATGTATTTTTAGATGCAGATAGTTTATATGCCCAAATTTAATTTGGTCTGAGCCTCTTATAGTCACCTGCACTTCAGTCATCAGCTCTTAGATTGGTTAAGGAAAGGGCAGCATGAAAGGAAAATTAGGTTTGCTGCATGCACATTTTATATAGCAATTACTTATTTGGAAGTAGCTTTAGTGAAAAATTATGAGCTAAATTGCCCTAGCATGTTTTACATTCCTTATTATTACTAGATATTCCTTTATATTAGGGTCCTTTCACACTGGGGCGGTTTGCAGGCGCTATTGCGCTAATAATAGCGCCTGCAAACCGACCCGAAAGTGCCGCTGCTTTCACACTGGAGCGATGTGCTGGCAGGACGGTAAAAAAAGTCCTGCTAGCAGCATCTTCGGAGTGGTGAAGGAGCGGAGTGTATACCGCTCCTTCACCGCTTCGGCCCATTGAAATCAATGGGACGGCGCGGCTATACCGCCGGCAAAGCGCCTCTGCAGAGGCGCTTTGCGGTGGTTTTTAACCATTTCTCGGCCGCTAGCGGGGGTAAAGCCGCCCCGCTAGCGGCCGCATACCGACGGTAAAGCGCCGCTTACAATAGCGGCAATTTACCGCCGACGCCTGCCCCAGTGTGAAAGGGCTCTTAGAACACTAGGTGGGAGAGTACAATATACTGTAAATTTTTTACAGTGCAACATAATACATGTATTTTCCCACTCTCTTTTAATCAATAAGCAGTTTCATTTATTGGCCAACAGCAAATTCAGTAGGAAATGTTGACACACAAAATTAAAGTTTTAACCTTAAAGAGGATCTCCAGTCTTAAAAAAAATGGATCCAGCGCTGTCCTCACCCAGGACGGTTCTTTCCCGATCTTCAGGTCCCCAGTGTCTGCATGTTTCCTAAGAGAAGCCAGCTGTGATACCCTGCAGATTCACAGACAGCTTCCCACTGCACATTCACTAGTCCCACAACACTTTGTGAATTGACCCGCAACCCCCTGGGACACCCTGTGATGTGTTTCAGAAGATTGTGGGTGTGGGGGGATGACTTTCACTCCAATCACCTAGACAGTCAGATTGGAAGTGGGAATCTGTCAAAACTAAGTACCCACTCCCCAAAGAATTAAACAAACCTCCAAAAGTGTGAGAGGAAGGGGAAAAGAGGTGTTAAGGCGGAACCCCTTTCACACTGAGGCATTTTTAAGGTGTCAAAGGGCTAAAAATAGCGCCTGTAAAGCGCCTGAAAAATGCCTCCCTTGCAGCCCCAGTGTGAAAGCCTGTGCATTAGAAAAAGTCCTGCAAGCAGCATCTTTGGAGCGGTTTAGGAGCGGTGTATACATCGCCCCTGCTCATTGAAATGAATGGGCAGCGCTGCTGAAGTGCCTGCAAAGCGCTTCAGCAGCGGTGCTTTTCAGACGCATTTAACCCTTTCTTCGGATGCTAGCGGAGGTTAAAAGTGCCCCGCTATCAGCCGAAAAGCGCTGCTAAAACGACATTAAAGCGCCTCTAAAACGACATTAAAATGCTGCTACAATTAGCTGCGCTTTATCGGTAACGTTGAGCGGTGCCAGAGTGAAAGGGCTCTCAGGGTAAAGTTTTGCTTTAAAGTTATGTTATCATACACAATTATAATGACCAGAAAAATCTTTAGGCTGGCATGCCTACCAGTTGGCTGTTTTCGGTATATCTTCAATAGCAAATTTAAACTTGAAGCCACTAACATGTTTACAGGAATTCAACACCGGTCATTAGTATAACTCAAAGGATAAATGATTTTGCATATTGGAGAAACAGGAAACACCTTTCAACTGAAACAAAATACTAATGGCATTCATAAAAATGGATGCAGAATTCTGAAACTTTTTACAGATATCAGCCTATCATTTTATGTCATCAGCTGACCACTCCAATGTTAACTAATGAACATTTAAGTAAGTATTAGAGTCCAAGTTATTTACCTTAAAATATCATTACTAAGGCCTTCTTGTCAGGGCTGGGCTCAGCCCTTCCTTCTCTGAGCTGGCCGCTCAGCTGTCGGCTAATTGCCAGCTAACATCTCTCTCCACAATTACTCAGCTCAATTGTTCATATCCTGCTTGTCAGTCCTGCCTACTTAGCCTCGGTTCACACCTGAGGCGGCACGACTTGCAGGTCGCCTCAGCGAGGCGACCTGCAAACGACTGCCCAGGCGACTTGCAAAACGACTTCTGTATAGAAGTCTATGCAAGTCACCCCAAGTCGCCCCAAGTCGCCCCCGAAGTAGTACAGGAACCTTTTTCTAAGTCGGAGTGACTTGCTATGGTTCCATAGCTCAGAACGGGAGGCGACTTGTCAGGCGACTATGTCGCCTGACAAGTCGTCCCAGTGTGAACCGGGGCTTAAGGCCTCTTTCACACGGACGATCCGTTCAGGTACGTAACTATATGTTGGCTCACGGGGCCCGGATAGCAGGCGCGCATGCCCGCTGCACAGCGGGGGTGCCGATGTTCGTGGCCGACGGTCGCGATGACCGCCGACCACGAGCGATCGGGAGCAAGAGACACAGAATGGGGACGAGTGTGTGTAAACACACACTTCCCTGTTCTGTTCTGACAGGAGTGACAGATTGTGTATTCTTATTAGCTAGGAACCACGATCTGTCACTTCCTCTAGTTAGTCCCCTCCCCCTTCAGTTAGAATCACCTCCCAGGCAACACAGTTAACCCCTTCACCGCCTCCTAGTGTTAACCTCTTCACTGCCAGTGTTTTTTTCAAAATTGTCACTCTTTTTGTTTATAGTGCAAAAAATAAAAACTGCAGAGGCCATCAAATACCACCAAAAGAAAGCTCTATTTGTGGGAAAAAAGGACGTCAATTTTGTTTGGGTACAACATCGCACGACCGCGCAATTGTCAGTTAAAGCGATTGCAGTGCCGAATCGCAAAAAACGCTCTGGTCACTTCTGGCTTGGCTGACTATCCGTTTCGGTTACTGAACTCTGACTATGTTTTGACTACGTTTGTTCTTTTTACTTTTATTATTAAACAAATGTGATTTAACTTTACTTCTGTCTGTCTGATTTCATGGTTTCTGACAGTAGGCAAAGGCCATGAATTCAGAAGATACAGTCAATCCACTTGTTGGTAATATTTTTTCCAGATTGAATAAATTGGATCTTCGCATGGATCAGTTCGCCATGGCGTTACAAACGCTCCTGAGTCACACAGCTTACCTGGAATCTCCCACTGTGGTCGCCCCAGTACAACCTATGTTGCAGGCCAACGTTGCTGCTGCGCCAGTCTCTGTGCAGGCACCCGCCTCGAGTGTTACCTCTATAAGACGTATGTCTGGTTCCGCTCCGCTTCCCCAGCGATTTGGGGGCGATCCAGTCCAATGCAGAGGGTTTCTCAACCAGGTTGAGATATACTTTGAGGTGCTGCCCCAGGTGTTTCCCACGGACAGAAGCAAAGTAGGTTTTGTGATATCTTTGCTTTCTGAGAGAGCCTTGGCCTGAGCAAACCCTTTATGGGAGACGCAAAAACCTGTTGTCTTGAGCTACCCTGAGTTTTCGGCTTTGTTTAAAAGGGTATTTTACGTTACCGCATGCTCCACTTCTGCTGTCAAGTGCCTCATGTCCATCGAACAGAGTACAAGAACTGTTGCCAACTATGCCATTGAATTCCATACTCTGGCAGCAGAGGTTGCTTGGAACAATGAGGCCCTTGTGGCTGCTTTTTCTCATGGTCTCTCGGATACCATCAAGGATGAGATAGCAGCCCGAGATATACCTCTGAGCTGGAGAAGTTGATCACGTTTGCCATCCTCATTAGCTCCAGACTCAGAGAAAGTCTCTCGTTTAAGGATCGCTTGCGGAAGCCTCCTGTACATTTGTCTCCGAGCTTTGCAGTCCCACCTGCGCCTCCCTCACCTCCCATGCCTAAGGGTACCGAGTCGGTCAGTGAAGGTGAACCCATGCACCCGTGCCTTTATTGTGGCCAGGCAAGTCTCTTTTTGAAGTCTTGTCCTACCCGTCCAGTGAACGCCCGAACTTTAAGGTCCTGTCAAGGACAGACCTTAGTTGGCGTTGTTTCATCCCTAGTTATCCAGAAGGAGAAGCCCCTGGTTTCGGTTACCATTTCTTGGGCTGAGTCGTCCGTCGAGGTACAGGCTCTAACCGACTCTGGGGCTGCAGGCCTGTTCATTGATGCTACCTTTGTATCGAAGCACTCGATTCCGCTGCAGCTGCATGACACTCCACTTGCCATTGAGGCTCTTGACAGGAGACCTCTACAGCCTGCCCATGTGACTCATGAGACGGTTCCGTTGTCCATGGCCGTAGGGGCTCCTCACCATGAGATAATCCAATTCCAAGTTATTACCTCACCCAAGTTTCCGCTGGTTATTGGTTATCCTTGGTTACAGAGGCACAACCCCTCTTTTGATTGGCTCCATGCTAAGGTTCTCTCCTGGTCACCACAATGCAGTGAGACATGCTTCCAGAAGGTAGCCAAGGTTCTGTGCACCTCTTCACTCTCCTCCCTGCCAGAGGAGTACTGCGATTTTAGCAACAAGCCAGTAGTTTTCCTCCACACTGGCTATATGATTGTGCAATTGACCTTCAAACAGGGGCCATATCCCCTCGTGGCCGGGTTTACCCCTTGTCGGTCTTGGAGGATAAGGCCATGGAGGAGTATGTTGCAGACGCACTTCCTCGAGGTTTTATCCGCAAATCCTCATCTCCTACTGGTGCTGGTTTCTTCTTTGTGAAGAAGGAGAGTGGTTAACTGAGACCTTGTATTGATTATAGGGGTCTCAATCGTTTCACGATTAAGAATGCCTATCCGATTCAATTGATTACGGAGTTATTTGACTGCCTCAAGGGAGCAACGGTTTTCACAAAGCTTGATTTGAGAGGGGCATACAATCTTGTGAGAATTAAGCAGGGCGACAAGTAGAAAACTTTGTTTAATACCAGAACAGGCCATTTTGAGTACCTCGTAATGCCTTTTGGCCTTTGTAATGCCCCGGCAGTTTTCCAGGAATTTATTAACGATGTCCTCCGAGATTTGTTGCAGTTATATGTGGTGGTTTATCTCAATGATATCCTCATATTTTCCAAGTCCCTGGAGAGCCACAACACAGATGTCTGTTATGTGCTTCAGAAACGAAGAGAGAACAATCTCTATTGTAAATTAGAGAGGTGCGAATGCCATCCTGAACAGGTTAAATTTCTGGTCTATGTCATTTCCACTGCTGGTTTTTCGATGGACCCAGAGAAACTTTCAGCAGTCCTACAGTGGCCCCGACCCATGGGTTTACATCCTCTGCAGTGTTTCCGGGGCTTTGCCAACTATTATCGGAAGTTTATTCGTAACTTCTCCTCTCTGGTCAAGCCCCTGACTGATATGACCAGAAAGGACGGTAACCCACAGAGTTGGTCTCCGGAGTCCATTAAGGCCTTTGAGAGTCTCAAGGCTGCCTTTATTTCTGCTCCTGTGTTGGCACATCCTGATCCTTGGCGCCCTTCTGTCTCAACGTCCTACCTCTGAGAGCGCTATGCATCCTTGTGGCTACTTTTCCAAGAAATTGTCACCTGCGGAGTGCAATTACAAGAGTGGTGACAGAGAGCTGTTGGCGATCATTTTAGCCCTGAAAGAATGAAGACATCTCCTCGAAGGTACCACTGTACCGGTTTCCATTCTTACTGAACATAAGAATCTCACATTCTTGTCTGAGGTTAAACGCCTCTCTCCCAGAAGGGCGCGATGGGCTCTTTTCTTCTCAAGCTTCAATTACATTGTCTCATTCTTACCCAGTACTAAGAATGTAAGGGCTGAAACCTTGTCACAACAATTTTCCTCCACTTCCAAGTTGGAGTCGGTTCTGTTTCCTGTGATTCCTCCTGATCGTATTCTGGCTACGGTTCGCACCAGTCTCACTTCTCCTTTGGGTGACAAAATTCTTGTTGCTCAGGTCCATGCTCCGCCTGAGAAACCTTGTGACCGCTGCTTTGTCCCAGAGAGTCTCTCTACTGCCGTGCACTGGACCTACTATTCTCCCAAGGCTGCTGGCCACCCTGGGAGGAATCGACTCTTTTGGGCCATCTCCCAACAATTCTGGTGGCTTAGTCTACATACTGATGTAACTGCCTTCGTAGCTGCCTGTTCTGTGTGTGCTCAGAGTAAGACTCCACGACACCTTCAAGTGGGCCTCCTACAAACCATACCCAATGGAAAGAGGCCCTTGACCCACCTGTCTATGGATTTCATTGTGGAGTTACCCAACTCCCAGGGCAACACAGTTATCCTTATGGTGGTTGACCGGATCTCAAAGATGTGTCATTGTATTCCACTTAAGAAGTTGCCCATTTCTAAGGAACTGGCTTCCATTTTTGCTCGGGAGATCTTTTGCTTACATGGGCTACCCAAGGTGATTGTCTCGAACAGGGGTAGTCAGTTTGTGTCCCATTTCTGGCGAGCCTTTTGCGCACAGTTGGGAATTCAGTTTGCTTTCTCCTCTGCGTATCACCCGCAGTCTAATGGGGCCGCAGAACGAGCCAATCAGTCCTTGAGCAATTCCTACATTGCTATATATATCTGACCATCATAACAACTGGTCAGACCTATTACCGTGGGCATAATTCGCTCACAACAGTGCCTTGAGTCCTGCTTCCTGATTGTCCCCGTTTATGGAAAATTTTGGTTTCCAACCTTCCATGTTGCCTGGCTCATTTGTTCCGCAGAGTATTCCTGCGTTAGAGGAGCATCTCCGTGGTCTTCGTTCCACAAGTCCAGGAGGCTTTGCATCATGCTAATGATAGGTACAGACTCCATGCTGACTGCAAACGCCTGCCCGCGCCTTCCTACCAGGCTGGGGACAGGGTCTGGCTGCCATCTCGCAACCTCCGACTTTGTGTTTCCTCACTGAAGCTAGCACCTCGGTTTATTGGGCCTTTCCGTATACTTTGCAGGATTAACCCAGTGGCTTACGCATTAGACCTTCCATCTAATATGCGTATTTTGAATGTATTTCATGTCTCCTTATTAAAACCTTTGGTCTGCAACCGCTTTACCACCTCTGTGCCACGTCCTCACCCTGTACAGGTTGAGAACCACGAGGAGTATGAAGTACAGTCCATTATTGACTCCCGTAGGTTCCGTGGGCGCATATAGTACCTGGTGCATTGTAAGGGGTATGGTCCGGAGGAACGCTCTTGGGTCTCATCCTCAGACGTACATGCCCTTGTCCTCCTCCGTGATTTCCATAGACATTTTCCCCTCAAGCCTGGTGGTCCTCTGAGGGGGAGGGGTCGTTGAGAAGGGGGCACTGTCAGGGCTGGGCTCAGCCCATCCTTCTCTGAGCTGGCTGCTCAGCTGTTGACTAATTGCCAGCTCCCGTCTCTCTCCACAGTTACTCAGCTGTTGTTCATATCATGCTTGTCAGTCCTGCCTACTAAAGCCATTCAGTCCAGAGGGTCTCTGCCTTCGCCTTGGTCAACATCACAAGAAACATCTCCTGCGTTCCTGTTTAAAGACTGGCTTTGCTGACATCCCTTCTGGCTCCAGATCCTGCTTGCTATTCCAGTAATTTGATCCCTGACTTCTGGCTTGGCTGACTATCCGTTCCGGTTTATGAACTCTGACTTTGTTTTGACTACGTTTGTTCTTTTTACTTTTATTATTAAACAAGTGTGATTTAACTGTACTTCTGTCTCTGCCTGATTTCATGGTTTCTGACACTTTTGACTACAGTGATGACAAATCAGAGTATTTCTTGGTTGGCCTTGTGTAAAACTGTAAGCATAACAGATTGTTACATTTCCATTACTCATCTCTTTTTGTCAAAGTGTGGTTCCTTTGCCATTATCTGGTGTCCTGATAGCTATGGCTCAGTTAATTCTGTCATATTGGTGATATAGATAGAAGCATTTTTAAATCTACCTGCAAGGGCACTTTTGATTTGGGTATCTGCAGTAGTCTTTCAAAATGTTGGGACAAGTGGAATAAAGTCTTTAATTTTTATGTTGCAGCAGGTCAAGTGATGCACGAAGCAAAGTTCTTCTTTTGCATCTGGTGGTACCTGAAGTTTAGGACATTTTTGGGAAGAACTAAAGATAATTCTCATTTTGACACACCCATAGCAGGTCATTACAAGTGATTACTTTAAGTCAAAAATAAATCTTTTAAAAGTCATGTTCAGACAGGCTGTGCATATTGACAAAGGTGCAGTTTTTTTAGTGTTAGTGAATTACTGTACCAAATTTGTTCCATACATTGCACCATTTATAAACATTCATGACAATTAACTTGCAAGCAAGTTATATGGAAGCAGGGAGCCAATGAACAGCGTGCAATTAAAGCTTCACCTCAGGCACATATGCAAAACACAAATACTGTAGATGCAGTTGTGTGTTCCTTAATTAAATAATTAAATGTTATTTTACATAAAACTAGCATAAGTATGTGTAATGGGGTCCCTCTTTGACCTCTGTTGGACCCCTGGGGATGCTATAACTCTTTAGGCCAGCCCATTTCTGATGCGCATCACACGTCAAAACACTGTAGAACATAACACATCTTTCCTTTGCCTCCTTTTGGGCAGTCATTTCACAATGACAGTTTGGACCATCTTCCGTTATCTGTGCACTACTAACTTCATTCCCGTGTGCACAAGTCATTTTATAATGCAGCTAGAGAAAGTAAAAATCCCCCCGCTTTTTGCTAAATAAGTTTACTGTGACTACTGGAAAGATCAGGCACATGCTTGAACATAGTAAAACAAAGTTTGAATATGATTCCTTCATGGGTCTCTTGGGAGCCTCTAATTTGTGTATACATTGCATCTTCATATCAGAGTCTTTGATAATCTCATCTCTCAGTTACTCATGAAAGGGAACTCACTTCTTCCTCACATGGCGATGCCTAGCTGTTTCACAGCTCCAGATAAAATATCATTTCTCTCTGACTTCCTCAGCAGAACTGCTTTTCCACCAAACAAGCAGTGTCTTTTTTCTAGATTGGAGGAAGATTGCAATTTATATGTTGTACATAATACAGTATATAGCCCCAAACAGCTGCACTGTATACACCACATAATCTTCATCACTGTACTCTATACATTACAATGTCCCCTCTGCTGCACCCTATACACTATAGTATCCATTCCTGACCTCTGCACGCAATCCATTACAGAATCCTGACTGCTACACTCTACACACCACATCCTGGATGCTGCATTGTATGCTGCATTGTATACACAACTGTTTCCTGACCCCTGCACTCCATGTGCTATGTTATAAGCTTTTGTGCTTTTGTCAAGGGCCGCCCAGAGCCTGAATCCTTCGGTGTTCTTGGAGCGGTGGCGGGAGGCTTGGAGAGGAGTGGTTGGGATTGTCTGCAACATATTATGTTGTATGTTACATAGTCCTGACCAACGTGTTTGTTGTTTGAACAGTACCTGGTTGGTAAGCAGTTCCCAAACATTTTCATGAAACTCTTCCTTACAGTAAGCCTAGGCAAATGACAATAAATGACATAGGTGGATTTACTAAAGGCAATCAGACTGTACACTTTGGGGATGCAATTGCACTCATTATCACCATAGCTTAGTGAATGTGGTAAATATCTGCTGATTCCTATCATCCAATCATGTGAAAGCAAAAATGCTGTTTTTTTATTTATTTTCCTTGCACCTGATTGGGTATTCCTTACAAAGTGAAGCTTAACCACATTCAGTATGCTCTGGGGAAAATTAGTTCAACTACACCTGCCAAGTGCACAGTCTTTAATAAATCCAACCCATGTTGCATAGTTACATAGTAGGTGAGGTTGAAAAAAGACACAAGTCCATCAAGTCCAACCTATGTGTGTGATTATGTGTCAGTGTGTCATCATGTGCATCATGTGTGTCTGTGAAAGTCTAACTTGTTGGTCAGTAATTGAGGAGTGTTTTGTACAAGGACTACTGCATATGTGTTTGGTGTATACAAGGAACAGGCTCGGGCCTCTTTTAACTATGTTTATTTAAGCCACTCTTATTGTTAAACATAGTCACAATCTATCCATATCTATTCAATCTGTCTGTGGCATGTTATGCAGGCTGCAAAACTGCCTCATGGTTGTGCCCTAGGACTTTCCTAATCCTTGCAAGGCCCCTGATGATCACCGATAACATGTCAGATCATCAAAGTATAAGTGTTATTAACAAAATATTTTGACATGTACTGTAAGTTCATCAATATATTTTATGCTTGATTATAATTTAAAAAAAGCAAAAAATGCTAATAAAATATACTATACAAAATAGATTCTCAACAGCATAGAGTGGAACAAGGAGGTAACGAAGCAAACGGCGTTTGTCAGCGTGATTGCACCATGAAGTAACTGGTTTGGAAGTAAGAGGAAAAGAAGGTTTCTCAAGTACAATTTAGCAAACCTACAAAATGCGAATAAGATTAGGACCTAGTTTTTCTGCACCAGAAAGCAGGACCTCCAGAAAGTAAGCTACTGAGAGCATGAAAGGCAGCAATAGTTTGGTTATTTTGTTCCCTGTTGATTTTGTTCCCTGTTGATTCTGGCGATCAGAGCTCTAGTGAGAGACTGCAGTAGGTTGAGTACCGTGAGATGCACTCCATAGAGAGTTCAAAGTCAACTGGGTGAAAAATTACACAATGTCAACATTTCTCTCAAATATGTGGGTCATATACTTGGGCCAATTCACACTATTGTGATGCACCAACATACCGCAATCATGTGAATGGGCCCTCGTGTTTGTGGCTTGATATGTGTATCCTGCCATTTCCTCATAAGAATGTGTTACATTGGGCATGACTCTCTTACATGTGGCACATATTTTGTAAGATTGGGACTAGTATATAAGGACATCTGGTTTAACACTGGACTAGTGATTTTTAAGATTAATGGATTTAGGCCTCGTACACACGGTACGAAAATTAGAAGGGAAAAGTCGTAAGATGAGCTGTCTGCGGATTTTCGGATCGTTAGTATGGTGCATTCGACATCAGACAAAAGCTGGATGTGCAGGCTATAAAATTTTTGTCTGATGTGAACTCAGCGTCTGATTTGTGGATGGTCAGTACAGAAATCTGTCACACAAAATTTGAAAGTACAAACACGCATGATTGGAATCAAGGAACGACTGGGAAGAGTTTGGTCTTGTAAACTACTGTTCGTAATCTAGAATTAACATTTGTGACGTGGCAATTGATGAAATGTCAAAATTCTCATCTTCTTTAATGGGATAATAATGAAGCTGCTTTGCTGGTGATACTGATGTAGTTATGCCAAACGTATTTTAAAAGGCATTTGTTTTCTACGATCTGAAAATCGTGAATCAACGCTCACCAAACTTCTACTAACACAAAATTAGCAGAAGGGGCCCAAAGGGTGGCGCTTGAGAAATGAACTTCCTCTTTATACTCTCATAGTACGTGACTACGTTCGTGTTTGTCAAATGACAATTCGCAGATAGTTAGTATGCTAGACACAATCCTGCATGCGCTCTTTTGACAAAAATCAGACGATCAGTTGTCCAACAATCAAACCATGTGTACAAGGCCTAAAGTCTGAGATTTAGCACAGAGGATGACATGGTTCTTGGTTACATATATGCCCAGTTTAAGCTGCTGGTCTCTACGTTCTGCTGATGAGGTTAGCTCCCTGAATGCCAAACGAGTTTTTGTGCAAACCCCTTTTTTGGATCACTGTTTCTGTAACTATTTGCACTCGAGGGCTAAACATATGCATGCATCATACGTACTAGGGGGAGTACAACTGGGGGAATCAATGTGTTCTGGTAGATTATAAGCTTAATAATAGCATGCAATGCCAAGCTGCGGTTTCCAAACTGAGCAAAATCCTTTATTTTATTAAAAGAGGTATTGACTGCAGAGAGAGAGAGAGAGAGAGAGAGAGAGAGAATTTTGCCCCTGTATAAATCATTAGTAAGACCTCATCTGGAATATGCAGTTGATTTTGAGCACTAGTTCACAAAAAGGATATTGGGGAATATTGGGGAACTGGAGAAGGAGCAGAGAAGGGCAACCAAACTGATAAGTGATAAGTGATCCATATAGTGAACTTGGTGTTTAGTTATTAATTTTAAGGTCATAGTGAGGTCATTGTGCCAGACTTTGGACACCCTGACTGGGTATCTCCGGCAAGAAGCTGCTTCCAAAGCTCTGGAAAACGAGACCAGTTAATCTGGCTATAGTTACCCCAATAACTAGGCAATATCAGTTTTGGAGCAAGCCAGAATAAGAACTGTTTATTGAACAAACTTACACAAAATATATACCCCACAAGTGGATATCCCCCTCCTAATCATATTAACAATACAAACTGCACACAGGAATATAATTAAAACAACCGACATATACTATAAACATTACATTAATTAGCCACCTGGACAATCAGGGATCTCATTCCAGGTCAGACTTGCCGACTTCGAGCTCAAAGTAAAATACACATTATTACAAGTATAAACACATCCCTCAATAGTTTGCTAGCAGAAAATAGGTGTGTTAATTAGCACAATTAGCAATACTAACAGTGATTTCCGCCCTCTTTAGCCTACATAGTATACAACAGGAGACCCAGGGCTTTCCAGATCTCATTAACCATCTTTCTGTTCACATACATCAGTAACCAAAACTGCAGTGTTTATCCTTATGACACATCACAGGAAGCACCTCCATGGTTAACAGAGGACAGAATTAAAATTAGACTTGGGAAACTTAACATTAATAAATCACTGGGACCAGATGGTTTGCATCTGAGGGTACTTAGGGAACTCAGTCAAGTAATTGCCAGACCATTGTTCCTAATTTTTACTGACTGTCTAATGACTGGAATGGTACCAGGTGATTGGAGAAAAGCCAATGTAGCACCAATATTTAAAAAGGGCCCACAATACATCCCTGGGAATTACAGACCAGTTAGCCTAACATCAATAGTAGGCAAGCTCTTGGAGGGGTTGATAAGGGACTATATACAAGATTTTAGTAACGAGAACGGTATCATTAGCAGTAATTAGCATGGATTCGCGAAGAATCATTCTTGCCAAACCAATCTATTAACCTTCTATGAGGAGGTGAGTCGCCATCTAGATAAAGGAAAGCCCGTAGACATGGTGTATCTGGATTTTGCAAAAGCATTTGACACAGTTCCCCATAAACGTTTACTGTACAAAATAAGGTCCGTTGGCATGGACCATAGGGTGTGTACATGGATTGAAAACTGGCTACAAGGACGAGTTCAGAGGGTGGTGATAAATGGGGAGTACTCGGAATGGTCAGAGGTGGGTAGTGGGGTCCCCCAGGGTTCTGTGCTGGGACCAATCCTATTTATTTTTGTTCATAAATGACCTGGAGTAAGGGGTAAACAGTTCAATCTCTGTATTTGCGGACAATACTAAGCTAAGCAGGTCAATAACTTCTCCACAGGATGAGGAAACCTTGCAAAAAGATCTGAACAAATTAATGGGGTGGGCAACTACATGGCAAATGAGGTTTAATGTAGAAAAATGTAAAATAATGCATTTGGGTGGCAAGAATATGAATGCAATCTATACACTGGGGGGGAGAACCTCTGGGGGAATCTAGGATGGAAAAGGACCTGGGGGTTCTAGTAGATGGTAGGGTCAGCAATGGCATGCAATGCCAAGCTGCTGCTAACAAAGCAAAGAGAATATTGGCATGCATTAAAAAGGGGATCAACTCCAGAGATAAAACGATAATTCTCCCACTCTACAAAACTCTGGTCCGGCTGCACCTAGAGTATGCTGTCCAGTTCTGGGCACCAGTCCTCAGGAAGGATGTACTGGAAATGAAGCAAGTACAAAGAAGGGCAACTAAGTTAATAAAGGGCCTGGAGGATATTAGTTATGAGGAAAGGTTGCGAGCACTGAACTTTTTCTCTCTGAAGAAGAGACACTTGAGAGGGGATATGATTTCAATTTATGAATACCGTACTGGTGACCCCACAATAGGGATAAAACTTTTTCGCGGAAGAGAGTTTCACAAGACACGTGGCCACTCATTAAAATTAGAAGAAAAGAGGTTTAACCTTAAACTATGTAGAGGGTTCTTACTGTAAGAGCGGCAAGGATGTGGAATTCCCTTCCACAGGCAGTGGTCTCAGCAGGGGGGGAATTAATAGTTTAAAAAACTATTAGATAAGCACCTGAACGACCGAAACATACAGGGATATACAATGTAATACTGGCATATAATCACACACATACGTTGGGCTTGTTGGACTTGTGTCTTTTTTCAACCTCACCTACTATGTAACTATGTAACATCTGTCCACTGAGTCCCAAACTGGCAGACACCATCATGGCCTCCTTAATAATGTCCTTTTGCAGTACATAACAGGACATCTTCCTAAACACTTGTAGCTCCCTCAAATGCCAGGGCCCATAGTCAGTAGGCAAGAGGCTAGCATTCAGTCCCCTCCAAAAGCCCTTGTCCCAGGTGAGTCTGTCACAGTCATTACACAGGACATTGTGCCACACTTTATGTCTGGAGAAAAAGAGATTTAATCTCCAAATGCAGAAAGGCTTCTTCACAGTAAGAGCTGTGAAAATGTGGAATAGACTTCCTCAAGAGCTGGTTCTGGCCAGCTCAGTAGATTGTTTAGGAAAGGCCTGGATTCTTTCCTAATTGCACTTAATATAACTGGATACTAATATTTAAAGGTAAGTTGATCCAGGGAATATCCATTTGCTTCTTGTGGGATAAGGAAGGATTTATTTTCCCCCGCTGGAGCAAATTTGATCATGCTTTATTGTTTTTTTTTTCCTTACTTTGGATCAAATGTGGGTATCAATTGGATAGTGTATATGGGGGTTTTCTAGCTATGTGTGTTGTTGTTTTTTTTTTTTCTGTTTGTTGAACTGGATGGACTTTGTCCCTTTTTTCAACCAGATTAACTATGTCACTATAGGTAACCTGCAGCGCATCGCTGTGAAAGCAGCCCTATACTATTATGGAGTTGGGCAGAAATGTGAATAGGCCAATGCCTCCTCTGTAGTGCTGGCTCCTGTCCCATGAAGGAGTGAAACCAACTGCACTCCACCTCTTATCCTGGCTAGTGGTCTCCAGAGTGGTGCCAGCAACAGGAAAGAAGAGATCTTCTGGTCAGTGTGAAGCAATACACTGGGCATAATAGCATAGGGCTGCTTTTACACTGATGCGCTGCGGTTTACCCACACCTCAGGTGCATTGCAGTGTACCTTCAATTATATCCTGCGGGTTTGGTGCACTTCCTGAATGCAGGAGTTTTGGTGCGCTTTCAGAAAGCGCACCACACCTGCAGGATATAATAGAGGTCTATGGCAAAGCGCAGCTAACCCAGGAACATCACAGATGCACTGCGTTGCACCCACGGTGCAGGTAAACCACAGCACATCAGTGTGAAAGCAGGCTTGCAGGGGGTTTAGAACAGTAAGGGTTTGTTTACATTTGCAGTTTGGAGGGTGGTAAAATCCCATATTTAATATCTGTTTTTACCACCACCACCCCAACCCTTTAGCTACAGTGGCCAGGGGTGTACACATGTTACAGCTGCTGCAAGAGTTACACGCCCTGTAGTTGGTGGGTGTAGCACCTGCCAAGCATGACCCATTCAAGTGAATGAGGCCATTTTGCAAATGCCCTGCAACCTTGTGCAGTACAGCAAACAAGGGGTTAAAGCAGGCAGCGCTGTATTGCTTTCTCACCACGTGCTTTAACCCCTTGGACCCTACAGAAGCATCCAGCAAAAACAGGGGGTTTCATTCCTGCTGCGGCATGCATACACGTTTGGCTGCTTGTTCTGTGGCTGATTAAGTTGGTAACTAAACTCACTCGATGCCTTATCTGCATTCAATTATTCTCAGAACCTGTGTAATTCATGTGTTCGGGTTTAAAGGGATGACCCTATATTTCTCCCAGTAAACCCATGATTGCCATGCAATGCACGTGATTGTGATACGGTAGTAAGGCAATTGAGGTTTAAATCAGGCATGAGGAGGCGACACCGGACGACACTGTGCCCGGTGATCTTTGACTTCTCCCATGTTGTTCAGGTAGATTTCCACCTATTTAAAGTGGTGTTCCACCCAAAAAAAAAATACATGAATGTGCCTAAAAAAAACTAAAAAAGAACATGTGGAAATTTTTTTTTTTTTTACTCACCTCTAAATGCCTGTTGCTAGGGGGTCCCTCGTAGTCTGCCTCTTTCAGTGCCTGGGCTGGTGACATCACTTCCCCTCGGCACAGGAAGGGCTCAGCCCTGCTCTTTCCCTCTTGTCAATCACCTGGGACCCATTACAGGTCCCAGATGACTGAGCGGCCAATCACGGCGCGCGGCGCCACTCGCGCAGTGGGTGCCCGGCTGTGAAGCCACAGCCCGGTGCCCACAGTTGCAATGCCGGCGCCGCCGAACGGAGGGGGAGACGAGCGGGGCTTCTATCCCCTGCATCGCTGGACCCTGGGACAGGTAAGTGTCCAATTAAAAGTCAGCAGCTGCAGTATTTGTAGCTGCTGACTTTTAATTTTTTTTTTTTAATGGGAACTCCTCTTTAAGGTTGCCTACCCCTGATTTATACACTTTGGATGGCATGACAGGTTTTCGTTAAAAATATTCCATTGCATTTTTGTCAGACAAGGAAACTGATCCAAATCAGTCATATGTTTAAAATATAAATTACATTAAGTGCATGTTTTCCTGATTCATTAACTCTGAAGAAAGAAATTAACTCAGAAATAACTATTTGCAGTCAACTTACTTATATCTCATTACAGTAAGATTCTTCATGTTTCATCTATCTTTTCTTTAGTTAAACCAATGTACCATAGTAGTAATTGGACAGCTATTTAAAGAACACTAACATTTTCTATTCAGTATTGTTTTGTCCTGAATGTTTATAATTGTTGATTCATACTTCCCAACATTTTGTGATGGGAATTAGGGACACCTACAAGCAAATGTATGTAGGCATAGGACACACCCCCTGCCACACCCCTTAAAGGAGAATTAGCCCCAAAAAAAGGTAATTAAATCCACAAGGGCTTTTTTTTACCATTACTATTCCTTTATATTTGCTTTTAAATGTACAAATGCAGCAATTTAGAATTTGCTTGAAAGGTTTAGCATGGGAAACACTTTTTGAAAGATAAAAAGTGCAATTTATATATAACTATATAGATCAGACTAAAATGAGGGACAAATGAGGGGGAAAGAGGGACATTGCTCAAAATCAGGGACAGTCCCTCGAAATCAGGGACAGTTGGGAGCTATGGATGATTTGTTATAATGTGTGTATCCTTCAAAGAAGACTCTGCAAAACCAAATAGCAGGCATATGCAGATTGGAGGGGGGAGTACAACACGTGTAGCAGGTGCAGGGTTTTGTAGCTGCTACATGGTTTGATTGGGAGGTGTATAGACAGGGCTCACATAATAGCCTGTTGCATTTTCTGTTTCACAGACGAGAAACAGCTGAATAGGGCCTTTGTTAACTGGCTCCTTCAGGAATAGAGAAGGCGAAATACCTGACCCCCCTTACTAATAGCTCTGCCTCCCCAACCCTCCACTCCCCTTTCAATCTCAATCTCTTCATCCATCCCTTTCATGCATCTCATGTTCACAAGAGTCATTCTAGTCTTGGTGATTTACTTTCTGGGAAGCCAAGAAGAGCATGCATTGGAATAAGGAACAAAAAGCAATAAGAAAAGAGACATAGAATAAAAATAGGATCTTTACGGTATTAAAGTGTGCACAGATATGCAAGAACGAACACTTTTCTGCTTGGCTCGATGAGTGATGAAGAATGCACTGAAACAGGTAATGCTGTTGCTGGACACTTTTCTTTGGTAAAGCCACTGGAGTCTACTCATGAGCTTGAGTCTTCAAGAAGTTCTGAGGCCTCTGATACAGCCAGAGAACAAGTTTTGCAGATCAGCAGAGGTTTCTAGTTGTATCCGTGTTTTTTTTAGAAACACTATGTTTCAGAATATTGGGTTGTATCATGTGAGAGGTAGAGAGCAACATAGAGGAGTTACTCTTTCTTATTTTGCTGCCATTATTATTGGGTTAATGTTCTTTCTTTACTGTTAGAAACAGAATGTGCGTTCCCAGCTAAAACATCCTCTATTATTTTGTCTTTTTGAAGCTAGTACACAATCTAAGAATTGTTAACACGGGCAGTCTTTTTGTTGTTTTTTCTGTTGTACTGACAACTTCTTAGATAACTGAAACGAAGTTCTCTATATCAGTGTTCTCAACATTGATAATAGGAACTCGCCGCACAGGTGGCACTATTGCTTTCTTACACAATCAATATCTGTTTAGGCCAAGGAATGTCTTGTCTAGGCTGTAAAGGAAGAACTGGGATGTCAGCAGTCTATTTAGCCGCATCTTAAATATTGATGGTAACTATTACAAAAACACAGTAGTTTTGTGGTATGTGTGGGGTTTTTTTTTGTTTTTTTTTTGTGTGTTCAGCTTTATTTCACACACACACTTCTCATACCTTTTTTGTATGTAATCCTAATGCTTCTAACATTCTAGTGTGGGTTGATATATGTAATCCATACATCAGTTATGAGGAGTGCAATGCATGCATTTAACATCTTTGTACACTTCAGTAACCAAATCGCCAAGTTAAGACAATGCCGGTTTCATGCTCCATGTAAAATTGCTCATGCTTAAAATTTGCAAACTCATGTAAAATTGCAACACATGCATTCCAAAAAACCTTAATAGTGATTTCCCTTTGTCTTGTGCATTTACTTTTAGTAAATCAGGCCCAATGGGTTTATTTAATAAAGGCTCCGACTGCAACCCTGGAAATGGGATTCTCACTGTGGCCAACAGTTTTGACAATGACACAAATATAAATTTTCACAAAGTCTGCTGCTTCAGTGTTTTTAGATCCTTTGTTAGATGTTACTATGGTATACTGAAGTGTAATTACAAGCATTTCATAAGTGTCAAAGGCTTTTATTTCGCAATTACATTAAGTTTATGCAAAGAGTCAATATTTGCAGTGTTCACTCTTCTTTTTCAAGACCTCTGCACTTCG
This sequence comes from Lithobates clamitans, assembly GCA_037952925.1. Lineage (NCBI taxonomy): Eukaryota > Metazoa > Chordata > Amphibia > Anura > Ranidae > Lithobates > Lithobates clamitans. The sequence continues at coordinate 5,144,428 of JBBGZY010000108.1, read as the reverse complement.
CCCTGGCATGCTGTTAATCAATTTCTGGGCCACATCCTGGCTGATGGCAGCCCATTCTTGCATAATCAATGCTTGAAATTTGTCAGAATTTGTGGTGGTTTTTTGTTCACCCGCCCCTTGAGGATTGGCCACAAATTCTTAATGGGATTAACCACTGCCCGCCATATTGCAGAATGACGGCCAGAAAGTGGTTTCATTATCCTGACAGGGCATCATGTGACGTCCAGCAGGATGAGCAGCGATATCGCGTCCACGGGGGCGTGCGGCGATCGGTGATGTGTCAGTCTGACACACCGCTTCTCCGATCTAGGTAAAGAGTCTCTGACATAGGCTCTTTACCATGTGATCAGCTGTGTCCAATCAAAGTGTAAACAGGAAGAGCTGTTTATTGGTTTTCCTCCACTCCCACTGACAAACGCGAGTAGAGGAGAGCCGATCAGCTGCTCTCCTGACAGGGGGGGGTCTGCGCTGATTATCAGTGCAGCCACCCCAGGTATGCTCACCTTTGACCACCAGGGATGCCAATCAGTGCCCAATAGAGGTGCCAATCAGTGCCACCTTATCAGTGCCTGTCAGTGCAGCCTCATCAGTGCCCATTAGTGAAAAAGAGAACTTACTCCCTGGGCTGAAAAGCAACCCCATGCATGAATGGTCTCAGAATGCTTTGCTGTTGGCATGACACAGGACTGATGGTAGCGCTCACCTTTTCTTCTCCTGACAAGGTTTTTTCTGGATGCCCCAAACAATCGGAAAGGGGAGTCATCAGAGGAAATGACTTTACCTCAGTACTCAGCAGTCCAATCCCGGTACCTTTTGCAGAATATCTGTCTGTCCCTGAGGTTTTTCCTGGAGAGAAGTGGCTTCTTTGCTGTCCTTCTTGACACCAGGCTATCCTTAAAGTCTCCTGTTTGCTGTGTGTGCAGATGCAATCACACCAGCCTGCTGCTATTCCCAGGCAAGCTCTGCACTGGTGGTGCCCCGATCCCACAGCTGAATCTACTGTAGGAGACAGTCCTGGCACTTGCTGGACCTTCTTGGGCACCCTGAAGCCTTCTTCACAAATGAAGAGGAACTTTGCAATCAATTGCAATTTATCTGATCACTCTTCATAACATTCTGGAGTATATGCAAAATTAAATCATAAAAACTGAGGCAGCAGACTTTGAAAATGAATATTTGTGTCATTCTCAAAACATTTGGCCACGGCTGTAGAGATGGGCTTGGGCGTGTTCGGGATCCTAGTTCCAACCCACCTGCCTGATCCCGCCAGGAAGCCGACCAGGACCATGTTTAATATTGATTGGACCCTGGGCAAACATTTTCTTTGCCCCCCCACTCAAAATCAGTTTACTGTAGCAGATCAGGCAGTGATTTTGATTGGTTGCCAGAGGCTACAGCATACTATTACTGCTCACTGACTGGATGCTAGAGGTTACAGCGCATATTACGATTTACTGATTAGTTGCTAGGTTACAGCACATAATTTCTGCTTACTGATTGGTTGCTAGAAGGTACTGCACATAATTACTGTTAATCAATTGGTTGCTAGAGGTTACATGCTTACTGCTCACTCATTGGTTGCTAGAGGTTACTGTGCATCATTACGACTTATTAGTTGCTAGAGGTTACAGCACATCTCCCCACTGCCTGCACACCATGGACTGGGGAGGTGCAGGGACCCACCAATAGACAGAAAATGCCTAGAACCTGCTATTGGCAATGAGCAGAGAACACAACTATAAAGGTTAACTGAGTGAAGGTAGGCACAGAGTCCAATGTGAGCAGTATCCCTAAGGACAGGTTCCCAGAAATAAATGACTAGTCATGCCACCTGCAGTAGAGCAGTGTTGAGGGGTGAGCTACGAACAGAGTGCAGGATTAAGAAGTGCGCTTTGTATGGAGTGCAAGGTTGAGTGTTACACTATGTAAAGAATGCAGGGCTGAGAGGTGAGCTACGTACCGAGTCCATGGTTGATGGGTGTGTTACATACAGAGTGCAGGATTGAAGGGTGCATTACATACAGAGTGCAGGATTGACAGGTGCGTTGCATACAGAGTGCGGGGTTGACGGGTGCGTTGCATACAGAGTGCGGGGTTGACGGGTGCGTTGCATACAGAGTGCGGGGTTGACGGGTGCGTTGCATACAGAGTGCGGGGTTGACGGGTGCGTTGCATACAGAGTGCGGGGTTGACGGGTGCGTTGCATACAGAGTGCGGGGTTGACGGGTGCGTTGCATACAGAGTGCGGGGTTGACGGGTGCGTTACATACAGAGTGCGGGGTTGACGGGTGCGTTGCATACAGAGTGCAGGGTTGACGGGTGCGTTGCATACAGAGTGTGGGTTGAGGGGTGCGTTGCATACAGAGTGCGGGGTTGGCGGGTGCATTGCACACAGAGTGTGGGGTTGACAAGTGCGTTGCATACAGAGTGCGGGGTTGACGGGTGCGTTGCATAAATCCAAGTCCCCCCCCCAGTACCGAGCTCTCCTCCCCCAGATTCCAGTTTAAAACCCCAAATTCAATACATAGCATTCCTCGGCACCAATCCCAATCCCCCTTCAATACATAGCAGTCCTCCTGCACCATTCCACACCTTCCTCCTGCACCATTCCCCCCTTCAATACACAGCATTCCTCAGCACCAATACCACCCACCCCCACCTTCAGACACCATTACCTAAAAACCATCAGAGCGGGGTGAAGCTGCAACATGCATGTTCGTGGAGGAGCTTCTTATCCCCCGCCCCCTTCCTCTGCTCTCGTATACAGCTCAATGTGTGTAGAGCAGAGAGGGATTTGAATAGCAGCCGGTAAAGGAGTGCTGTCACTTGTAAATAGGGAAGCAGCGCTTCTGTATTAACAAGTGACAGTAGTGAGCAGTAGCGAGCAGCTGAGCTAGCAAAGTGACATGCTCTGGAGCGGAACTCCGGCTGAGAAAAAACCCAGCAGGCAGCCTGGACTCCAGGGGCAGCTCAGCTGCTTTGGGGCCCCCCTACAATGGCGGGGCAGATGCGTTAAAGACGGCCCTGAAGCCGACACTGCACACCGCTAATCTCAGGCAGTGAGACATTTCCTGGTCTGCAGCTGCACAGACCGGGAAATGTCTCACTGGCTTTGATTAGTGGTGTGCAGTGTCGGCTTCCTGGCGGGATGGAACTAGGATCCCAAACATGCCCGAGCACATCTATACTTGCATGTGTTAGGGCTGAAACAAATAAGGATTGGTTTACTAAAGGCAAATATGACTGCTCACTTTACAAGGGGAGTTTTCCCTTGGCTTACAAAATGAGGTGAAGCTCTGCTGGTTTGTCATACAATCACATGCCGGCAAAAATACATTAAAAAAAAAAATGTCCTTACATGTGACTATGTGCTGTTTGCAAAGTGGATATTGACCACATTCACTATGCTGGGGGAAAACTCTCTTGCAAAGTAAGCAGCCCTATTTGCCATTAGTAAATCAATCCTCCTGGGTTTCAGTCCCAACACATGAAAAGCCCATTGCCAGGGTTGCAGCTGGAGCTTAAGTTGACCACTGCCATTCAAAAAATGTACTAAAAAGCTAACAGTGTCCGTACTGATCCTGTAACAATATTTTACATAAGCCACAAAAATATTTGAAAGTGTTCTAAACAGTATCCCAAATACAATAAATAAATAAAAATGATATATAATATATATATATCTATCCCTCTCTCTCACAAAAGTGAGTACACCCCTCACATTTTTGTAAATATTTTATTATATCTTTTAGTTAGACAACACTGAAGAAATTACACTTTAACAGCTTTTATAACGGTCTAAATTTGCTGTCCCCTTAAAATAACACACAGCCATTAATGTCTAAACTGCTGGCAACAAAAGTGAATACACCCCAAAGTGAAAATGTCCAAATTGGGCACAAATAGCCTTTTTCCCTCCCCAGTGTCATGTGATTTGTTAGTGTTACAAGGTCTCAGGTGTGAATAGGGAGCAGGTGTGTTAAATTTGGTGTTATTAAAAGTGAATACACCCCAAAGTGAAAATGTCCAAATTGGGCACAAATAGCCTTTTTCCCTCCCCGGTGTCATGTGATTTGTTAGTGTTACAAGGTCTCAGCTGTGAATAGGGAGCAGGTGTGTTAAATTTGGTGTTATCACTCTCATTCTCATATACTAGTCACTGGAAGTTCAACATGGCACCTCATGGCAAAGAACTCTGAGGATCTGAAAAAAAGAATTCTTGCTTTACATAAAGATGGCCTAGGCTTTAAGAAGATTGCCAAGATCTTGAAACTGAGCTGCAGCACAGTGGCCAAGACCATACAGCGGTTTAACAGGACAGGTTCCACTCAGAACTGGCCTTGCCACGGTTGACCAAAGAAGTTGAGTGCAGGTGCTCAGTGTCATATCCAGAGGGTGTCTTTGGGAAATAGACGTATGAGTGCTGCCAGCATTGCTGCAGAGGTTGAAGGTGGGGGGGCCAGTCTGTCAGTTCTTAGACCATACGCCGCACACTGTCCCAGAAGGAAGCCTCTTCTAAAGATGATGTACAAGAAAGCCCGCAAACAGTTTGCTGAAGACAAGCAGACTAAGAACATGGATTACTGAAACCATGTCCTGTGGTCTGATGAGACCAAGATAAACCTATTTGGTTTAGATAGTGTCGAGCGTGTCGGGTGACAACCAGGTAAGGAGTACAAAGACAAGTGTGTCTTGCCTACAGTTAAGCATGGTGGTGGGAGTGTCATGGTCTGGGGCTGCATGAGTGCTGCCGGCACTGGGGAGCTACAGTTCATTGCGGGAACAAATGAATGCCAACATGTACTGTGACATACTGAAGCAGAGCAGCCCCTGCCTTGGGAGACTGGGCTGCAGGGCAGTATTCCAACATAATTACCTCAAACACACCTCCAAGATGACCACTGCATTGCCATAGAAACTGAGTGTAGAGGTAATGGACTGGCCAAGCATGTCTCCAGATCTAAACCCTATTGGGCATCTGTGGGGCATCCTCAAACAGAAGGTGGAAGAGCGCAAGGTCTCTAACATCCACCAGCTCCGTGATGTCGTCATGGAGGAGTGGAAGAGGACTGCAGTGGCAACCTGTGAAGCTCTGGTGAACTCCATGCCCAAGAGGGTTAAAGCATTGCTGGAAAATGGTGGCCACACAAAATATTGACACTTTGGGCCCAATTTTGACATTTTCACTTGGGGGTGTACTCACTTTTGTTGCCAGCTGTTTAGACATCAATGGCTGTTTGTTGTTGTTTTGAGGGGACAGCAAATTTACACCATTATACAAGCTGTACACTCACTACTCTACATTGTAGCAAAGTGTCATTTCTTCAGTGTTGTCACATGAAAATACATAATTAAATATTTACAAAAATGTGAGGTGTGTACTCACTTTTGTGAGATACTGTATATCATCTATATCCCTGTATATTTGATTAAGTGCAGCGCTAAATACCAAAACTACAGTGAGAGCAAAAAAAAACCCTCTAAAAATGTAAATGACACTCTGAAAAGCGAGCTCAGTGGTGAATAAATAACTAATATCCCTCTGAAGGGTGAAACCAACACTCTGAAGAGCCTGCTCAGTGACCACTATAAGGGACAGTTCACACCAGATGCAGTTCCGTGCAGTTCCATACGCGTTTTTCTGCACTAAAAATGCCTGCACAGTGTTTTCCATGTATTCCAATAGCTCTAGTTTACACCATGCAGTCAGTTTCCGGTGCAGAAACTGACCGGAAACTGACTGCATGGTGTGAACTAGAGCTATTGGAATACATGGAAAACACTGTGCATGCATTTTGTGCAGAGAAAAAGTGTACGGAACTGCATGGAACTGCATCTGGTGTGAACTGGCTCTAAATATAAAATCAGGCTGTGATGTTACTACACATGCACGTGCATTGCCAAGGATTTTGGGATATGTGATTTTTGTATTCCCCATTTTCAAGCCATACGTTTGTAAGTGTTTTCAACCGATTTTAATAAATGTAGATTTACACTATGGGAGGTACATTTTGCATTTGCAATTTGATTACATGTATGATGCTGATTTTTTGCTGCTCAAATATTGAGGGAGAGATTTTCAGAGGCGAGTGATTGTCCCAAGTGCCACAGTGTGGAGGAACAACCTGCTTAATATAAATGCTGTTTACGAGTACTCAGAGTACTCTCTCGGTGGAGAACACGTGGTGAGAGTGGAATTACTGAGTTACCTTTCCACACAGTCTATTAAGTTCGCTCTTTTGAGGACTAGTATTTCCTTGTCAAAAGAAGTTTATTGAGTATACAATGTTATAAAGATACATAAAGTAAGTTTACAAGGATCTATAAAGTAAGCTCATTGTTTTACAGTAGGGTTTATATAGGTAAATATCATGAAATTTCAAATATTAAACATTGGGTTCACGTAAACCTAAATTAAAGATATATATCATTTCCTTAGTTACTTTTGTAGGTATTTAAATGATTTATACCTACTATACATATTGTTTACAAGTAGAGTGTATATAGGTCAAATAAATTCTGATAATGAGCTTTAATCGTAAGGTGGAGAAAAGGAAAGAGAAAGAAGAAAAAGGGTAGAAAGGCAGAGGTATGGTCCACAAGGTTGTCCCGCTCGTCAGTTTATTTTTTCTTTTTAGTTCTCTTTGAAGCCTTAGAATGGGTATCTCTGTAAGTCATTTAATCTGTTACCATGGCAACAGGACAGAGTCATTGAAGTTTGACAGGAACTGTTGTTTTATCCAAGGATGCCAAAGTTTTTTAAATTTTGGAATTTGATTTTGATCGATGGCTACCATCTTAGCATGGGACATTGTATTATTCATTCTGTGAATTGTTTCTGCTAGTACCAATGTAGGAGATTTCCATGCCTTGGCCACTGTTTGTTTTGCAGCCGTTATTAGTTGGATCATAAGTTTGAATTGAGAGAGTGCTAACCATTCCGGTTTTAGATTAAGTAAAGTTAAATATGGATCTGGTTGTATTATTTTTTTAAATATTTTAGATGCAATCACGAAGACTTCCTTCCAGAAGGTTTGGATTACTGGGCACGTCCACCATATGTGTAAATATGTGCCTATTTCTGGGCATCCTCGAAAACAAAGAGCTGAGGTATTAGGTGAATATTTTGCCACTCTAGCGGGTACAAGGTACCAGCGAGTTAGGACTTTATAATTTGTCTCCAGTGCTAAGATGTTGGGTGAAGATGACTTAGATGTGAGCCATATGTTAGACCAGTCCGTGTCTTCTGAAGTTCGTCCCAGGTCCTCCTCCCACCTCTGAACGTATGAGGGTCTATTAAGATTTGCTACTCCATATAATTGATTATAAAGTGATGAAATTGTACCTTTAGCAAATGGAGAGGACTAGTATTTCATGTGGGATCGCCTATTGCTTCAACTAAATGTATTAATCGGTTCTACATTATGGGAAATATTATTTGCATTTTATTATATGCATGATACTGCTACTGAGTGTGGAGTGAGAGATTGGAAGGCAAGTGATTACCCTATTTACCACAGTGCAGAGGAGCATCTTGCTTGACACAAAAGCTGTTTGTGACTTCTCATGTGGAGGTCGCATATGCTCTGGCCAATCGCATGCCTCCCTAATGGTATGACATGATGAACAAGTATCTCCCTGCAGTGGCATTGTGTGTGTGTATATATATATAAAACACACATACTCTCACTGGCCACTTTATTGGGTACACCTTTTCAATTGCTTGGTAACACAAATTGCTAATCAGCCAATCACATGGCAGAAACTCAATGCATTTAGGCATGTAGAAGTGGTGAAGACAACTTGCTGAAGTTCAAACCGAACATCAGAATGGGGAAGAAAGGGTATTTAAGTGACTTTGAATGGGGCATGGTTGTTGGTGCCAGACGTGCTGAGTATTTCAAAAACTGCTGATCTACTGGGATTTTCACGCGCAACCATCTCTACGGTTTACAGACAGCGGTCCGAAAAAGAGGAAATATCCAGTGATTGGCAGTTGTTTGGACGAAAATGTCTTGTTGATGGGTAGACTGGTTTGAGAAAGGCAACAACTCAAAGAACCACTTGTCACAACCAAGGTATGCAGAATACATCTCTGAGTGTACAACACATTGAACCTTGAAGTAGATGGGCTACAGCAGCAGAAGAGCACACCAGGTACCACTCCTGTCAGCTAAAAACAGGAAACCTGAGTCTATAATTCGCACGGGCTCACCAGAATTGGACAATAGAAAACATTGCTTGGTCTGATGAGTCTCGCTTTCAGCTGTGACATTCAGATGGTAGGTTCAGAATTAGGCATAAATCTGAAAGCATGGGTCCATCCTGCCTCGTATCAATGGTTCAGGCTGGTGGTGTAATGGTGTAGAGCAGTGGTAATCAACCCGGTCCTCAGGGCTCACTAACAGGCCAGGTTTGCAAGATAACTGAAATACATCACAGGTGATATAATTTGCTGCTCAGTGAAGGCAGTATTCTTTTTTGCATCTCCCCAAGGTAATACATAAAATCTGGCCTGTTAGTGGGCCTTGAGGACAGGGTTGATGACCACTGGTGTAGAGGATATTTTCTTGCCACAATTTGAGCCCCTTGACACCAGTTGAGCATCGTTTATATGCCACGGCCTTCCTGAGTATTGTTGCTGACCATGTCCATCCCTTTGACTACAGTGTACCCATCAACTGATGGCTACTTCCAGAAAGATAATGCACCATGTCACAAAGCTAAAATCATCTCAAACTGGTTTCTTGAACATGACAATGAGTTCACTATGCTCCAATGACCTCCACAGTCACCAGATCTCAATCCAATAGAGCACCTTTGGGATGTGGTGGAATGGTAGATTTGTATCATTGATGTGCAGCAACTGTGTGATGCTATCATGTCAATATGGATGAAAATGTCTGAGGAATGTTTCCAATGCCTTGTTGAGTTTATGCCGTGTGTCTCAAAAAATTAGAATATCATCTTAAAGTTTAATTTTAATTCAAAAAGTGAAACTCATATATTATATAGATTCATTACACACAGAGTGATATATTTCAAGCATTTCTTTCTTTAAATTTTAATGATTATGGCTTACAGCTAGTGAAAATCCAAAATTCAATATCTCCGAAAATTTTAATATTGTGAAAAAGTTCAATATTGTAGACTCATGGTGTCAAACTTTAACCACTTGAGGACCCAGCCGCCGCAGTTATACTGTGGCAGGTTGGCTCCTCTGGGCAAACCGGCGTAGCTGTATGTCAGCTGCTTTAAGAGCGCTAGGGGGCGTGCGCATGATGATGGATCCAATGCTCTGGCACCCACAATCACTCTTGAGTGAGACAGAACAGAGGTCTGTCAATGTAAACAGACAGATCTCCGTTCTGTCAGGGATGAGGGGACTCATCTATTGTTCCTAATGCTTAGGAATAACGATCAGTCTCCTGCCACAGTTAGAAACACTCCCTAGGATACACATTTAACCCCTTGATTGCCCCCTAGTGTTAACCCCTTCCCTGCCAATGACATTTATACAGTAATCAGTGGCTATTTTTAGCACTGATCTCTGTATAAATGTCAATGGTCCCAAAAAAGTGTCCGATCTGTTCGCCGCAATGTCGCAGTGCCGCTAAAAATTGCAGATCGCCGCCATTACTAGAAAAAAAAAATGTATAATAAAAATGCCATAAATCTATCTCCTATTTTGTAGACGCTATAACTTTTGCGCAAACCAATCAATATACACTTGATGCAATTTTTGAAGTTTCCAAAGTCGGTGATGATTTAGGTAGCCGAGCCATCTGCTGGTGTTGGTCCACTGTGTTTTTATCGAGTCTAAAGTCAGCGCAGCCCTCTCCCGGGAAATTCTAGAGCAATTTCACTCTGCTGACCAGCTTTATTTCTGCTGGTTTCATTTTTCAACAGGACTTGGCACCTGAACACACTGCCGAAAGTACCAATACCTGGTTTAATCATCATAGTATCACTGTACTTGATTGGCCAGCAAACTATCCTTAACTAAATAAAGAATCTGTGGGGTATTGTCAAGAGGAAGATGAGACACCAGACCCAATATTGCAGACAAGCTGAAGGCCATTATCAAAGCAACCTGGGCTTACATAACACCTCAGCAGTGCCACAGGCTGATCACCTCCATGCCACACCGCATTGATGCAGTAATTCATGCAAAAGGACCCCCGACCATGTATTGGGTGTAAATTATGCTGTACATGGACATCATTTTCTGTAAGCCAACTTTTCTGTATTAAAAATTCTTTTTCTCAAATCGCCTTTCAGGACAACCTTGGAGAGTGTGCAGCTCCGTCCATTTCCCAGGAAACACATGCAGCCTTTAAATCCCTCCTCTTTCAACATGACTTCAGTTATTGTGTTTCGTCCGCCATGGTGGAAGTGCATGCTGGAACCAGGGAGCTGCGCTCTCTCCAAGGTGGAGGGTGTAGGCTTACCTCTGTATCTTTTTTTGCAGTGACCATCCCAGCACCCCTCCCCCCCAGTACGGGCGGGGACTGTTCCAGAGTCCCCGGTCTCTCCAGCTCAGGGGATGCAAGGGCCCACAGGAGGCGCGGCGTCTGTGTGCCCGGGGTCCGCTGGCATGGCTCTGGTGGCTGCTGCTGGTCAGCGTCGTGTCCTGCATGTCGGTTCCGGGTCCCGGCCTGTGGGTGACGTCATGTCCGGTAAAGCGGCTTCCTGCAGGGGCATGGCGCTCGTGGTTCCAAGTGCCTGGAACACAGAGACTAGGGGGTGGGTCCATCAACCGGCACTACCCCTTCCGGCCCTCGTTGATGACGCCAAAGATGGTGCGAGACCGACGGCCACGGCGAAAGCAGGTGCCCCAAGCACCGGTCAGGCCCAGGTAAGAGGGGTACAATTGTGCCTTTATTCTGACTCATATGGGCTTATGTTTTGCTGTTTTGTTGGATCTTCCCTGCAGGGAGCCTGTGCTCTGTGTACTTCACTTGGACCCTGCAGTGTGGACTGGGTGGTTGCTGTTGGAATAGCACTGCTCGGGGCACTGTTTCCTTTTCTGTCTGGTGGTGGTCTAGCTGTGCACTAGGGGTTGGTAAAATATGTTAGGGGCCCTAGGTGAGTTTAATTTTTTCTCATTGCAGGAAAAAGCGTTCGGAAAGTCCCAAGCATTCAAATCCACCAAGTGGGAGGAAATGTCCCTCCTGCAAGAACCCCCTTAGAGATTCAAGGAAGAAGGCAATGTGCAGGTCCTGTATTAAGGACTTGGTTGAAGTGGAAACGTCCCAGCAATACAAGGACTTGTTCTCTTCAGTACAGGAACTTTCGAGCTCACTGAGTTCAGTCAAGTCCATGCTGGTACAGAGCCCGGCAGTCCAGGTTGAGCCCCAGCATGCTCCTCCAGAGCAGTGGAGGTATTGTGTGGTCTCCGACATACTGAAAAACAAAGCACAGAAAACCACCAAACAACCATTATAGACACTTAAAACCACTTCTAAGATAAACAAGGGAGGGAAGTAGCGGTTGTCCTGAAAGACTCTTTGAAATACCGTCACCGGTCAGTCTAACTAAGTCTTTATCAAATCGCCTTTCAGGACAACCTTGGAGAGGATAACCGAGAAACTTACCCTAGGGTGGGACTACTGCCTGTCATACCTTCCTGCCAAAGGCCTGATCTGCGGCGGACAGTAAGTCCAACCTAGAATGTCGTAGAAACATTGAGTAGTTGGACCAAGTGGCAGCCTTGCAAATTTGTTCAGACGTAGCACCGGCCCTTTCGGCCCAGGAAACTGCCATTGATCTCGTAGAATGAGCAGTAATACCTGAGGGGGGTATTTCTCCCTTGGCCTTGAAGGCCTCCGTGATTGCCAATCTAAGCCATCTGCCCAGCGTGCTTTTGGAAGCTTTCTCCCCTTTACGTGAGCCTGAGAATATCACAAAGAGAGCGTTTGACCTTCTGAATTTTTTAGTGACGTTAGAAAGTGTAACAAACCTCTCCAAACATCCAGTGTGTGAAAAGCTTCTTCTCCTGGATTGGCAGGAGCTGAAGAAAAAGTGGGCAGGTGTCAGGAAAGGATCCGTCCGCTGGCAAGATATATCGTTTGGCATGCAGTACTGGGGTCCACCAGCAGGTGTCTCCTGGCAGTGTTGAACTGTCAGGAGAATATTTCCTTGCTGGTGTCATTTCATCTTTTGGCCGCAGTACTGACGTCCACCAGCGGATGGATCCTGGCAGTATGGAGCAGACAACACTCCCTGCGCTCAGGTGTGACTTGAAGTCAATCACAGTCAGTCCTATAAATACCCGGCAAGCCCTCATATGCTTGCCTTGGTATCTCTCTCCTTGAGCCCTGACCTTGTTCGCCTGTTACCCGATCCTGAGCCTGCATCTGACCTTGTGCCCGAGCTTATCCTGACCCGATCCCTTCTGTGTTCCTGTACCCTTCAGCCCGATCCATCCCCTCTCTGTCCTGTTGGTTCCCTGTCCCTCATTTACTGATCTTCCTGTGTATGACCTTGGCTTGGCTAAACGTTTATGTCTCTGGTATATCCCTTGCTCTTGCTGACCTGCTGTGTATGACCCTGGCCTGGCTGACATCTGTGATTCTGGTATTGCCCCTTGCTGTAGATATTGTTGTTTGTAGTGGGTTTGTTGGGTTGGTTGTTCACTGTTTGTATTTTCTAATTATCACCTATTTTAATAAATATCACTATTCACTTACACGTGTTTTGGGTTATCTCTGTGCAGTTCACATAGTCTGGTCTACTTGGATCCTGACAGTATACCAAGGCCATCCCTGACCAGAAGTGGCTGCACTGAGGAGCCTTTTTGAAAATGCAGGCAGAAATAGTGATTTATCTTTCCTCATTGGTAACTGAGAATCATAGTTATTGCCGTCTGGTATTGAAGGAGTGGACCAGGGATCAACTATAAGGCTGGGTTCACACTGGTGCGACACGACAGCCGTCCTACTTTGGATCCGACTTTGCCCTGCGACATGAAGCCGGCATGTGTCCGACTTTCAATGAACGGGGATCCGACTTGGATCCCCGCCAATGCCCGACACTGTGTTTGGTATGAATCTTTAGGGGGAACTCCGCGCCAAATTTTAAATAAAAATCCGGCATGGGTTCCCCCTCCAAGAGCATACCAGGCCCTTGGGTCTGGTATGGACCTTGAGGGGAACCCCCTACGCCGAAAAAACGGCGTGGGGGGTGCCCCCCAATCCATACCAGACCCTTATCCGAGCACGCAGCCCGGCCGGACAGGAATGGGGGTGGGGACGGGCGAGCGCCCCCCCCCTCCTGAACCGTACCAGGCCGCATGCCCTCAACATGGGGGGTTGTTGCCTTGGGGGAGGGGGGCGCGCTGCGGCCCCCCCACCCCAAAGCACCTTGTCCCCATGTTGATGAGGACAAGGGCCTCTTCCCGACAACCCTGGCCATTGGTTGTCGGGGTCTGCGGGCGGGGGGCTTATCGGAATCCGGGAGCCCCCTTTAATAAGGGGGCCCCCAGATCCCGGCCCCCCACCCTATGTGAATTGAGTATGGGGTACATGGTACCCCTACTCATTCACCTAGGGAAAAAGTGTCAATTTAAAAAAAAAAAACACTACACAGATTTTTAAAGTATTTTATTAGACAGCTCCGGGGGTCTTCTTCCGACTTCGGGGGTCTCTCCGGTTCTTCTCCGCGCTCTCCGGGTCTTCTGCCGGGCTCCTCCGCTCTCTTCTGCTCTTTTGCCGCTCTTTTGCTTAAGCAGAGGAGTCCGGTCTTCAGTCTTCGGTCTTCTGCCCTCTTCTCTTCTCCTGATGTTGACACGACGCTCTCTCCGGCTAGAATGCTCTCTGTGCGCTCTGCTCTGACTTATATAGGCGGTGACCCCGCCCCCTTATCCCGTCACAGTCCCTGGGCATGCTGGGACTGTGACGTTTTAGGGGGCGTGGTCATCACCCGATGACCACGCCCCCCGTATGCCGTCATAGTCCCAGCATGCCCAGGGACTGTGACGGGATAAGGGGGCGGGGTCACCGCCTATATAAGTCAGAGCAGAGCGCACAGAGAGCATTCTAGCCGGAGAGAGCGTCGTGTCAACATCAGGAGAAGAGAAGAGGGCAGAAGACCGAAGACTGAAGACCGGACTCCTCTGCTTAAGCAAAAGAGCGGCAAAAGAGCAGAAGAGAGCGGAGGAGCCCGGCAGAAGACCCGGAGAGCGCGGAGAAGAACCGGAGAGACCCCCGAAGTCGGAAGAAGACCCCCGGAGCTGTCTAATAAAATACTTTAAAAATCTGTGTAGTGTTTTTTTTTTTTAAATTGACACTTTTTCCCTAGGTGAATGAGTAGGGGTACCATGTACCCCATACTCAATTCACATAGGGTGGGGGGCCGGGATCTGGGGGCCCCCTTATTAAAGGGGGCTCCCGGATTCCGATAAGCCCCCCGCCCGCAGACCCCGACAACCAACGGCCAGGGTTGTCGGGAAGAGGCCCTTGTCCTCATCAACATGGGGACAAGGTGCTTTGGGGTGGGGGGGCCGCAGCGCGCCCCCCTCCCCCAAGGCAACAACCCCCCATGTTGAGGGCATGCGGCCTGGTACGGTTCAGGAGGGGGGGGGGCGCTCGCCCGTCCCCACCCCCATTCCTGTCCGGCCGGGCTGCGTGCTCGGATAAGGGTCTGGTATGGATTGGGGGGCACCCCCCACGCCGTTTTTTCGGCGTAGGGGGTTCCCCTCAAGGTCCATACCAGACCCAAGGGCCTGATATGCTCTTGGAGGGGGAACCCATGCCGGATTTTTATTTAAAATTTGGCGCGGAGTTCCCCCTCAAGAACATCTGAGCACAAGTCGCATGCCGAAGTCGGATCATGCAAGACGGCAATCCGACTTTGATCCGACTTCAATGATAGTCAATAGGCTGAAGTAGGATCAAAGTCGGACCAAAGTAGTACAGGGAGCATTTCTAAAGTCGGAACGACTTGTGTCGGACCAGTTAGGACGGCTCCCATAGGGAAACATTACATTTCACACGTCATGCGACATGAGCTCCCAATGTCGGAGAGTTTGTCGGACCAGTGTGAACCCAGCCTCAGAGTGTATCCGTCTGGCCCATTCTCTGGTGGATCAGGGCGGTATGCTATTTGCAAATGTTCAGCCTCTGATTCAGCTGTGTGCAGAGCTAGCCTTGTCCAGTACTCCAGAGGGCAAGGATGATTTTTCTCCCCCCTTCAGTTTAGATCAGGTTGAGTCTCTGGTGTGGTTATTAGAGGATGATCCAGCCTTTTTTATGGAACGTTATGGCTCTTGTTCACAGCAGGTGTTGTCTGATTGCATCCATTCAGTGCAATCGCTGGTTAGTCAGGCTGTGTGCGAATCAATGTTTGTTCAACCTGTGCTACAGACATGGTCAGATCTCCTGCATTTAGCCAAACCACAACATTCCAGCCCTGCCATTAATCACCTGCCTTCCCAAGAATCTATTCCCCCATCACTCATGGCAACCTCAGCGACAGTCCAGTATACACAGCTTCCCACCAAGTATTATTACCCAGTCTCTACTCAATGCACCTCTCCTGCTTTCAATCCACCTGCCTCTTCTCCCCCACCTGTCACAATTCCACAAAACCCTCCTCCAGCCACTGTTCCTTGGTCTTCCTTCGATCCAGCTACTTTCTTTTCTTACAGCCCTGCACCTACATACAAAACTGCACGAGCTAAACCAAAAAAGAAACAAAAATTCTTTCCTACCCACACGATCCTGCCAGTAACCCAACTTGCTTCCACACCAACTAACCCACCTGATTCTGCCAAATCTCTGCCTGCCACCCAGCCTGACGGTCCAGTGCCTGCCACCCAGCCTGACGGTCCAGTGCCTGCCACCCAGCCTGACGGTCCAGTGCCTGCCACCCAGCCTGACGGTCCAGTGCCTGCCACCCAGCCTGACGGTCCAGTGCCTGCCACCCAGCCTGACGGTCCAGTGCCTGCCACCCAGCCTGACGGTCCAGTGCCTGCTGATCGGTCTGATGACCTTGTGTCCATGTTCCAGCCTAAAGTTTTGCTACCAGTGTTCCAGTCTGATGTGCCCGCTTCCCAGTTTGATGTCCTTCTGTTTGCTGTCCAGCCTGATGCGCCAGTGTCTTCTACTCGGCTTGTTGTGCCAATGCCTGTGCCCGCTGTCCAGTTTGAGGTCCCAGCGCCTGCTGCTCAGCCTGACATCTCAGTGCCCATGTTCCAGTCTGATGCTTCAGTGACTACTGTCCAGTCCGATGTACCTATTGTTCAGCCTGGTATGCCAGCACCTGCTGTTCTGCCCGATGTGCCAGCGCCTGTGTCTGCTGCCCAGTCTAAAGTTCCAGTACCTGCTGCCCGGTCTGATGTCTTGGTACCCACTTTCCAGCCTGATGAGCCTGCTTTCCAGTCCGATGTGCCCATCCTCCAGCCTGATTTCCTGGTACCTGTCTTCCAGCCTGATGTCGTGATGTTGGTATCTCAGCCTGAGGTTTCGGTGCCCGTGTTTCAGCCTGAAGTTTCGGTGCCCGTGTTTCAGCCTGGAGTTTCGGTGCCCTTGTCTCAGCCTGCTGAATCGGTGCCTGTTACCCAGTCTGTTAAATCGGTGCCCGTTACCCGGTCTGCTGAACTGGTGCCCGTTACCCAGTCTGCTAAACCGAAGTCCGTCACTTTGCCTGTCAAGCCAGTATCCGTTATCTGGCTTGCCGAACCAGTGCCCGGTGTCCAGCTCGCTGAGTCGGGACCTGTTACCCAGCCCACTGGGCCGGGGTCAGTTACCCAGCTTGCTGAGCCGGTGCCTGTAATCCGGCCTGCCCTTACGGTGCTCGCTGTTCGGCCTAATGTCCCGGAGCCTTCTGCCCAGCTCGATGACCCGGAGCCTTCTGCCCAGCTCGATGACCCGGAGCCTTCTGCCCAGCTCGATGACCCGGAGCCTCCTGCCCAGCTTGATGACCCGGAGCCTCCTGCCCAGCTCGATGACCCGGAGCCTCCTGCCCAGCTCGATGACCCGGAGCCTCCTGCCCAGCTCGATGACCCGGAGCCTCCTGCCCAGCTCGATGACCCGGAGCCTCCTGCCCAGCTCGATGACCCGGAGCCTCCTGCCCAGCTCGATGACCCGGAGCCTCCTGCCCAGCTCGATGACCCGGAGCCTCCTGCCCAGCTCGATGACCCGGAGCCTCCTGCCCAGCTCGATGACCCGGAGCCTCCTGCCCAGCTCGATGACCCGGAGCCTCCTGCCCAGCTCGATGACCCGGAGCCTCCTGCCCAGCTCGATGACCCGGAGCCTCCTGCCCAGCTCGATGACCCGGAGCCTCCTGCCCAGCTCGATGACCCGGAGCCTCCTGCCCAGCTCGATGACCCGGAGCCTCCTGCCCAGCTCGATGACCCGGAGCCTCCTGCCCAGCTCGATGACCCGGAGTCTGCTGCCCAGCTCGGCTTGTTCCTGTCTGCTGCCCGGCTCACGTTGTTCCTGTCTGCTGCCCGGCTCAAGTTGTTCCTGTCTGCTGCCCAGCTCAAGTTGTTCCTGTCTTCTGCCCAGCTCAAGTTGTTCCTGTCTGCTGCCCAGCTCAAGTTGTTCCTGTCTGCTGCCCAGCTCAAGTTGTTCCTGTCTGCTGCCCAGCTCAAGTTGTTCCTGTCTGCTGCCCAGCTCAAGTTGTTCCTGTCTGCTGCCCAGCTCAAGTTGTTCCTGTCTGCTGCCCAGCTCAAGTTGTTCCTGTCTGCTGCCCAGCTCAAGTTGTTCCTGTCTGCTGCCCAGCTCAAGTTGTTCCTGTCTGCTGCCCAGCTCAAGTTGTTCCTGTCTGCTGCCCAGCTCAAGTTGTTCCTGTCTGCTGCCCAGCTCAAGTTGTTCCTGTCTGCTGCCCAGCTCAAGTTGTTCCTGTCTGCTGCCCAGCTCAAGTTGTTCCTGTCTGCTGCCCAGCTCAAGTTGTTCCTGTCTGCTGCCCAGCTCAAGTTGTTCCTGTCTGCTGCCCAGCTCAAGTTGTTCCTGTCCGCTGCCCAGCTCAAGTTGTTCCTGTCCGCTGCCCAGCTCAATGACTCTGACATGCCAGCCATCTGCCCGGATGTGCCTGATGACCAGCCTTCTTCCACCATTCTGCCTGATGCCATAGACTTTGGACAATTAAGACTAGTTGGAGCGTCCGGAGGCCGCTCCTTTAAGGGGGGGTACTGTCAGGAAAGGATCCGTCCGCTGGCAAGATATATCGTTTGGCATGCAGTACTGGGGTCCACCAGCAGGTGTCTCCTGGCAGTGTTGAACTGTCAGGAGAATATTTCCTTGCTGGTGTCATTTCATCTTTTGGCCGCAGTACTGACGTCCACCAGCGGATGGATCCTGGCAGTATGGAGCAGACAACACTCCCTGCGCTCAGGTGTGACTTGAAGTCAATCACAGTCAGTCCTATAAATACCCGGCAAGCCCTCATATGCTTGCCTTGGTATCTCTCTCCTTGAGCCCTGACCTTGTTCGCCTGTTACCCGATCCTGAGCCTGCATCTGACCTTGTGCCCGAGCTTATCCTGACCCGATCCCTTCTGTGTTCCTGTACCCTTCAGCCCGATCCATCCCCTCTCTGTCCTGTTGGTTCCCTGTCCCTCATTTACTGATCTTCCTGTGTATGACCTTGGCTTGGCTAAACGTTTATGTCTCTGGTATATCCCTTGCTCTTGCTGACCTGCTGTGTATGACCCTGGCCTGGCTGACATCTGTGATTCTGGTATTACCCCTTGCTGTAGATATTGTTGTTTGTAGTGGGTTTGTTGGGTTGGTTGTTCACTGTTTGTATTTTCTAATTATCACCTATTTTAATAAATATCACTATTCACTTACACGTGTTTTGGGTTATCTCTGTGCAGTTCACATAGTCTGGTCTACTTGGATCCTGACAGCAGGATTATTTCCTGTGAGCAGTGAAAGGTTGAAGAAACCTTGGGTAGAAACACTGGGTCTGTTTGAAAGATCACTCTGTCTGAAAAGACCTTCAGAAAAAAGGTTTTGTGACTGCCAGGGCCTGAAGCTCGCTGACTCTTCTTGCCAAGGTGATGGCTACCAGAACACCACACAATTCTAATTTTATAAGATACTGAATTTTGAGTTTTCACTAGCTGTTAGCCATAATCATTACAATTAAAAGAAAGAAATGCTTGAAATATATCACTTTGTGTGTAATGAATCTATGAGTTTCATTTTTTGAATTTGAATTACTGAAATTAACTTTTTGATATTCAAATTATTTTTTTCAACGCACGCGTGTGTTTTTTTTTATACTTTTTTTGTACTTAATATACTTGATATCATACTTATTCTGTGGAATATTGTCTTATTGGATGCTCAGTTTATTTATATAATTAAAGAATTTGAAAGAAAAGAAAAAAAATAATGCTTTCAAAAATACAGTAGAGGTGTTAAAATTGAACTATTAACAATTGACAATATTAAAAGTCAGCAGCTACAACAATTGTAGCTGTGCCTTAATTATTTCTGAAGGAGGCTGGATCTCCTATTTAAGAAATATCTTCAGTGTAAAGAAGAACAAAAGTTTTGGAAGTGATGGTTTGGCTCCCACAGAGCCCTGATCTCAACATTGAGTCTGTCTAGGATTACATGAAGAGGCACAAGGATTTGAGGCAGCCTATATCCACAGAAGATCTGTGGGTAGTTCTCCAAGATGTTTGGAACAACCTACCTGCTGATTTTCTTTAAAAACTGTATGCAAGACACCGACTTGCAGTGGCTCCTTGCACTCTATTTCTTTTTTCTCCCAACAGTGCCGTGTTTTCCGGAAATGCAGTAAAATATTGTTAAGGGATTATGCCCGCACCAGTTGGGTGAGGTGCAGGGCGGGGAGGAGGGAGGGGGGGAAATGCAGTAAAATATTGTTAAGGGATTATGCCCGCACCAGTTGGGTGAGGTGCAGGGCGGGGAGGAGGGAGGGGGGGTTTCATTGTTGAATTTAAAAGTGCGTGATATAATCTTCATACAAACAATGCAACTGCGTTTAATTTCGAAATTATACTTTCTTGATATCTATTGTCTCCCATCACATACAACTCCTGTGAATAGATTAAATCTGGTGACCCACTTCCAGGGAAACAGCTGTTTTAATGAGTATAGGTTACATACTTCAATGCAATAAGGTAAATGGCATCTTTAAAATTTCTTACCTGGAATGTGAGGGGCCTATGCGACAAGATTAAACGAACGGCAACCCTCACATTCCTTAAGAAACAGAGAGCAGACATAGTTACACTGGTTGAAACACATGTGGAAGGAAGACCACAAATGACACTTCGACGCCCATGGGTAGGCTGGGCATTCCACTCGGTACATACATCTCATTCCAGAGGAGTGTCCATACTCATCGCAAAATCAGTACATTTCCAACTGTGTGAATTACAAACAGACCCGCAGGGTCGGTATGTATTTTTATCCTCTAAATTACACGGGGAACCTTTTCTTATTATGGCTTTCTATGTCCCTCCTCCATTCTCCACCCCTATAATTCTGGAAGGAATCTCATTTATGGCTCGTCATCCTACATCCCAAGCAATATGGATGGGAGACTTCAATACCATGCTTAATGAAGACTTAGACAGACTAAGACCCTCATTACCCAGCGCAGGCACTGCCAGGGATACCAGACTTTCCAAAATTCTCTCCCCTCTTCATCTAATAGACACCTGGAGACACAGATTTCCGCACACGTGCACTTACTCCTGTTTTTCGCCCTCACATAACACTATGTCACGCATTGACTTTATTCTTAGATCTCAAAGACTCACTTCACGTCTCTTAGAAACAACATTCGGTCCCAGACTGCTTTCAGACCACACCCCATACTGGATCACGTTGAGTTTCCCCCTTGATAAACCACCACGGGCATGGCGCTTGAACCCATTTTGGTTATCGCTCTTACCTGAAGATGACGACCTTGCTACTGAGTGGGGAAGATTTTTTGCAGAGAATGTTGACTCTGCCTCTCCCTCGGTGGTATGGGACTCCTTTAAGCTACATGCCCGGGCCTCCCTAATAACCCATATTAACAGGATAAAAGCAGACTCTGCAGAAACATATGACAAGGCAGTGACAGAGCTTTCATCCATAGAACAAACATACACTAATGACCCCTCTCCGACCAATGTTACCATCCTTAAATTACGAACTAGGGTGGTGAATCAGTTACAATACGAGAAAGCTAGACAGAAACTGTTCTTCACCAAACAGAAGCACTTTGAGCATGGAGAAAGGGCTGGCAAACTCCTTGCATACCAGGTACATAATGAAGATAAACCTCCGGTGGTTATTACACTTCAAGGCCCAGACGGACAAAAAATTTCAGACCCCCCTAGTGTGTCATCCAAATTCAGGGAATTCTTTATGGACCTATATACATCCACGGTACAAGAGGATTCCACTGTCATGGACCTCTTCTTAGACAAAGTCACATTCCCTCAACTTACAGATGAACAGGTTTGCATTCTTGAAGCTCCTCTCACTGTAGAGGAAATAGATGCTGTAATAACAAGTTTTGCCAGATCCAAGTCTCCCGGCTCAGACGGTTCACCTATAGAGTTTTATTCCCAATATAGCGAGATAATCACCCCCAAATTATTGGCCCTTTACAATGACATGTTCAAGTCCTTTACTCTGCCACAATCTATGAGAGAAGCCATAATAGTTCTGATACCCAAACCGGGCAAGGATCCAGGCTACCCAGAGTCATATCGCCCTCTCATTATTACAAGTCGATATTAAAATTATAGCCAAGACACTTTCTATTCGCCTTAATCAAGTCATACTCTCTCTCGTACATGCTGATCAGACTGGGTTCATGCCAGGCCGCAACACTTCATTCAATCTTCGAAAATTATTTATTAATTTACAAGCCATACATGAAAATGTTGGTACACGGGTTGTGGTGACCCTAGACACAGCCAAGGCATTCGATTCGGTAGAGTGGAGATATCTCTGGGGGTCCCTTGAGAGATATGGCTTTGGTCCGAAGTTTATCAAATGGGTTCAGTCACTGTACCAAAACCCTGCAGCCAAGGTGGTGGCAAATGGCTGGTCGTCTCAGAAGTTTGACCTCAGTCGAGGCACGAGACAGGGCTGCCCACTCTCCCCACTACTTTACGCTCTGGCTGCGGAACCACTTGCCATGTCTGTCCGGGCAAACCCAGCGATCGTAGGACTAAAATTCGGACCCCTTAGTGAAAAAATTAGCATGTACGCTGATGATACGTTATTATTACTAGCTGATCCTGGCGCCTCACTCCACAGCGCCCTCCAAACAATCCAACAATTTGGGAAATTTTCCGGTCTTAGGATAAACTGGGGAAAATCCCAAATCTTGCCAATTGACAACTTCCCACCTACGGTGTTTCAAGCCAATATGCCACTGCAAAGAGTTGACACGATCAAATACCTAGGGGTATATATCTCCAGAACTCCAGCAGATTACATAACACTAAACATCGAACCAATATTCTCCCTCTTTAAAGCCAAAATTCAAGTCTGGGCCCACCTGCCTTTAGGGGTATGGGGCCGTATTAATTTTATTAAGATGGTACTACTACCAAAAGTACTTTATATTCTCTGGCACACCCCAACCTATGTACCCTTAAAATACTTCAAGTCACTCAAAGCCCTTCTTAAACCCTTTGTTTGGGGGAGTAACAGGCACAGGCTAACCTGTCAGGCTCTTAAAAACCCGACGGACATGGGGGGCACGGCACTTCCGGACTTCAACCATTACTACGATGCATCCCAATTATCCCAACTCTTCCATATAGACAAGGCAGACAGTGAGAGATTCCTACTCCTATTATGTCCACAATGGGCACAACAAACCACTCTATGCTATCACCATGGGCACAAAGACCATAGAGGGGAGCGGTGACAGGAAGTCATTATTGTACCACTACAGACGTATATGGGAACTTGCCATTACCAAACTAGGCATACCTCCACACAATGATCATACCCCCCTGTGGCATAACAAGGACCTACCAGAGTTCCAACAAATTCAAGATCTTTGGATTAGACAGGGCATATTCTATTTGCATCATATATTATCAAATGGGACCCTCAAAGACTTTAGCGCCCTCAAAGAAGAATTTGCATTGCACAACCGCATGTTCTTCAGATTCCTCCAACTGAGACATGCAACCCAGGCACAGTTCTCACAATCTCTCCC
The DNA here is from genome assembly GCA_037952925.1 of Lithobates clamitans. Taxonomy (NCBI): domain Eukaryota; kingdom Metazoa; phylum Chordata; class Amphibia; order Anura; family Ranidae; genus Lithobates; species Lithobates clamitans. The sequence continues at coordinate 5,121,266 of JBBGZY010000108.1, read as the reverse complement.
ACGATCCACACCTAACCCTATTATAGCAATCATTAAAGACACAGACCCCAAAAAATTAATATCATGCTTTTATAACATGCTCAACACACTGGTATCCACCAAAATTGCATACAGTCTGAAACCACGTTGGCAGGGGGATGTGGGATCAATGGAAGATGAGGAATGGGAGGAGGCGATGGAAGCTTGTAAAGAAGTATCACCCAAACTCTCGGACAGGCTGTCCCAAATATACATACTACACTGAGCATACCTAACCCCGCTTAGGGTGACCAGATACAAGAGGAACCAACCTGCTACGTGCCCAATGTGCGGTTTCGCAAGTGGTACATTCTTTCCTGTCCACAAATAAATGTGTTGGCTACTGATGTCTTTGTTAACTTTTCCATGCTTTTAAATAAAAGTGGGCTACCAGGCCCTTTAAAAAATCAGCTCTGGACTGGTGTACTTACTGAGAACGCACCTACCACTTGAGTCTAATAACCCCAATCCTACAAAGGGTACCTAAAAGAATTGATGCTGTTTTAAAGGCAAAGGGTGGTCACACCAAATATTGATTTGATTTGATTTTCTTTTTACTTTTACATTGTGTTATTTGTTAAAATTGAACTATTAACACCTCTACTGTATTTCTGAAAGCATTATTTTTATTTATTTTTTCTTTCAAATTCTTTATATAAAGGAACTGAGCATCCAATAAGACAATATTCCACAAAATAAGTATAATATCTCTCATAATACCAATAATAACCGCTTGCCGACCAGCCGCTGCAGTTATACTGCGGCAACATGGCTCGGCTGCGCGAATTGCTGTCATGGTACGTCGGTACCATAGACGGCCACGGAGCCAATGCGAGTGCCCAGCGGTCGCGATCACCGCCGGGCTCTCGCGACCGCTCGGGGCACACGGAGAACTGGGATCTGTGTAAACACACAGTTTCCGGTTCTCTGAGGGGAGAACAGACCGATCGTCTGTTCATACATATGAACAGTGATCTGTCATCTCCCCTGCACATTCCCATCCCCCCTTCAGTTAGAACACACACTAGGACACACTTAACCCCTTCACTGCTCCTAGTGGTTAACTTCTTCACTGCCAATGACATTTTTACAGTAATCAATGCAATTTTATAGCACTGATCACTGTAAAAATGCCAATGGTCCCAAAAAAGTGTCAAAATTGTCCGACATGTCCGCCATAATGTCGCAGTCCCGATAAAAATCGCAGATCGCTGCCGTTACTAGTAAAAAAAAAAATAATAAAAAAGCCATAAAACTATCCCCTATTTTGTAGATGCTATAACTTTTGCGCAAACAATTAAGACACGCTTATTGCGATTTTTTTTAATTTTTTTTTTACCAAAAATATGTTGAAGAATATGTATCAGCCTAAACTGAGGGTATATATACTTGAATATATAAAAATGTTTTTATATATTTTTTGGGGATATTTATTATAGCGAAAAGTAAAAAATATTGTTTTTTTTTTACAAAATTGTCGCTCTTTTTTTGTTTATAGTTCAAAAAATAAAAACCGCAGAGGTGATCAAATACCTCCAAAAGAAAGCCTCTATTTGTGGGAAAAGAAAGGACGTCAATTTTATTTGGGAGCCACATTGCATGTGCAATTGTCAGTTAAAGCGACGCAGTGCAGAATCGCAAAAAGTGCTCTGGTCTTTGGCCAGCCAAATGGTCCGGGGCTGAAGTGGATGATCTAACTTTAATAAAACCCATTTTTTTATTTTCTTACTTCCACAACTTAAACTAAAAGAGATAACTAAAGATAATGTACCAGTATTTGATTGGGCAGACTCTTCTTCTTTTTTCTTCTTCTTTATCTTTTTTTTTTCATTTTCTTTTTCTTTTTCTCTTTTTTCTTTTTGAGGGACAAAAAAAAATGGGGAGGATACCAAAGGGGTTGGATTGCATGTGTGCATTGGTAAGGGAGGCAGGGAGATCTCAATCCTCAGAACAGCTCTGGCAGTAGCTTTCCAATATGACCATCTTTTAGTTAGTATATTCTCTGCTATCTTGAGTGGTAAGGGCTAGGTCTTCCATGGCACGATACTTATGACCTTGTTAAGCCACATAGCAATTGAAGGATGATTAGGGTCCTTCCAACACAAATTAATCCAGACTTTGGCAGCATTAACCAAGTGACGAAGCACTGAATTTATTTTTATTTATTTTTTTGTATGTCTGGAGTGGAATTTGAGCAGTGGAGCATGACAAATGTGGGATCTTCTGGTATTGGGAAATCTATGAATTTTTGAGAAATCTTCTGCACCTCCAACCGATACTGTCTAATTTTTGGACAAGACCAGAAAATGTGAAGTAGGGTTCCCTGTCCTTCCCAGCATCGCCAAGCAATGATCCGAGGTCTCTGGAAAGAACCTGCAAAGGGCTGATGGGGTATAGTACCAAAACGTTAATAGTTTTATAATTAGATTCCTTAATACGCGTACAAATAGATGATTTCAAGGAATGGTGGATGATGTTCTGACATTGGGCAGATGTAAAGGTTCTATTAAGATCTCTTTCCCATTTACTAAGACTCGGCATCAAAAAATCATCTGAAGGGGCTATTAACAAGGCATACATCTTACAAATAGTACAGAGAAGAGCATTCTTTTTTTTTCACACTTGGCTAAAACGATTGTACAGTAGTGTGCGTGTGTGTGTCTGTGTGTAAATATACTGTATACCTAAAAACATTTTGCCTTCCATTTCTATTTTATGCTGAATGGGTTGTTTAACAAGGTAAGAATTTGCACATACTTTAAGTTGTGCCACACAAATGTTGTCAAACTTTTCTGAATACATATGACCAAATCTGCTTCAGAAGGTGTGCAAATGTACTCCTGCTGAAAGTGTATCCTTTTTATTTCATTTTACATTATAGCACATTTTATTCACCAACAGCAGCTTTAATTTTGAAAAGACCTGCAAGGGGAAACTCAGAAAAATGCATTTTAGGCTGGTAAGGGACAATGTACAACATTAAATGCTTGCCTTGCCAAGCTCAGAAAATTTAAAATGCCCCAAAAAGAGGACAGGGTCAGGGAACCCAAAAGCACTCTTAATATTACTAATCAGAATTGTCAGTTGCAGTTTGTAAAGCACTTGCTTCCTAATCACCCTTTATCACTCTGAGATCCCCATGCTGTGGTATATGGCTTTTTATTCCTATGTGATTGAATTTCTACCTCGCATAGGGCTGAAAGCCATGAACCGCACATGGGACAATCGCCCTTCTGTTTGATTATCAATAATTTCTAAAGATTGTCATGGTACAAGATATATACAAAACAGATATATAGCATATGGTACTGAGACAGGCAGGCATTTTCTTTTCTAAAACCTATTGGATGTTGACCATCGTAACAATTTGCTGTAGACTTGTAAAGCACGCTTCAGCAATGTCAAAATAAAAGATCTATAAGCTGCAGACCCATGTGCATGAAGTGAGATGAATGGCAGCCTCAGCCCGGACTCCAGCCAGGCCACGCCTCCAACGAATTTCGCTCTCTCCTTAAGTCTCCATCTGATCTTTGGTTACTGGGCAGTTCCTCCTCCACCTCTACCTCTGGCCTTGTGTTTTGGATCATTGTCATGTTGGAATGTCCAAGTACGTCCCATGCGTAGCTTCCTGGCTGATGAATGAAAATGTTCCTCCAGTAATTTTTGATAACGTTCTTCATTCATCTTGCCAACAATTTTGACCAAATTTCCTGTGCCTTTGCAGTTCACTTCCCCAAAACATCTGCACTCCACCTCCGTACCTTTCGTCATAGGCCTTGTTGACTCACTCCTCTCCAAATGTAGCATTTATGGTTGTGGCCAAAAAGCTCAATTTTGGTCTCATCACTCTAAATGACTTTGTGCCAAAAGGTTTGAGGCTTGTCTCTGTGTTGTTTGGCATATTGTAAGCAGGATACTTTGTGGCATTTGCGTAGTCATGGCTTTCTTCTGGCAACTAGCCCATGAAGCCCATCTTTCTTCAAGTGCCTCCTTATTGTGCATTTTGAAACAGCCACGCCACATGTTTTCAGAGAGTCCTGTATTTCACCTGAAGTTATTTGTGGGGTTTTTTTGCATCCCAAACTATTTTCCTGGCAGTTGTAGCTGAAAGTTTAGTTGGTCTACCTGATCGTGGTTTGGTTTCAACAGAAGCCCTAATTTTCCACTTCTTGATTAGAGTTTGAACACTGCTGATTGGCCTTCTCAATTCCTTTTGATATCTTTTTATATCCCTTTCCTGTTTTTTACAGTTCAAATACCAGATCCTTTGACAATTCTTTGGCTTTCCCCATGACTCAGAATCCAGAAACGTCAGTGCAGCACTGGATGAAAGATGTCTGTCAAGAGTCCAGAAACTCATTGAACTTTTATATACACACACTAATTACAAGCAAACAGATCAGAGGTGAGGATGGTTACCTTTAATAGCCACACAAATATATATATAAATATAAATATATATATATATATATATATATATATATATATATATATATATATATATATATATATACATACATATACATATACATATATACACAGTATCTCACAAAAGTGAGTACACCCCTCATATTTTTGTTAATATTTTATTATATCTTTTCATGTGACAACACTGGAGAAATGACACTTTGCTACAATGTAAAGTAGTGAGTGTACAGCTTGTATAACGGTGTAAATTTGCTGTCCCCTCAAAATAACTCAATACACAGCCATTAATGTTTAAACTGCTGGCAACAAAAGTGAGTTCACCCCTAAGTGAAAATGTCCAAATTGGGCCCAAAGTGTCAATATTTTGTGTGGCCACCATTATTTTCCAGCACTGCCTTAACCCTCTTGGGTATGGAGTTCACCAGAGCTTCACAGGTTGCCACTGAGTCTTCTTCCACTCCTCTATGATGACATTGTGGAGCTGGTGGATGTTAGAGACCTTGCGCTCCCCCACCTTCCATTTGAGGATGCCCCACAAATGCTCAATAGGGTTTAGGTCTGGAGACATGCTTGGCCAGTCCATCACCTTTACCCTCATCTTCTTTAGCAAGGCAGTGGTCGTATAGGAGGTGTGTTTGGGGTTGTTATGTTGGAATACTGCCCTGTGGCCCAGTCTCCGAAGGGAGGGGATCATGCTCTGCTTCAGTATGTCACAGTACATGTTGGCATTCATGGTTCCCTCAATGAACTGTAGCTCCCCAGTGCCAGCAGCACTCATGCAGCTCCAGACCATGACACTCCCACCACCATGCTTGACTATAGGCAAGACACACTTGTCTTTGTACTCCTCACACTTGCTTAACACCATCTGAACCAAATATGTTTATCTTTGTCTCATCAGACCACAGGACATGGTTCCAGTAATCCATGTCCTTAGTCTGCTTGTCTTCAGCAAACTGTTTGCAGGCTTTCTTGTGCAACATCTTTAGAAGAGACTTCCTTCTGGGACAACAGCCATGCAGACCAATTTGATGCAGTGTGCGGCGTATGGTCTGAGCACTGACAGGCTGACAACTCACCCCTTCAACTTATGCAGCAATGCTGGCAGCACGTCTATTTCCCAAAGACAACCTCTGGATATGACGCTGAGCACGTGCACTCAACTTCTTTGTTGACAATGGTGAGGCCTGTTCTGAGTGAAACCTGTCCTGTTAAACCGCTGTATGGTATTGGCCACCGTCCTGCAGCTCAGTGTCAGGGTTTTGGCAATCTTCTTATAGCCTAGGCAATCTTTATGTAGAGCAACAATTATTTTTTTCAGATCCTCAGAGAGTTCTTTGCCATGGGGTGCCATGTTGAACTTCCAGTGACCAGTATGAGAGAGTGAGAGCGATAACACCAAATTTAACACACCTGCTCCCCATTCACACCTGAGACCTTGTAACACTAACAAGTCACATGACAATTGGGAGGGAAAATGACTAATTGGGCCCAATTTGGACATTTTCACTTAGGGGTGTACTCACTTTTGTTGCCAGCGGTGTAGACAATAGTGGCTGTGTGTTGAGTTATTTTGAGGGGACAGCAAATTTACACTGTTATACAAGCTGTACACTCATTACTTTACATTGTAGCAAAGTGTAATTTCTTCAGTGTTGTCACATGAAAAGATATAATAAAATATTTACAAAAATGTGAGGGGTGTACTCACTTTTGTGAGATACTGTATATTTAGTATATTTTTTTCTTGTTTGTTTTGCTGTATTACCAAGTGACCCCACTAATTTAGATATCACAGCCCCTAGTGAAACTGTTAACCCCTCTGCTTTGTACATAATGCATTAGTAACAGAGCAACTGTACATATTGATGTTTCCTTCGCGACACGATTCTTGGGTATTTTCTTGGTATAAATAAAGTATAGATAAATTGTATAACTAGCTTTAATTACCATTTCAATTTAGGAAAGTCAGGGTGACAGGCAGATCTTGGGAGGTCCATGATGAAATGTTTTACTTAAATTTCTATATGAGAAAAAAGGAACACCGCATGGAACCAGGAAATCATTATAGCTAAAAATAGCACAAGCAAATCTCTGAGGGCTCTCCCTGTTCTATTATGTAATATCAACTTATTAGATGTGTGGACGCAGCAGGACCATGTAAGTGAGATGTGAACATACATATACTCTATTACTAGCAAAGTTATTTTCCATTTGCTTGTTTCATTATACTGTTCTGTTACGGAGTCACCTCTGCTTCAGTTTAACAAATCTATATGCAGCATATATTTTTTTTGTTTTATGAAGGTTTCACATTAGATGGCTTTATTGCTTCTTTCATTGCACAATGTAGTATGATTGAATATCCAATTGCCTCTCAGGGGATCAGAAAGAAAATTTCCCCTCCCTCACCCCCCTGCTGTAAGCAAATTGGGTTATGCTTTGCTGGGTTTTTTTCACCTTCCTTTGGATCAACTGTGGTTATAGGATTGTGTATATGGGATTGTATGATTATTTTTTTCCTAGATGGACTTGTTTCTTTTTTCAACCTGACTATGTATCATTATTATTATTATTATTATTATCCTAATAATGTTTTGCCAGCAGTATCTGCATTGGTGAGAACAGCAGGTATTTAAAACCAAGGAAATTACCGTATTTTTCGATCCATAAGACGTTCTCTCCCCCCTCCAAAAAAAATGGGAGGGAAATCTCTCTTCGTCTTATGGAGCGAATATTGACCAGGCCTCACACCCTGCCCCTGTCGCCGCCGCCGTGTTACAATATCAAGCCGGTTGTGGTGACCGCTGAGCAGTATGGCCACATAGATCTAGAACTCCGCTCTGCACAAGCCCATCTCAGATGTCACTATGAAAGACATGCTCATGTCGCTGAGGGCCTTTATACAAGCATACGGTGGTGGAATGCACGCCATCCTGTCAGCGTGATCCGGGAGGCTATTGTCTCATCAGTCTACAATTTTATTGTAGAAAGTTTAAAACCGTTCCAAAATGGTGACTAAAATAGTACAAATAGATGCGGTTGCAGAGAATATAGCAAATAACCACAATGCTCTGTTGGTGGAACACACATATACAGAGTGGTATATTATTCTGTTATATTTTAGTACACCATTTGGTTCAGAATATTTTTATTTATTTTTTCCTTGTTTTTTTCCTTGTTTTCCTAAAAAGCGTCTTATGGTCAGGTGCATCTTATGGAGCAAAACATAGTCTTATATAGCACACAAGAGGAAAACTCTGGGAGATGGTGGGTTAGGGGATAGCAACAGGAAAAATCACATGTCCTTCGGTCACAACCAGCTAATCCAGCACTCAAAAAAGGGATAAAGCCAATTAATGCCATGCAAAGCAGCAGGCAGTGTTAAGTCTGCCAAAATACAGTGGCAATGAGAAGGGAGAGAGCACCATAGCAACAGGTAGCAAATAGATTACCATCAAGCATAGGGAAAATCAGCAGTTAGTAGGCTAAGCCAAGAATTAAGGTGGTAGTTGTAGTTGGGTAAGTTAAAATGACATGCTGACAAAGGTGTCCAGCCAAACTGACGAGTTGGAACAAACTATAGTTCTGCCAGGCATGCTTGGGCAGTTATATCTAAAGAGGAATTCCAGGTATGTATATTTTATTCATAGTTACATTGGTCCAGCTTGGACCAATGTAACTATGCATATACCCAACATGGCCGATGACCCTGGAAGCTCAAAATAGATGAAGTAGACAAAGCTATTCCAGTGATTTCTACTTACAGTACTTATGGGTCACATGCCAAGCAGCTGTCTTGCTACATCCTGAACACAGGAGATTGCCCTGTTAGGGACCTGGACTGGACAGCGGTTCCCACCAAGCTTTTTCTCTGGAAAGGACACTCCCATACCGGCGTTTTCTGCCATATTGTGTCACTGACTCTTCTGGTCTAAGGCCCACCTTCTTACATATTTCCAAGCCTGAATCCTGTAACCTGAATAAAGAATGCCCACACCCCGTGTGCCTTAAAATGAGTTATTGAAGAACACTTGCATAGCATTACAGTCCATAGCTTGACTTCTTCATGAGTGTGTGTACAGTGCAGGACACAATTCCTCCATTACATGACTCCTGAACGGTAGACTCTACAGTGCGGAGCACTTGATTGCAGACAACATGGACCCATTAAGTTCAGCCATTCTTCCTCTTAAACTTCAATGAGTCCCCTAGCAGTGGCTCCTCTCATATGAAGTAATCTACCCAAGCCTCAAAGGACTAATTCCGTTGCAGCTACAGACCTGCTAGATGAAGGTCCCGCTACTCTCAAGTCCTCCATCAAAGCCTCACGCCAGTCCAGCCCTATATTAGGACCTCTCTCTATCGGGACGCAGGTCAAAAGCCCACATGATGTTGGCCTCACCCACTGCTTATAATAGGGCACACAACTCCACCCCTTGCATCACCAGGGAAAGGGCAGCACTAAAAGGGCACTACATCCTACACCTACTAACAAGCCGCTTGGCATGGGCCCAACTCAGAGAATGCTTTGCATTTTCTGAATAAATGTAAAGTGTTCTCTGGGTGGAAAGCATGCCATCACTGTCCTGCCTCTCTAGCTTGTCTGATCAGAAATCGCTTTATATTCATTGAGAAAAAGCAAAGCATTCTCTGAATAGAGCCCATGCCAACCTCCTTTATTCAGAAAGCAGCAGGGCAGCCACTCAGACCCAGAAGCAGGTGAAGATCTCTGGAGTAGATTTCAATGATTTTCCAGTTTCCAGGAGCATCAGCCAGGTATGGTGTTTATTCATAGTTACATTGGTTCAAGCTGAACCAATGTGACTATGTATAAAAATTCATACTTTTAATGCTTCAAGGAATTCCATGCTTTGATATCTTTACACTGCTACTACAGAGATCTCCACTAGCTTACAGATCTGCTCAGCACAGGTGCTATTCAAAGAATACTTTGCATTTTTTCAATGCATGCAAAGCATTCTCCTATTGGACAAGGTGATGGGTCTGGGAGGTGATGTCAGGACCCAGAAGCTAGAGGAGATCACTGTAACAGTGGTGTCTACTACAGTGATTTACAACTTTTAGTGGATCCCACAGGTATGGTATATGCTTCATTGATCCAAGTTGGCCCTATCTAAAAAAAAATAACCATAACCAGAATTCTTCTTTTCTTTTCAATGGATTTGTATTCAAAAGTTTAACAAAATACAAACATACCAAAGCGGTTGGACAAATAACAAGGAAGGGTACTCCCTTTTGATACAATCAAAAGCCCAAGTGTTTTAGACAGGACCAAATAGATGAGCCTAAAAGGATGAGCCCTCTAAATAAAGCTATCGTTTGCTAAGAGCAAAAACTCAGTGAGTGTAGTCACTCTTTTACAGACATAGAATGGAAACATATGAAAGAATGTCACATTAGCAATTAGTCAAATGGTAATGCAACAATGAAGCAAACGTGGGAGTTATAACAACAGAGATTACATTCAGTACCTCAAGGTACTTGTTTTCCTAAATGAGTAGGTATCAGGGAGGCTCTATGAACCCTCCATATGGATCCATATAAAAAACATTGGTTGGATTAATAAAGGGAAAAAATAGATGGGGGGGCGGCAGAAAAGTAAAGAGCGGTCCTCTCGATCTGGATCCTTGACCCCAGCCCCTATGGAGCCTGGAACTATTTAATCCAGTGGTTCCATACCTTTTCAAATTTGCTTTGCTTGTCTCTAAGAATACTTGTTAGCTTTTCATTAATCATAATCCAGGACATTTTGTGTTTTAACCAGCGTGATATCGATCACGGGTGATTTCCATGCTCGTGCTATTGTGATTTTAGCTCCTGTAAATATGAAAAAGATGAGGGTGTCACATACCTTAAAGTGGATGTAAACCCAATGTCATCCTTTCTAAACTACTGCCATGGGGGTTATCTATAAGGATATACATGCCTCCTGCATGTATCTTTACCTGTCCAATGTCTCCCCTCTGTCTGTTATGAGACCCGAAGAACTGCATATTCTGTGGGTGGGTCTGTTGTCTGGAGCTCGATGGGTGGAGTCGTGATGTCAGTAGACGCCCCGCCCATCTCTACACTCCTTGTCAATATGCATTTTCTCCTGTTTATTTCTAACACTGAACTTCTGCTGAACTTCTGCTATGAGCTCTAACATCCAGTGAAAAGACAGGAAAGTAACTACATGACTTCAGCATGCCAAATCATGCTGAGGTGTAGAACAGCCAATCCTTGCAGTGCTGCTGAGGAAAGGAGTGGGGGAGGGAATTAAAAAATAATGCCTGTGTCTTAGGCTAGTGCACAAGATGTAAATCACCTGTCACTCACAGCAAGGGGGAGTATTTGACAAAGTTTTTCTCAGTTTGTCAAGATTTATCTCACTGAACAATAAAAGAGGATTGCTCAGAGATGGATTAACTCTGTGTGGCAAGACTGGGCTCAAATGATAGGAAATCTTATACTCTACAGTATGATATAAAAAAAATTTAAAAAAATAACAATTTTGGGTTTACATCCACTTTAAGGTAGAGCCTGGCGAGCAGAAGTAGGCCTCTTGTACAACTCCGGTTCAAGGGCCACTGAGTTTGCAACAGCGGCCACCTGAGCCTGCGTACATGCCTGTCAGGAGGGACATCATTGGAATTGTGCCCATGCAGGTGCAATGGCCTCTGTCTCTGCACATCTGCTCTGCTATGGCCAGCAAGTCCCTGACATTGCCCCCCCTTATGGGCAGCCTCCAGATGCTCACTTGGCCCGCCCTCCTGCGGATGCCTATGGAGAAAATCCTGTATGAATTCTTTTGCATGGATATTCCCCTTGGGTTCCTGGGAGTTGTCCTCTGAACCATAACCCCTCCATTTTATGAGATATTGCAGCTGGTTTCTCCCTCTCCTGCAGTTCAGAATGGCCTCCACCTCATATTCCTCATCACCATTGACTAACACTGGTTCAGGTGGACCGACCGTTTGTCAGGGAAGGGGTCCTATATCTCAGGTTTCAACAGTGATACATGGAATACTGGGTGGATTCTAAATTATTCCGGCAAAGACAGTTCATACGATACCTCGTTCAAGCTTTGTTTTGCCAGAAAAAGGACCTACGAATTTTGACGCCAGCTTCTTTGATGGGCATGCCACATTGAGGTTTGCTGTAGATAGCCATACTCAATCTCCTATTTGAAGATTCGGCTCCCCTCTCCTCTGCTTGTCGAATGCCCGCTTGTTATCCATCTGTGCCTTTGTCACTGCTTCCTGTAGGATCTTGTTGGTGTGACTGAGGAACTCCATTGAAACCATAGTTTGCAAAAAATGGGGACTGCCCTTTGGCGGAATGGCTAGCATTATGCAAACTTGGCCAGGGGCAACAATGACACCCAATAATTTTGTACAAATGACATAAAACACCGGATGTACTGCTCCAGGGTCTGATTTGTTCTCTCTATCTGTCCCTTAGTTTAGGGGTGGTATGCAGAGGATAAGGATAGCTCGATCTTCAGGACCTCACATAATGCTCTCCAAAACCGTGAGGTGAACTGCACCTTCCGGTCAGATACAATGTTCACCCGGAACCACATGCAATCTCACAATCTCTTTAATAAAGACTCTGGCCGTCTCTTTGGCCGATGGGGTATTCTTCAATGGTAGGAAGTGGGCCATCTTTGATAGTCTATCTACTACCACAAAGATTGCTGTGCATTCCTCTGATGGTAAGAGCTCTATGATAAAATCCATTGCAATAATTTTCCATGGTCGATCTCCCGTTGGTAGTGGTTTCAGTAACCCCCAAGCTTGGCTCCTTGCAGTCTTGCTTCCAATATAGATGGGGCAGGAGTTCACATAACTCTTGCAGAATCCCTCTAGGTCTGGCCACCAGAAGGTACGACGTACCAAGTCTATTATTTTTGTGATGCAGAAATGGCCTGCCATTGGGGGATCGTGAAGAAGCTTTAGCACCTGTACCCGGGTCTGGTCTGGTACGAAAATCTGACTCTCCCGCCCTTGTAACCCATCTCTGGTTACCAAGGTTACCCCGGGGGGACTACTGATATTAGTGGAGGCCTGTTTAATCTGTGACAGTAGATCAGATTGTAATAGCAGAAAGTTAAAATGGTAAAATGGTATCTGCTACGGCCGGTTCCCTTGGGTCGTCGTACATCCTTGACAATGCGTCTGGTTTAATGTTTTTGGATCTGGGTCTGTAAGTGATATAAAAGGTAAATCTTGTGAAGAACAGTGGCCACCGAGCTTGACGTGGCCGCAGCCATCGGGCAGGTCACAGGTATTCATAATAGCAGAAAGTTAAAATGGTATCTGCTACGGCCGGTTCCCTTGGGTCGTCGTACATCCTTGACAATGCGTCTGGTTTAATGTTTTTGGATCTGGGTCTGTAAGTGATATGGAAGGTAAATCTTGTGAAGAACAGTGGCCACTGAGCTTTACGTGGCCGCAGCCATCGGGCAGGTCACAGGTATTCATGGCAAATAATTCTCGGTCACCCACATCATAATTTCTCTCCGCTGGGGAGAGTCGGAGGGAGAAGAAGGCTACGGGGTGCATCAGGTCTTTTAATCTTTGGCTTTGTGACACCACTGCTCCTATTGCTGACTCTGAGGTGTCTACCTCCAAGATGTAGGATAATATTGGGTTAGGGTGGCTTAGGATCAGGGCGGAAGTGAACAATTTCTTTAAGGTCTGGAACGCTTCTTGGGCTTCTGTGCTACAGTTGAATCGCAGGTCCGACTTAGTTAACTGGGTGAAGGGGTTATAATAGCTGAAAACCTCTTTATGAATCTCCTGTAGAAGTTGGTGAATCCTATGAATCACTGCACCCCCTTTTTGTCAGTGGGTGCTGGCCAATCCAGAATGGCGGAAAGCTTTTGGGGTCCATCTTGATTCCGGCTGGAGGGATCATCACCCCCAAAAACTGGATGCTGTGGCACTCCGACTCTCATTTCTCCAGTTTGGCGTAGAGTCTGTGTTAACGAAGTTGGAGCAGGACACTCTTGACATGTCCTCGGTGGGCGTTCAGGGATAAGGAAAAGATTAGGATATCATCCAGATAAACGATGACAGAGATGTCTAGAATGTCCCGTAAAAGATCGTTGATGAAGTGTTGGAAGGTGGCTGTCGAATTGCATAGGCGAAAGGGTATTATTAAATATTGAAAAGATAAAAAGAGGGAGAAAAGGCGCCTCTGGTTGCTGATTTTTAACAAATTTTAATATGCAATAAAAATTCTCTCATAGTGCACTCACATTTTCGGAGTTAAAATAAAACATATCCCAGAGTCTGGAGCTGTCCTCGGTGTAGTCGATCCCTTCGCTTGCTCCCGTCTGTGTGCGTTCTGAAGTTTTCCTCATACACCGCTGGATGGTGGAGTCTCTCGTCGGAAGGAGGCTTGAGGCGCACGGAAGTGTCCAGGCGGAGGGGGATGACGTCACCGGATTGCAACGCGTTTCACGAGCGTGCAGGCTGTGGATAGCGTGAACAGCTGCGCTCCTTTGTTAAGCTGATAGACAGGGACTGATCGGATGGCAATTATTAGGGATCGACTACACCGAGGACAGCCCCAGACTGGGATATGACTCAATGCTTTATTTTAACTCCGAAAATGTGAGTGCACTATGAGAGAATTTTTATTGAATATTAAAATTTGTTAAAAATCTGCACCCAGAGGTGCCTTCACTCCCTCTTTTTAACTTTTAAGTATTGGGAATATGGTCTCTATTCCTCTGTGAAGGCTGCCCTGGGATCACCCCTGCCTCCCCCCCTCTCTTTTTAACTACCAGTTACTGTTATTATCATTATTTTATATAACATTGTGGTCTTCCTCCATAACAATCATAGAGATTGTGGACTTGGTAACTCATTGTGCATAGAACATTATGCGTATCCAACACATCCACCAAATACATATAGGATATATATATGGTTTTAGATCCTTTGTACCTTTACTTGTATACATTACCAAATATTCATAATGGCCAAACCTGGTGTGAAAAGCTGTGTTCCACTCATCCCCTTCTCTGATGTGGACCAACTTGTATGCTCCTCTGAGGTCCAATTTGGTGAAGATGGTTGCTGTTCTCAGTTTTTGGAATAGCTCAGGCATCAAGGGGAGAGTGTAGCGGTTCTTGACCGTGATCTTATTCAGTTCCCTGTAATCAACACATGGCCGTATGGATTGGTCCCTCTTGGTCACATAAAAGATTCCAGCCCCTGCAGGGGATGTGGACGGGCGGATGAATCCTTTCTTGAGATTCTCGTCCATGTACTCCCTTAGTGCTCCTTGTTCCTTCTCGGACAGGGGGAAAATGCGTCCGAAGGGAATCTCAGCCCTAGGGAGTAACTCTATGGGGCAGTCATATGGTCTATGGGAAGGCAGTGTGTCTGCTCCCTGTTTTACTGAAAACATCTTGGTATTCCTCATAGGCCTTGGGTACAGGCTGACTTGTCTCCGGGTCCGAATCCATAGATAGTAAGCTGATTGCGGTCTTGGAGGCCCTAGAGAGGCAGTGTTCCTGGCAGTAATGGGACTGAAACTTGATTTCTCCAGTGATCCAATCGATCTGAGGGCTATGGGCTTGGAGCCAGGGAAGGCCCAGAATGATGGGAAATAGTGGAGATGAGATAGCATCCAGGCTTAGGAATTCTTTATGCTGAGCTGGTGTAGCCACAGTTAGGGGTCAGGTCTCCTGGGTGACTGGTCCTGACTTAATACGGGATCCGTTGGCCAAGTATACCGACAACCCCTGCATCTTGGATCGTAGTGGGAAGTGCTGTTGAGTAGCAAAGGTCAGGTCGATGAAGCAGCTGCATGCTCCTGAATCAATAATGGCATTGACCAGTACTACTCCATTTGGAAGCTGAAAAGAGAGAAGAGTGAGATGGGTTGCTTGTGTTGACAAGGAAGTCAGATGAGCTGGAGGTATCAGGGAGCACTTGCGTAGTTTCGTTGGACAGGCACGTACATAATGGCCGGCTTCCCGCAGTATAGGCATAGGTCCCTCCTGTCTGTGCAACAGATGCTCTTCAGGAGATAATGCAGGGCGTAGTAATCCAATTTGTATGGGTTCAGACTCATTAGGAGCCGAGCTGGCAGAACTTGAATGCATCATAGCTGGGTTGGACTGGGCATGATAAGCCAGAAGTGGGGCCCTTGGTGTCATCCAGACAGGCCGGTTGGATGGAGTGAACCTCTCGGTGCTCATAGAGCTGCCGGTTGATTTGAATTGCCAAGGTAATCAAGGCCTCCAGGGTACTGGGTACCCTGACCTGGGCGAGCTTGTCCTTTAGGCTCTCAGAAAGGCCCAGATGGAATTGGTGTCGCAGGGCTGCGTCATTCCATTAGGTGTCCCCACTCCAACGTCTGAAATCTGAGACATAATCCTTGGCTGCTTGCTGACCCTACTGCAGAGCATGGAGGGCTGTTTAGGCAGTAACAGTACGTTGGGGGTCGTCCATATAGCTGTGCCATTGCGTTGAAAAAGGATGACATCTCCTGCGCCTGTGGATCCTCTTTCTCCAGTAACTGGGCCCATGACTGAGGTTCCCCTTGCAGGAGAGCGATGATGAACCCAACCTTTGTGGCCTCCAGAGAAAAGGTTTGGGGTTGGAATGCGAAATATAGCTGACAAGCAGTATGGAAGGCCTTGCTCCGATCCCCAGAGAATCGTTCAGGTGTGGGAACCCGCAGTTCTGGTGGTAGGATCATCACTAGGTTGGAGGACAATGTACCCCATACCCATTCACATAGGGGGGGCCGGGATCTGGGGCTTAAAGGGACCCCAAAGCACTCTACCCATGTTAAGGGTATGTGGCCTGGTATGGTTCGGGGGGGCGCTCACCCCCCATCCTGTCCTTCAGGCTGCATGCTCAGATAAGGGCCTGACATAGATTTTGGGGAGGGCCCCATTTACTTTTTTTTTGGCGTGGTATGGACTGGGAGGGGAGGACCCTATGCCATTTTTTTTCATTGATTTTTAATCTATATTGCCGGGATCCGGCAAAACATTACAGCCATGAGCAATTTTTTTAATTACATTTTTTTACTTTTTTAAAAATTGAATTTTGCTGCTTTAAAATAAGCACTTTTGATTTTTCATGTTCGTGTCCCATAGACTTTAATAGGGTTCACATGTTCGCACAAATTTTTTGCCTGTTCACATGTTCTGGTGTGAACCGAACCGGAGGGTGTTCAGCCCATCCCTAATGGCTAACCTTTCTGATTTAGAGTGATTTACCCTCAGACCTGAGATGGACTCAAATTTGGATAGGATTGCAAATAAATTAGGTAGGGTTGTGATGGGGTCTGTAATAAATAATAAGATTGTCAGTAAATAACGCATATTGATGGGTTCTGCCTCCACTTGAAATGCCTTGGATGTTAGGGTTAGAACAAATGGCTATTGCCAACATTTCCATAGCTATAACAAAGTGGAGTGAGAGAGGACATCCCTGTCTGGTCCTGCTTTCAATTTTGATGGGGTCTGACTTGCGTCCATACCCGAGGATATTGGGATGTGAATATAATACCCCTAGGAGAGAAAGAAAGCTTGGTCCACAATTCCATCTCCTCAATATGTGAAAAAGGAATGGCCAGGAAAGAGTCAAAGGCCTGGCCAGGAATGGGTAACAATGCAGGGGCAGCAGTACAGAGTTCTGGGTTCAGGAGTAAAAAATGTGCTGGGGTTAGAAGTGGGTAACATAAGAGTATAGGGATTAGGAGTATAACCAATTAGAGTGCAGGGGTAATATATAGAGGACAATGGTTAGAAGTGGGACATACAGATTGCAGGGGTCAGGACTAAAGGCAACATACAGCCCAGCAAAAAAAAATAAAAATACAGGGCTTAGTTGTATGTAATGCACAGAGGTCAGGAGTATATACTTGCTTTGCACACAACACATTAATTCCATCCCCCTTATTCAAAGAACAGCAGTATTCCCAAGAGGCATTTAAAAAACACCCAAGTATATGTGTGTGTGTATATATATATATATATACACTATATATACACACACCTGCTCGGGGGATAAAGGGATTGGTGCTTCCAGCTGCCGCCCATATACTGACAGCCGGGGTATTTTGCGAACAGCTTCTCTCACATGTGATGAGCAGGGTGCAACTCACCTTGCAGGTACACACACACACACACACTGTACCCTCCTGCCTCTTGTCCTATGCATGCTCTTTTTTGCTGTGTAAATTTAAGTGTTTTTTTTTTCTCTAAAAGGAAAATACCAGAGGACCTTTAAGGATTCCAAGCAAAGAAAATGAAAGGTACACCTAGGAAGTCACCTAAAATGCTCTTATTGCATTATAGTTTTCATTTAAATTAATTTCGGCAGCCTTTTCCTTTTCTTTGGCTGGGTTCACATCTACCCGTGTTTTTTGTTTTCCTGCATTCTAGTATGTTTTCATGTATTCTGCTTCTTTTGGTTGGCCAATGAAGATGATCAATTTCTGCTATGACATTATTAGGCCTAGATTTTGTAAGATCTACTTCGTGGATTTCTGTGTGGTATGTTATCAGATAAATGTCTGCATTTCCAGTGATTTTTGCAGCAGCTTCAGGAACTGCCACAGTGTTGCTTGAAGAGGAGAAGGCTAAGAAGAGGTAAAGGTGCTAAATTCACCCAGTGATTGCGAATAGAGAACAGAGCGGGCAGTTTTTTGTATTACGACCTCCAAGAGCATGAGGAGACCAGATTCAAAATTACACCTGGATCTCTGTGAAAAGATGAGTTCACACTGCCCCCCCCTGCACATGCAGGGCAAAGTGTCAGTATCTCAGCAAGCATCACATGTATAAAGCGACAGTGTCTCTTGTAAGGTATTGACCACCAACACCACCATTTCGTTCTTCACAATTACGACAAGTTGCTGGGTTTTCTCTTCTGCCAGTTGAAACATCGGGACCCTGGATACCCAGCCCCTTTCCCTACGTTCAGAGGGTAAATAGCTTAAGGCAGTTAAACAAAAACTACATCAACAGCAGCTCTTGGAAGCTTGGAGAATCCTGTACCCTAAGGGGAGGGACTTTACATACTATTCTCAGGTGCCCTCTTCCTGAGAATCGATTATGTTTTTCTGGACCACCAGCTTCTAGAGGGACTAATAGATGCAGAGATGAAATCCATCACCCTCTCGGATCATGCCTCGGTTATAGTTAGCTTGGATTTAGAGAATATTCTGGACAGGCAAAGATCCTGGAGGTTGGATGAATCACTTCTTCATGATCAAGGTATAGTCGAGGATTTGGAAAGGGATATCAACTTATCTTTTAAAGATAATAATGTAAAAAATATTGCGCCAACTTTATTGTGGGAAACCCATAAAGTATTTATGAGAGGGAGACTGATAGCAGAAGGAGTTAAGAGGAAAAAAATATGGTCAGCACAAAAACAATCTCTCCTACAAGGAATCCAGGAACTAGAGCAGTTACACAAAAAATGAAATGATACTAAAGTAAAGGTGGAATTAATAGGAAAACGGGAGGCTTTGAGAGATTTGACGGAACAGGAGTCCAAACGAGCTTTTATTAGAACAGCTAAAAGGCAGTATGAGTTTGGCAACAGACCTGGGAGAGTGCTCGCGGGGGTGATTAAACCTAGAAGGAATTTAAATTATATTGTAAAAATGAAAGATAAAAAGGGAGAAATGAAATATTCTAGCAGGGACATCAGTAACATCTTTCTGGAGTACTACCAATCATTATATAAAGTAAGTGATACTCAAAACGGTGAAGATAGACAAAATAGACTAAATAAAATAGAACAGTACTTACGGAAGATAAAGTTACCGGCCCTATAGAAGGAAGATGTAAGCAATTTAGAAAAAGATGTTTCCAAGGTAAGAATTGCGCAGGCAATCAGGAAAAGTAAAGCTGGTAAAAGTCCGGGTCCGGACGGCTATACATCTTTATACTTGAAATAGTTTTTAGGTACCCTGACACCCTTTTTCCACTTATATATGAATTCTTTTGGGGAAGTCCTGTAGATTCGTGAAGAAGCATTGGGGGGCGATATATCATTCTTGGGTAAAGAAGGGAAGGACCCAACTTTGTGCTCTATCTTTAGGCCAATATCCCTGATCAATGAGGATATTAAAATATATGCAAGGATTTTGGCCGAAAGACTGAGACCATTAATGCCGTATTGTATTGAGAAAGATCAAGCAGGATTTGTCCCTGGGAGGGAGGCAAGAGATAATATTTTAAGAACAACTTTATTGATGCATGTAGCGAAAAAGGGAAAGAAACCTGTTCTTTTTCTATCAACAAATGCCGAAAAGACCTTTGATAGGTTAGATTGGGACTTTATGTTGCAGACATTACATACATTTGGCATAGGCTCACGAATGCTGAGGTGGATAGAGGCTTTATACTCTAACCCTACGGCTCAAATTCAAGTAAATTCAAGTAAATGGAACTCTGTCCGAGACCTTCCGGCTATATAATGGCACACGCCAGGGGTGTCCACTCTCTCCCCTACTCTTCATGTTTTCCTTGGAACCCTTTTTAGCTTCTATAAGAGCTAATTATAAAATTAAAGGTATAGAGGTGGCGGGACAAGAACACTTATATATAACGAATCCCACACAAACACTCCCAGAGATTTTGTTAGAACTGAGAGAATATGGAGCCGTATCGAATCTCAAGATTGATATGGAGAAAACTGTGATATTAGATATCTCAGTCCCCTCAGATGAAGGAAGGGATCCCTTTAAGTGGAGGAAGAGGGGATTGAAATATCTGGGAGTGTTTCTGTCAACATCAATAAAGGATCTATATCGTGACAATGATTTGCTCCCACTGAACAAAATCAAACAAGATTTGAGAGGATACCCTGCACATAGATTATCATGGTTTGGCAGGATAAGTGTCATCAAAATGATAATTCTCCTGAAGCTTTGTATATTTTCCAGTGCCTCCTGGAAAAATATTCCTGTGGCTTATTTTAAAACTTTTAGATTGATATTGCAAAAGTTTATATGGAATAATAGGGGCAATCGTATTGCCTACAAAACTTTGAGTAGACCAAAGGAAAGGGGAGGATTATTCCTTCCAGATCTCGAAAAATACCGTGGCAATACTGCAGAGAATTATGGACTGGGTACATGGCTCTCCATATAAAAAATGGGTGTCACTAGAGGCAGAGTTGAGTAAATCTGCTTTGAGCCAGATTATTTGGATCCCAAGGAAATATAGAGACGACTCGAGAGAAATGGCCCCAATTACCATAGAAACACTGAGAGTTTGGGATAAGCTTTTCAAAAATACCTCTTGGATATATAATAGTCATAATAATAACAATTATTTCCCTCCAGGTAAGGATAATAAACTGTATTTAAAATGGACCTCTTCGAACTGTCTGAGGTTAAAAGACGTCCTGAAGGGAAAAGTCCTTTGCTCACTATCCGAACTGCGAGGAAAACATGGGGTGACATCATGGGATACATGGAGATATAGACAACTTCAACATTTTGTAGAATCTCTCCTGAAACCCCTTTGCTCAGTTAGCAAGCTAAATTCATGGGAAAGATTAGTCGATCAAGGGGGAATAAATAGACAGGGGATTTCAAATGTTTATAGGATGTTAATGAGTCCCCCACATGGGGAATCCCCGTGTTCCTTGGAGGGGTGGGAACTGGAACTAAACCAGTTAGTGCCTGAAACAATGAGAAGTAAAATTTTGGACTATGTTCACTTGTCTTCAATGGACACAGGGATGAAGAAAATGAACTATAAATTATTTATTAAGTGGTATTATGTCCTAATAAAATTGCACAAAATCAGTCTGGACTTGTCTCCTCTATGTTGGAGGGAATGCGGGGAGATCAGAACGCATGCACACATATGGTGGCAGTGTCCCCGCCGACCGTACACAGATATGCGTACTCGGCTTTCGGGGGTTATACCGGGATGATGCCCGCAGCTGCAGGCATCATCCCGGTACCGTTGTTTACAGCGGGCGATCGGCTACCCGAGTATAACAACCGATGCGGCTAAAAGCCGCTCGGCTGTTATACCGGAGGAGCGGGAGGGGACATCCCCCCTCTCCCGCCGCCTCCCGCCGCTCTTACCGGGCCTCCCGTGCGATCGGGAGGCCCGGTGTCCAATCGTGTGCCTTCAGCGGCTGTGGGCGGGCTGGAACAAAGCTGTGGGCAGCTTCCTTCCAGCCTTCTCATTGTAAACGCGGAAGCGTCGTCATGACATCACTTGCCGTTTACTCGGCTGCCAATGGCGCCAGTTTTAAAAAAGTATACAGTATTCAGAATCGCCGTTTTCGGCGATCTGAATACTTTGAAGTGCAAAGGAGGGATCGGGGGTCTTTTAGACCCCCGATCCCTCCATAAAGAGTACCTGTCACCACCTATTACTGTCACAAGGGATGTTTGCATTCCTTGTGACAGCAATAAAAGTAAAAAAAAAAATAAAAAAAATTTTTTTAACACAATTTATAAAGTAAAAGAATAAATTAAATAAATTAAAAAAATTTTTTTTCTAAAGTACCCCTGTCCCCGCGAGCTTGCACAGCGAAGAAAACACATACGGAAGTCGCGCCCACATATGTAAATGGTGTTCAAATCACACATGTGAGGTATTGCCGCGATAGTCAGAGCGAGAGCAATAATTCTAGCCCTAGACCTCCTCTGTAGCTCAAACCTGGTAACCGTAAAAAAAATTTAAAGCGTCGCCTATGGAAATTCATAGGTACCGTAGTTTGTCGCCATTCCACGAGTGCGTGCAATTATAAAGGGTGACATGTTTGGTATCTATTTACTCGGCGTAACATCATCTTTCACATTATACAAAAAAATTGGGGTAACTTTACTGTTTGGATTTTTTAAAATTCATGAAAGTGTCCCTTTTCCAAAAATTTGCGTTTAAAACACCTCTGCACAAATACCGTGTGATAAAAAATATTGCAACAATCGCCATTTTATTTTCTAGATTCTCTGCTAAAAAAATATATATAATGTTTGGGAACTCTAAGTAATTTTCTAGCAAAAAATACGGATTTTAACTTGTAAACACCAAATTTCAAAAATAGGCTTAGTCATGAAAGGGTTAATAAAACCTTATTACTTGAAGTACTTGATTGGATAAAGAAGATCAGCGGGAATGAAATTGGTCTTGATCCCTGGCAATGCCTGTTCCATGGAAGGGGGATGCCAAGGAAGAAATACAGAGCAACAATTATTCCATTTCTACTGAATGCAGCAAAGGCATTAATACCGAAACAATGGAAGTCAAGTGCAGTCCCGACGATAAAGGATTGGTTTAGGGAGGTAGACAAAATTAGGTTAATGGAAGAGGTAATACATTTGCAAAATAACTCAGAACATTTGGTAGTACTTGGAGGAGTTAGTTGGAATTTAGACAAACCCAGGTTTATGTGAACTGTATGGGAAGTAATTAGGTGATCCGCAGCTTCCCATCTATGTCCCCTCCCCCTTTTTTTTTCTTTGGTGGCATACAGTAATTAGGTACACTTTATTGGAGGTATCTTCGACGGAAGTAAAAAGCTGAGAATCCCCCCCCCTATAAATTAATAAAAAGGGTGTGGAAAAATCATAGTTTCTTTTTCTTTTTTCTTTTTTTTTGAGAAGGAAGTCACTGAGAGAATTAAACACTATAGGCAATGTGTGAGGGAATTATAAAGGGTTTTTTTTGTTTTGTTTTGTTTTGTTTGTTGTCGGTACACAGAAAGTGGGTACACTTTATTGGAGGAAAATTCGATGGAAGTAAAAGTCAAGTATTTCCCCTCTTTATAAATTAATAAAGAGGGATTGGAAAATTCACAGTTCCATTGTATTGAGAAGGAAGTCACTGAGAGAATTAAACACTAGGTAATTTACCCTTCTTTCTTTTAATTTTTTTTTTCTTTCTCTGTACTGCGGCAGAATGGCACGGCTGGGCGAAACAACGTTATGTAACTTCCCTTTGCCCTGTGGCCACTAGGGGGCACACGTGCGTCCAGCGCTCGCTCCCGCGATCGCTGCTGAGACACGGAGAACCCGGAACTGTGTGTGAAAAACACATTGTCTGGTTCTCTGAGGGGATAACAGACAGATCGTCTGTTCATACAGAGTATGAACAGACGATCTGTTATCTTCCCTGCACAGTCCCCATCCCCCTTCAGTTAGAACACAAACTAGGACACACTTAACCCCTTCACTGCACCCTAGTGTTAACCCCTTCACTGCCAGTGACATTTTTACAGTAACCAATGCATTTTTAATCGCACTGATCGCTGTATTAATGCCAATGGTCCCACAAATGTGTCAAAATTGTCCGACGTGTCCGCCATAATGTCGCAGTCACGATAAAGATTGCCGCTATTACTAGTAAAAAAGTAATAATAAAAATGCTATAAATCTATCCCCTATTTTGTAGACGCTATAACTTTTGCGCAAACCAATCAATATACGCTAATTGCGATTTTTTTTTTTTTTTAACAAAATTTTGTAGAAGAATACATATCAGCCTAAACTGAGGAAAAAAATAGTTTTTTAATATATTTTTGGGGGATATTTATTATAGCAAAAAGTAAAAAATAATGCTTTTTTTTACAAAATTGGCTCTCTTTTTTTGTTTATAGTGCAAAAAATAAAAACGCAGAGGTGATCAAATACCACCAAAAGAAAGCTCTATTTGTGAAAAAATAGACGTCAACTTTGTTTGGGTGCAACGTCGCACGACCGCTCAATTGTCAGTTAAAGCGAAGCAGTGCCGAATCGTAAAAAGTGCTCTGGTCAGGAAGGGGGTAAAATCTTCCGGGGCTGAAGTGGTTAAGGAGGGATTTTCAACAGGGGTAAATAGTTGAGAATTTCTCCTCCTTAATTAATAAAGAAATGGGATATGTCACGTTTTATTCATGGAAGAAGGAACGGCACCAAGTATTTAATGTTATAGGAAGAGGACTAGGGCACTTATCACAAGTATAAGGGACAACACCTTTGAGTGGCATACAGTCAGGTCCATAAATATTGGGACATCGACACAATTATAATCTTTTTGGCTCTACACACCACCACAATGGATTTGAAATGAAACTAACAACATATGCTTTAACTGCAGACTTTCAGCTTTAATTTGAGGGTATTTACATCCAAATCAGGTGAATGGTGTAGGAATTACAACAGTTTGTATATGTGCCTCCGACTTTTTAAGGGACCAAAAGTAATGGGACAGATTAACAATCATCCATCAAACTTTCACTTTTTAATACTTGGCTGCAAATCCTTTGCAGTCAATTACAGCCTGAAGTCTGGAATGCATAGACATCACCAGATGCTGGATTTCATCCCTGGTGATGCTCTGCCAGGCCTCTACTGCAACTGTCTTCAGTTCCTGCTTGTTCTTGGGGCATTTTCCCTTCAGTTTTGTCTTCAGCAAGTGAAATGCATGCTCAGTCGGATTCAGGTCAGTTGATTGACTTGGCCATTGCATAACATTCCACTTCTTTCCCTTAAAAAACGTTTTGGTTGCTTTCGCAGTATGCTTCAGGTCATTGTCCATCTGCACTGTGAATCGCCGTCCAATGAGTTCTGAAGCATTTTGCTGAATATGAGCAGATAATATTGCCCGAAACACTTCAGAATTCATCCTGCTGCTTTTGTCAGCAGTCACATCATCAATAAATACAAGAGAACCAGTTCCATTGGCAGCCATACATGCCCACGCTATGACACTACCACCACCATGCTTCACTGATGAGGTGGTATGCTTTGGATCATGAGCAGTTCCTTTCCTTCTCCATACTCTTCTCTTTCCATCATTCTGGTACAAGTTGATCTTGGTCTCACCTGTCCATAGGATGTTGTTCCAGAACTGTGAAGGCTTTTTAAGATGTTGTTTGGCAAACTCTAATCTGGCCTTCCTGTTTTTGAGGCTCACCAATGGTTTACATCTTGTGGTGAACCCTCTGTATTCACTCTGGTGAAGTCTTCTCTTGATTGTTGACTTTGACACACATACACCTACCTCCTGGAGAGTGTTCTTGATCTGGCCAACTGTTGTGAAGGGTGTTTTCTTCACCAGGGAAAGAATTCCTCGGTCATCCACCACAGTTGTTTTCCGTGGTCTTCCGGGTCTTTTGGTGTTGCTGAGCTCACCGGTGCATTCTTTATTTTTAAGGATGTTCCAAACAGTTGATTTGGCCACACCTAATTTTTTTGCTATCTCTCTAATGGGTTTGTTTTGTTTCTTCAGCCTAATCATGGCTTGCTTCACTGATAGTGACAGCTCTTTGGATCCCATATTGAGAGTTGACAGCAACAGATTCCAAATGCAAATAGCACACTTGAACTGAACTCTGGACCTTTTATCTGCTCCTTGTAAATGGAATAATGAGGGAATAACACACACCTGGCCATGGAACAGCTGAGCAGCCAATTGTCCCATTACTTTTGGTCCATTAAAAAGTGGGAGGCACATATACAAACTGTTGTAATTCCTACACTGTTCACCTGATTTGGATGTAAATACCCTCAAATTAAAGCTGAAAGTCTGCAGTTAAAGCACATATTGTTTGTTTTATTTCAAATCCATTGTGGTGGTGTATAGAGCCAAAAAGATTAGAATTGTGTTGATGTCCCAACATTTATGGACCTGACCGTGGTTTTTTTTTTTCCCGGGGGGGTTGGAGGGACTGGAAGGCTGGACGGCGGGGTTTGGTGGAATATATTTAACATGATGGAGTATATTATGAGACAGATCCATGTTTGTGTCAATTGTGTTTTATGTTTTGTGTATTATGAATGTGTATGTATATGCCTATATATATTCTTATATGGTTTTGAAATGGAATGTTTTTGTTTTAATGTGTATAATAATTTAATAAAAGTAATTGAAACATCAGGACACATTTTTCAGAAAAGGTGTTATTAGCAAAGTAACTGCGGTAGATGGGGGAGACTGTATAGGAGCTACTTTTTTTTATATAAAAAAGGCAATGTAGCACATTACTCCTCCTAAATCGCTGTATGCACAGGGACAACTTCAGCCTACTCTTCTGGCCCTGGAGTATAGGCAGGGGTGTTGGATTGGTGGCCTTCATCAGTCTTCTGTGTCTTTGTAAAGACTTACCTTTCAAGACCAGTTTTCCGGAGATCTCCACTGCTGCATCTCAACCGATCCGGTTGTAAGGGGGCTTTTGACTGGCTGACTGTTGGTGCCATTGTCCAAGCTCCCTCATCTTGTATAGGACACCAACCCACAGCTATAGCTAAAAGCCTCTGCCATATTATGCCCCCTCCTTTCTAAGAGAATTGGTCCCAGGACAGAGCCCTTGGTCACCCCCACTCACAACTCCAGACCATTCAGTAGCAATGCTATTTATCACCACCCAGTTTCCTATCCAGGTGCATACATTACCATTCATGCCAACATTTAAGAATCTGTGGGGTACCGTATCAAATGCTTTGGGGAAATCTAGATCCACTACAGCCATAGGCCTTCCTCTATCCAGATTACAGCTCACTTCCTCATAGAATGTTAACAGGTTGGTCTGGCAAGAACGCTCTTTCATAAATCCATGCTGGCTACTGCTAATGATACTATTTTTATATAGATGGGGATGGGTCATAATGAGGATGTGGGATGGGAAAATGTTTGCATCTATTTTTATCAGCAAATTCTTGTATGTGGCTCCTCATCATTCCCTCCAATAGTTTACAAACTATTGATTTTTTTTAAATATTGGAATCATGTTGGCTTTCTGCCAGTCTGCTGGTGCCATTCTGGTCAGTAAGCTGTCCTTAACGATTAGGAATACTGGCCTAGCAATTACCTGGCTAAGTTCTTTGAGGACTCTCGGGTGTAAGCCATCTGGTCCTAGTGACTTGTTCAAAATATGTTTTTCAAGTCTTTTAAGAGCTTTAGCTTCCATTAGCCACAGGGTCACTCCTTGCTAACACTACCATCTTGTCTATTATACCCCTCTTAGCCATAGAAGGTATTTAATACTTTTGCCTTCTCTCCTAGCTTTCCTTTTTTTATAGGGCTAATTTGATCTGACTTTGCCTTTTTACTATATTTAAAAAAAAAATGGGGATTCTTTTTACTCCCCACCCCTGATCGCACTCACTCTTACATTTCTTATTGCATTCTTTTGTAGTGTTGGAATGTTGACAGTGTCCCATCGACCTTATATTTGTTAAAGAA
Organism: Lithobates clamitans; assembly: GCA_037952925.1. Taxonomy (NCBI): domain Eukaryota; kingdom Metazoa; phylum Chordata; class Amphibia; order Anura; family Ranidae; genus Lithobates; species Lithobates clamitans. The sequence continues at coordinate 5,093,632 of JBBGZY010000108.1, read as the reverse complement.
CTTTTTTTTTTTTTCTCTTTGATGTGCCAAATTTAGCCACCGAGGTTTAACATTGGTTTGTCTGTTGCCCATTGGAATACACTGGCTAAAGCCATGAATTTAAAGTGTTCTTCAAGCACTCCCACTTTTCCTGTCTGTTTTGTTTCTAGAATATCTTCCCATTTAATGTCATGGAGTATGCAGCGCAGTTTGTTAAAGTTGGCTCTCTTGACATTTTAACGTATTTGTCCTGTCCTTGTGTCTGCTATTCAAATGATTTAAAAGTGAACGTAATTATCCTGTGATTGCTATTTTCTTAAGTTATCCCTTACTTCACATCCGCTATCCACTCTGGGTTTGTAATTAGTAGGTCAGAGCCTTGTTTGTAGTTGGGGCATTCACCAACTGACACGTAAAATGTCCTGCATCACATTTAAGTGCCAAGCCTTTGAGTGAGCAGTTCCATCTGGTACCTAAATAATTGAAGTCCCCCATGACAATATTACACTGCCTTGACACCATTTGTAATTGTGAAAAGGAGATCAGTCTCCTCTTCATCCTTCATGGTGGGGGGCCTGAAGCCTACACTCATTATTAATTTCCCTTTTGTGGTTTCAGCCACAAGGATTCCACTCCCTCCATTGACCCATTAATAATGTCGCCCCTCGGGTTTATCAGAAAATCACTCTTGATGTCAATGCACATCCCCCCCTTCCACTTCCCCTGTCCCTTCTATACAGGGAGTACCCCTGTACACCCACAAGCCAGGTCTCTTGTATTCCCACAAAGTCTTTGTATTTAAATTGACCACAGTAGCACTTTCTGCACTTTGTTCACTAGCTAGAAAAGCTTCCTGATCCCTCCTCCCCTATCACCTGGTTTTAAAGTTCCTCTAACTTTTTGCCATCCTTTCCCCCAACAAAGCTACATGCTCTCCATTTAGGTGCAGTCCATCCCTGCTGTAGAGCCAGTAACCAACAAAAAAGTCAGCCCAGTTCTCCAGGAACCCAAAACCCTTCTTCCTACACCAGTTCCTCAGCCACTTGTTAAGTTCCCTAAGCTCCTACTGCCTCTCTGTTGTGGCTCAAGGTACATCCTGTATTTATGGGAATACCACCTTTTCAGTATATCTCCTAAGTCCCGGAAATTAATATTTAATAATAATATATATTTTTTTATGTTCCCTCTGACTTTGTCATTGGTTCCAGTATGTACCATGACAGCTGTCCTCCCCAGCCCCACCAAACAATCTGTCCATCTGATCCACGATCAATCTATTCTTCTAATAACTGCTTCCCCTACCACCAGTATCTGCCTAACTTTGCCTGTATCCTTGCCCCATTCTAACTAAAGCAGTCACTCCCCTGGCAGCTAAGGGAGGAAGTCTGCTCCAACAAATCCACCATTGAGTTGATATCTCAACATCATGCAACCTGGCATTTTTCGGCCTCATGCGCACAGGACATTTTGCAAACTCAACTGAAGCATTTCCTCCGGGGGGTGCTACCCCTCGCCTAGTGAGATCTGTGCTGTGTCTTCCTGTGCGATGTGGTGGGTTGCCATCGCCTAATTTTCTAGTGTATTATTGTGCTGCTGTTTTGGTTTAGGTTTATTGGTGGTTTATCAGCTCCCAAGCCAATACAGCTGTATGCCTGGAAGCTGCCTTACTTGGTAACTTGGCTTACAGAGGTCCCAGGGCCTATGCTGACCTCCCGACCAGGACAACACTCAAGGTTTGGGTCTCCTCCAGGAAGTGCTTTTTCAAACCTGGTCATTGGTCTCCTTATCAGCTGTTGTGGGGTAAACTTAACCTGCCATACTTCCGTTCTATTCCCGACCCTCAAGTTTAAGCGAAATATGGCATCATGGTACTACGTGATATTATCCCCACAGGCATTTTACGATCCTTTCACATAGTGGCACAATTCTGGCTGGATATTTTTGAGGTTATTAATGATTATCCCCCCCTTCCCCCCAGTGTGGCACTTCTAGGCATACAGGATAATGATTAGAGGCCTTGCTGTACTAAACTGGTGATATTGTTTCTTTTGTACTAAGCTAAAAAAGCAATACTCTGCAAGTGGAATGCCCCCCCCCCCCCCTTCGATAGTCATGAGGGAGAACTAAATCCAATTCTGTTTTTACCTATGTATAAACTGACCTATTTGAATAGAATTTGTCCTTAGAAATTCGATAGGGTTTGGTTACCATGGACAGCGCAGGTGAACCAATTAATACCCTTGTTTTGCTGCCTTCATTTCAGTGGGCGATGCAGGTTTTCCCTTTACCCTTGTTACTTTATTATGCCCTGGGACAATGGTTATATTAGTTTCTGTACTGCCATTATGATGTTGACTTTACTGTACTTCCATATGTATGATTATATTGTTCATGATACCGAACACCCCGATAAATGTTATAACCTACCATGCCAACATTTTTCAATAAACTACCATTCTGTTTGTTAAAAAAAGCATTTCCTCCAGGCAGCACCATTTTGGGGAAAAAAAAAACTCCTGACACTTGTAAAAGTGTGTAATGTGTTAAGGCGTGTTTACAGGTATCATACTCTTGGGTGTTAATTTCATTGACTAGAATGATTGATTTATTCTGACCACTGAAATGAAATAATGCGCAAGTGCTAAATGTGCCCAGCGTTAACGCACGTTTAGATATGTTTACAAGTGTCAAGCATTTTTTTTTCTGCCAAAACGCCGCTGCTCCTGGATGCACTGGGAGTGGGTTTTTCCTTTCTTCTGTCTCTAAAAGCCCCTGCCATCAAACGCTGCTAAAAGCCTATGTCTGCAAGGACACATATGCTAACTTGCAGGGAAGTTTAAAGGAAAAAAACACCTGACACCCCTAGAAGCAGCTGCAAAAATGTCCAGTGTACATGAGGCCTTATTGGCATGTACCAATTCAGGACTTGCCTCTCTAAGGTTCTTCTCCCTTCCCCTCCTAACTGTAACCAAACCACCTACCTCTGGCTCCTGCACCTCCATATCCACCCCCCCCCCCCTGTTCTGTTATATACAAACTGAGATTTACAAGGTGAAGCATCCGGCTCTGTCAACCGAGATGAGCATAGTGTCTTTCTATGTCCCGCTCCATAGCTTTATACAGCTGGGTATGCTCCCAGATGTCACTAACAGTACTCACATCAGGGAAATCTAGCCTGTCCTAAAAGGCCTTTTGTATTCTGTTTCCAGTCCTCAGACCATGTTCCCAGTCAGGATGTCTACAGCTGTCTTTTCTGGGTGTTAGACTATCTCACCCGAGGCCTTCTGCCCTATTCACAGCTGAAGCGGACTACATCTGCCTGGCTGAGGGGTGTTTGGCTCCCATGAGATGTCTCACCTAAGGCTCCTCCTACCCTACCATCTATATGGACATTACCTCCATCCATACATCACTACAGGGATGCTTTGTTTAAAAGGGGACCTAATACGCAAATCCGTGGAAAATAAAATAGCAAATAAAAAAATATATAGCATATACAATTGCGGTACAAGTCATATTATAATTGAATGTTATTAAAAATTACCTTTCCTTTTCAATCTGCAGCTCTGCAATTTTCTGTGAAATACACAGAATGTGTACAGAACACCCCAAGATATGTAATTTCCTGCTTTTGTGATTGTCTCACTGATTTTCCCAGTAGTAGTTTTCTCATTCGAGCTTTGCAGATGCAGCAGCTGGTTGATAAGTAAGAAACCCCACCCATTAGGCTCACTTCTGCACATGGGCACAGACCAACACCACAGGAATTTCTTCAGAACAACAAAAGGAAGGAATCTGCAACAGTTTGTCAACATCCTTGCAATGTACATAGATCACCAAGAGGGTAATGTTTTCTTTTTTTTTTTTTTCTTTTTTTTCTCAACAAAAGTGGAGTTGCACTTTAATTCCCTATTACACTATTTTGGGATAGACCCACCTAGTGGCAAACTAGCTAACCGCACATGCCTACAAGGTCACACCTGCTACTTTTGCTTTATGCAACCTGACCAGAGAATACAGCATCATATAAAAAACTTTCAAGGCAGCTAAGTACCAGTAGGTATGTTTGTCTTAAGGGAACAAGAGTACCTCTAGGTGAAGCTACACTAGCCAGCTATATATTTTCTGGCCTTTACAGTCCTCTGTTATGTAGGTTCCCAGCTGCTTTCTGCTCTGCAAATATAACATATGCATTTGTATTACTGAACAGCCACATTCCGTTATATTAAAGAGCAACATAAGTGATGACAGATGCTAGCTTACCTCCTTATTTCCAGTACGAGTATCAGGAGTTCTAGCTTTCTGGCTGTAGTATTGGACAATTCATTGTATGTTGATGACAAAGCCCACTTTAGCTTTGTAGCCTTTGTTTCACATAGGAATTGAAATTTTCTATAATGCTTTGCCACCTTTTTTGAGGATGTCATGACTCTGGGCAGGAATCTCATAAGTTAGAAACTTTGGATTAAATGCCATGTACAATGAATATGCCTACTTTGTGTATCACCTGTGTTTCACTTATGGTTCTTTTGCATAATAAAAATATAAGAAAAAGCACAGATGTTTGTTGGTATTACTTTACATTACTTAAACGTATCCACTTCACCTTTAATTTGTTATACCAAGTGCCCTGCAATAGTGGTTGCTGGGTTCTAAGCCAGCACATGGTATTAAAACCACTATACAAAGTAAAAACTATACTTAAGAATGTTTTCTACAACATGTCAACGCACCTGAATTAAATGCATGGCCTCAGTTTACATATAACTTTTTTTTTTTATTGTAAAACGTATCTGTAATATGCTGTTCATTAGCCCTGACCACCGCATTTATATGCCGGTTTGAAATATTGCATAGTTCTGAATGTCCCGGTCTGTATACTCCTTTTGTATGTTGCATACTCCAAACACCTGCTGTGTGTTTAAAGTGAGGCCCGAAAAGGAGAAGACAAAGGAAACAAGTAGTGGAGGACCGGGCATGGCAAGGTGGAAAAGAGAGTCAACAAGGGGTTAATTTGGAAGAGGTTTGAAGGGGAGGATTCAGGAGGAAAAGTGCTGGAGGGGGAGGAGCTGTACAAAAGGGGTAGGCAGGGACTTCTGGGAGCAGTTGGTGAGGGAGACAGAAGGAAGCAGTTTGTCACGCTGCTCCTCTGTCATGGCTGATATTATCCTATCCTGACGCGCTTGCGGGCGGCGGCAAGGAGGGGACCCGCTTGACTTCGGAGCCAGGTGGCTACAATGATCCAGGTCCAGGCGGGGGGGTCGACCACCAGAGGTGAGGCTTCCCCACACGCTCGCAGGTCTCGGCCTCCGGAGCGTTTCTCGCCCGACCCCACCAGCAGAGATCAGCTCCATCCCAGGAGTCCACTTGTGAACCCGTTGACCCCACCGGCGAAGCGCACTCAAGCTTCAGCCAGGGGGAACGGGCGGAATCCCCGCACTGTCGGAGCTACGGGCCGTAATGGCGCCCATTCCTCGCCCACATGGCGGGAGACTGAGGAGGGTACGATCCCCCCCACCTCACCTGTCCCATCCAAGGGGGAGATCCGGTGGGGGAGGAGTAGCAGTACGGCTGTCGGGCCGTCCTCAGATGCGGCTGGTGGCTAGGGGGCCTGGAGGAGACTGAGGGAGGCAAAGGATGGCGGAGGACAGCGGGCACGGCCTACCAGAGTATCCACACGCGCAGGCGGGCTCAGCAGTGCAGCCGGTGGCAGGGTCAAACACAAGACCGTGGTCCGCGGAGCTGCAGGAATCCATGGCCTGCAGGCCTGCTTCGCCTGGGGGGCTGCCGACACTGAGACCGCCGGCTCCTGAGGTGCGGTCGGAGGGGGAAGTCTCAGGCCAGAGGAGGAGGAACACCAGGATCACACGCCAGTGGGGGAAGTAGGAGCCACAGCTGTGGGGGACATGCCCGGTCAGCCTGGTAAGTCTGTCTCTGTATCACATGTTATTTAAATGATGCACTGTGCAGCTGTGCAGGTTATGAGGGGTCCGCGGTGACAGGGGTAGTTGCACCACGGGCCGTTGCGGACGTTGATGGGGGGTTGCGGGATTGGGTCCAATGCTTCGCTGGTGGACAAGGGGTGCTCCACAGGTGGCGCCGTGGGTTGGCGGGAGTAAAGAGAAGGCTGGGGACGGGGGGCCCCCGCGGCTCTGGCGGACCTCTCCACCGCTTCATCGGTGAATGTGGTGACTGGAGACAAAGGAGGGGTATAGGGGGCTGCTGCCAAGACAAATGTGTTAAGAATTGCGGATGCCGCTAAGTGTGAAGTTTACATTTGTTTTGAGGGACCGTTGGGGGCTCACTTGAAGCAGGAGGTACGGGATGAGATCGGTAAGGGTGAGTGTGTGGATATGTTCTCGTTACTCCTCCTGAAAAAAATTTAATTTGGATAGGGTCAAGCCTGATGACTCAAAGGAGGATGAAGAGAAGAGGAGATGCCGTTTGATCCCACAGACATTGGTGAATTGACTGCAGGCGTTCGCTATTATAGCCAGCGTCATAGGTGAGAAAAACCCAGAACATTTTGCTCGGCTCTGTTCTGTTATATGGAATGTACTAGGGGCGGCGCATAGGGTGGATGGGGTATCGCGTGGCTGTGGTATGACAAGCAGTTTAGGCAGCATAGGGTAGCTCGACCGTTGCCCCGGTGGAATCATAAAGACATCAGCCTTTGAATGCGACTTATGTCTTCGCTGCGGGCCCTTAATCAGTTTCTTCCGGGGGTGGGGTGGGGGGACACCCGCCCCTGGACTGCCGGCCGGAAAGAAGTGGGGGGTGTGCTGGCAATTTAACGAGGGCTCCTGTAAGTTCGGGGGGTTCTGCTGCTTTAAGCACGAGTGCTCCGGATGCAGAGGCAACCATCCCCTGTCCCGCTGCTTCAAAAAGGGAAGCGTGCTGGGGAGTTTGCTAACAAAAGGGACGAATCCGGTGAAGAGGGAAAGGATGCAGCCTTTCCTAAATAGGTACCCAGATAGGGCAGCTGCTAGGATGTTTGACCTTGGGGTTTTTCGGAGGGTTGTAGGATACCGTGTTCCTTGACTGAGATACTGCCTAGGGCGTGGAATTTGCGGTCTGCTCTACAGAATCCGGGGATGGTTTCGGACAAATTGGCAAAGGAAGTGGTGCTGGGGTGCATGGGGGGGCCATTTAGGGGTTAAGCCATTGAGGGTTTTGATAGCTCACCGCTGAGGGTGGTGCCTGAAAAGGAACCCGAAGTTTTGACTTATTCACCACCTCTCCAAAAGGGGGGTCTGCTAACGATTCCATAGACCCCGAAGCTTATACGGTGTCTTACACTTCCTTTGACGCTGCTGTCGGGTGGGTGAGGCACTAGGGACAAGGGGAACTTATGGCGAAATTGAACATTGAATCAGCGTTTTGCTTGCTTCCAGTACACCCGGACAGTTTTCGGCTGCTGGGGTGCTGTTGGCAGGAGGAGTTTTATGTGGATCAATGTCTGCTCATGGGTTGCTCCATTTCCTGTGCCATGTTTGAAATGTTCAGTTCATTGTTGGAATGGGTTGTTAGGGATGTGTCTGGCCTGATGATTTGATGATTTTCCGAGTATGAGGCCTCCTTCCTCTAATGTGTGTGCGATTCCTGTCCACGTTGCGGGTAAGTTTGGGCGTCCGTTGGCAGTGGACAAGACTGAGGGCCCCGACTATGGAACTTAGTTTTTTAGGCTTCGTTATTGACTCCAGAGCCATGGAGGGTCGGCTGTCGAGGGGCAAGGTAGAGAGTCTCAGGCTTGAGATTAGGGGGATGATGGAGCAAAGCAAGGTCCAGCTCCGGATGTTACAGTCTTTGTTAGGTAAGTTTAAGTTCACCTGTCAAAATATTCCGATGGGTGGGGTTTTCTGCCGATGGGTGGGGTTTTCTGCCGATGGCTGTCGACGGCTACTGCTGGGGTTCGTGCCCCGACCCACTTCATCAGACTGACCAGGGAGCTTAAGGAGGATTTGAGAGTTTGGCACACGTTTTGGAGACGTACAACAGGTGATCACTTTGGATGGCTGGACCAGTGAGTAATTTCAATTTAAAGTTGGTCACGGAGGCGGCAGGGTCTACGGGTTATGGGGCGTTCTTTCAAGGGCAAAGGAGTGCAGAATCTTGGCCTAGATCCTGGGTGGAGGCTGGGTTTCTTCGGAACCTGGCACTGTTGGAATTGTTTCCAGTGGTCCTGGCAATGGAGCTGTGGGGGGAGGCATGTAAGAACTTGAAGATTAGGGTGAACTGTGACAACATGGGAGAGGTTCAAGTCATCAACCGGATTTCCGCGTCGTCACAGCCGGTGGTACGGTTGCTGCGCCACTTAGTTTGGTGTGTTTTACATTTTTCTCTATGCTGTGCATCTCCCGACCATTGACAACACACTGGCTGATTCCCTGTCTCGGTTTCAGTGGGACAAGTTCAGGGAGCTGGCTCTGTCTGCAGAGGAGGAAGGGGTTTTCTTGCCCGGGTTGGCTTTGGGAGATTGTCTTGGAGTCGCCGCGGGATGGATCAGGAGGTCGGTGAGTGGGTCGACATGGGCAGCTTACTCTAAGGTATGGAGGGAGTGGTTAGCTTTCATACGGCTGGCGGGAGCTGAGCTGGGTGGGTCCGATACAAGGTTGTTGATGGTGTATTTTGTTTCCAGGCACATGGAAGGAAGGGGGTTATTGTCTGCCATGGAGCGGAAGCTGGCAGATTTGGCCTTTTTGTTCAAGCTGCAGGGCCTGACGGATTTCATGACCGATTTTTCGGTGAAACAAGCGATTAAAGGGTATCGTACGTGCCACTCACAAAGACATTAGGAGGCCGGTCTCTTTTGGATTCTTCAGGGCATTTGTGAAAAATTGGGGTCAGTATGTTCCTCGGATTATGAGGTAATTTGGTTAACAGCTGCTTTTTCCATAGCGTTTTTTGGAGCATTTCGAGTGGGGGAGTTGGTGGGCCCATCCAGATGGGTAGCAAGGGGGTTTCTGGCCCAGGATGTGTGTGCTTCAGAAGACAGGGTGGTGTTATGTTGGCGCAGGTCTAAAACGGATCAGAGGTGAAAAGAGGTGAGTGTACTGCTGTTTTCACTGCCTGGTTCGAGGGTTTGCCCGGTGCGAGGGCTGTGGGACTTACTGGGAGTTTGTTCGGTTGGGGGTGGGGATGGGAATGCATGGGGATGGGTCATATTTGTCTCTGAGCTGGTAATACGGCTGGAGGTATGGTATGGCAAAAGGTCCCGCATTGTAGTGGTGGAAAATGTTAAATTCGGGGTGCCGTCAAAGACCAACAGGCTGTCTGTTTAAAAGTTGTCGTTACAAAGGTTATTTGGAAATGATTTAATATTTTGGTTAATAAAAAGGCTGCTATGGCCATTTATACTCCAAACTCTTGTCTAGTCTTATCATTGGATGGTGGTATGGGAATGGGGGTGTGAGGAGTTTGTGGGGTTTAAGGGCGATAAGAGAAAGCTGAGGATATCTTGACTACACTGGTCAAGTGAGGCCCGGAACGGAGAAGACAAAGGAAACAAGTAGTGGAGGGCCAGGCATGACAAGATGGAAAGGAGAGTCAACAAGGGGTTAATTTGGAAGAGGTTTGAAGGGGAGGATTCAGGAGGAAAAGTGCTGGAGGGTGGGGGAGCTGTACAAAAGGGGTAGGCGGGGACTTCCGGGAGCAGTTGGTGAGGGAGACAGAAGGAAGCAGTTTACCACCCACCCTCCCTATTGTTTTGCCACGTGTTTCTTTTATTTCAGGATCAATGGATTTCGGGTCGTCATAGCAGCTGTGTAACGGCGGTTGGTCTTTGATGGTGGCAGAAAACAGATGTGATGGAAGTGGTAGGGGCTCATCCGTGGTATGGGCCCCTCTGGGGTATTCCAGTGGAACGGTATGCTGGAATAGGGCATTGGTTGCACTGCAGGAAAGGGGTCGTCTCCGAGCTGGTGATACAGCTGGAGGCTTGGTATGGTAAAAGGTCCCGCAGTGTAGTGGTGGAAAATGTTAATTTCGGGGTGCCGTCAAAGACCAACAGGCTGTGTGTTTAAAAGTTGTCGTTACAAAGGTTATTTGGAAATTATTTAATATTTTGGTTAATAAAAAGGCTGCGATGGCCATTTATACTCCAAACTCTTGTCTGGTCTTATCATTGGATGGTGGTATGGAAATGGAGGTGTGGGGAGTTTGTGGGGTTTAAGGGTGATAAGAGAAAGTTGGGGATATCTTGACTACACTGGTCATGAATTGTGCTGTACATCAAGCTGAACAAAAATTAAAGCCCTTTAGACCATCTCTGAGCATGCTTGTGGTTAATGGTTGAACATTCAATATGTGCACGGGAACAGAAAAATGTTTCCTTTCGGATAGATTCGTTATGTTACTAATTTTGGTTTGTTGATTAGTTTCTGAATTCATTTTAGTTTAATTCCGCTTCACTTTATAGATTTTCTAATGAATTCCAAATTTTCGGAATGATTTGAATTTGGATCGGTTGTGGTTGTGGGGGTCTGCCGGCGGGGGGGCTTATCAGAATCTGGTATCCTCCCCACCCATGTGAATAAGTATGGAGTAGTACCCCTACCCATTCACCAAAAAAGTGTAAAAAAGCAAGTAAAGACACAACACGAGTTTTTGACAGATCCTCTTATAAAATTTTTTAAAAATGTCCCCCAGTGTAGATCCATTGTCAATCACGACGCCCCAAACCCCCCCCAAAAAACCCCTCCAGGCTCCCGCTGTCTGCCTGCTCCACTGTCTGACATTTCTTAAATAACTAAGGGGTGGATTCAACTGATGACATTGCCAGGTGGCCACGCCCCTTAGCTATTTAAGAACTATTAAACGGTGAAGCTGGCTGACGACGGGAGCCTTTGTCTGGACTGGAGGTTTTTTTTTTCTTTGGGTCCGCCATGATTTATGTAGGATTTTCAGGGGGGGGGGGGGCATTTTAATTTCTTTAATAAAGATAAAAATTTTTATTTTTTTAATAAAGGAATTGTAAAAAGTAAATAAAAACACAACACAAGTTTTTGACAATTCCTTTATTAAAACATTTTAAATGTCCCCCGGTGTAGATCCATCATCAATCACAACGCCCACTGCCACCACTGACCCGAAAAAGAAAAACCTCCAATCCCAACGAAGGCTCCTGCTGTCTGTTTGTTTTTTGGGGGGGTTTTTGTATTCAGGTCCTGCAGGTGTTGTGATTGATGGTGGATTTACACTAGGGGACATTTTTTTTTTTAATTAATTTTTTAATAAAAGACTTGTCAAAAACTCGTGTTTACTCACTTTTTTGGTGAATAAGTAGGCGTACTATGTACCCCATACTCAATCACATAGGGGAGGGGCCCGGATCCGATAAGCCTGCAGACCCCCCTGCAGACCCCACACAACCACCAGTCAGGGTTGTGGGGGGGCAAGATGCTTTGGGGTGGGGGGGCAGAGCGCCCCCTGCCCAAAAGCACGCCCCCATGTTGAGGGCATTCTGGCTGCTTTTGGTTGGTTGTTTGTTTTTTTGTTTGTTTTCTGAATTTTTCATCAATGCACCCGGCCCCTTTCAGGACGCCAGATGCATGGATTCCTATGGCGGGGGTGGGAGGGGGTGGTACTTTTTGAAGCACCTGATTAGAGCCAGAGGCTCTAATAGGCTTCAAAATAGGGTGGGCTCAGGGCGCAGAAAGTGTGCCCTGATCCCACCCAATTGTGTGATGATAGCGAATAAATTTTTGCTATTTCCACACTAACCTTCCTCCCCGCCTATCAGGAGGCAGGGCGTCAGACCTGCTTCCTGAATGGCCAAAACGCAGGGCAACCCTATTGGATGCCTGGCGCTTAGGAAGAGGAGCGGAGGAGACAAACGCTGGAGTGAAGGTCGCCGCCGCTCTGAGAGGAGCTGCTGCAGTGCTACGGTAAGTCCCCTCAGCTCTGTCAGAGCTGTGCACGGGGCGGTGCTGCCAGAGCCGCAAACCCAGAGAGTGGGGGGGTCGGTGGGCTTAGTGACTGCATATACTGGGCACAAGTGGCTGCATATACTGGGCACAAGTGGCTGCATATGATGGGCACAGGTGGCTGCATATGATGGGCACAGTGGCTGCATATACTGGGCACAAGTGGCTGCATTTGATGGGCACAATGGCTGCAAATGATGGGCGCAAGTGGCTGCGTTTGATGGGCGCAAGTGGCTGCATATGATGGGCACAAGTGGCTGCATATGATGGGCACAAGTGGCTGCATATGATGGGCACAAGTGGCTGCATATGATGGGCACAAGTGGCTGCGTTTGACGAACACAGTGGCTGCGTTTGATGGGCACAGTGGCTGCGTTTGATGGGCACAGTGGCTGCGTTTGATGGGCACAATGGCTGCATTTGATGGGCACAGTGAGGCTGCAATTGATAGGGGGGAATTCAGTATTTTTCAGTATGTTTGCGCCCCCCCAAAAAAAATTTTGAGCACCAGCCACCACTGCCGCTGACAGCTGATGAGTCATTGGTTGTTAAGGACGTCGGGACTAACTTTCCGACCCACTACTTAACCAGCTTTTCACACAGAATTAAAATTGGTCAATCATTTTTCGACCTGGTCCAAATTCAAATCATACAAAAATTTGGAATTTGTTAGAAAACGAATAAACAAAACTAAATTTAAACAAATTTCAATGAAATTTATTTCTATTTAATTTAGAGATTCGGATACATCAGAATAACCGAAAATGTGTCTGAATTTATATTTGGACCGAAAAGAACTGAACATTACACCATAACAAATACTACAGCTTAGATTCTGAAGTGTCATTTTTACAAGTATTACTTTATAGGAATTATTGGCATATCCAAAAACAGTAAGGTCATAAGAAATAAATAAGCCTAGTCTTTTTTTTTCATAGAGGCTAGATCAGGGTTTCTCAACTCCAGTCCTCAAGGCGCCCCAACAGGTCATGTTTTCAGTCTTTCCATTAGTTTGCACAGGTGATTTGATCAGTTTCACTGCCTTAGTAATTACCACAGCTGTTTTATCTGAAGGAAATCCTGAAAACATGACCTGTTGGGGCGCCTTGAGGACTGGAGTTGAGAAACACTGGGCTAGATAACCATGCCAATAACTGGACAGCTTACTGCACACTTCAACCCCTCTTGTGCTTTTTCTTGTGCCAGCCCTCTTGTGCTTTTCATGGTCCTTATAGTTGAGGTCACTGGGGTCATAAATCACCAGGCTGGTCCTGATTAAATGTTCCACATCAAGCATGCTGTGGCCTGCTGCTTCCATTTTTCGGTCCAGCCTGGGCTAAAATAGTTGCTAGAAGGGGCTGCTAAAATATATATTTTTCATGAATTTTTCATTCACTGCAATTTAAATCAATGGGGCTAAAAACATGTCCTGCCATTAGAAATGGGCCGAACACCCCTCGGTTCGGTTTGCACCAGAAAAGCTGAACATCAAACCCCAAAAAGAGTACTGCCCTGGGGGGCATGTATCAATGCAAAAAAAATGTTTTTAAAAACTATTTTTTAAAGGAGCAGTGATTTTGTTGATGCTTAAAGTGAAACCATAAAAATTTAAAATTCCTTTAAATATAGGGCCTAGGGGGTCCCCTCAATCTGCCTGTAAAGTGGTGCATATGTAGCATGTATAGAATATGCTTCAGCAAAAATTACATTTCTAATGAAAAAAAATGCATTTAAATGTACTTCGCGGCTGCAAGCTATTGCATCAATACAAAAACATATAGAAAAAAAACAGCGTGGGGTCCCCCCCCAGTCCATACCAGGCCCTTTTGGTCTGGTATGGGTTTTAAGAAAAGGCGTGGTTACCACCCAAAATCCATAACGGACCCTTATCTGAGCACGCAGCCTGCAGGCCAGGAAAGGGAGGGGGATGAGCAAGCCCCCCCTTCTGACCATACCAGGCCAGATGCCTTCAACATAAGGGGTGGGTGCTTTGGGGTGGGGGGGCTCTGCCATGTTGATGGGGACAAGGGCCTCTTCCTGACAATCCTGGGCTGTGGTTGCAGGGGTCTGCAGGCAGGGGGCTTATCAGAATCTGGAAGCCCGCTTTAAACAAGGGGCCCCCAGATCCCGGCCCACCCTATGTGAATGAGTATGGGGTACATTGTACCCCTACCCATATACCAAAAAGAGTGTCAAAAATAAATAACCGTAGATAGTTTTCAAACTAAATAAATAAAAAGACATGTCCCCTAATGTAGATCCGCTGCCACTGCTGGACCTGAAAAAAGACCGCCTAATGCAGACGCTGCCGTTTGATAGGTCACCTGGTGGCCCCACCCCTTTGTGACGTCACTGACCAGCACATGCCTTGTTAAAGTGGATGTAAACCCAATGTCATCCTTTCTAAACTACTGCCATAGGGGTTATCTATAAGGATATACATGCCTCCTGCATGTATCTTTACCTGTCAAATGTCTCCCCTCTGTCTGTTATGAGAGCTGAAAAACTGCATATTCTGTGGGTGGGTCTGTTGTCTGGAGCTCGGTGGGTGGAGTCGTGATGTCAGTAGACTCCCCGCCTACCTCTACATTCCCCTTGTCAATATGCATTTTCTCCTGTGTATTTCTAACACTGAACTTCTGCTATGATCTCTAACATCCAGTGAAAAGACAGGAAAGTAACCACATGACTTCAGCATGCCAAATCATGCTGAGGTGTGGAACAACCAATCCTTGCAGAGCTGCTGAAGAAAGGAGTGGGAGGGAATTAAAAAATACTACATGTCTCTTAGGCTAGTGCACGAGATGTAAATCACCTGTCACTCACAGCAAGGGGGAGTATTTGACAAAGTTTTTCTCAGTTTGTCAAGATTTATCTCACTGAACAATAAGAGAGGATTGCTCAGAGATCGATTAACTCTGTGTGGCAAGACTGGGCTCAAATGATAGGAAACCGTAAACTCTACAGTATGAATTAAAAAAAATAAATTCGGGTTTACATCCACTTTAAAGGGAGCCTCCAGACTCTGATAAGCCCCCTGCCAGCAGAGCCCCCAAAACACCCACCGCATGCTCAGATAAGGGTCTGGTATGAATTTCGGGGGGACCCACTGCGTTTTTTAATTTTTGATCATGTGTGTTTGTTTTTTCATTTATTTTTATTACTGGCAATTTTAATTTTTTTTTCCTTTCAGCTGTCAGTGGCGAAGCACGCTGACCGTTGATGACTCATTCGTTGTTAAGGACACAGCGGCCGGCTTCCCAACCCTGCTCCTTTAACATATTGCCTGTGTGCTTAACAGGCAGACAACTTGCTGAACACATAGAAAATTCGGG
The DNA here is from genome assembly GCA_037952925.1 of Lithobates clamitans. Lineage (NCBI taxonomy): Eukaryota > Metazoa > Chordata > Amphibia > Anura > Ranidae > Lithobates > Lithobates clamitans. The sequence continues at coordinate 5,078,394 of JBBGZY010000108.1, read as the reverse complement.
TGTAAGTGCGCATGCGCGGGAGTTCCAAGATGGCTGCTTGAGCCAGGAGCTCCGCTCCACCCCGGACCGCAGAGCCGCACTACGGCAAACACAGCCCTCACCGCCGCTTGCAGCTAACCCTCCCGTGTCAGGGATCCTCCGGGGAACCAGCGGAGATGTCCGGCCCCCCGGTGAGGAGAGATCTCGGCCCGCTTTTCGATACGGCGGGAGCCGACGGGAGTCCCAAGATGGCCGCCAGCACGGACTCCACACAGCCACACGCGGCCCAGCACCTCAAAGCTCCGGAACACAGGCCAGTATTAACCCCACCGACTCTCACTTATGCCCAGGCAGCACAGGGGCCCTCAACCACCCCTCAGACTTCCCATCAAGGCTCCCAGAAACCCCAGGCCTCTGCAAAGGCCTCCACAGGCTCCACAAGCATGACGCCCCAGGAGTTTTCTCCCCAGGCCCTCCCCATACAAGCCCAGCTCTCAGGGGCAGCTCATCAGCCCTCAGGCTTTTCACTCAATGACTTTACCCAAATGCAAGAAGACATGTTTCTTAAATTCTCCTCATTGCTGGAGAAAGGCCTGGCCAACACGGCACATCAGATCACTAACACGATCAAAGCTGACCTTTCAAGTATAGGCTCAAGAATAGAAGCAATAGAGGAAAAAGTGGAGTGTACGATCTCTAAAACGAATCAAAATGCAGCCCACCTACAGTCTGTTCAGGAACAACTAGATGTGGCCCTTTCCAGGATAGACGAACTCGAGAACAGGTCCAGGAGGTATAATTTCAGAATTAGAGGCCTCCCAGAAACCTTCACGGATATTCCCTCCACGGTACAGGACATTATCTCTGAGATCATTCCTAATATCCCCACCCAGCGTCTCGAATTAGACAGGGCTCACAGATCCCTCGGCCCCCCCAGACAAGATGGATCACCCAGAGACATAATTGTGAAACCACATTTTTTTGCGACAAAGGAGGAAGTCATGCGACAATCCCGTCAGAATCCCAAACTGCAACACAGGGGTCATCAGATCCAGATTTTTGCGGATTTAGCACCCTCCACCATTCAAAGACGCAGAACTCTAAAACCTCTTCTCTTGATCCTATCACAAAGGGACATTAAATACCGCTGGTCCTTCCCTTTTGCAGTCAAATTCACGCTGCAGGGTAAACCCCACTCCTTTTCCAGCTTCCCAGAAGCCCCAATGGACTTCTCTGCACCCTCTTCAGGCTCAACAAAACGCCCTCCACCAGGCAGCCCTGTTTCCCCCCTGTGGAATAAGTTTACGTCCAAGAGGAGCAAGGAGGGAAAAACATCATAAGGCCAGACTGGCCTCTTCTCTTTTCTCTGTCCCAGAAGGGACTTTTGCTCGGGGTATTGGTCCCCACAGTTGACGGAGCGGGAGCTCCACACCCCACCACGGCTCAAAGGCTTGATAAGCCCAGCAACCGTTCTACACCTCCCAATGCACTGTATAGCACCAATTCTCCACAACAAAAAACCCCCCCACAGGGGCTAGGAAGTACCCTTCCAGGACCAGAATTTCTACATTCTTTCCTACAGCGGAACTGTCCAGCGAACTCTGACGCTATCCAGCAGAAGTTCGGATTGTCGGGACTTTAGGCTTAGCGGTCTGTGGATTGGTTTTTGTCTTTATGTGTTCTTGGTACCTAGCCCCACTCTAGTATAGGGCAAGATTACGTGTGGGTCTGGCTAATAATGACCCAAAGTACACGAGATATGCCCAGAGGGTAAGGGTGTTCCTCTTTTTTTTTTTTTTTTTTCTCTCTTCCTCCACAGTGCAGAGCCTGGATCGTCCAGGTTCCTCACCAACTCAGATTGGGGGAAGGGAGGGGGGTGGAAGTGCTTGAGCGGGTGGGGTGTTATCCTTTTTGATTTAAATATTATGGTATATTACCAGTTAACCTGGCATGTAGCGCCATGAGTTAAGGGCTGTTTGAATCTCATTTCAGTTGCTCTTTTATGTTAGTGTGTATGTATTAATGTTTTACAGTGATAAAGATAGGGTCCGGGGTGGATCCCTTGTGCCTCCTCTCACTTCCGAAGAACCTCAGTGTCCTTTGGTTTTGGGACTTCAGTCGGCCTCCCAGCTGGACTGAAGGTTTTTTTTTTTTTTTTGGGTCTGCTGTGGGAAATTTTCCACAAGATCCCAAGGGTCATATTTTGAGACCCATGTTGCTATTATTATTGCTCTTATATGTCTGTTTGTCCTTTTCTATTCTTTTTCTCCGCTCATCACCTCTCTTTTTTCCAGCCGTCCTGCGAGCGGGAACCTCGCAGCCCCCTGAGTTAAACACAGAAGACACCCATTTCGTATCTTACCCGGAAATGCATGGAAGACTTCCATTGGTGAGTGACTGTCTGATCCTGAGTTCCCCTCCCCTCTGCTCAGATGACTGACACACTTACACTAGGAATCGATCTCAAGGTGGCCTCTCACAATGTCCAAGGACTGAATTCACCTAGAAAAAGGAGACTAGCCTTGGATCACTATAAATCTTTAAGACTCGATGTAGTTCTCCTTCAGGAGACTCACTTTCCCATCCGGTACACCCCAAAGTTCCTCCACTCTTACTATCCATCCTTCTTCCTAGCGAATGCCCCTAACAAAACTAAGGGGGTGGCAATCCTATTTTCCAAGAACAGCAAATTCTCCTATATTTCTGATTATAAGGACCCGGAGGGAAGATTTCTAGTGGTGAAGGGGACCCTGGAAGGAGTTATATACACAATCATTTCATATTACGCCCCGAACAAGGGTCAAGCATCCTTCTTTCAGGGACTCCTCAGTGCAATAGAACCCCTTCTGGAAGGGAAGGTCATTATGGGTGGAGACTCTAATGTGGCGTTTGACCAGGGCTTGGACAAAACTAGACCCCCCAAGGACCAGCTCACACGCCCCACGAAATTAAGTACGAAAATAGCGAAACTGCTACATACCCACGGACTCGTAGACATCTGGAGGGAACTAAACCCCAGAAGTAGGGACTACACACACTTCTCTGCCCCCCCCACCAATCCTACGCCAGGATTGACCACATACTTATCCCCTCCTCACTAATACCCCTCTCCAAAAAAGCCACAATATTAGACACAGCCTGGTCGGACCATTCTTTGATCCTCCTTACCCTGAGCAACGTCCTCTCGGGGCGAGGTGGTTCCTACTGGCGCCTAAACGAATCCCTACTCTCTGACCCCCGCTACTGTAAGGAGATAGCAGACTCCATTAAAGAATACTTTACCCTGAATGACATAGACAATATCTCCCCAGAGACCTTGTGGGCTGCCCACAAGGCAACCATCAGAGGCACTCTGATTAGGATCGCGTCTCAATACAAAAAGGAGCGCTTAATAGATATACAACGCCTTGAAAAAACATTCCTCACCTTAAAAGCTGAACACAAAAAACACCCAAACAGGGCCATTTCAGAGAGGTTGGACGCGACTAGACTTGAGCTGAACCTCAACTTAACGGCCAAAGCAGAGAAAAACATCAGGTGGAGTGGAGCTAAATTTTATAGCCAAAAGGACAGATTCGGCTCAATGCTAGCCTCCAAACTCACCCCGAGGTTCCGATCTTCTTCCTTCCCTAAACTTAGAATCGCAGGTCATCCCCCGACAGCTAACCCCAGTAAAATAATGTCAGCCTTTCAGGAATTTTATGAAAATCTCTACAAATCCCCTCAATCAGGGAAGAGCCCTTCAACCACGGCCTTTCTGGACAATCTGCAGATCCCTTCGATCTCCAAAGATTGCAGGGACCTAATGGAAGGAGCCTTTTCAGTAGAGGAGGTCAGGGCGGTTATAAAAGGTTTAAGGCCCGGATCGGCCCCAGGGCCAGATGGCCTCTCGGTCCCTTACTACAAACAATTTGGAGAAACCCTAGCTCCGTACTTGGCTAAATTTTTCAATTCCATTAAAACAGGTAACCCCCTTGATACACAACTGAATACTGCATTTATCTCGGTCATCCCCAAACCCAACAAAAATCACGAGGAAGTGGAAAATTACAGGCCAATCTCCCTGATTAATAATGACCTCAAAATCCTCACCAAAATCCTGGCCAACCGTCTCTCATCTTTTATCAATCTATATATACACAAGGACCAGGTTGGTTTCATACCAGGGAGACAAGGACCGGACCAAATTAGGAGAGCAATAGACATTGTCTCCATCCTTCAATCGAATTGGGAAGGGGGAACGAAACAGGAAGGTCTCCTCCTCTCCTTGGACCTCCATAAGGCCTTCGATTCTATCGAATGGCCTTATCTCTTTTCCTTACTAGAGAAATGGGGCTTCGGTCCTGGGTTCCTTGGGACACTAAACGCCTTATACTCCACCCCAAAAGCAGTAATTCGCTTACAAGGCCATTACTCCAAACCTCTATCTATAGCAAGAGGTACTCGACAGGGCTGTCCTCTATCCCCCTTAATTTTTGCCATTGCGATTGAAACCTTAGCAATCGCAGTCCGATCAGATCCCAATATTTTAGGGGTGAAATGCGGCGAACAAGTCCACAAATGCGGGCTATTCGCCGATGATATGCTCTTATTTATCACATCACCAATCACTTCCCTACCAAATCAGTGCAAACTCCTAAAGGAGTTCTCACGGATTTCGGGTCTACAGGTAAACTACTCAAAATCATCCGCACTGAACATTTCCCTCAAACCGCATGTGGTCACTTCCCTCCAGAATGCTTTTGAGTTTAGATGGAGCAACACTTTTATTGACTATTTAGGGATCAGGCTCACCGCGAAAACTGAGCTACTTTATTCGGCCAACTTCCCTCACACATACCGCAAGCTAGAGTCAGACCTAGGCAACTGGGCTAAGGGAGGAATCTCTTGGCTAGGTAGAGTTCATGCAATTAAAATGACCTTACTTCCTAGACTCCTCTACCTTTTCAGGGCCCTCCCGATAAGCATTGTAAAAGATCACCTATCTGCATTCCAAAGGAAAATCATCAGGTTCATCTGGGGAGACAAGGGGCACAGACTTCAGCAAAATACCTTATACTTGTCCAGATCACAGGGGGGTTTAGGTCTCCCTCAGCTCTTCTGGTACTATCAAGCTGCTAGACTCGCCCAGCTATCAATAGTCTATGGGAAGACAGAAAAACCGGATTGGATCCAAATAGAGAGGCAGGCTGCACCGTCATACACCCTAGATTTCCTACTGTGGGTCCCCCCTAGAAAACGTCCCTCAATTCTCTCACCAACTCTTTCTCAATCCTTTAAATTATGGGACTCCCTCAGAAACAATCGGAACTTGATCTCAAATTGCCACCCACTAGCTCACATATTTAACAACCCGGACTTCGTTCCAGGTCTAGACATCAAAGCATTCCGCTGGTGGTTGGATAAGGGGATGTACCGGATCGGACACTTCTATACGAGTTTAGGCCCTATTACCCTGGCCTATTGTGTGAGCCAATTGGAGATGCCTACCTCGGAGCGATTCAGATTTCACCAAATTCGTCACTTCCTCGCCCACAACGGGATGGCAAAATTGGCCCCCCACTCATTCACGCCATACGAACTCTGGTGCGGCAGGTCTTCTGAGCAGAGGGGAGGCATCTCCATCATATATCAGTCACTCGCCAATCAGTCAACCAAGACGCCATATATGCTAGCGTGGGAGTCAGACCTATCTATGCAGTGGGACATTGATAAATGGAGGACAACCTTTTTCAGGGCTTACAGGGGCATTAAGAATATCTCCATGATAGAGTCTAGTCTTAAGGTTTTTACCAGGTGGTATCTACCTCCTGACAGATTAGCCAAAATGTTCCCCTCGGCTGACCCAAGTTGTTTTAGAGGATGTTTACTTAGGGGTACGTTGGTCCATATATTCTGGGAGTGCCCAAGACTGAGGACATACTGGAACAAGATCTTCCTCCTGATAAAGAAAACTACCAAGGCCCATATCCCGAAAATACCATCGATCGCTCTCCTAAATGACAATTTGCCCAGGCTCCCGAAGCTTACCCGCAAACTTATCCATTTTATTTTCCTGGGCGCTAAGCTCACCATAGCCAAGGCATGGAAGAAACCCAGAATATCCCTTAAGGCGACGATCCGGAAAATTTCCTGGATCATGGCTCAAGAGAAGCTCGCTAGCATTCTCGACAACTCAAAAGACCAATTTGAAGCTACTTGGGAACCCTGGGCAAATTTCATTGGCATCTCCCTGATTCCGGGCGTACAACCATAACTCAGCTTGATGTTACGGGGTTGTGGGACATCTCCCCGCGGGCTGGCTCCCTTTCCTCTCTCCCGTCTCCCCCCCCTTCCCCTCTCCTTTTCACACTCTTCTCTTTCTTTCTTGCTTATTACTTGTCTTAAAGTTTCGAATCACAGACAGTTTGTTGATCTTAGTGTCACTCTGGATCCCAGTAGGTTCCTGTTATAAGGGGTTCAAGTAATATGATGTTGTTTCACTATCTGGATATTCACTTTTCAGCAATGTTTACTGGGCAGTTGGGGGGGGCTGTGGGAGGTTTCGCCGGTCACAGCGAGTTCCCTTTTGGGGTGCCGACGGAATCCCTCTGGCCTCCTACTCCTGCCACAGGGAAAGCCTAGGGTTTTATCCTCTCTATAGCTTTTTTCGTATAGTAAACGGTGTTGTTCTTTCGGATTTTCTGTTAAAACCACAGGCCGGAACCTAACCCCTCACACCTATTATTGTTTTATTTTATTTTCTGGGTTTCGTTTGTGATTCCTCCTCTTTTTGAAATACCTACCCCACTGGGGTCTAATGTTATGTGTTATGTCCAATGTACATTTATGATTCATTGACTGTACAACTTACTTGTTGTTGAAAAATCCAATAAATACTTTGAAAGAGAAAATTCGGGTGTTCGAACACCCGAACAGGCAATGTTCCGCCGAACCGTTTGTCCAACACTACTTGCCAGAAAAATAAATGCTGAGAAAAATACACCTGCACCATTTTGACTATCCCATTGCATGCAGTGTACAGGAGTGAACTGGCTCTATTGAAAACAATGGCAAAACTTCACACGTCTGGGGTATGTTTGTTTTTTTTGTTTTTTTATAACCATGCTTCATTGAGAAGATTACCCCCTACATCCTGCCCCAGAGACGCAACCAGAAATGAGAATCTCTCAGAAGTGAGGGGATAGTTGTTTTTTGCACAGCTGCAAACTTGAAAATTCCTCATGAATTCCTCTTTCGATAACCATAGCATTTGGGATTTCTCACTCTTTCTGCCCCAGTGATAGTGGTCACCAGGGAAAACGGGTGAATCTTTGCAGTGGGGAAACCGCAGTAAAATCCTGACCTAGAATTTAACCATTCCATACTCAATCCAAAGCTAAAAAAAGTTTTGGTTAAAGGTAAACTTTAATTAAAACTTTTTAAATCTTTTTTATCATGTAGAACATTGTATTAGCAGTACTGAGTGAACTTTACAATACTTTTGTTTTCTTAATATTCTTTACTGTTATTGACTGACTATCATTTTAAGTGGAGAAGACAGCTTAAATCGTAGCTAAACCCATCAATTTAACTGTGTGACAAAACAGTAAAATTCAAGGCATGCCATAACTGTCACATTTGCTTTTGCCCAAACTGCCAGGGTATCAAATTGCTTGTGTCATAACTGATCACATGTTCAGCACCATGGCAACTGCAAATTAAAAAGAGGCAAGGAAAGCAGTTTCCATGGCCCTAAAATATTGGAGGGTTTCATTTTAAAGGGGTTGTAAACCTTTACCTATATTTAGTGAAGTGACAAGCCTCAGGTGATAGCGATTGAAAGAAAATCTTCCTACATAAGTTTTATACGTTTACTTGCAGCCCTCTATCCTTGTACAGTCTTCCAAAACCTATTTTACACAGCATCTCTTAGCAGCAAAAAAGCAAGTGGGGGGATCTGACATCACACTGCATAGCTAGAGCACATAGCTCTGTGAAATCTGATAGCTGATTAGAGGGCAAGGATACACCCTCTGCAACATGCTCATAGAGAAAAACAGAGTTTAGTCACCTACTGTTTCCTGGGGGGGGGGGGGGGGCGTGCGGTTTGTCTTCCAGGAGGCTGAGGCTTAGAGTTCTATAAGTGACTCATACAGATATCAGTGAGGAACCAGGTTTGGTGTTTTGGATTCAGGTTAGCACACACTATAGTGGGATGTGCTTTTTTTCACTTCGTGCATGGCCGAGACAAGGGGTGGGCAGAAGGGTCACATGCCCTTGGCACAGAGGTGTTATGTGGAGAGGGGGTGCTGAGAGCAGACGACTGCTCAGCTCTCCAGCTACCTGAATGACAGGAGTGATGCTGCCAGACTGGAATCTCCTCCCTCCTACCTCCTCCAGCAGTTTCACTTAAAGAAGGGGTTGTTGATGCCATGACCACCAATGCAGGTAGGGGATGGGAGGTTAACTTTCACTGCCACTAACCCCTATCCCCTGCATTGGTTGTCAGTGGCAGCGAATGTTAATCCCCCCTGTCACCTTGCATTGTCTTAATGGCAGTGTAATCCTTCACCCCCTTTTTGTATTTGTGGTAATTCCTGTAAAATGTAAATCCCCTCCCCCCACATTGGTGGTCATGGGAGGGGTTCAATTTCAAAGCCACTGACCACCAATTTGGGGTAGGGTGATAATACTGACACCTGTGCTAGATTATTAATGCGTCCACTGACCCCAATGCTGGGAGTTAATAATGCGTCCTCCTGATACCTGTGTTGGGTGTTATGGTGTCCACTGACATCAATGCTGGGTATTATGCATCCACTGACACCAATGCTGGGGGTAATTCTAGCATCCGGGAAGGGGGGAGGGGCAATTTGGCATCCTCGGTCTGTGCACTGATTGACCTTGTCTCCCCACTGAATTCATGTCTGAGGTTTACAACCACCTTAAGTGTGTGAGTGTAAAATGTTTTATCTGCCCAAAAAACTATTCCAGACCTATTTGTTAAACAGAACTGCCAAGATCATCACCTCAGTTTTCTCTAAATCAGTTAAGCCACACCTTGGTCAAACACCACTTCAGCTTGTTATTGGATAGTGAAGTAGCAGAAGCAACACATTGATGAGATCAGTAGTGGAAGATAATCCACAACTCCATACATGCTCCTAAATATCTTCAAATGTATTGATTTTCCTTATAGGGGCCAATCTGGTTTAGCAGTCCATTCCCCTTGTTTGGCGCAATGTAGCAAAACCTGATTGTCTTGCAGTGCTGTCCCTTCCTCTTCCAATCTTAATCCATGTGTGCAGAGAACTGCTAGTGATTAATATAAAGGCAACCTGAACTACTATTTAAAGTACAGTGCCTTGCAAAAGTATTCACCCCCTTGGCTTTTTACCTATTTTGTTACATTACAGCCTTTTAGTTCAATGTTTTTTTTATCTGAATTATATGTGATGGATCAGAACACAATAGTCTGAGTTGGTGAAGTAAAACTGGAAAAATATACATAATATATACATAAAACTATTTTTCAGAAATAAAAAACTGATAATTGGCATGTGCGTATGTATTCACCCCCTTTGTTATGAAGCCCATAAAAAGCTCTGGTGCAACCAGTTACCTTCAGAAGTCACATAATTAGTCAAATGATGTCCACCTGTGTGCAATCTAAGTGTCATATGATCTGTTGTTACATATACACACCTTTTTGAAAGGCCCCAGAGGCAGCAACACCTAAGCAAGAGGCACCACTAACCAAACACTGCCATGAAGACCAAGGAACTCTCCAAACAAGGAAAGGACAATGTTGTTGAGAAGCACAAGTCAGGGTTAGGTTATATAAAAAAATATCAAAATCTTTGATGATCCCTAGAAGCACCATCAAATCTATCATAACCAAATGGAAAGAACATGGCACAAAAGCAAACCTGCCAAGAGACGTCTGCAAACCAAAACTCACAGACCGGGCAAGGAGGGCATTAATCAGAGAGGCAGCACAGAGACCTAAGGTAACCCTGGAGGAGCTGAAGAGTTCCACAGCAGAGACTGGAGTATCTGTACATAGGACGACAATAAGCCATACGCTCCATAGAGTTGGGTTTTATGGCAGAGTGGCCAGAAGAAAGCCATTACTTTCAGTAAAAAACAAAATGGCACATTTTGAGTTTGCAAAAAGGCATGTGGGAGACTCCCAAAATGTATGGAGGAAGGTGCTCTGGTCTGATGAGACTAAAGTTGAACTTTTTGGCCTTTTTGAACTTTATGACCTGAACTTCTGCATCCGCATCTTCAGGGTGTGTGGTGAGTTGCCTTTCTTCATTCGGTGTGCGGTTACTGGTGTCCTCAGATGTCCCTATTCTTTTCTCCCCTATGTGAATACAAAAAGGTATACTTAGCAGACAGATATGTTAGGCTAGAAATAGTAATATGAAACATTGCTTGGAAGTGTCTTCCAATTGTCTGTTTTGGCAGAGTTCCAAGCTGAATACATGATTTTTTCCCTTTCAAATGCTGGAATACTTACCTGTTTTGTGCAAGTTTCACACATGGAGAGACCCCTAGTATCAACTGGAGCACCTGCGTGGGAAACCATAACAAGGGTGTTATGGTGTCCCACACTAGTACTCCTGCACCCAGATGCGTAAACAGCTGCTGAATGTCCTCTCCTGACACTGAATAAAGTTGTCATTTCATTATAGTTTCAAACACATCTAGACAACAATGTAATAAACTTATTTTAATCAAAATAGGCCTGAACAAATGTAGCTAACCTGCATCTCCCAAAAACAACGTATTAGCAGTGGAATGAACGATGTTTAATACGAATGATTCCTGTGTCCATGAACCTCAAACTTGGTATTTTAAACTGTACAACAGTAAAGAAAAGCACACGGACAAGCACGAAAGTAATAATAATAATAGGAACACACAACAAATACTTTTTTTCAGCACTTTCCTGATCTTTCTATACTGATCTTGCGCCCTCAATTTCAGGTCTGACCAGCGTTTCCTCAATTGATCCTTGGATTGTCATACCCCAAAAGTCCTGTGCAGACTTCTGACAACTTTAGCCATGATCTTGGCCTTTCTGACATTAGAGTTTCTGTACGGCTCATGATTCCCATCATAGTCTGTCCTCTTTAAGATGTCCACCATCTCCACCATCTCTTCAAAGGACATATATCTCCTCCTCGATCGGGAACTGCCTTGCTCTGGGCTTTCCTTGTTGCTGCTTTCTGCACTCACCTGCTGTCTCTCCGCCATTTGCTCTCCCACTGGCCCGAAAGAGAAGAGGCAGGTATACACTAGAAAGAAGGACAGGGGCGGTGTTTGACGCATGCGTAGTGTATATAAAGCATAACGAGCGGTCGCTGTAATGGACGTAGGTACGATCTGTGAGTGGAGAAGGGAAGATCGTTTTCTCGCAAAGGGACATTGAAACAAAGGTACAATTGTCAAATTGGGGCATCAGTGGTTAGTGGCTTATACTGCTTATAGATTGAGGCCTATTTTGGGACAAGATTATGAGAGTTTAGCCTGACATTAGGGTTTGTGTTGTGTCTTGCAGAGAAAATAGTGGATAAATTTACTGCCCCTGACTTCCTCCTTGACTTTATCCAGCAATACCGGGAGCTGCCATGTCTATGGCAAGTAAAATGCAAGGATTACTCCAATAAAATCAAGAGGAAGGCAGCGCTGGAGAAACTGTTGGAATTGGTGAAGCCTGTGTATCCTACGGCAGACATCAATTATTTGAAGGCCAAAATTGGTAGCCTGCCGAGCACATATAAAAGGGAGAGCAAGAAGGTCCAGGATTCCCAGAGATCCGAAGCATCAGAAGATGACATATATGTCCCCAGGCTGTGGTACTACCACAGCCTGCATTTTTTATCAGACCAGACCGAACCCAGGCTATCACTCTCAACACTTCCTTCCTTATCAGCTGAGGCTACTGAGGTTCACCCTGGGCCTTTCACCAGGAAGAAGATGTGGAGGAGCCCAGCTTGACCCAGGTATAGCATTGTTGAACATATTTGTGGGCAAAAATTGAATGATGTGAACTAGATGTTATTGATCCCAAATTTCTGATTTAACAAAGTGGTATACATATCAATAGACAGTAGTGGCCAAAAATGATTGGGACAAGAATGAAAAATGCTGGGGTCAGAAAGATAGTCTTTTGTATTTGTTAAAGTGGGAGTCCGGCGACCAATCTTTTTTTTTTTTTTTTTTTTTTAAGGTCATTGAGACACTTTGCTAACCCAAAATAATACTCACAGTTTGGGTGTAATATTTCCGCCTCTGTCTGTTTTCGTACTGAAGAATAACTTAAAAAATGTAATGCTGGTTGTTTCCATCTTGCTTGTGGGCATGTGAAGCCCACAAGGATTGATTTCCTGGATGCGGTGAATGCTGTTCATTCACAGCTTGTTCACGTGCATGATCATTGTTCCCGCACTGAATCTTGGGAAGCCTGACACTAAGCTCCCAGGAGACAGTGCGGCGCCGGGGAAAGGCAATAAACACGCCTACTCCCATGGGAGGAGAGACAGGAAGTGCCACAATAAAGTACAATATAAAGGTAATTACAGCGATAAAAATTTTTTTCGTGTGGCATTTGAACATCTATGCAATTAACTGAAGGCGGTAAGATTAAGTTAAAAATTTGAGTGGAACTCCTCTTTAACATTCAATTTGCAACAGTCATGAGCTCAAAATTGTGTGTGATTGATGAACAAAAACCTAAAACTATTTCATACACAGGAAAGTCTCAGCCTCAGCCAAAGCCAAGATGAGGCTGTGGCAAGCAGCCTGATGGAATGCCAGGTTCCTCCCCTCTGTCCTCCAACAAAGAGGGCCAGGAAAAACAAAAACCTTGATGATGCCACGGCTGCATTTCTCCGCCATGCAACTATTGCCATTAGCTGCTGATTCCCAGGAGTCTTTTGGCTGCATGACAGCAAATAAATTAAAAGAAATGGAGGAGGACCAGCGCATTATGTGCGAGGAAATCATCCTCAAGTCCCTGAACAAGGTGAAGAAGGGCCTGATCACCCCTAAAAGGCACCTGTGCGAATTTGATCATCCTCCTACACCAACAACACAGCCACCCGACCCACCACAGCAGCATGGTGGACCATTGCCATTGCAGCAACACCCCCAACAAGGCCACTGGGCCTGGGGATTATCCCCAATATCATTTATAATTTTCTTTTTGTTTGGGTGCAGAGAATGCATTTTTGATTTAATTTCTTTCATTTGTGTGGAAGGAAGTGTTGAGAGCCATGGCCTGGGTTCAGTGTGGTCTGGCAAAAAACGCAGGCTGTTGGAAGACAACAGCCATTCGGGACATATATGTCATCTGCTGCTGCTCCCGATCTCTCAGAGTCCAGGACCGTATTGTGCTCCCTATTAAATGGACTCCTCAGGTTATCAATTTTGACAGTCAAATAATTGATGTCTGCCCTGGGGAACGCTTCACCAATTCCAACTGTGCTCCCTTATGAAATAAAATTTTTGATTTTGCAAAATACTTGGCTAGGTGTTTTACTTAAAAAAGGACAGGTTGTTTGTAAGTAGGCAGGTACATTTCAAAAATACAATATCAAATTAACAAGGGACACCCACATAGTTGTAGCTTTGAAGTTAAAAAATACAAGATAATAATGGTGTTGTGGTAACTTGACACAAAAAAAAATTATTCTGGAGATCACTAGAAAAAAATATTCTGGAGATCACTAGAAAAACAAAAACAAAAAAAAATTATTCCCCAGATCACTAGAACAAAAATAAAATAATAAATACGTTTGTCAGAACTCTGCGAATATCACCAACAAAGCAGCTTCATTATTATACCATTATAAATTAGAAGAGAATGTGCTGCATTGAGATATTTCATAATTTGCCGCATCACGAATGTGATATCTCCATTACGAACGCTAGTTTTACAAGACAGAACGCTTCCGGCTCGTCCTTGCTTCCGAGCATGCGTGTTTGTACTTTGAACTTTTTTCCGACGGACTTGTGTACACACGATCGGAAAATCCAACAACACACATTTGTTGGCGGAAATTTGAAGACATGCTAGGAAAGTCCGACAACAATTGTCCGATGGAGCATACACACGGTCGGATTTTCCGCCAACAGCCTGACATCCAGCATTTCCCGTCGGAAAATCCTATCGTGTTTACGGGCCTTTAGTTTGCTGTTCACAAGTGCCAACCATCCAACTTGAAGGAGCTGGAGCAGTTTTGCAAAGTGGAATGGGCAACAATCCCAATGGTAAGATGTGGCAAGCTGATAAAGACTTATCCAAAGCGACTTGGAGCTGTGATAGCCGCAAAAGGTGGCTCTACAAAGTATTGACTTTAGAGGGATGAATAGTTATGCACATTGACTTTTTCTGTTATTTTGTCCTATTTGTTTGCTTCACAATAAAAAAAAACATCTTCAAAGTTGTGGGCATGTTCTGTAAATTAAATGATGCAAATCCTCAAACAATCTATGTTAATTCCAGGTTGTGAGGAGACAAAACACAAAAAATGCCAAGGGAGATGAATATTTTTGCAAAGCACTGGATGTTTACAGTTCTTTACAGTTTTTGTAAAGTATACATAACTGGATTAAATTATGCTTGTGATATCACGCACTAAAAGTGGCATATCAAGCATTAATGACATGTGATTCACCAAAGCGTGAACTGTTTCATACATAATGAATGCATAGAATCTCTCACTTGAAGTTAAAACCTCTTCAATTTACTAGAAAAAACGTTTGGTACATATTGGTTTGTGTATAGAGGGCCTATTCACATTTAAAGCGTTTGTGTGTGTTTTCAATGTGTACTATGCTGCCTAATTATTTATTTTTTTTCACTCTATCCTCATCCTTCCTTTTTTTTTTTTCACTGCACAACAACACAGCACATTGGTGTGAACTGAAGCAATAGGCCATAATTCCCTTGTACTTGTGTTGGGACTGCATTGCATAATGCAGCCCAGCGCTGCTTTGAATGAGCTCCTTCATGGTTTTCATATTCTATCAGTACTTTTGGAACAGGATTATTATACAGAATTTATACAGCCCTTATGCCGCGTACACACGAGCGGACTTTACGGCAGACTTTCCCCTGCGGACGGGATTTCGTCGGACAATTCGATCGTGTGTGGGCTCCAGCGGACTTTGTTTTCTCAAAAGTTGGACGGACTTAGATTTGAAACATGTTTTAAATCAATCCGTCAAAATCGAGTCCGGTGGAAAAGTCCGTTTGTCTGTATGCTAGTTCGACGGACAAAAAGCCACGCTAGGGCAGCTATTGGCTACTGGCTATGAACTTCCTTGTTTTAGTCCGGTCGTACGTCATCACGTACGAATTTGACGGACTTTGGTGGATTGTGTGTAGGCAAGTCCGTTCATTCAGAAAGTCCATCGTAAAGTCCGTTGAAAAGTCCGCCGGGCAAAGTCTGCCGTAAAGTCCGCTTGTGTGTACACGGCATAACAGTTTGCACAGTGCTTTACAAAGTGCAGGGAGACAGCACAGTTTCAATAGAATTCCATACAAACGGAAACCGAGGGCCTTGCTCATTTAGAGCTTACAATCTATATCTATGTATTTTGTTTTTTATGGTTCAATAAGTTTTTATTGTTTTTTAACAGATAGTCAAACAAAAAAGAAAAGGGAAAAACATTGCCAGTTGCCTGACATCAGATCTCCTGGTCTACAAATATGGTTTATATAGATAACAAATACAGTGCAATCGAAAACATGTGCCAAAGTCATTAGAAATCAAACTTAACGTTAAGCTCGTAAATCGGTGTCTGATATGTAAATGTTGTTCTCCCATAACTCTGGGCGACCCGTTGGGAACCTGCTGCACCCAGAAGTCCAGGGAAACTGAGCAAATAAACGAGAACCAAAGTTTTCAGAATTATCTTAATGACAAAATTCCAGGTCTCCTAAAGAGTGGAGAGTGGAAAAACACACAGTGAAGGGAGAGAAAAAATAAATTAAAATATATTGCACCTAAGGTTGGTCCGAGGAGACAGGGAGAGAGAAGTAGGAAATAACAGAATGGAAAATAAAGAAAATGAGTATAGGAGTGGTTGTAAGGGGGTAGAAAGAGGGGGGAGGCGGTATTGAGACAGCGAGCCTCAGTCCGTGACAAGGCCCATAGCCCGAGCATATGGACCTACTGATAAGAAGGTTTAAGCTCTTAGGTGGAAGTCATCCTCGAGAGCCTTTGTTTAGATTTATCTGAAGTAGAGTAATTCCTCCACATACTCCAGACAAAGGAAAACTTCTTTTGCCTTTGAAAACGTCCTATGACGAAATGCGTAAGGCGGAGTCACGCTCACACGTCATACCCGGAAGTGCTGGCTGGAACGCACGGTGGAACGCACGACCATTACTCGCTGCCGGTTCCAACCCTGCACACAGCGGTGTTTGTTTTAATTTCCACTTCGTTTTTTGGCTTGTAGCCTGTGAACATTTGTAATGGGACTCTTTTGTAACGGTTATGTGTAATAAACGTTTTACAACGTACTTCACCAAGGAGGCCCCCTTGTGTTTCTTTTTCTCCGGTATACTGGAGAGTTGAAGCTGGCAAACCGTTGGAATATCCTGACCACATTAGAATACATCTGTTTCCCGGAGTAGTTGTAAGGACCGAAAGCTGTAGAGGAAGGGAAGCACACTCGGAGTGAATATCACCTGCCCTGGGACACCCACTCTGCTGCTCGGTACCCCTGCAGGGGTGATCATCTCTGGTGAGTGGGGTATCATTGGGGGGTGAGCACCTGAAAGTCACCGTCTTGAGTGAAAGGCACGGAAGTCACTGCAGTGTGTCCCCAAGGATACAATTAACAGCATTTATATTATTGGACTCTGTCTTCTCCACCTGGTCAGTTATGTATGACCCCTTGCATGGATCTTATAGGAGCTAATGATTGCTGCTTATGCATTTGTTAAACTGGAATTATGGCTGCTGTATGTTTTTTATAATCGCATTTAACTCACAGGGAGTGTGCTAAACAGTGTGTCACAATTAAGTTTTTTTATGGTTCACAAAAGTTGTTTTTTGGTTCACACACGCCATGGTATCTCAATACTTTTGGAAAGTGTAGCATTATTTTATACACACATGATAACGGCACACAGAGACCACAGTAACACTACATATATATTCAATTTAAAAACTTTTTTCTATCACTCATTTCACAGCACCCCTGGCGCCATTTTGTCCCAAAACTTTTGAGTTTTGAGGAAATTTAATACTTTTTATTCAATCACTGTTCACTTATACTTTACTACTCTATTTTGATATAACTATTTAACCCGCTGGGGGTATTTTATTTTATTTTATTTTATTTTTTCACTTTATGTAGCAGTGTCGTATGGATTGAGGTTACGGCATTGGTCCTTTGTCTTTTTGATCTTTTGGTTTTTTTTTGTTTTTGGTTACGTCTGCAAAATTTGGTGAGATTGCACTATGAATACCTAGTTCAGGTTCATTTATCGTAATAGGTTATAGCACCCAATCATATTGAGGGCAGCGCCGTCTTTATTCCCTTACCACATTACTCTATTATTGGATCCTTTGTGATACAAATTAGGAATAGGCAGCAGCTCTCACACTGTCCTAAGCGCGGACCCCTCCACTTAGAAAGGAAAACTTTGCTTGTTTGTCCAAAGCCTTGGCTTGCATTTCCTCCATGAGCATGATGTCATTTAACTCACCTACCCATTCCATTAGAGAGGGAGGCGTAGTGGTTTTCCAGTGCCTGGGTATTAGTTGTCGTCCAGCACTGATAAAGAATTTTAGGAGGCTATTTTTTTGTGACTTGACAGTGCCGGGAAATATAGACAGAAGGGCGATGGAGGGTGAGGGCATTAGTGGTTTATTATAAACTTCTGTGTAGATCTGGAAGATTTGTGTCCAAAATGGGAGAAGTACATCACACTCCCACCAGATATGGATGTATGTACCTTTCATTGATTTGCATCTCCAGCACATGTCTGAGTTAAACGGAAACATGATTCTGAGGGTAGTTGGTACCTGATACCACCTTGATAACAGTTTGTAGTTTTTTTCTTGCATGTAGCTCGAAATGGATGTCTTATGTGTGAACAGAAAAGGCTTTATTCCATTCTGCCTTAGTTATCTCCTTCCCAATCTCCACTGACCATTTTGTGGTGTATGTAGGTAAGGTGCCATGGGTGTGTTCTAGGATCAATTGATACGTCAATGATAAGGTATGTCGAGGGGTGTCAGAGAATGTGCACAGTTGTTCGAACCCGGTCAGGGGTCTGTGAATCTGTTTAGAGTCGTGGAGCTTTTTACAGTAAGAAGTCAGATGTCCACGGGTGAGCCATGTCATTTTGGAAGTATTTTCCAATGGGGTAGATATAAAGGTGCCTAAGGTATTGTTGATGAACTGCCATGCTGTGGGCCAGGAGTCCCAGTTATAATTATCTATAGTGTGTGTTGAGCTGCTTTCTGGAAAATTTGGGTTATCAAACAGAGGGTTGAGGGGGCTTGGTTCAGATGACAACGAGTAGCTGTCTCTCCTGCAATACCAGATTGCGAGGGCATCTCTGGTAAGAGGGGACAATGTCAAAAGAGATTTATAAGTCCGCTCATAGCCCCAAAGAAGCGCTCGGAGATCATGTGGAGATAGATCTTGTTCCACAGAGGTGGAGGCTTTGACCCCAGGACGGGGAAACCACTCGAGGATGCGGGAGACCACTGTCCGATGTATGATACAGCTCAAAATCAGGCAGGCCTAACCCGCCTTTTGTCATAGAAGAGCATAGAAGTTTATGTTTCAGCCTCGGGTGGCTACCCCTCCACACAAATCGAATAGCCATTGATCGTAAGGAGCGAAAAAACGCAGAAGGAAGGGCAATAGGGATGGCCTGAAATAAGTAAAACAACTTGGGGAGTATGTCCATTTTTAATGTGTTCATTTGACCTACCCAGGACAATGGCAGATCCATCCGAACCCCCGTGAGGTGTCGAAGTTTTTTGAGTAGAGGGCCAAACTTCAGGGGATAGATATCTGAAGAGTGTTTTGGTATGGCCGTGCCTAAGTATGATATAGAGTTTGCTCGCCATTGAAACAAGAAATTGGATTGGAGGGAGGAGAGTGTAGAATGCGACAAAGAGAGGTTTAGGGCTTCCGTTTTAGAGATGTTTAGTTTATAATTACTAAAACGACCATATCTATCTATCTCTGTAAGTATGAAGGGTATGCTAGTATGAGGTTGGGTTACATAAAGAAGCAGATCATCTGCGTATAGGGAGAGCTTACAGTGGGAGGAGCGAGTCTGTATGCCCTGTATGTTAGGGTTCGATCTGATGGCTTGGACCAGGTGTTCAATTACCGGGGCGAACAGCAGGAGGGAAAGGGGACAGCCCTGTCTGGTGCCGTTAGTGATCGTGAATTTTTCAGATTGAGCGCCATTCACCAGAACGGTGGCAGAGGGTGTAGAGTAGAGGGACATAATGCATGCCGGCATTTTCGGACCTAGACCTAATTGAAAAAGAGTGGCTTGGAGGAAAGACCAGCTGACCCTATCAAAGGCCTTCTCTGCATCACAAGAGAGAAGGCAAGTCAGTATCTTATGGCATTGAGCGTATGTAATTAAATGTATGGTCTTGATGGTGTTGTCCCTGGCCTCGCAACCAGGGACAAAGCCCACCTGGTCTCTATGTATGGTTTTCGGTAGCAAAGGAAATAAACGGTTTGCGAAGATCTTTGTGTACAATTTTAGATCAATATTTAGGAGGGATATCGGTCTATAATTGGGGCAGAGAGAGGGGTCTTTACCAGATTTAGGGATGACGACTATTTGGGCTTGGAGTATAGAGGAAGAAAGGGTAATGTTCTCATCAATGGCATTAAAAGCCCTCGCTAGCAAAGGTGAAAGTTGAGGTGCAAACATTTTGTAAAAACGTGAAGAAAAGCCATCCGGGTCAGGGCTCTTGCCATTTTTAAGAGTCTTTATGACGGTTAGGAATTCTGTTTCAGATAGGGAGGACTCAAGGTCCTCGACATCTGACGTTGAGAAGGATGTTAAGTGCCGTCTCCTGGATGTAGTAGGACAAGTCTTGTGAGGTAGATATAGGGGACGGAACCCGGGGGGAGAGGTTGTATAAGGTAGAGTAATATTGGCGGAATTCTTCTGCTATCCCTGAGTTTTGCTTTATTTTACCTTTAATGGGTGAGTTTATAAACGGGATCGAACATCTGGCTTGTCGGGGTTGAAGTGTGTTTGCTAGATGTCTGCCACATTTACTGGCTTGTGAGTAGCGGACAAATCATCCTTTGTCGCGAGCTATCAGAGACCTCTCTGCAAAAATTAGCAAGAGGTCCCTCCTAGCATTGGTGAGTTCTAGGAGAATCGCACTGTCGAGATTTTTTTTAATGCGACTCTTCCAAATTGGCTATGGTGGTGAGACGACGTGTCGTGTCTGCAGTGCGGGCACGTTTCAATCGGGACCCATGTTGAATAAGTTTGCCCCTAAGTACCCATTTAAGGGCTTCCCATTTTGTAAGCGGGTTAGTGGTGTCTTGGGCATGATCCGACACAAAGTGTTTAATGGTCTGCACAATGTCTTGTGAGCATACTGAGTCTAGTAAGAGATTATCGTTTAGTCTCCATGAAGAGAATCGTTTATGTGCGGGGATAATCCCCAAGTTCATGTGTATGGGGGCATGATCTGACCAAAGGGTAAGGCCGATAGAAGCGGAGGGTGAGTAATCTAATAGGGACTGGGAGATGAAAAGGTAGTCCAATCTGCTGTAAGAGGTATGTGCGGGGGAAAAAATAAGTGTAGTCCTTAGTGCTAGGATGAAGCATCCTCCATCCTAGGGATAAATCAGCTAGGAGTGTTCTCATTTTGGTCAGGGAGGTTGGAGAGATTGAGGACCTACCAGTCGAGGAATCAAGACAAGGTATCAAGGCGGCATTGAGGTCTCCACCCAGGATCATGTTAGTTGTGCAGAATCTTTTCAGCCGGGAAACCACCGAGGAGAGGAATTATTGTTGATGCTGATTTGGAGAGTATACGTTAATAATAGTATAAATGACATTCATGTATGATAATTTAACGAAAATATATCTACCTAGAGGGTCAATATAAGTATCAAGAACTTGCTAAAGAAACCCCTTTAGATTTTGCTGAGGGGTTAGTACTGTGAAACCAATCGGGGTAATGTTTATGGAGAAATTGTGGGATTTTGTCTGTTCTAAAGTGGGTTTCTTGCGGGAGGAGAATTCGGGTCCGTAATTTGTGAAAGTGATATAGTATTTGCCGTCTCTTCTTCGGAATGTTAAGGCCCCTGCAATTTAATGAGGAGACTTTTAAGGAGGCAGCCATAAGAAAGTGAATTTAAATGGTGAATAAAAATAATCATAGGGGAGGCTCGCTGTCTCAAAGGAATGGGTGGAAAAGAAGAAGAGGGGAGCGGAAGAACATCTAGTGGTGGAATGAGAGAAGGTAAGTAAGAAAAGTGATGAGAGAAAAAACACAGAAGTAGAGAAAGGAAGTCGAGGCCTAAACAGCCTCACTAATTGCGTTGTGAACAACATGTCAGCTAAGACCGCTATGGGCGCTGAAGACCCTAAGTGGGGGGTTCGCGGTCAATGCACAGAGGAGCCCGCACACGCCGGGCGACAATAGTGAAAAAAGGTTTTATAAAACTATGAACATAACAGCTCAGGGCTCCGAACTGCTGAACGAGTGATAAACAACTACATGTAATTCTCAGGGGGGGTAATTTCGCCAAAGATACACTAGAACTCGAACAGCGTGCAGAGCTTCTTACCCAGTATCAAAACATAAACAGTTTTGGTATAAAAGGGGGGAGGGGGGGAAGGGAGGAGGGGAGAGTTGGGATGAGACAGATGGAGGGAACAATGGTCAATCATAGGAATGTTTCCTATACCACAGAAAGTCATACATCTAAATTACATATAGTAATACTATAACATGAAACCTGTAATGAAAAAATAAGAAATTGGTTCAGAAGTATAGTGTCCAGACGAAATTATAGACAGGGATGTCTTCACCAGTCTGGGGCCTGTAAAGAAAAATATGATCAAGTATCAAAAGTAAAGATTCATCCCTCCATCGCTGTGGAGAAGTCCGGTTTGGATCGTTTATTGTTCTTGGTTTGCTTCTGCCATCCTGTTGCAGCTTTGAAACTAGGAATGGCCCCATGAAGTGGCCAGTCGGGGATGGAGATCTGTGGCAGCTCAAAAGTCCTGAGGAACTCCTCTAGTGTGCGGAATGTCGCGGATTTCCCCTCATGAGATGCGAACAAGTTAAAAGGAAAGTGTAAAAAGTGTCCTTCGCGCCATCACTACTGTGTACAAAAAATATTTAAATTGTTAAATAGGATATATGCAGCAAAATCTCAAGTGTGTTCTGTGACACATGTAAAATGAAAATACTAGAAAAACGTGATCTCGAGCAGTGATCCTATACCCCGGGATTCTTCCTCTAGGTAAAATAGTGTTTGGAAAGGTGTATAAAATAAATGATAATAAATGGTGACGTGGAAATACTATTAATTAGCATAAGTGTATAAGCATACCAACATGCTATAGTGAACTCTTTTTACCATTTAAGAGTTCACTATAGCATGTTGGTATGCTTATACACTTATGCTAATTAATAGTATTTCCACGTCACCATTTATTATCATTTATTTTATGCACCTTTCCAAACACTATTTTACCTAGAGGAAGAATCCCAGGGTATAGGATCACTGCGCGAGATCATGTTTTTCTAGTATTTTCAAGTTAAAAGGAAAAACCCCAGCGGTATTTAATTTGTCTCGCTTGGAGGGCGCCCGTAAGGGGTTTTAGAGCACGCCGCATGTCCAGGGTCATTTTAGAGATATCCAGAAGCAAAGAGATCGGGGTGCCATTGAAGTATATAGCATTTTGTGAATGTGCGGCTTGCATAATGGCATCTTTAATAGCATAGAAGTGCACCCTGCAAATAACATCTCTGGGGTGTTCCAAGTTCAGATTCTTAGGGCCGAGGGCTCTGTGGACATGATCAAGTTCTAAAGGGGCATCTTTGTCTTTCTGGAGCAGTTCGTTAAACATGGCAATGACTGCAGGGGCTAGGTCTTTGGTTTCAACAGACTCCGGGAGGCCGCGTATGCGTATGTTGTTATGTCTGGCCCTGTTTTCTTGGTCATCTTGATGGTACATCAATTGCTGGATCTGCAGGGTGCTTATGTAGAATGGTTTTGTGTGTTTGCAGTGTGGACATAGTCTCCTCCATATTATGTTATACTTCTTCAATCCTATTAGTAACATCCCTGCGCAGTTCTGAAATTTCTTGTTAATATGAGCGCTCCAGTCGCTGTACACAAGCCTCAAAATCATGTCTATTGGGGAGTGCTTTAATGTATGCCTCCATGTCCCATCCACCATAGGATCTGCGAGAGTCTGGGGAATGGCATGCAGAGCGGACCGAGCCAGTCTCTGAGTCAGGGGGGGACCGAGGACGCTGCCTGGTCTTCATGTGGGGAGTGGAGCGCTGAGACACAGCTCCCTTTGAGGCCGCATGTGTGCCTGAGTTCCGGGCCATCTTGGACGGGGGGGCCGGAGTGATTTTGCCCCAAACGGGAATAGAAATGATCAATATCCGCTTCAAGATGTGGATCAGGGGTATGGTGCCTGTCTCCCCCACCTCTCCTCCCCATAACAGACCTTGTTGCAGGTGCTGGGTAGCGCTAAGAGCCTCGGATTGTCCGGCGTGTGCGGGAGCTCCAGAGGGGAACGTCTTACTTCTTCATCCGCTCGGCCACGCCCCCCGTATTTTGTTTTTTAGACTTGGATAAACAAAAAATCTATTAGAAAATTGACTTCTAATTTTTTTATCTTGTTTAAAAAATACCAATTTAATACATATTAGTAAGACTTTGTGAAAGTTGTATACCTGCAACCAATAGTTTAGTGCCATTTTGTCTTCCATGTAATAGTTCAGCTAGTGACGTTTGTGTAATTGTTTGTCTAGTCACTTTGCAGACATGTATGAACTTTGTAGTAAGATTTGCAGTTTGAAGAGCTTCTGTAAGGACTCTGTTGGACGTAATAAACTTTAGTATTTTTCTTTCTCAGTAAAGATTCACATTTAGATGAAACATATATTGTACAATGTCAGATGCTAGTTCTTTTGAATTGCCTTCTTTGTGGAGAAAAAAATGTTATTAGAGTAGCAGATGTTCTAGTTGAGACAAATACAGTTTCTGATCATTTACTATAATAATCTATTATTGTTATAGCAAACTTCCCTCAGGCTGAATCAGAAAATGGCACTGATTTGAGTGGTGGAGTGCATGACAGCAGATTTGTAATGACTGACAAGTAATGCAAGTATGAATGGCTGTTAGTACTTGGGTATCAATGCCTAGCCATCAGCATAGTTTAGGTAGACTTTGCCTTGCTCTTACAAATACTTGGATATGTGTTTTACTTCAAATTACAGTTTGGGAGTAGGCAGTTACATTTAAAAAAATAGAATGTAAAATTGACAAGGAACACCAACATAGTTGTATCTTTGATCTTAAAAACTACATGATAATGGTGTTGTGGTAACTTGCCCAAAAAAAAAAAATTTTATTCTTTATCACTAGAAAATAAAAGCCTTTTAAAATACATTTGGCAGAACTCCATCAGTATCACCAGCAAGGCAGCTTCATTACTATCCCATTAAAGAAGAGAATGTGTGCTGCATTTCGAGATTTCACAATTTGCTGCATCACGAATGTCAATTCTCCATTACGAACGCTAGTTTACAAGACCAACCTCTTCTGGCTTGTCCTTGCTTCCGAGCATGCGTGTTTGTACTTTGGACTTTTGTCCGACGGACTTGTGTACACACGCTTGGAAAATCCGACAACAGACATTTGTCTGCGGAAAATTTTAAAGCCTGCCATCCAACATTTGTCCATGGAATATCCGACAACAATTGTCCGATGGACCATACAAATGGTCGGATTTTCCGTCAACAGCCTGTCATCACACAATTCCCGTTGGAAAATCTGATCGTGTGTACGCGGCTTGAGTCACTTAAGTGCAATTTTAATTTCTCACTATTTAAGTGATTGTATCTGCACTATCCAGTGCGCTCTTTCTGCTTTTTTATTTTCATCTAAAGATGGTGCGATTTAGTGGCACAAAAAGATGCCTTCCCTTGCAGTGCAGAATTCAGCATGCACACTAGATGATTGAAATTTTACAGTAACTAGCAGGGAACTAATCACAGGTATAAGGTTTCTTAAAAAAAATATTTTATAGTAGGTGTAGTAAGTGGTTCATTTGCAAAGTACCCCTGGTAGATTTTCTGAGGCAGTATAGAGACAGCAGATCCTGTATCAAGAGTTAGGATAAAGGTATAGCCCTTGTTAGCAGAATATACACAAGTTTATCTGGAATGGTAAAATCTCATCTATCTATATTTAAAACCATAACCTCAGTAACTTCACAAACCTGTCTATTAGAAGTACAACAGTGTCTGATTACTTGTGTTTTGACCCGGCTTCCTTGACTACGCTTGCTTATCTCCAGTCCTGACCCCGGTTTGCCTTAACCTTGCTATACCTGCTATTCTGCCTGATATCCTGCTTCCAACCTCTGGCTGTCTACTGACCAATCTCTGCTTACCACCTATGCCATATCTGATTATCTGTGATTGACCCAGCTTGTCTAACCCTGCTCTAGTCTTGCTCCATCCAGTACCTGGTGAATTCGCACCTGCTGCTTTTTAAGCCACTTGCTGCTCACCACCCAGCCTGGTCTGGCGATTCATCAGCTGCACAACTCTACTGTCAACAAGGAATTCCGCAAGCACTCCTACCTCACTTCGCTCTTGTGGCCACTGTCGCAACTCCAGTGGCCCCTGAGCCAGGGCTGTAAGAGGTCTCCTTCTACACGTCAGGTTCTGTTACAAGGTACGTGACACTCTTCATGGCTCAATGGGAGGAAGAATCTGTTCACTGATGCACCTATGGAACTCACTGTATACAGAAGATAGATTGACGACATATTTATCTTGTGCAAAGGAGATCGCAACCGACTAGAAGAGTTTCTACACAAATTGAATATTAACAATAGGAATATTGTATTATTTTAGGAAATCAGTGAAACCACCATATCCTTCTTAGACCTAGAAATCACACAAAGATCAGGATTTAACTACTAAAACTCACTTTAAGAATGTGGACGGGAACTCCATAGGGTCGTATGTTCTGCAAGCACTGAACTTGCCAGGGATATTTTTGTTAACAGTTTCCAAATTTTGTAAATGACAAAGGAGGGTGTCTACTTGATTACCTTTTTTTTTCCTTTTTAGGCATCCCAGCTTCACCAGGACACCTCCTAATGTGGGTTTCCCAGACAATCATGGCATAGCAGTCTGGAGTAATATTCGTAGAGAAAGAGTTGTAATTTCTTAGCAACCTCTTCAGACACTGAAGAGAGTCATTGAGCTTCAAGAGCCAATGGGGTTTATTTATTAAATGCAAATCCACTGTGCACTACAAGTGCATTTGGAAGTTCATTGGAAGTGCAGTTGCTGTAATTCTGAGGGGGACATGCAAGAAAAATAAACAGCATTTTTGCTTACACATGATTGGGTGATAGAAATCAGCAGAGCTTCCCCTCATTTTAGATCTTCCCCTCAGATCTACAGCGACTGCACTTCCAAGTGCCCTTGTAGTACACAGTGGATTTGCCTTTAGTAAATAAACCCCAATCTCTTGCCAGTAAAAATATCAAACGGAGACCAGAGCATGGTCTAAAACGGCTATAGTGCCTTTACAGGCCTTCTGTTCTCATGTGAGAGTCATGCAGGTGGGAGTAGAACATGTAATACCTCTGGTCCGGATGGAGAATCCACCATGGATCTACTAGAAAGTGACTGTATATTTCTCTTTACGAGGTGGGAGTACAACAGATGCGAGGAGACACAGGATGCATTAAGGAGCGAGTGCAATGTCAGAATGACCTATGATCACAGAGATTTCTGAAAAGTCTGCAAGAGTTTCACCAGTGTATAGACCGATTCGTCTACAGCTCCTTTCAGGAACAGGGCCCTGCCTTCTCTGTCACTCCATGAGTCCCAGAAGGTCCATGGAACTGAATTGTGAAAATCATAATACTGGGTCCTTTAGACTTTGAGTCATGAGAGCAGCCATAATAGGATATTGGCTAGCACCTATTCTAGAATTTCAGGATCCTATCCACTCTGAAATGAGTTTAACAAGGAAACAGATGAGCTTTCAGTCATTTTATATCTGATTTTAATATGCTAGAGCATTATTCAGGGGTATTAAGCCCCTTCATATTGAATGAGACAAGATGAAATTTAACACCTTAGAAATATAATTCCAGAATATTTGCTACACAATGATGTAAGTTTGTCATATGATGACACATTTATTAGCCATATGGTTTGCTACAAAATATATGAATACTCAAAAACCTCCCTTATAATGTTAGTTTAAAGTGCAGCTGTTCAACTTCTCCTTCTGTAAACTTTATGAAGGAGCCTACAAAAATGTCAATATGATGGGTTACCTTTTCTGAAAATAAACCTAGTTCAAGCAGCATAGCCTGGCTCTGTGTTTGCATCAGTCTTTGCTGTAAAGGAGCTGTTGTTGGCCACCACATGATGCTCAGCATTGAACTGGATAATCAATCTGTCTCCCAGGAGAAGATTATCCAGAGTAATGCAAGATGTGCCCAGAGCCAGGAGGCTGCAAGCAATATTGCTGGATTTGCCTTCATCATATTGACATTTGTACAGATGCTGCTGAAAAATTATCTTCAAATTAGTCAATGCATTTACACACCTGAGATGCTTTAATATGACAGTTTTTGCATATTGCAGCTGTCATCAATAATAATTGATAGCGGACCCTCCAATACAGTATATACACGTTGGAGAGGCTTTTTTTCCCTCTGTTTTCACCTGGTGATCTGATCAGTGACACACCTACCTGTGTTAGCAAGGCACAACTCTGGAGGAATGAGGGACAGGAGGGACAGCAGCATTGTCAGTCTGGGGTGGGGATAGTGTTAAATTTATTAGCAGATTTAGGGCTGGTTCACACTAGTGCAATGCTGTGCAGATCACATACAATGTCTGTGTGATGCAAATTTCAGCCATACAAACTGTCTGAATTCGCATTGCATTTGGATCAAACTTGTGCAGGACCCTTTTTTTGGTCTGCACCAGAATCAGATCGCATGGGTGTGAACATTGTAAAACTGACTGATGTGTGTCTTTAACTTAAAGAGGAACTGCAGTTGCTCACATAATTTTGTAATAAAAACATATTTGCCATTCTGAAGCTTCCCTCCAACCACTTTGCATATTTTATATATACTGTAATTCTGTACTTCCCAAATATGCTGAAGAAATCTCCCTCAACTAAGTCTGACTGCAGCCATTTTAACTGTGGGCAGCTGAAGCTGCTGCCTGTTAACTTCCTGGATTTACACAGACACAAAGAGGCACACCTCCAGCTCTGCGGCCCTGCAGCTTATATTGGCTCTCGTATGACTCATCCCCCCCTCCCTTCCTGGCAAACTCTCACAAGATTGAGAGAGAGAGAGCTGTGCATCATGTCATAAGCCTAGGCTAATGGCCAGACACACAGGAAGTGGGCTGTATAAGGTATTTATTGACAGAAAAAAATGTTTTCCTATCCAAAGATAAAACAACAAGGGCAGAAGATTTAATAGATGGAAAGTTGAAAAAATTACTGAAGGTCCACTTTAACACTCCACAATCAGTTTGCATGAACAGGTTTGTGATTTAGATGCGGTGTGAATTTGCAGCGAATTCGCTGTGAATTTGTGACGCATCTAGTGTGAACCGAGCCTCAGATACAGTAAAAATTGAACCCAGACTTTGTCTCAAACTTTATAAATTATAGCAATTAATTTGTAATAAAGGTTTTGCATAAATAAATAAAAGCTGATAATTTTAATTACCCCTGCCAGTGGTAAATGATTTGTCTTATCCATGTAAATGGATTCATTCTGCTGAAGAGCTTGAGCTTGTGAAAAACAAACTTGCTGGTCAGATCATCAGATGAAATTGGAAAAAAGGCCTAAAAAGGAAACTAATACAGAAAATCACATCTAAGAATTGGTAAGCTGCACTATAATAACAATATTTGCTTTTGGGTTTACTACTGCTTTAAAAAGGTCCGAGGTGCAGAGCCTCCAGAGCACTAATGCAAGGGGTGTTGGACTTAACTGGAGAGGGTACCAGTTTGCAGCCCTTAGACACAGTTGTTCATATGGTTAGAACCAGAGCATAGTACATTGTACAAAATCAACAGGAAGATTCAAAAACTAAAGCAAACCAAAGGTAAGAACAGACAGTGAAGCAAGCTAGTCAAATACAAGCTGAGGTTGGTAACCAGGGAATTAGGAATGCTTGATTGCAGGAGCTATATTTTGGCTAGAGCTAGACATAGACAGGATCTTTGAGCTAAGAAATGAACTTGTTGCTCAGACTGGCGGTATTCTAAAAGCACAGCTAAATAGTGAGGTAGGTTGAAAGGCTGGACAGGGACTGGCCAAGTAGCTGCTATATCAATCGGGTGGAATTTGGACACGCCTATATCTCCCAGTCCTGTGAACCAGAGCAGGCTGCAGTCAGACGGAGAGACATCACATGGTGTAAAACTGGGTATACACATTGATTGATTAACCCAGGGGGTTAAACAAAAAATACACCGATATGTTTAACAATAAGATGAGAATGCATTAAAGTGGTTGTAAAGTCAGCATACTCAATAACTGCCATCCCCTCTGTTTTATCAAGATATAAAGTGCTGTGGGTCTGTTTTTTTTTATTATTATTCTAATCCTAAATACCTTTTCTCCCAGCACCTCTATGGTGTCATGTGCCCTCCTCCTCTCTCCTTCCCAGATCTAAGGAATGCAGAGGGAGGGGCTGAGATACCCCTCTGATGTCAGCTGGCCAGCAGAGGAAGGCCATGTGACCACACGGGTGCTGTGAGAAAAGATATTTAGGATTAGAAATTTTACAAAACGGACACACAGCACTTTATATCTTGATAAAACAGAGGGAATGGCAGTTATTTATAAATGTTGTTATTTTCGAGCAACAGAGAAGAGCTGCAGGAGGGGAGGTGGGGGGAGGAAATTAGCTCTCACACAGGCTTTGGAACTGGCAGGGTGGGTGAGGGAGAGACTCATAGCTCAACATAAGCCAAATGACCCCTTAAGTTCATTGCAGGACTTTCGAACATTGCAAAAGTTTGGAACCGAATGACAAACTTCATTGAAGTCTAGGGGACCCAAACTGGAAAAAATCAAAAGTGCCCAATCTGTAATTGGGCATACAAAGGTTATGGGGATCCAGGTACTGCCCTGGGGGACAGTTATCAATGAACACAAAGTTTGTAAAAAAACATAATTTTTAAATGAGCAGTGATGCTTAAAGTGGTTGTAAACCCTTACAACACACTTTTTGCTACAGGTAAGCCTATAATAAGGCTTACCTGTAGCTACCCTGGATATCTCCAAAACTGTTCAGGTTTAGGAGATATCCCCTGTATTTGCATGTGCCAACGTCATCGGCACATGCGCACTGAAGCAAACTGAAGCAATGGCACGTAGGTGACATCATCGCGGCTCCAGTCAATCACAGAGCCGGAGCCCGCGATACCCGGAAGTAACTCTGGGATCGATGTCGCTGGCCGGAGTGGTGAACGAGGACCACTGCGGTGACTTTGATCTAAGGTAAGTAATACATAATGAGCTAGTATGCTATGCATACTAGCTCATTATGCCTTTGTCTTGCAGGTTTTTTTTTTTTTTTTTGCTAGGGTTTACAACCACTTTAAAGTAAAATTATAAAAATGAGAAATAACAATAAAATTGAAAAATTCCTTTAAATATAGTGCCTATATTATATATTATAGTGCCTTTAAATATAGACTCCTCCCCTTAGTCTGCCTGTAAAGTGGCACATCTGTATCGTGTATAGAACCTGCTGCTAAACCTTTACATTTTCCCTGGAAGCTTTCTTTATTTTGTAAACAACGGCTTGGGGAGCCAGTTTGTATGAGGAGGCCACAATTTACAGCACTAGGAACAAGATTAGAGATTTTTTGGATACATTCTTGTGTCTCTTTGGCAGACTTTGGATAGGAGTAACAGGTGCGGAAAAATTGGGCTTTGGGTGTCGGTGGTACCTTCACACCATAACCTTATAGGGGTACTCTTGATGAAAGCAGGAATTGACCTTACTATCAAAAATTTTAATGATAGGCACCTGTCAAACAGGTGTGGAAAAATTGGTCCTTTTGTGTTAATTGTGCCCTTAAAACTGTATAAATGACACTGGTTGGGAAGGGGTTTACAGTGCCTTGCAAAAGTATTCACCCCTTTGGCATTTTTCGTGTTTTGTTGCCACACAACCTGGAATTAACATGGATTGTTTGAGGATTTGCATCATTTAATTTACAGAACATACCCATAACTTAAACAATTAGCAATAAGTAATGCACAGGCAGTCGCTGTGCAACAGTAAACAAACCTCTTACTGGTTGAAGGGCTAGCAGGACTGCAAAAGGCGGTGACCCAGCAGGGTGAAAGGTGAAAGATGAAAGATGATCCCGCTGTAAAGTGTGACCCTCGGAAGGCAGTACAGAGGACTATGCAAAAGATGACAGCCACAGATAACGTGGAACGTGGATATGGCAGTGTTTGAAAGGATTGCAACAAAGGGAAGGTCTCCCTGTGAAAGACTGGGCGGATGTGCTGGCTCTTTTCCTGACTGCAGATTCTCAACCTCCTATTGTGATTTGGCATCTGAATCAGCACGGGACTATAAATTCTTAAGGCAGAAAGCCTAGCCAGGCTGGGAGTGACTGCGGCTCTAAGGGCAAACCGTGTTCATGAATGGCGCTTTGACAGAGCTAAGCCTGCCCATGCGCAACTGTATCGTCTACTGCACCTGTTCCAGGATTGGCTAACACCAGAGGAGAAGACCACCACTCAGATTGTAGAGCGAGTCGCACTGGGTCGCTTTTTGCATGGTCTTCCTAAGGAGCTGCATCGATGGGTGGCTCAGTCCGAGCCTCAGTCCCTGGATGAGATGGCTACTGCTGTCGAGCGCTACAGTTGTGCAGAAAGTGTCCAGGAGAGTCCTTTTATTACCAGAGAGCTCGCCCGTTCCAGCGCGAAGATGGCACCAGTTGAACGCATGGTGTCTGCTCGGGTGCCTGACACTCCCACTAGGAGCACCCTAACGTCAAACCCTCCTGATAGTCGGCAGAGAGAACGGGAACCCCGTGAGGGTCGCTGTTGGTACTGCCAACAACTGGGTCATATGGCGGCCCAGTGTCCAAGGCGGGAGGAGCCAATGGAATGTGACATGGCTCTGTTTGCTTTTGCCACTGGTCCCATGAACAATCTAAGCCCGCTTGAGAGTGTGGTGCGGGATAATGGAGGTTGTAGCACTTCTTGACTCGTGGAGTGGGGTTACCCTGCTCCGATCGGACAGGTTTCTGGGAAATCTGATACCCAGGAAAAAGATTGGAGTGGTCTCTGTACATGGGGTTGTCAAGGACTATCCAATGGCCCATGTAACCCTGTCCACAACCGCAGGAACTGCTACACTGAGAGTTGGGTGATCCCGGGGTTACCCCATGATTGGGTGAGACTGCCCCCTATTTTGGGATTTGTGTGAACAAAAGTTCAAAGGTTCAGGGGCCTCCCCTAAAAAGGAGAAACCCCCATGTGAAGTGTTAAATACTGTGTTGCAGGAGGTAAACAATAAAGAAATCTGTCAGATGTGTGAACCTGCAGGAGCTGACCTGGAGGTGTGTGTATGTTTGGAGGCAGAGAGTTCTCCCTCTGGGCCTGACTTGTCATATCTTGGGGGTTCCTGAAGTGATTTCTTTGGTGCTCAGAGGAAGGACTCCCCTTTGCTCCCCGGCAGGGAACAGGTCACATCGTTAAGTGGTGAGCCACAGCATCCTGCAGAGGATATGTGCTCTCCCCGAGTTACTGTGCATCATACTCTATGCTACAGAGTAGCCAAAAATTGCGAAGTGCTTAAACGTGGGCATAAACCATCGGCGAGGACCCAGAGCGGGGTTGCCAACTGGTCTGCCAGGGTCAGAGAGTCTAAACCTGGGGATCAAGTGCTAGTGGTTGAGCCTACTGTGGAGATCAGGTGTCTCATGGAGGGACAGGTACCCTCTGAGATAGCAGAAAAGGTTGGCGCTGCTCAGTAATAATAAAGGTAGAATCTGTGCTGGTGACTTTTTTACACCCGATAATACCAATTCAGCCAGGCAGACCACATTGAGGACTGCCTGGCTGAATTTGAAAACATGGCATAGTTTAAAAGGTGGCCCAGAAGAAGCTGGGCTGAGTTGGTGCAAACCCTCCTCACAGAGGAGTACCAGGAAGTGTACCGCCTAATAGAAACTGATAAAAATGACTATGATAGGTTTACAGCAGCAATCCAGTCTAGAAATTATATGGATTCAGAGTAGGAAGGGGGCATAGACCTGGTCACTAGGGATTAGCTTCGTGTTCGAGTCAAACCCATGTTCGACTCGAACATTGTATGTTCGCCCGTTCGTCGACTTACGAACGATATGGGCACCAAATTCGAGTGGCGCGTCATAGCCCATAATTCACTGCGGCAACGCAGTGCTGGCTGATGTTTGGCCAAGCATGCACTATGACCCGCATACTTGGCCAATCACAGCGCCATCTGGCCAAAGCCAGGGTGACTTTGGCCAATTATGGCTCAGAGGGTTTAGTACACGCCCCACACTACATAAGGCCGCCTGCATGGCGGCCTTGTGTAGTGTGTTGCAGCGGCGGAGAGATAGACAGAGAGACAGTGTCATTTGATTTAAGTTAGATAGAGTAGACAGGCAAGTCAGTTAGCTCCACTTACAGTGTATTGTGTATTTACAAGTTAGTTTAGTGCTTCCTCTGCACAGTGTGCACCTAAAGCTACCTGAAGAAAATTGGTGGTGTTCTTCTGATCCTATTAGTACAGTACCGCAGGCAGCTACAGTATTTACAAGTTAGTGTAGTGCATCCTCTGCACAGTATGCACCTAAAGCTACCTGAAGAAAATTGGTGGTGTTCTGATCCTATTTGTATCGCAGGCAGCTGCAGTATTTACAGTTAGTGTAGTGTGTCCTCTGCACAGTGTGCACCTAAAGCTACCTGAAGACAATTGCCGTTGTTCTGCTCCTATTAATACCACAGACAGGTACCTACAGTATTTACAGTTAGTGTACTGTGTCCTCTGCACAGTGTGCACCTAAAGCTACCTGAATAAAATTGGTGGTGTTCTTCTGATCCTATTAATACCACAGGCAGGCAGCTACAGTATTTACAGTTAGCGTACTGCATCCTCTGCACAGTGTGCACCTAAAGCTGCCTGAAGACAATTGCTGTTGTTCTGCTACTATTAATACCACAGACAGGCAGCTACAGTATTTACAGTTAGTGTACTGTGTCTTCTGCACAGTGTGCACCTAAAGCTACCCGAATAAAATTAGTGGTGTTGTTCTGATACTATTAATACCACAGGCAGGCAGCTACAGTATTTACAGTTAGTGTAGTGTGTCCTCTGCACAGTGTGCACCTAAAGCTACCTGAAGACAATTGCTGTTGTTCTGCTCCTATCAATACCACAGACAGGCAGCTACAGTATTTACAGTTAGTGTACTGTGTCCTCTGCACAGTGTGCACCTAAAGCTACCTGAATAAAATTGGTGGTGTTCTTCTGATCCTATATTAATACCGCAGGCAGCTACAGTATTTTCAGTTAGTGTAGTGCGTCCTCTGCACAGTGTGCACCTAAAGCTACCTGAAGACAATTGCTGTTGTTCTGCTCCTATTAATACCACAGACAGGCAGCTACAGTATTTACAGTTAGTGTACTGTGTCCTCTGCACAGTGTGCACCTAAAGCTACCTGAATAAAATTGGTGGTGTTCTTCTGATCCTATATTAATACCGCAGGCAGCTACAGTATTTACAGTTAATGTAGTGCGTCCTCTGAACAGTGTGCACCTAAAGCTGCCTGAAGACAATTGCTGTAGTTCTGCTCCTATTAATACCACAGACAGGCAGCTACAGTATTTACAGTTAGTGTACTGTGTCCTCTGCACAGTGTGCACCTAAAGCTACCTGAATAAAATTGGTGGTGTTCTTCTGATCCTATATTAATACCACCCGCAGGCAGCTACAGTATTTACAGTAATAGGGCGTACACACGGTCGGACTTTGTTCGGACATTCCGACAACAAAATCCTAGGATTTTTTCCGACGGATGTTGGCTCAAACTTGTTTTGTCTACACACGGTCGCACAAAGTTGTCGGAATTTCCGATCGCCAACCACGCGGTTACGTACACCACGTACGACGAGACTAGAAAAGGCCAGTTCAGAACCAAGCGCAGCACCCTTTGGGCTCCTTTTGCTAATCTCGTGTTAGTACAAGTTTGGTGAGAGACGATTCGCGCTTTTTCAGACTCGTGGCTTTCAGATCGTTTTCTGCCGTTCAGTTTGTGCTTGTGGGTTTGTATCTGCTCTTCGGTGCGTGCAGCAAGTTCTGCGTGACTTTAATTAGTCATTGTATTCTTGTTCGTTCGTTACTGTTTTTCAGGTCGCTCTTCACAGGCCTTGCTGTTCTTCAGTGCGTTCTGTTACTCCGTTCTGAGCAGCCGACCGTTTTCTAGCCATGTTGCGTATGCATACTCCTCGTAGAGTTCGTGCTGTGCGGGGGCTTGGTGTTGGGGTCCTGACCTTGACTCAAGTCCAGTCCATGAACAGGGTGGGGAGGAGTTCATGGACTAAGAATTGGTTGCTTCAGGGTGACCAGTTCTCTCATATGCCTTTGCTCCGTGAGATCCGTGAGAATAATCCTGATGATTTCAGGAACTTTCTCAGGATGACGGACCCCGTGTTTTACCATCTGTTGGCTTCGCTGACCCCTTATATTAGCAGGCAGGATACCTGCATGAGGCAAGCCATTACTCCGGGGCAGAGGTTGGTCGCTACCCTGCGGTATTTGGCGACAGGGTGAAGCCTGCAGGACTTGAAGTTCTCGACAGGCATCTCCCCCCAGGCTCTGGGGATCATTATCCCAGAGACCTGTTCTGCCATCATCCAGGTCCTGCAGAAGGAATATATGAAGGTAAGGTTTTTATCCTTTAATATCACATTTTATTGTATTGAATGTTTGCTAATATATTGTATTTCTTTCCTCATTCCCTAATTACCATGATTGTAATATGCTGTGAATGTCCCCTTTGTTCTCATGCATGCTGGATTTGTATGTAATTATTATTTTAGGTCCTTCATACATATTTGCCCTTCAATAACCTCCCCAGCATGGTGTCTCCTGGCCTATATTCACCTCATGTAGTCACTTAACAATGTATTTTTTCTGCTCCATAGTAGTACTTTACCCCAACACCCCCTAAAATGTTTGGAAATGTTATTTTTGCTTTAAATTCTGGCAGAGTGCCAGAGGCTTTTTTTTGTGGTGTCCCCAAATAATTTTTAGTAACCCTCCCTCCCCCAACTGCTAAGTCAGCTGATCCCAATTCTCTATCCTCAATCATCTATCTGCTGACTTTGACAAACCCATACACACTATACCCATCTCTTTTGTGGTCAGATGTATGGATGAATTCCCCAAAGCATGTAGTGCAAAGGCCTGCCTGTATACTTTCAAATGGTACTGTTTAAAGTTTTTGGATCCTATTATTATCTTGATAGGTAATAGCAGAATGTCCAAATGTCCTCAAATGTGTACAGTTTGTATTTCTATCTTTGTATTATGACACTTCTTACCTGTCCAGTGGACTGCCAATAGTGTAACTAAGGAGGGGCTGTTCCAAGTAATACCCTGTATTTAGGCATTCATCTCTCAATGAAGTGAAGAGGGTTACCTGTCCAAGATTTCCACACACCCCATAATGTTAGAAATGGCCCATGAGAGGGAGGGGAGGGGGAATATGATAGGTGTACCTTATACTTTGGCGTTGTTAAATTCCCCTTAATAAATGCTATCTGGAGGTTGCCCCATAATGTTTGTGTCTAATCTGCTTGCCATGTTTCAGAGAAAAAATAGTAATGTTTATTGTTTTTTCCTCAACAGTTTCCTTCCACGCCACAGGAATGGCAGACTGTGGCCTCCCACTTTGCCGAGTGGTGGGACTTTCCTAACTGCGGAGGGGCAATTGATGGGAAACACGTCCACATCGTCCCACCACCCAACTCGGGGTCGTACTATTATAATTACAAGGGGTTCAATATTATAGTGATGTTGGCGGTGGTGTCGGCTAATTACGACTTCTTGTATGTGGACGTGGGGAAGAATGGCCGGATGTCCGATAGTGGAGCCATCGCCCAGACGGAGTTCTACAGGCGTCTCCAGAATGGCAGCTTGGACTTGCCAGCTCCAGAGGACAATGGGGAAGGACTCCCATTTGTGTTCGTTGCTGATGAAGCGTTTGCACTGGGGGACCACCTGATGCAGCCATTCCCAATGAGGACCCTCACCCCGGAACAGAGGGTTTTTAATTACCGGCTGGCCAGAGCCCGAAGAGTGGTGGAGAACACATTTGGAATCCTGGCCAGCTGGTTCCGCCTATTTATGACACCCATCCATATGGCGGAGTATAAACTGAACCATATTATACTTGCGTGCTGTGTTCTCCATAACTTTTTAAGGAAACATTCGGCCAACTATGCTGGCTCAGTTGGGCCTGAGGCCGGAATGATACATCAAACCACACTGACGGCGCTTGAAAGTGGCCGTCCTGGCTTGCCCTCCCTGAGTGCCCGTGATGTCCGGTTACGCTACCTGGAGTTCTTTGCGGGTAGGGGGCTATCAATATGCCAGACAATCTGTGAAGCCTTTTTATAATAAAAAAAAAAGAAATTATTTGTGGACATTTACTGCTTGTGTTTGTTTTAGCTGACCCTGACAGAAATGTGTTGAGTCCAGAAAATGTCGTGATTGTGTAATCTTATTATACAAAGCACTGTTGGCTTTTATTTACTAAATGCAAAAACACATTTCACTACAAGTGCACTTGCAACAGCACTGAACCTGCACTTGTAGTGCAAAGAGGATTTGCCCTTAGGAAATAACCCCCATTTTTGCTGAAAACAGCAATTACATCACTCCAAAAGTGTTGTAGTGTTGAGACAATAATCCACACATTCTTGAGTAACCAACTTTTTTATACCTGTACAATCACATGTGCATTTACCAAAGTTTTTTAAAACAAACCAACATGTTTGTTATATAACAATTTTTGGAGTAGCATTATCAAAAATCTAAATGTCCATTTAAGATAAAACAGGCCTGTGTAAAACCAACAAGAAAGACAAAAAACTTGAACTTACAAAGTTCACATTAGGTAAAACCTGAAGGCTATATCAGACATCAGTATTTAGGAACTGGGTTTGATATAGCGTTCAGATGGGATGAAATCACCCCTGGAAAAGCCAAATTTGGAAGATGCACACCAATTTACGAATGTCAACATGTGCTAGCTGCCATCAGGGGGGATCAAGGGACGTGTTTTGGGGGAGCAAGCCCTTCCTCACCGCTACTTTATAATTGAGGAAGGGGTTGCACCAACCAAAACGCGTCCATTGATCTCCCGTGATGGCAGATAGCACATGTTGGCATACTGTGTGCATCCTCCAAATTTGGCTTTTCAAAACATTGCAAAAATATTTAAAAGATTGGACCGCAATCCAAAAAGTGATTTTGTGGGGTTTTAAATTCGCCCCAAAACATCAATGATGTTATTATTTTTTTTAATCACATCATTGATTTTTTGCTGTATGTTTTGCAGTTCTACATTACACCCCATGATCTCCCCGATCAGGATCTGGGCACTTTCTGATGTGAAAGGATCTGGATCACGATCACCTAAAAAGAGAGAAACAAAACAAAAACAGGTATCAAAAATCTGCCGGCATCCATCTCTTACCTGAGTCTGTGGTCGCAGACACTCACCTGTTGTGGTGCCAATCTCCACCACATCTTCTTCTTCCTCCTGCTCAGCTTAGGTTGGTGTTATTTTCCCTTCTTCCATAGGTGGGGGGTCTGTGGTCTCCTCGGATGAGGGGTGTCCTCCGAGTCTTTTCTCCCCTATGTAAAAAAAAATGGTATAATTAGCACACAGATATTTGATGGCAGAACTAGAAATAGGAAACATTGCTAGGAAGTGGGGTACAATTGTCTATTTTAGCCGAGTTCCAAGATGTCTTTTTTTTATTGCCCTTTGTCAAGCTGCAATACTTTACCTGTTTGGTACAAGCTTCACAGATGGAGACCCCCCTATAGTATACACTGGAGCACCTGTGTAGCCCCCCCTAATAAAAATGGTGTTCTTGTGTCCCACACTAGTGCTCCAGCGTCCAGTTGTGAAAATAGCTGCTCAGTGTCCTCTCCTTACACAGAATCTAGTTTGCATTTCATTCTAGTAACAAACCCATCTACACAAACAAATATTTGGCATCCAAGTAGGCCCAAAAAAAATGTGGGAAAATGCATATGGCCTAAATAATGGTGTTTTAGAGGCCGAAAGAAAAATGTTTGATACGAACGAATAATGGGCCCATGAACATTAAAGTTACCCTTTTAAACGTTACAATTAAGAAAAGCATATGGAGCAGCACGAACAGAATAAAGACAGAAAGAATAGGAACACAGCACAACTACTTACTTTTTTGCAGCACTCTCCGGATCTTTCTGTACTGCTCTGGCTCTCTTAATTTCAGGTCCGACCACCGCTTCCTGAGCTGATCTTTCGATCGTCGTACCCCGAAATTCTTGTGCAGACTTTTGATCACTTTCGCCATGATCTTGGCCTTTCTGATATTGGGGTTGGGGTAAGGCCCATACTTTCCGTCATAGTCGGACTTCTTCATGATGTCGACCATCTCCAACATCTCCCCAAAGGACATATTTGTGCCCTTAAAACGTCTCCTTCTGGATCGGGACGTGTCCGGATCCGGGCTTTCCTCCTCCTCGTTCCTGCAATTATCACGCACCTGCTGTGACTCCGCCATGTGCGCTTCCCCCACTGCGCCGAACGAAAAGGGGCAGGGAATAGAATAGAAAGAAAGAACGTCAGGGGCGGGCGGAGTTACACGCATGCGCAGTGTGTATAAAATGTAACACGCGTGCGTATTACGTACGATCTGTAAGCGGAGGAAGGAGCATTGGACGCGCCGATCGTAAGAACGAAGGTAAGAGACAAACTTGTGCCTATACTGCTCCTACATTGAGGCCTATATTGTAACAAGATTAGGAGAGTTTTGTCTGACATTAGGCTTTGTCTTGTGTTGTGTCTTGCAGTGAACATGGATATGCTACTGAAAGACAATGACTTCATGTCAGTATTCATAGATATGCTAAGGGAGCTGCCCTGTCTGTGGGAGATTAAACACCCCCATTTCAAGAACCAAGCAAAGAGGAAGGCAGCACTGGTGCAATTGTGTGAAATTGTGAAGCAGGTGATCCCCACGGCAGACATCACCATTTTGGAAGATATTAATTGGTGGTCTGAGGAGTACATATCTAAGGGAGCGCAAGAAAGTCTTGGATTCACAGAGATCCGGAGCAGCAGATAACATCTATGTCCCCAGGATGTTGTACTATGACAGGCTGCATTTTCTGGCAGGCCAGACTGAACCCAGGCCATCCCTCTCCAGTCTTCCTTCCACGTTTCCTTCCCCCCCGGCTGAGGCTTCTGACGCCCAACCTGGGCCTTCCAGGCCGCATGTGGAGGAGCCCAGATTGAGCCAGGTATAGCATTCCTCTAAATATTTCTGCTTGTCCAATCAATGATGTTAACTAGATGTTAGTTTGGAGTACTAATTTATGATTGTGATTGATGATGCAAAACATTACAACCATGTCCCTTTTTCACACACAGGGAAGTCTCAGCCAGGAGGTGGCCGGGCCGAGCCGGCTGGCTGATCTGCAGGTCCCTCCACCCCTCCTGAAAAGAGAAAGTGGCAGTAGGAGGAGTGCCCTAGAGGAGGCTGCCAGAGGATTCTTTTGGAGGGCTACAGAGGTCCTGGGAGCACGACAGACCGTGGAGGAGGACATTGCTGCCGTCATTGCATATAAAATGCAGAGGATGGAGGAGGGCCAACAGGTCATGTGTGAGTCCCTCATATTGGAGGCTCTTAACAAAGGTATGAGGGGCCAAATTACAGCTCAGACACACCTTTGCGATGGTCCTCCTCCTCCTCCTGCAGGTCCTCCTCCTCGTCCTCCCTCTCCTCCAGGTCCTCCCAGTACTCCTCCAGGTCCTACTCCTCCTCCTGCCACATCTCCAACTGCACAGCCACAGCCTGGAAGGAAGCGTGGAAGGAAGACCAGAAAGTGAGGACCCTGGATCCAGTCTGGTCGGCCAAAAAATGCAGCCTCTTGTGGTACCACAGCCTGGGGACACAGATGTCATCTGCTGCTATCCGGATCTCTGCGAATTCTGGACCAGACTGCCCTCCCTTACATATGGACTCCTCAGGCCACCAATTTGG
The DNA here is from genome assembly GCA_037952925.1 of Lithobates clamitans. Classification (NCBI taxonomy): domain Eukaryota; kingdom Metazoa; phylum Chordata; class Amphibia; order Anura; family Ranidae; genus Lithobates; species Lithobates clamitans. The sequence continues at coordinate 5,036,797 of JBBGZY010000108.1, read as the reverse complement.
TGTTCATGAATTGATGTCTGCCGTGGGGGTCCCAGGCTTCGCTAATTTCTCATGTTGATCCAGTGTTGCCTTCCTCTTTGTTTGGTTCTGAGTCCTTAATAAAGGATTTTTGTTTTGAATTATACTCTCCTATGTGTTTTACTTCAAAAATGAAAGTTTTTTTGTGAGGATTCAGGTACATTTCAATTATACAATGTGAAATGAACAAGGGACACCAACAACAAACAATCTCCTAGAGATTAAATAATAAAAGATATCAATGGTGTTGGGGTAACTTGACACACAAAACACACACAAAAATATTCTAGAAAAAGTAAAAATAAAAATAACATTGAACAAAGATCAGCCTTTGAAAAAATACAAACATTAAATAAAAAAAAAAGGCTTAAAATCCCAAAAAAATTTAAATAAAAAAAAAAAAATTATGTCAGATGTGACAACTAATAACAATATATTCAGGGAATACCAATAAAAAAACAAAAATAAAACTTTGTGAGAAGTGTGTGTGAATATGAGCAGCAAAACTACTTCATTCTTGTCACATTATAAAGAAGAAGAGAGTGCGCTGTATTAAACCATTGTTAACATTGCAGCGTGACGAAAGTGCTGTATCCATTGCGAACGCTAAGTTTACCAGAATGAGCTGTTCCATCTTGGAATTTCTTCTGAGTATGCGTGGCACTTTGTGCGTCGGAACAGGCCACACATGGTCGGAATTGACGCGATCGGATTTTGTTGTCGGAAAATTTTATCTCCTGCTCTCTAACTTTGTGTGTCAAAAAATCCGATGGAAAATGTCCGATGGAGCCCACACACGGTCGGAATTTCTGACAACACGCTCCGATCAGACATTTTCCATCGGAAAATCCGACCGTGTGTACGGGGCATTTGTGTAGTGCATCCTCTGCACACTGTGCACCTAAAGCTACCTGAAGAAAATTAGTGGTGTTCTTCTGATCCTAATTGTACTGTACCGCAGGCAGCTGCAGTATTTACAAGTTAGTGTAGTGCGTTCTCTGCACAGTGTGCACCTAAAGCTACCTGAAGAAAATTGGTGGTGTTCTTCTGATCCTATTAGTATCGCAGGCAGCTGCAGTATTTACAAGTTAGTGTAGTGTGTCCTCTGCACAATGTGCACCTAAAGCTACCTGAAGACAATTGCTGTTGTTCTGCTCCTATTAATACCACAGACAGGTAGCTACAGTATTTACAGTTAGTGCACTGTGTCCTCTGCACAGTGTGCACCTAAAGCTACCTGAAGACAATTGCTGTTGTTCTGCTACTATTAATACCACAGACAGGCAGCTACAGTATTTACAGTTAATGTATTGTGTCTTCTGCACAGTGTGCACCTAAAGCTACCTGAATAAAATTAGTGGTGTTGTTCTGATACTATTAATGCCACAGGCAGGCAGCTACAGTATTTAAAGTTAGTGTAGTATGTCCTTTGCACAGTGTGCACCTAAAGCTACCTGAAGACAATTGCTGTTGTTCTGCTCCTATCAATACCACAGACAGGCAGCTACAGTATTTACAGTTAGTGTAGTACGTCCTCTGCACAGTGTGCACCTAAAGCTACCTGAAGACAATTGCTGTTGTTCTGCTCCTATCAATACCACAGACAGGCAGCTACAGTATTTACAGTTAGTGTACTGTGTCCTCTGCACAGCGTGTACCTTAAGCTACCTGAATAAAATTGGTGGTGTTCTTCTGATCCTATATTAATACTACGGGCAGGCAGCTACAGTATTTACAGTTAGTGTAGTGCGTCCTCTGCACAGTGTGCACCTAAAGCTACCTGAAGACAATTGCTGTTGTTCTGCTCCTATTAATACCACAGACAGGCAGCTACAGTATTTACAGTTAGTGTACTGTGTCATCTGCACAGTGTGCACCTAAAGCTACCTGAATAAAATTGGTGGTGTTCTTCTGATCCTATTAATACCACAGGCAGGCAGCTACAGTATTTACAGTTAGTGTAGTGCGTCCTCTGCACAGTGTGCACCTAAAGCTACCTGAAGAAAGTTGGTGGTGTTCTTCTGATCCTATTATACAGTATCGCAGGCAGCTGCACTATTTACAAGTTAGTGTAGTGCATCCTCTGCACAGTGTGCACCTAAAGCTACCTGAAGAAAATTGATGGTGTTCCTCTGATCCTATTAGTATCGCAGGCAGCTGCAGTATTTACAAGTTAGTGTAGTGTGTCCTCTGCACAATGTGCACCTAAAGCTACCTGAAGACAATTGCTGTTGTTCTGCTCCTATTAATACCACAGACAGGTAGCTACAATATTTACAGTTAGTGTAGTGCGTCCTCTGCACAGTGTGCACCTAAAGCTACCTGAAGACAATTGCTGTTGTTCTGCTACTATTAATACCACAGACAGGCAGCTACAGTATTTACAGTTAGTGTACTGTGTCTTCTGCACAGTGTGCACCTAAAGCTACCTGAATAAAATTAGTGGTGTTGTTCTGATACTATTAATACCACAGGCAGGCAGCTACAGTATTTAAAGTCAGTGTAGTGTGTCCTTTGCACAGTGTGCACCTAAAGCTACCTGAAGACAATTGCTGTTGTTCTGCTCCTATTATTACCACAGACAGGTAGCTACAGTATTTACAGTTAGTGTACTGTGTCCTCTGCACAGTGTGCACTTAAAGCTACCTGAATAAAATTGGCGGTGTTCTTCTGATCCTATTAATACCACAGGCAGGCAGCTACAGTATTTACAGTTAGTGTAGTGCGTCCTCTGCACAGTGTGCACCTAAAGCTACCTGAAGACAATTGCTGTTGTTCTGCTCCTATCAATACCACAGACAGGCAGCTACAGTATTTACAGTTAGTGTACTGTGTCCTCTGCACAGTGTGCACCTAAAGCTACCTGAATAAAATTGGTGGTGTTCTTCTGTTCTTATATTAATACCACGGGCAGGCAGCTACAGTATTTACAGTTTAGTAAGGCGTCCTCTGCACAGTGTGCACCTAAAGCTACCTGAAGACAATTGCTGTTGTTCTACTCCTATTATTACCACAGACAGGCAGCTACAGTATTTACAGTTAGTGTACTGTGTCCTCTGCACAGTGTGCACCTAAAGCTACCTGAATAAAATTGGTGGTGTTCTTCTGATCCTATTAATACCACAGGCAGGCAGCTACAGTATTTACAGTTAGTGTACTTCGTCCTCTGCACAGGGTGCACCTAAAGCTACCTGAAGACAATTGCTGTTGTTCTGCTCCTATTAATGCCACAGGCAGGCAGCTACAGTATTTACAGTTAGTGTACTGTGTCCTTTGCACAGTGTGCACCTAAAGCTACCTGAATAAAATTGGTGGTGTTCTTCTGATCCTATTAATATCACAGGCAGGCAGCTACCGTATTTACAGTTAGTGTACTGCGTCCTCTGCACAGTGTGCACCTAAAGCTACCTGAAGACAATTGCTGTTGTTCTGCTCCTATTAATACCACAGGCAGGCAGCTACAGTATTTACAGTTAGTGTACTGTGTCCTCTGCACAGTGTGCACCTAAAGCTACCTGAAGACAATTGCTGGTGTTCTCATACTAATAATACTACAGGCTGGCAGTTGATTCTGCTAGCTGCAGTATCAGTGTATATATACATCCCAGCTTTGTGGAGCTACATCTCGCTGCAGGCCATTAGTATGTCCGGAAGGCCAACAAAGAGGGGCAAACAGTCACAAGCCAATAAAAGAGGGCAAGCATGCTCTGTGTCTAGAGGCAACAGTGCTGATCGTGGAGACGGTGCATCCTCATCAGCACGTGGCCGTGGGACACGCTTGTCCTTTTTTTGGCAGCTGGCCATGTTGAGCCGCAACATGCCGAAGACTTGGTAGAGTGGATGACCAAGCTGTCCTCATCCTCTCTCACACAGGCTCAGGATACTTTGTCTGGCAAAGCAGCTGCCAACACGGCCTCTTCCCTCGGCGCAATGGCATCAGTCACCCCTTCCCTAGCCCCACCATGTCCTCCTGAGGAGTTCCCCCAACTGTTTGACCACAGTGTTGGGTACATGCTCCAGGAGGATGCCCAGTGTTTTGAAGGCTCTGATGATGGTACCCAGCTAGAGGAAGGCAGTAACGTGAGCCCAGAGAGAGAGGGTGCCCAAGAAGGACAGCAATCTGGCAGTCATGTTCCCCCAGCTGCAGCATACTGCCAGTTTTGCTCCAGTGATGAGAAGGGAGGGGATGATGAGGTCACTGACTCCACGTGGGTGTCTGATAGGAGAGAGGAGGAGGAGGCACATCACCAACGAGGCAGGATGCCCTCCAGGGGCCAGCTTAAGGGCAGCACACTGACTGCATCACACCGCAGAGCTCCGCATGTGCAGGGCGCTGCTGTCTCTGTGCGTTATTCCAAAAGTTCTTTGGTGTGGGCCTTTTTTGAGAGGAGTGCATCAGATCCCACCGCTGCTATTTGCAACATATGTCTCAAGCGTATCTAGCATGGCCAAAACATCACCCGCTTGGGCACCACATGCTTGACCAGACATATGTCGACCTGCCATGCAGTTCATTTGCAAGCGCACCTAAAAGACCCACACCAAAGAACAAAGAGCACCTCTCCTTGCTCCTCATCAGCTGGGATCTCCAACCCCACTATACCTTCAGTCCTCTCTGAGACCTGCACTGAGAGAAATGAAGGTGTAGAATTAGGTATGTCACAGCCATGTACTTGCGGGCATTCTGCTATCGATACACCAACGTCAGATTGTACCATGCAAATTTCCCTGCCCCAGCTGCTGCACCGCCGAAAGAAGTTCACTCCCAGCCATCCACATGCCCAGCGGTTGATTGTTAGCATGGCTAAATTGCTAGCACTTCAACTGCTGCCTTCTCAGATTCTGCCCCCTTCCGTGAGTTTGTGGAATGTGCGGTTCCTCAGTGGCAGGTTCCCAAATGCCACTTTTTCTCACGGAAGGCGATTCCAGCTCTCTACCGGCATGTGGAAGGCAATGTCTTGGCCTCGCTGGACAGGAAAGTCAATGGTAAAGTGCATATTACCGCTGACTCATGGTCCAGCAGGCATGGACAGGGACGTTACCTATCTTTCACTGTGCACTGGGTGACTCTTCTGGCAGCTGGGAAGGATGCAAGACAGGGTGCAGTAGTGTTGGAGGTTTTTCCACCACCATGCCTCCAAAATACTACTAGTGGTGATTCTGCCACACCTCTCTCCTCCACCCCCTCCTCTTCTTCTTCCTCCATGGCCTCTTCCTGTGCTGCTTTGTCTTCGGAACTAGAGGTGCTCCGTAGGCGTTAAAGGGGCTATGCAAGCATGCAGGCAAAAAGATGCCATGCGGTGCTTGAGCTGGTGTGCTTGGGGGACAGGAGCCACACTGGGGCAGAGATTCTGTCAGCTCTGCAGGGGCAGGTTCAGAGGTGGTTGACACCACGCCAGCTTAAGGCAGGTATGGTGGTTTGCAACAATGGCACCAACCTTCTCTCCGCCCTCCGACAGGGACAACTGACCCATGTACCCTGTTTGGCTTACGTCCTTAACTTGGTGGTTCTTGGGCAGGTACCCAGGCTTACAGGATGTCCTGAGGCAGGCCAGGAAAGTCTGTGTGCATTTCTGCAGGTCATATAATGCCAGTGCTTGGCTGGCTGACCTCCAAAAGGAATTTAACCTGCCCAAGAACCGCCTAATCTGTGACATGCCCATCAGGTGGAACTCAACATTAGCCATGCTGCGGCGGATGCACACGCAGCAGAGGGCCATCAATGTGTACCTGTGCGACTATGGCACCAGGACAGGGTCAGGGGAGCTTGTTTTTTTTCCATACGCCAGTGGGCCATGATCAGGGATGCATGCACTGTCCTGTCACCATTTGAGGAAGCCACGAGGATGATGAGCAGTGACAGTGCATGCATCAGTGACACTGTCCCCCTTGTCCACCTGTTGGAGCACATGCTGCATGGAAAAATGGACAGCGAACTTGAGGCAGAACAGAGGCAGCAAGAGGAGGACTTCCTTAGCTCTCAAAGCCCCCTTTATGCAGACAGTGTTCCTGCGTGCCCGCCGATCACACAGGAAGAGGAGGAGGAAGAGGAGGATTGTGTTAGCATGGAGGTGGAGCCTGGCACTCAGCATCAGCAGCAGTCTTTAAGGGATCATTCACAATCCCAAGAAACCCATGGACTTGTACGTGGCTGGGAGGAGGTGGCTGCGGATCATGTCGTCCTTAGTGACCCAGAGGACTCCGGACCGAATGCCTCAGCAAACCTACGCTGCATGGCCTCCCTGATCCTGCAAAGCCTGTGGAAGGATCCTCGTATTTGTGGTATCAAGGAGGGGGATTAATACTGGCTGGCAACCCTCCTTGATTCACGTTACAAGGGTAAGGTTGCAGACCTGATCTTGCCATCGCAGAGGGAGCAAAGGATGAAACATCTTCAGGAGACCTTGCAGAAAGGTCTGTGCAATGCGTTCCCAGAGACTGGGAGGTTACAAACTCCTGTTCCTGGACAACGTGTTGCTGTGGCTTCGGTCAGTCAAAAAAGGAGCGGTGAAGAAGGTGGCCGTCTGACCGATGCGTTCAGACAATTTTTTAGTCCGCAGGCCCAAAGGTATGATCGGTTCCAGCAACCATCACCAGCGTCTGTTTTACATGGTGCAGGAATACCTAGGGGCAAGATCTGATTTGGACACCTTTCCCACCGAAAATCCTGTGGGTTACTGGGTCTTGAGGATGGATCACTGGCCAGAGCTTGCACAGTATGCAATTGAGCTACTGGCCTGTCCTGCATCCAGCGTTCTTTCGGAACGCACATTCTGTGCTGCTGGAGGCTTTGTAACTGATCACAGGGTGCGCCTCTCCACTGACTCAGTCGATCGACTGACCTTCATAAAAATGAATCAGTCTTGGATCACCACCAGCTACCAAGCACCTGATGCTGATGTAACCGAATAATTTTTTTTTGAAATGTCAGGTCTCTTCAAGACTGCCTATGCTGATGCTGAGTGGCTATCCTGTTATGCTGAGTGACTATCCTCTTCCTCCTCAATGATCATGCTGATAGCTTGTAAGAATATTTTTGGTTCTGGGCACCGCCACCAGTGGCTAAGGCCCAATTTTTCAGCCCCTGTTTAACAGGGGTGTGTAATTACAATTTTTGATGCAATATTTTGTAAGGAGGGTTCGTATTTGTGAGGGGTTGCGGTGTTGTGGCACCAGCACCAGTGCCTAAGGCCCAATTTTTCAGCCCCTGTTTAACAGGGGCGTGTAATTACAATTTTTGATGCAATATTTTGCAGGCGGGCTCCTTCCTGCGCTCCAACTAGAGTATCTGTGAGGGGTTGCAGTGTTGTGGCACCAGCGCCTAAGGCCCAATTTTTCTGCACCTGTTCAACAGGGACATGTAATTACAAATCTTGATCTAATATTTCACAGCAGGGCCCGTTTCTGCGCCCACCAAGAGTAACTGTGAGGACTTACAGTGTTGTGGCACCAGCACCACCACCACCAAAGACCACATTTTTCTGCCCCTGTTTAACAGGTGCATGTAATTACAATTCTTGATCTAATATTTCACAGTAGGGCCTGTTCCAGCTCCCATCAAGAGTAACTGTGAGGACTTACAGTGTTGTGGCAACACCACCACCACCACCACCAAAAGCCCAATTTTTTTGCCCCTGTTCAACAGGTGCATGTAATTACAATTCTTTATCTAATATTTCACAGCAGGGCCTGTTTCTGCGCCCACCAAGAGTAACTGTGAGGACTTACAATGTTGTGGCACCAGCACCACCACCACCAAAGGCCCCATTTTTCTGCCCCTGTTCAACAGGTGCATGTAATTACAATTCTTGATCTAATATTTCACAGCAGGGCCTGTTCCAGCTCCCATCAAGAGTAACTGTGAGGACTTACAGTGTTGTGGCAACACCACCACCAAAGGCCCAATTTTTCTGCCCCTGTTCAACAGGTGCATGTAATTACAATTCTTGATCTAATATTTCACAGCAGGGCCCGTTTCTGCACCCACCAAGAGTAACTGTGAGGACTTACAGTGTTGTGGCACTAGCACCACCACCACCAAAGGCCCCATTTTTCTGCCCCTGTTCAACAGGTGCATGTAATTACAATTCTTGATCTAATATTTCACAGCAGGGCCTGTTCCAGCTCCCATCAAGAGTAACTGTGAGGACTTACAGTGTTGTGGCAACACCACCACCACCACCACCAAAGGCCCAATTTTTCTGCCCCTGTTCAACAGGTGCATGTAATTACAATTCTTGATCTAATATTTCACAGCAGGGCCCGTTTCTGCGCCCACCAAGAGTAACTGTGAGGACTTACAGTGTTGTGGCAACACCAACACCTAAGGACCCAATTTCTTCAGTGTATATAGGGCAGGCCCCTACTTTCAAACATCCAGCTTACAAAAGACTCCTACTTGCAAACGGAAGGAGACAACAGGAAGTGAGATGAAATCTACCCCTAGGAAGGGAAATTCTCCCCTGTAAGAGTTAATATGGGAAAAACGTGTCTCCTCTCCACTGATGCTTTATCACCAATCCTTGTTTCACTAAAAACCCCAAATTGTCAAAAAACATTTGTCATTGGGACAGAAAGTGAGGTGAAATCTTCTGAAGAGGTGCACAGACAGCAAAACAAATGTCACAGGGGTGATAACCATTCCCTATGTTTTCCAAAAAGCTTAAAAATAGATTTTTTGGCTGGAGCTACACTTTAAAAATGTACCAGTTCAAAATTACAAACAGATTCTACTTAACCCCAAACCTACAGTCCCTGTCTTGTTTGCATCGCCTGTATACTGCTGTTCAGAGTATATAGGGCCTGGGGGCCCCACGTCTTTCCTTTTTATAATTTGGGTGCAGGGTTCCGCTTAATACCCAAAGGGCCTGGTAATGGATTGGGGGGGTACCCATGTCGTTTGTCTCACTGATTTTCATCCATATTGCCGGGACCCGACATTACATTAAAGCCGCAAGCAGTTTTAAATGACTTTTATTCCTTTAAAAATTTCATTTTGTGCAGGGACTGTTCTAAGCACGGGAAACACGCGCCACTTTACAGGCATACTATAGACACCCCCCAGGTATGATATTTAAAGGAATATTTCACTTTTTTTTTCACTTTAAGCATTATTAAAATCACTGCTCCCGAAAAAACTTTTTTTTGCATTGATACATGTCCCCTGGGGCAGGACCCGTGTCCCCAAACCCTTTTTAGGACAATACCATGCAAATTAGCTTTTAAATTTAGCACTTTTGATTTTGAACGTTCGAGTCCCATAGACTTCAATGGGGTTCTAAAGTTTGCTCAAATTTTCGGTCCGTTCACAGGTTCTGGTGCGAACCAACCAGGGGGTGTTCGGCTCATCCCTACTGGTCGCATACATTTGGGGGAAAAAAAAGATGCCCTTTCCCAGGCCTATAGCCATTGTGGTATAAATTGTCCAGCCCCAGGCCTGGAACTGGGGGGGGGGGTGTTTATGTGGAGAGTCAGCCTGGGGTAGGGTTAAGAAGGGGTTACTTGAAGAGGGCAGGTACTTCCCTTTCAGACCCGCTTATTGCCAGCTGAGTTGAAAATGTCAGAGAGAAGTTTGTTTGGAGAGAGATGGCTGTTGAGCTATCAGAGCTGAGAGCTGAGAGGAGCTTGAAGCTGGAAGGAAATTTAAAATAGATTCCACGCTTAGGATAGTGTGGGTTGCTGCCCACCCTTTTTGGGTTCCTGAAGGAACTTACAGAGGTATGTATAGAGAATGGGGTGATTGGCGCTACCCTATATAGTGCTAAGTGGTTTGTCAAGAAGCAGTATGAATTATTATACTAAACTTACACCAGATCAAAAGTGAACGTGCTCCCACACAAGAGTATGATAAGTGAATAATGGGAAAAATATATCAGTTCATAGATAGACAATATATATATACAATCTAAAAAGTGAGTATGTGTTAAAAAATTATACACATGCTAGCTCCGATTGATTGTGATTCAACCAAATTCTACAAAATAAAGATAAATTATAAGTATAGATATAACAAATGGATGACACATAGGTGCAGAAGTGTCCACGGGTATCCACACCTTACCATACAAACACTAAGCGTGTGAACATACCCCACTTAATAAAGTGCAATAAAATCCACAACTAGGCATACATGTATTAAATGTCCAATTTTATGGCCCAAAACCTAATCAAAACCAAAAATACATATAGATGTGAAAAAAACAAAAAAACAAAAGAATATAATATAAGTAGTCCCAGAATGTTCAATATTCCAAATATAAAGTGACTTCCGTGCACAGCAGGTAGTATGACTGTAGTGCTCCCCCAATGGGTCCCCACACACTTCAGTTTAAAAGTGAGTGCAACTATTGAAGTGTGTTTGGAGTGATTTTAATAAATGTGTTAAAACAGTATCACGCTATGTGGAGCACTTTATTCATTTGTCTTTCACATATGGAACCGGCTTGATTGCAGTCACGGTTCATCACATGCAACCCAGGTGTGGTTCAATTGCTGTTTTGCCAAACACGAGAGTGGCAGGCTATACATTCAGAATTTATCCTCTTTTTTTGGTGGTGGGCAGGGAAAAGCCTTTCTACAAATCCCCGGCGTCTCCTCTCTTGACTCTGCCGCTTGCTGATGGAGAAAGCCCTGGGAAGCCCTGAATAGTATACACTCCGGATCCTGACTGAACAGGGATACAAGCCCGATGGAGGAGTAGATGGGCCGGTACAGCTACTAAGGAGGAGACCCATTCAAAGCTACCCACTCTATGCCTACCACCCCTGCAGGGGAAACTACGTCTGGTGAGTGGGGACCCATTGGGGGAGCACTACAGTCACACTACCTGCTGTGCACGGAAGTCACTTTATATTTCGAATATTGAACATTCTGGGACTAATTATATTATATTCTTTTGTTTTTTTGTTTTTTTCACATCTATATGTATTTTTGGTTTTGATTAGGTTTTGGGCCATCAAATTGGACACTTAATACATGTATGCCTAGTTGTGGATTTTATTGCACTGTATTAAGTGGGGTATGTTCACATGCTTAGCGTTTGTATGGTAAGGTGTGGATACCCCTGGACACTTCTGCACCTTTGTGTCATCCATTTCTTATATCTATACTTATAATTTATCTTTATTTTGTAGAATTTGGTTGAATCACAATCAATCGGAGCTAGCGTGTGTATAATTTTTAAACACATACTCACTTTTTAGACTGTATAAATATATATACACTTTCTATATATTGTCTATCTATGAACTGATATATATTTTCCCATTATTCACTTATCATACTCTTATGTGGGAGCACGTTCACTTTTGATCTGGTGTAAGGAGTTTAGTATAATAATTCATACTGCTTCTTGACAAACCACTCAGCACTATATAGGGTAGCGCCAATCACACCATTCTCTTGTTGCCTATGACTTGATCCTGCTGAGTGAGCTTGCCTGAACTGGGACTTTGCTATGTTATATGCTGTGGCTGGGATGCTGAGCATGATTTGAAAGGACTGTCTTATACTGAAGAGTTTTTGTGTTGTTTGAACTGCCTATAAAGACTGTCTTTTGCATTTTGCTGGATAAAGCCTTAAATTCTGTCAATTAAGAATGCTTTCAGAAATAGAAGTTTTAATAGTTTATCAATTAACAAAATGGAAAGTAAATGAACAGAAGAGAAATCCAAATCAATATAATGCGTGTTACCACCCTTTGCTTTCAAAATGGTATTAATTCTTCTAGGTACATTTGCACACATTTTTTGAAGAATGTTCCAAACATCTTGGAGAACTAACCACAGATCTTCTGTGGATGTAGGCTGCCTCAAATCCTTCTTTTTCTTTATGTAATCCCACACAAACTTGATGATGAGATCAGGGCTCTGTGGTGGACAAACCATCAGGACTCCTTGTTATTCCTTATGCTGATCTGCCTGTATTTCTCCACATTGAGGATGCCAATAATCCTGACCAAATCTCTATTACATTTGCAGAAATGCAGCCCCAAACTTGCAAGGAACCTCCACCATACTTCACTGTTGCTTGCAGATAATCATTATTGTACCGCTCTCCTGTCTCCTGCTACAGTCAAATATTTCAAATGTTGACTCATCAGTCCAGAGCACCTGCTGTAATTTTTCTGCACCCCAGTTCCTATGTTTTCATGCATAGTTGAGTCGCTTAGCCTGGTTTCCACATTGGAGGTATGGCTTTTTGGCCACAATTCTTCCATGAAGACCACCTACATAGTTGGTGAGGCTGAAAAGACACCGGTCCATTCAGTTCAACCTCCTGGTGTGTGTGTGTGTTTATGTCAATAGTACATTGTCTACCCCTGTATGTTGTGGTCGTTAAGGTGCCCAGCTAATATTTTTTTTCAACTTTGACACTCCCTGGTGATATCACTGCTTGTGGAAGAGAATTCCACATCCTTACCTCTCTGACAGTAATGAACCCTTTACGCAGTTTAGGGTTTTAGTTAATGGCCACGTGTCTTTTAAAATTCCCTTTCACTGAATAGTTTATTTTTTTCCCTATGCTAGTGTCGCCAGTACAGTATTTGTGCATTGATATCACATCCCCTCTCAAGCGTCTCCTCTCCAGAGAGAATAAGGTCAATGCTTTGTAGTCTTTCCCTTTAGCTGAGTTCCTCCATTCCCTTAATTAGCTTTGTTGCCCTTCTCTTGACTCTCTCCAGTTCCAGCACATCCTTCCTGAGGACAGGTGCCCAGAACTGGACGGCATACTCAAGATGCGGCCGAACCAGAGTCTTGTAGAGTGGGAGAATTATCATTTTATCTCTGGAGTGAATCCACTTTTTAATGAATGCACTGCATGCCATTGCTGAGCCTGTCATCTACTAAGACACCCAGGTCCTTTCCCATCCTGGATTCCCCCAGAGGTTCTCCCCCTCATTTGCCATGTAGTTGCCCACCCCATTATTTTGTTTAGGTCTTCTTGCAAGGTTTCCACATCCTGCGTAGAAATTTATTTCGTGCTTAACTTTGTATCATCCACAAATACTGAGATTGAGCTGTTTATCCCATCCTCTAGATCGTTTATAAATAAATTAAACAGGATTGGTCCCAGGACAGATTCCTGGGGGACCCCACTTTCCACACCAGACCATTATGCGTACTCATCATTTATCACCACCTTGTGGACTCACCCCTGTAGCCAGTTTGCAATCCAGGTAACCACCCTATGGCCCATGCCTACATACCTTAGTTTGTACAGTAAACATTTGTGGGGAACTCTATCGAATGTCTTCTGAAAATCCAGATACACCACATCCACAGGCCTTCCTTTATCAAGATGGCAGCTCACTTTTTCATAGAAGGTTAATAGATTGGTCTGGCAAGAACGATTCTTCATGAATTCATGCTGATTACTACTAATGATACTGTATTCATTACTAAAACCTTGTCTATAGTCCCTTATCATTCCCTCCAATAGCTTGCAGACAATTGATGTTAGGGTACCTGGCCTGTAGTTCCCAGGGCTATGTCTTGGCCCTTTTTTAAATATTGTTTCCAAGTTGGCTCTACTCTAATCAGCTGATACCATTCCAGTCAGTAGACTGTCCATAAAAATTAGGAACAATGGTCTGGCTATCACCTGACTGAGTTCCTTAAGAACCCTTGGGTGTAAGCCATTTGGTCCTGGTGACTTATATTTTATGTTTTTAAAGTCTGTTTCTGATTCTGTCTTCTGTTAGCCATGAGGGTGCTTTCTGTGACGTGTTATTAGAATTAACATTACTGCCTTGGTTACTGTATTCCCAAATTTCCTTCGTGGAGACTGAGAAGAATTTATTCAAAACCTTTGCCTTCTCTGTCCTTTTGTAGCCAAATTCCCTTCATCATCCTTTATGGGGCCAATATGTTCTGGCCTCACTTTCATACTGTTTATATACTTAAAGAATTTCTTGATTTTTTTTTTCTTTTACTTGCTATCCTCTGCTATTGTCTTTCCTGTTCTAGCTTAGCTGCCCTGATTACACTCTTACATTCCGTAATGCCTTCTTTATAAAGTTGGAATGCTGAAAATGACCCCTCAGTCTTCTATTTTTGAAGGCCTTTTTCTTTTGCTTTTATATGCATAAACTTACTTAAGTTAAACTCAAACTTATTTCTCATTGGAATGCACTGACCAATACTTTTATTTAGTATGCTCTTAAAGCACTTCCATTTTTCCTCCGCGTTTTTTGTTCCCAGGATTTTATCCCATTTAATATCATCTAGCAAAGAGCGCAAATTTAGGGAAGTTGGCTCTTTTGAAATCCAGTGTCTTTGTATTGCCCTTGTGCTTCCTATAGCTGTGATTTATACTGAAACTAATTGACTTGTCACTGTTTCCTAAATTGCCCCGTATTTCTACATCCCCCACAAGGTCTGTATTGTTAGTAATCAGTAGGTCTAGTAAAGCTTTGTTTCTTGTTGGTGCATTCACCATCTGACCCATGAATTTGTCCTGCAAGACATTTAGAAAATGGCAAGCCTTAGACAAATGCATGGTTGCTTCTGGATAGTTAAAATCCCCCATTATAATGACATTTCCCATCCTTGCCGCCATTCCAAGCTATGATAGGAGGTCCGTGTCTGCCTCCCACTCCTCCCTCTGGTTGGGGGGCCTATAGCATACACCCAGTATTACTTTCCCCTTACTTTCCTCCCTTCATCCCTACCCACAAGGATTCCACCTCATTCCTTGCTCCCTTAGTAATGTCATCCCTCACATTCACTTGCACATCATTCTTGATATACAGGCATACCCCTCCCCCTTTATTTTACCCTCCCTATCTCTGTTATCTCAGGTGTATTCAGGGAATATCCCTGAATGGTTGCCAGCAAATCATGAGAGCTGTCAAACCAAGTCTCTGAAATTCCCCAAAAATCGAAATCCTCCTCATACATTAGCAGCTTCAGTTCTCCCATTTTATTAGCTAGGCTTCTAGCATTGCCTCATAACTTTGTCCGGTCACATACTATTTCCTTGTTAGTTGTTATGAGGCTGAAGTTTGGATTTGCCAACTTGCTTACCTTCGGTTTTGGTATTATAGTCACTCTACCACTAATGCCCCCAATATTACTCTCTGAACCTTGTTCCATGCTGGCTGTCTCTACATCTGGACCCAGCCCCTCATCTCCTAGTTTAAAGGCCCTTCTAACTTTTCAGCCATCTTTTCTCCCAGTAGAGCTGCACCCTCCCCATTAAGGTGCAGTCCGTCCCTGTTAAAGAGCCGGTACTCACTGAGAAGTCAGCCCATTTATCCAGGAACCCGAACCCTTCCTTTCTACATTCTCAGCCATTTGTTAACTTGCCTAATCTCCCACTGCCTTCCTGGTGTGGCTCAAGGTACTGGTAGTATTTCTGAGAATACTACCTTGGAGGTCCTACTCCTCAATTTAGCTCCTAAGTCCCTGAAATCGTTTTTTAGGACTCTCCATCTTCCTCTGACTTTGTCATTGGTGCCAACGTGCACCATGACAGCTGGGTCCTCCTCCAGCCCCACCCAATCATCTGTCCACCAGATCCACGATGTTCCAAACCCAAGCGATACTGTTTAGTGCTTACGGTCTTTTTGACAGCTAGCCCTCTATGTCCGTCTAATGATTGAATCCCCTACCACCAGAATCTCTTTCCCTACCCTTAGCCCCTCTCCTGCCCTCACTGGAGGAGTTTTTCCCCTGGCAGTTAGGGGCGTCACTCTGCTCCAGCAATGCTGGTCCTTGACTGGTTTCCCAAATATCACGCAACTTCTGGCCAGAACTTTCCGGACAGTAAATGGGTGTACCTGTGTCCCACTGGTCTCTGCCAGTTCTGTGCTAATGGCACAGCTGGACATCTTTCAATGTTGAAGGGAAGTAAGCATGTGTCTTTCAACTGCCGCATTAAGTTTCTTTGGCCGACCACTGTGCATTTGGTCCTCCAATGTTGCCCTTTTCTTTGTGCTTCTTCAAAAAAGCTTGAACGGCACATCTTGAAATCCCAGTCTGCATTGAAACCTTTGAAACAAGTGGGGTATAATGAGGCTTGTTTAATCATGTAGTCAGATTAGGTACCATGAAACTATGGTTGCCCTCCAACCCCCATAAACGTTGCACCAAATTGTCCCAAACAGGGGGGGACCAAAAAGAAAAGCGGGGCTCAGAGGAGAGGCACACTCAATAAGTAATAAATACGAAATGAATATTTATTGGTGCAGAATTGATCAATTTAGATATTGATCAATTTTATGAGGGCAGGATCACATCTTGGTTATGCTTGTGCACATATCTTCATGTTTATCAATTCTGTACCAATAAATATTCATTTCGTATTTATTACTTATTGAGTGTGCCTCTCCTCTGAGCCCCGCTTTTCTTTTTGGTCCCCCCCTGTTTGGGACAATTTGGTGCTGCATTGAAACCTTTGTCTGGGAGAGACCTTGCTGATGCAGTATAACTACCTTGTGTCTTGTTGCTATGCTCAGTCTTGCCAAGATGTATGACCTGTGACATGAAACCGTCTACCACAACCTCACCTTAGTAACCGAGTTTGGCTGTTCCTCACCCAGTTTTAAGCCCCCTACACAGCTGTTGCTGTTTCAGTTAATGACTGTTTTTCAACCTACATATGAAATTGATGATCAGTAGCACCTGGTTAGTATAATTGGTTAATCATACACCTAATCCTACAAAATCCCTGACTTTATGCAAGTGTACAAAGTGTGCAAGTGTAAGAACTTAAGGAAGAAAAGGATACAGTGCCTCTAAGTGCAGTATGTGTAGAACGCTGTATTGGTAATATAAGGTAAAACACTCATGACAGAATTGGGTAACCACGTGTGGTATGAGCATGATGGTCCTGCTTTTTAGTGTCCGGGGGGAGAGATCCCTCTCAGCCTATGTCCCTGGTGTTCCAGCCAGCAGCTTGTACGAGTGGTTTCCTGTACTGGCAGCTGTTCCAGATGGACTGAAAAAGAAGCATGCATGCTCCGAACGCAAGGCCGCCTCCGGCACTCTGTACCCAGAAGTGACATCATCCCCGAGCCTCCAGCGATCTACTTTGTTCAGACCGAGCTGCCAGTACAGGAAGCTGCCGGCTGGAACACCAGGGACATAGGCTAAGAGGAATCTCTCTCCCCCGGACACTACAGAGAAGGACCATCGTGCTCATACCATGCGCTGTTACCTAATTCTCTTGTGTGTTTTACCTTGTACTATTAATACAATAATCTACACATACTGCACTTAGAGGCACTGTGTGCTTTTTACCTCGTTTTGCCTATAGCTCCTTCACACCTGCTGCCTTCAGTGCTGTATTTTGGGGAAAAAAATGCTAACAAAAAACCTGCCTAAAACGTTTGCACAGTACGAAAGATGGATAGATATCTGGTAGTAATCGTATGTAGAAAAATCCGACAGGCTGGTTGTGCCTAAGTTGATTAATAGATCGACTTGAGTACAATCAGTCTGCCCGTACATGAAATTAAATTCGGCCAGTCCCTGCTGAACCAGTAAAATTTCCATCCATGTATGGCCAGCTTAGAACTGGCCCCCCACCAACCAGAGGCTCAATGAGTAATCTCAGCTCCCACATCACTAAACGACTATTAATATTGCATTGTTATATGAACTTCACTGTAACAGCTTTTTGGCCAAATGTTGAAGCCATTTCTGCATTCTCGCTTTAAAAAAAAAAAGTAGGATGGCAGTAGCAGCCTTTTCGGGGGAGAGATTTTGCAGCAAAAGTTGACACTGCAGTTAAAATTAGGGGGAGAGGCATATGTACATAGTATCGAAATCCTATATATTATGATATTATTTGCCTTTTTGTATTACTATTTACTTTTTGTGCAAATTTTTTAATTCATTCTTAAATTTTTTTCCACTGCAGGTGCTTTTGGACATCATCTCCATCCCAACATTTCAGTCCATGCCGCAGTTTACATTTGCATGTTTCTGTGGCCTTCATGGGTTCTGCAATATGAAACCAAAGAAAGACAAGCCGCAAGCTGAACAGGAGACATCGGTGTAAGGGACATATACTTTCCCCTCAATCATCAATCTTCATCGTGCATATAGGATCTCTTCTTTTTTTTTTTTTTTGTAGCTTCATCTTTGTGATAGAAAGAACTGCAGTGAAATGCATTACTGGAATATAGGAACAAAGGATATAACTGTATCCTTCCCTTTATGTAAGGGAATCAAGAAAGCATCATATGCCGTTGAGACATGGGATCTTAAAACCTCATAGCATGAAAGGCTAAAAAATGTAACTTTATGGAATAATGATTTGAGTTAAAGTACCGGTAATACTAATCTTTAATATCCACCAAATGGATCTTCACACCAAAGTGTTTTGCACACTGTAGGACTATTAAAAAAAAAAATTATTTTATATTCAAACCAAATCGAACAAGTACCTTACTAATATATGTAGCAACAATTTCAACAACTGCCAATGCCTTTGGTGATGTGCTTGATGTTTGACAGAAAATTAGTATTCATACAATCTTTTAAAATGGTAAGATAGAGAGAACTGAGGCTCAGAAAAGAAAAACAATCTCGGCAGTGATTACAAACCAGTGTAACACAATCTACATTTGTAGCTGCAACAAAACCAGCTGGATCATGTTTATTAATATAGTATCTATGCTTTATCTATTTTATGAAATATATGTAAGTAGGAGGAAACGTTGAGGAGTCAAATATACATATTCCTATAGCGGCAACATAGTGAGAAAGAAACCATTATAGAGCACAGTGCCCCTGATGTATCAAAAATAATATATCATTAGAAATTATGTTCATTTCACTGTTTTTTTGTAGTGAGATGTTCAGAAAAACATACATCATAGCATGCTTATGTTCAGAAAACCACAATGTAAAGTTGTGTTCCTAATACAGCAACATCTACAGCAATATATTTAGCACGGGTCATAGAATAGCAATACAGCATGATCAGGACATGCATTAAAAATTGATATACTTCTTTACTATGACGGCATGCCAGTAGTTCATATCCAGTTACTAATGTACACAGAGGGCTTTATTGTACAAACATAATAGTTGCAGTGCTTTTGAAATATATACATACACACACACATATATATATATATATATATATATATATATATATATATATATATATATATATATATATATATCTATATATCTATATAGGCTTAAAACAGAACTATGGGCAAAAGGAAAAAAATATATATGATGCTTTCTGTCATTGGTATTAAAGGGATTGCAAAGCTTTGTCTTTTTGTTTTGTTTTTTTAAATAACAAACATGTCATACTTGCCTCCACTGTGCAGTTCCTTTTGCACAGAGTGGCCCCGAACATCCTCTTCTGGGGTCCCTCAGCGGCGCTGGTGGCTCCTCCCCGCATTGAGTGTCCACGTTGGAGAAGCTCTCTCCTACTGTGGCACTCCCGAGTCCTGCATCTGTGTCCATTCACAGAATACAGGACTTGGCCCCGCCCCCCGGCACGGCATCATTGGATTTGATTGACAGCAGCGGGAGCCAATGGTTGCGCAGCTATCAATCTATCCAATCAGGACAGGAGACACCAGCTAGAGCTGTTGTGCTTGTTCCCGGCCGGCGAAGGAACTGGGTCAGGTAAGTAAAATGGGGGCTGGGGGGGGGGGCTGCAGTACCACAGGAGGTTTTTCACCTTAATGCATAGAATGCATTAAGGTGAAAAACCATGGGGGTTTACAACCCCTTTAACACAGTAGTCCACATGTAACAAAGTTTGTTCTTACCTGTTTATCCTGCCAGTAGATCCAGTGATTTTTTTTTAACAAGGTCACAAAAATGCAAATTTTGTAGCAAATCACTTTAAATTGACTTTTATATAGGTGATAAACATTTTAAAGCAAGCTTTTGTTTGAAAGAAAAAGTTTAACCGAATAAATGCTGATCATCCATATAATAGTTTGTTCCAGCTGTGACTTTTACTGCGCAGCTTTGTTTGCATGTAAAGGTCAATCTTTTTAATTATAGTGGGCTTTTGATTAGCATTTTTCTTAATGATGGCTGAACTCTATACTCAATACTCACATATGTTCTATATACAAGGGCTAGATATTGATTTTATATTTAAATTTTATAATTTGGTACAAACTTGACAAACAACCTTAAAGGAGTTGTAGAGGCAGAAGGTTTATTATCTTAACGCTTTCTATGCATTAAGGTAATAAAAACCCTTTGTGTCTAGCAGCCCCCCCCCCCCCAAATTCCTTACCTGAGCCCCTTTTTTCTCCAGCTATGTCCACGAATGTCTTAGCCGTCCGGGACACTCCTTCTGATTTGGCTGAGACACAGCAGCGGCGCCATTGGTGCCCACGACTGTCAATCAAAGTCAGTCAGCCAATCAGGGGAGAAAGGGGAGAGATTTTACAATCACTTTAACATGTCCTCTATATGTATTTTCAAGTTGTTCATATACTCATATAGAACCCCTTGAATATACGATCTAAAATACCTTTAGGAAAATTTACTAAGACTGGAACAGCCAGAATCTGGAACCCCTGTGCATGGCAACCAATCAATTTTTAGCTTTTATTTTCAAAGCTTAAAGCAGAACTAAAGTCTGCATTACTTACCTCTCCTTTAATGGTCTGGCATCACTAGCTGGTACCAGCATTTTCTATCCAGCTTCTCCCTGGTTCTGGACTGCAGCTATCTTCATTGACTGGTGTGGGACAGGGCTGGACTGGCCTACCGGGATAGCAGGAAATTTCCCGGTAGGCTGGCTGCCCTGGGGCCGCTGTCAGCTAGGAGCTGTGAACGGGAGGCAGGGCTGGCTGGAGAAATGAATTCTAGGAGTGGAGGGCCGGAGGAGCATGTGGCTATCGTGTGGCAGGCAGGTCTGTGGTGTGCAGGAAGATAATGCAGGTAGGTGGGAGCGTGGACACTTTCTGTGTGTTCTCTGGGCAGTGGACTGATCATTTCTTGTAGTAGGGAACCCACAGCCAATAGCGCTGCTTAGGGGAGTACAAGGGAGGACTTTCTCCTCCTCTCGTCCATCCACAGCCAATCAGCAGATAGTGAAGCCCTCCCCCACTCACATTTGACTGTAAGTGCTGGAGTGGGGCTGACTGGGGGCGCCAGGAGGGAGATAAAAGGAGGTATGACTACAACAATACAAGTTCTGCAGGACACACAACTCTGGCTGAATGGAAAAAACAGGATCATCGGGAGGACAGTAACATGCTGCTGGCCAGCTGCAGTGTCTTCAAGATATCTATGTGATCAGGCAGCGTGCAGGTTACTGATTAGCCTCCCCTCCCTCTTGTCTCCCTGGTTACTTTTTTTTTATCTGCCTAACCTGACCTGCGCATTGTCTGATCACACTGATAAGATCTCTGGAAGACCTGCAGCAGCATTCTATGAGACCAGGGACACATGGCTGTTAACCATTTCAGCTTATAATCAACTATTTAGCCAGAGCTCTGTGTGTGCTGCACAGATTGTTTGATGGGGTTTTTTTGGAGGATTTACTACTGGATCAGGCTAAAAGCTTCACAGACCCATTAAATGGTTACTGTCCTCCACTAATCTTGAGCAGTTCAGTGTTTGCAAGAAAATTTGTATTTTGGAAATTGGATGTGATGCTCTTTTCTGTCACTTGGTTGTACTTTTAAAGTAAAATGACTGACTTGATCTTGCAGAGATGGTTTAAATAGAGTGGAGCAACCCTGAGATACTATATACCTGTACACTGAGTTCAGCTTTAAATGCAGTCTCTGACCATCTCCTGAATCAATCATGTCTGCAATCCCTAACAGTCCCCTGTACTATGTCTGCAGTCTCTGACCATCTCATGTGCTATATCTGCAGTCTCTGACCATCTCCTGTGCTATATCTGTAGTCTCTGACCATCTCCTGTATAATGTCTGCAGTCTCTGACCATCTCCTGTACTATATCTGTAATCTCTGACTATCTCCTGTAATATGTCTGCAGTCTCTGACCATCTCCTGTACTATATCTGTAGTCTCTGACCATCTCCTGTAATATGTCTGCAGTCTCTGACCATCTTCTGTACTATATCTGCAGTCTCTGACTATCTCCTGTAATATGCCTGCAGTCTCTGACCATCTCCTGTACTATGGCTGCAGTCTCTGACCATCTCCTGTACTATGTCTGCAGTCTCTGACCATCTCCTGTACTATGTCTGCAGTCTCTGACCATCTCCTGTACTATGTTTGTAGTCTCTGACCATCTCCTGTACTATATCTGCAGTCTCCGACCATCTCCTGTAATATGGCTGCAGTCTCTGGCCATCTCCTGTTATATGGCTGCAGTCTCTGACCATCTCCTGTACTATATCTGCAGCCTCTGACCATCTTTTGCAATATGGCTGCACTCTCTGACCATCTTCTGTAATATGGCTGCACTCTCTGACCATCTCCTGTAATGTGTCTGCAATCCTTGCAGGAGAGGACACACACATGATACACACACACATGATACACACACACACACTGTACACACTTTCCCATCTGCCACAGCAGAAGTATATTACAGCCCCCAGTCCTGGACCAGTACAGAGGGAGGATACAGGATAAGTGTCAGAATGTATACTAAGCTGTCCTTGCGCAGCTAAGTGTACATTCTAAAGAAGACTGTGAGCAGACAAGTAAGATTGTTTTATTGCAGAAGAAAAAATGCCTGTCTCTACTACAGTAAACAGCCTGCATGCTCACAGTTTATGAAATGGAGACAAAAGTTCCGCTTTAACTGGACAACTGCTCCGGATTCTGTCTGCTGCAGCTATAGTGAATCCCCCACTTAGTTGTATAAAGCTGTGTATGATGAAGTCATAAAACCCAGTAGAATAAATGTGATATTATCTTTCTTTGTAATTGCATTATGCCATCTGCTAATCACAGGTGCTCATAGGCAGTGCTGGGACAAGGTCATCCAGTGCCCAGGGCAAAGATGCCAAACTGTGCCCCCCCCCATTCATGATGTGCAAGCTTAGGGGATCCTACACCCAGCAGTCTCTCGCTTGTCAAAATCACTGCCACTACTCCTATCAGCCTTGTAACAGAAGGATTGGAACAGCCTTGTAACACAATGATTTCCCTACAGTAAATCATTGTGCCTAGGGCAGCCATCCTTCCTGCCCACCCATTGTGTCGGCCCTGCTCATAGGTTTTGTGCAAGATTAAAATCTGCTACGGAAATTGAGGAGTACATTATTGTTCCGAAAACCTGACATTTTCAACATTTTTAAGGGAAGAGTGTAATAAAATGTAATATTATACAGGATTTATATAGCGCCAACAGTTTGTGCAGTGCTTTACAGCATGAGGAATTGATGAGAACTAGTCCTATTTTGCATAACTTTCCTAGTAAATTATTGATACCACTGAACAACTTCCTGCAATTCATCCAATTCTGCTGTAAATTCATTATTTTTATTTCACTTTATTTATCTCTGTACCTATGCGAATAGGAAGACCAGCCAAGACTTCCTCGAGTAATGGGCTCAAGGGGATTTATACTTGGAAGTTTGCTGAAGACCTTGACCTAAAGGCATGTTGGTGGCGTATTTATAAAACGATTTGTAACATTCACAAGTTAATGACTGGCATATTTATAAAAAATTTGCTTGGAAAAGTCATCTGTATCGTCATCAGATCAAGCAACGTCTGACATTTACCAATATCTGTTCTTCACTTGGGAACTGGAGCTTTCTGTATTATTCATGCTACAAAACTTAGAGAATGACATTCCTTTATTTAACATGTTCGCATCCTCATTCTGGAGTGGTGAATGTGTGTTTTAAAAAGGTGTTCTACAGATCTGTAAGTGTAAAACTATTGGACATTTGCCCTTTATGAACTCTGAAGTTATGTCATCCTTCTCTAGTTTCTGCAATGAATGTCACTATTAATAATAATGAAAAATGTATGTAAGTAAATGTTTGAGCTGTTGACAAATATATTTGATTGAAAATTAATTTTACTCGTACACTAAACTGGCTAATATCATGCATCTAAAATATATCTAAAATGCAGAATGTTGGCAAGTGAAATAAGTGAAAAAAATTGTGGAAATTTGCTGAAAAGTTAGATATATAACCTAATATAAACAAATAGGTGTTTTTACATGTTGCAAAGCCCATGATATTTGTATATACATTTCTAATTAGTAAATCTATCAATGGGTCCGCGCTTCAGACTTTTAAACACTGCTGCCCCCCTATGTAGGTAGGGAACACCTCAGAGGTTAAAATCAAGATATAGGGGATGGCGCTGTGTAAACAGAGAGTGTAAAAGTGAGTTTTTTTAAAGTGACAAGTGCTTTGGTGCGTGATACAATCCTGCATAAATTATAAAATATAAAAAATAAATTATGATGCAAAAAATTTTTTATAATAAAAGATGTGAATGGACCAAAAAACTAATACATATTATGAAGTGATCAATCCTTATTGAAATTGCAGGTAATTATATTCCTAATACATTAATATATATATTGAGCAACCTCAATCCTTATTGTATCTAAATTGTAAAGCATGTGTTAATAGAACTGCAAAGTGACAAGTGTTAAAGCTGCAAAAGGTTTGGTTGTCAGACCCCAGTGCAACACACAATTCTAATTAGAAATTTATACTAACGTACAAAAAAAATTTACGATAAACATTGTTATATAATAGAACATTTCAGGACAGACAGTATATTGCACAGTTTATCAATATTCCCAAAAATCTATAACTACGGTTTATTAAAATATTGAACACACATTTACAAATTCAGGTACTGGTATAAATGTGGTGAATGCACGTTCATATTCAATTTGTCCACATTGCTCCACAGTTCAAAAACGCATCAGCTTTACTCTGTGATATTCTCAGACTAGTTGGCTTCCTGACTACTTTGACAACACATTTTCAGCCTCTTCTCTACATCGTATTAATGCAAACATATTCCATTCTAATGAAAATAATAGCACGTGTATGCTTATATGGTGCAAATGATGGTACATGCTAAAATATATTGGTAAACTAACCCCATGCTGCAATTTCCTGAGAAGCCAGTAGCCAAAGACAGAAATTAACAAACAGACATAAACTGTGATTTCAAGTTTGAAATATTTTATGTGGCAGAACTTTTTTTTTATTTCATAATCATGTTTACATATTTTTTTTAATTATATCAATAAAAAAAGTAATTTAATTTTAATTTGTTTAATGTCAATGTATTTAAAATTTTCCTTTTACAAACTAAGAAAAGGTGAACCAGTGAGTTAAAAAGAGATTGCTTAAATAAGGCCAGTCTACATATTGGAGCATAGTTAACTACAATTTAATCATGTTCCTGTATGTGTCTATCCACCTCTAGTTAATAACATTATTCTTCTCAGGATGAGACTGTGCAAAGTCTTAGTGGTCTAAACAAAGTTATAGGCAGGGTAGCTTTCCAACTTGGTGTACTAAAGAATTAGAAAAAACGCTCTATTATTTTTGTACTGATGCCTAATAAAGTGACATAACGCAGCATAGCAACATTATGCACCCAGGATGAGCTGTTATTGATTCTGTTGTTATGTGGAGCTTTGATATATACAGTTAAAAACAGACATTGTAAAATGTGCCTCTTTGTTCTTTAGGCTCTATCACAGGCAAAATATTCACCAAATCTGTATCATTAAGGTCAGAAACTGCTAGCACTTTAAAGATAATCGAGTAACAATGGGTTACTTAAAACACCGGTAAAAGTAATTTGTCACCTGTGCAAAGTTTTCATCTTGAAAAAATATGTATGATAAAAATAAAGTATATTCAGCACCGACAAACTTCCAGACCTGTCCTCATTCTTACTTTAGGGTCAGCAAGTTCTAAAAATATGTCCTCGGCTTTCACTACAGCTCTATTATATTTTATTGAAAGGAAAATACTTTTGCTTCTCTAAGCTGATGAAAAGAGGGGTATCAATTGCAGAGAAAACTCTAATCCTGAGTAGATAAATATTAAATGTATTGAGTATCATGTAAAAGACTGAGCTCAACCATTCTCATGGAGACAAAAAGCAAAGCACATTTGTCACTGAGATGTGACTTCTGAGGTCAAATAAATATCCTCTCTTGAAAAAATGATTCACTGTTGCAGTAATCATTGCAAATGAAATATACAGTTGTGTTAAAAACATTTTTAGGTCATGTTAACAACAACAGCATTGGGCTGTGTTGGACACCATTGCCCAATGCAGTAACAAGACAATTTGCCTTATGGCCAATGGCTTCAGTTTGCTTGTGGGGGGGGGGGGGGGGAATAGGACATGTCGGATGCAGAAGATGGCAGCACACATGCACACCACACACTAGCGCACATGCGTTATGTACGCAATAACGACCGCTGAGTGATGTACACAAGCCCTTACTGGTGTTTTTGTTTATAAGAGAGAAAAAAACAGAACATGCGCAAAAAAAGAAAGCAAAACCCAAAGGAAAACAATATGAACCATAGCTTAGAGGAACAGTTTTGTTCATGGAATATTTGTTTGATATATAACAGCTACATGGTTACATATTTACATAGTTACATAGTAGGTGAGGTTGAAAAAAGATGCCCCCCGCTGAGACCACAGCCTGTGGAAGGGAATGCCACATCCCTGCCGCTCTAATGCCCTGTACACACGATAGGATTTTCCGATGGAAAATGTGTAATAGGACCTTGTTGTCGGAAATTCCGACCGTGTGTAGGCTCCATCACACATTTTCCATAGGAATTTCCGACACACAAAGTTTGAGAGCTTGCTATAAAATTTTCCGACAACAAAATCCGTTGTCGGAAATTCCGATCGTGTGTACACAAATCCGACGCACAAAGTGCCACGCATGCTCAGAATAAATTAAGAGATGAAAGCTATTAGCTACTGCCCCGTTTATAGTCCCGACGTACGTGTTTTACGTCACCGCATTCAGAACAATCGGATTTTCCGACAACTTTGTGTGACTGTGTGTATGCAAGACAAGTTTGAGCCAACATCCGTCGCAAAAAATCCATGGATTTTGTTGTCGGAATGTCTTATCAATGTCCGACCGTGTGTACAGGGCATTACAGTAAAGAACCCTCTATGTAGTTTAAGGTTAAACCTCTTTTCTTCTAATTTTAATGAGTGGCCGTAAGTCTTGTTAAACTCTCTTCTGCAAAAAAGTTTTATTCCTATTGTGGGGTCACCAGTAGGGTATTTGTATATTGAAATCATATCCCCTGTCAAACGTCTCATCTCCAGAGAGAATAAGTTCAGTGCTCGCAACCTTTCCTCATAACTAATATCCTCCAGACCCTTTATTAGCTTTGTTGCCCTTCTTTGTACTCGCTCCAATTCCAGTACATCCTTCCTGAGGACTGGTGCCCAGAACTGGACAGCATACTCTAGGTGCAGCCGGACCAGAGTCTTGCAGAGCGGGAGAATTATCGTTTTATCTCTGGAGTTGATCCCCTTTTTAATGCATGCCAATATTCTGTTTGCTTTGTTAGCAGCAGCTTGGCATTACATGCCATTGCTGAGTCTATCATCTACTAGGACCCCATGTCCTTTTCCATCCTAGATTCCCCCAGTGTATAGATTGCATTCATATTTTTGCCACCCAAATGCATTATTGTACATTTTTCTACATTGAACCTCATTTGCCATGTAGTTGCCCACCCCATTAATTTGTTCAGATCTTTTTGCAAGGTTTCCACATCCTGCGGAGAAGTTATTGCCCTGCTTAGCTTAGTATCGTCTGCAAATACAGAGATTGAACTGTTTACCCCAACCTCCAGGTCGTTTATGAACAAATTAAATAGGATTGGTCCCAGCACAGAACCCTGGGGGACCCCACTACCCACCCCTGACCATTCTGAGTACTCCCCATTTATCACCACCCTCTGAATTCGCCCTTGTAGCCAGTTTTCAATCCATGTACTCACCCTATGGTCCATGCCAACGGACCTTATTTTGTACAGTAAACGTTTATGGGGAACTGTGTCAAATGCTTTTGCAAAATCCAGATACACCACATCTACGGGCCTTCCTTTATCTAGCTGGCAACTCACCTCCTTATAGAAGGTTAGTAGATTGGTTTGGCAAGAACGATTCTTCATGGATCCATGCTGATTACTGCTAATGATACCGTTTTCATTATTAAAATCTTGTATATAGTCGCTTATTGTCCCCTCCAAGAGTTTAGGCTAACTGATCCGTAATTCCCAAGGATGTATTTTGGGCCCTTTTTAAATATCGGTGCTACATTGGCTTTTCTCCAATCAGCTGGTACCATTCCAGTCAGTAGACTGTCTGTAAAAATTAGGAACAATGGTCTGGCAATCACTTGACTGAGTTCCCTAAGTACCCTCGGGTGCAAGCCATCTGGTCCCGGGGATTTATTAATGTTACGTTTCTCAAGTCTAATTTTAATTCTGTCCTCTGTTAACCATGGAGGTGCTTCCTGTGATGTGTCCTGAGGATAAACACTGCAGTTTTGGTTACTGAAGCTCCCCAATTTCCTCGTGAAGACTGAGGAGAAGAATAAATTCAATACCTTCGCCATCTCCCCATCCTTTGTAACCAGATGTCCTTCCTCATACTTTATGGGGCCAATATGGTCTATCCTCCCTTTTTTACTGTTTACATACTTAAAGAATTTCTTTGGATTTTTTTTGCTCTCCTCCGCTATGTGTCTTTCATGTTCTATCTTAGCCGTCCTTATTGCACCCTTACATTTCTTGTTGCATTCTTTATAAAGTCTGAATGCTGATGATGATCCCTCAACCTTGTATTTTTTTAAGGACTTCTCCTTTGCTTTTATATGTATTTTTACATTGGAATTAAGCCATCCAGGACTTTTGTTCGCTCTTTTAAATTTATTACCCAATGGGATACATTGGGTAATGCCCTTATTTAACATGCTCTTAAAGCAAACCCATCTCTCCTCCGTGTTCTTTGTTCCTAAGATTTTATGCCAATTTATGCCTTCTAGCAAGGTTAGTAGTTTAGGGAAGTTGACTCTTTTGAATTTCAGTGTCTTTGTATTCCCTATATGTTTGCTATTTGTGTGATGTATACTGAAACTAATTGACCTGTGATCGCTGTTACCTAAATTGCCCCGTATTTCCACATCCGTGATCAGGTCTGTATTGTTGGTAATCAGTAGATGCAGTAATGCTTTATTTCTAGTTGGTGTGTCTACCATCTGACCCATAAAATTGTACTGCAAGACATTAAGGAACTGGTGAGCCTTAGATGAATGCGCGGTTCCCTTCGCCCAGTCTATGTCTGGATAATTAAAATCCCCCATTATGATAACACTTCCCATCCTTGCTGCTAATCCAAATTGTGATAGGAGATCTGTCTCCACTTCCTCCCTCAGGTTAGGGGGCCTATAGCATACTCCCAGTATTATTTTCCCCTTAGCTTCATCCCTTTGGAGCTCTACCCATAGGGATTCCACCTCCTCCCTAGCTCCCTTAGTGATGTCATCTCTCACATTCACTTGTACATTATTCTTGATATATAGGCATACCCCTCCCCCTTTTTAACCCTCACTATCCTTGCGATAAAGGGTATACCCTTGAATATTTGCCAGCCAATCATGAGAGCTGTTGAAACAGGTCTCTGAAATTCCCTCAAAATCCAAATCCTCCTCGTACAGTAGTTCAGCCATCTCGTCCGCCAGGCTCCTGGCATTGGTGAAACTGCCACGTAGTTTAGACCGGTCGCATATTATCCTCGTATTGGGTGTTCTGAGATTGCAACTAGGACTTGCTACTATACTTACCTTGTGTTTTTGTGCTTTGGTCAACCTACCACTAATGCCCCCAATACTGCCCTCTGGAATATGTTCCGCGCTGACTACCTTTACCTCTGGACCCTCCCCCCCAGCACCTAATTTAAAAACCCCTCTAACTTTTTGGCCATCTTCATTGCCAGCTGATCTGCACCCTCCTCATTTAGGTGCAGTCCGTCCCTTCTATAGTACCGGTTATCGACTGAGAAGTTGGCGCAGTCCTCCAGGAACCCAACCCCCTCTTTACTACACCAGCTCTTCAGCCACTTGTTTACTTCCCTAATCTCCCTCTGCCTTTCTGGTGTGGCTCAATGTACCGGTAGTATTCCTGAGAATACTACCTTGGAGGTTCTTTTCCTCAATTTAGCTCCTAAGTCCCTAAAATCGTTCTTTAGGACACTCCATCTGCCTATGACTTTGTCATTGGTGCCAACATGCACCATGACAGCTGGGTCTACCCCAGCCCCTCCCAGTAATCTGACCACCAGTGTCTACCGAGCGTCCGGTAGACAACATACTGTTCGGCGCTTCAGGTCTTTGTTACAGATTGCCCTCTCTGTCCTTTTAAGAATTGAGTCCCCTACCACCAGAATCTGCCTTTCCTTTCCCTTCGCTTCCCCCCCACTCTCACTGGAGGAGTTCTTCCCCTGGCAGCTAGGAGAGTCCCTGTATTACCCAAATGTGAAGCAGACTTAAAGCCTGTTAGGTCTCCTAAAGCAAACTTTCAATATACAGGGCTGCTGTAGCCACAGACACTTCAGGGTCTATTTATAAAGCAGAGGTGACGTTCACAAACTTTCCATGATGGAGAACCTTCCAGGCTCATTTTAATGAATGGGAGTGACTGATTCTCCACCAGTGAATGTTTGTAATAGTCACATTCTCTGCTTTATAAATAGACCCTTAAGTGTCTTGACACGTCATTCATGTCAGTACCACTCCAGAGATCCTTTACAGCAGTTAGGTGCTGGAGGTGTGTTGTGTCTGGTGCAGAAAACTACATCAACACCTTACACATAAAGAGAATGCTCAAAGCCAGTCATATTTGTTCAGTTTCTCTCACTCTTAGAAGATTATGCTGTTGTATGATAGTGGGAGGAATTCATGAAGGGTTTTGTAGATACCCCTTATAATTACATCAAGACTGAAAATGCCATTCATGTATCCATCAGAGACCGGTACATGAGTCTGTCAAAACTTGGACACTCCTCCCTTTATACATTCCCTCCATTACTCCTGCCCCCATAACTCTGAGAGGTTTATGGCCAAGAAGTTTTGGTAGTAGAGTGGGGGGTGCCTGATCAGAAACTGAGAAAGTAGTTATAAATCAGGTCCACCTTGATGTTCATTCACAGCTGATGGCAGTGCATGGATTCAAAAGCAGCTTATGGAATGAATAGCAGCTGTGGATCCACCTACTGCCATGCAGTGTCAATCAAAAGTAAAATGGACCTCATGGGAAACTAGTCTCTCAGTTCCCCGCCAGGCCTTGTCCACACAGTGACTCAAGTCATTTGACATATTTGCCATATTTGGTTAATAACATCAGTATCCCCAGCCTTTTTCTTTACATGCCGCTCTCAACCAGGGAATCTCCCAGCCAACAGCTGAATGGGGCCAGGGATACAGCCATGTGTGGGAAGCTGTCACATCCATGACAGCTTCCCAAGGCAGACATGCCCAAATCTAAGCATTGGCATACCTTTGTGCGCCAGGTCAGAGCCGCTGTTAATTACAGCCAGTTTCATAATCTACAAACTTGTGGCAATTCTTTAAAAACCTGTCACTGCCTAGTGACTGATTCTTAAAATAAGCTAAAAAAGCAAAAAATCACTCATGTGGTACCTATATCACCACATAAATATCTAAATAAAACAAGAACTTCTGCATTCACTCCAAGATATGTTCCCACATCAAACACAAACTAAGATAAATGTGAATCAGTGCAGGGCTACCCTTAATATGTAAAAAGATAAAGAACAATATAAAGCTGCTCCATTAATTACAGTGTATCATATCAATGAAAATGGTGAATCTCCAAACACTTCAGGATAAGAAGAAGTCGCGCGTCCAGTGATGCAATGTGTCAAGCCAAGCCAGGTGATGTCACTTCTGGTTGGAGATAGAAACTGGAAGTCATGGTATTACATTGTTTTATGTGCTTTGCTTGAGTCTGTTGTGACTCGCTGTGTTTGTAAATGTGTTCCTACTTTTATTTGAATTTTAATAAAAGATATATTGCACTTGGGTTTTTTTTTTCCCTGCTTTTGAGATACGGTGTATATGCCCATGTTATTTAAGACCTCTTAAAGTGACCTGCATTTTGATTCTCTGGGATCATTATACTGTCCATATGGAGGAGTGATTGTATAGATATCTTCAAGCGCATGTGACCTATATGATTTATGGGCCTAATGCTGAGGTGAGCTTCCAAATTATATGGTGGCGGAGCACTGTTTTTGCCTTTTTTGGGTGCATCTGAGCACTTTCAAGATATCACTTTTGATTCACTTTATTTACAGAACTCTGGGACTTATATATCCTTTGCATTTTTTATTATCATTGATATATTGGACTTCATGGACTTTATTATACTACATCCAAAGGACATTATGACAGTTTGCACAACTGAGACGTCTCTTTTGTTTCTCTTAATAAGTGCTTAAAACAACATCTTGGTGCTGGGTGTGCATAGGACAGTAACGTTAAAGGTGCTGCTGTGTCGCCCCCTAGTGGGTCTCCGACCGGATCCATTGCATTTTAACTATTTTATATTAGAAAGATTGGATCCCGTTAATACGGGTCCATAGAGCTGAGAGAAAAGTAGAAGGACGGTAGGGAGTTAAACAGAGGGAAAAAAGAAAAAGAGGAGTCAAAGAAGAGGGGTTGGGGGGGAGAAAAGGGAGTGGAGGGGGGGTGGGGATCTGGAGGACAATTCTGTGCGTGTCCACCACACGCGGGGGGACCTAAGTCAGGACTTCTGGATGCTCTGTAGCCAGTAGGGTCAATAGTTAGTCATTTAGGTAACAGAATGACTTTTAGTTATTCAGGTCATTGTCAAGGAGGGCTCTTCCTTCGTCTGAAAAGATAAAGACGTTCCATGGCGACCAAGTCTTAGAGTATCGCTCCTGTTGATGTCGCGCAGTTAGTGCTAGATCTTCCAATCTACCTATGTCTTTTACTTTTCTGATCCACATTCCAACTGCTGGGAGTTGTGGATACTCCACCTAAGTGGGATACAAGCTCTAGCAGCATCAAGAAGGTGCCAGATAATAGACTTTTTGTTTATTTTCCCTAGTATGTCGGTGGCGTGTAGAAGAAAGTACGCTGGGTCATTGGGAATTTTGCGTTCTTTGAATTTTTGGAGGTTGTGTTGAACCTCTGTCCATAAGTGTTGTAGTTTGGGACAGGTCCAAAAAATATGTAAGATGGTTCCCTTATCTTCCTTGCATCTCCAGCACTGATCATAAGTGTCTGGAAAGATTTTCTGTAACCTCACTGGGGTTCTGTAGCACCTGGTTAGGATCTTAAAGTTGGTCTCTTGCGTTTTCGCGCAAATAGAGGATTTATATGTGAACCTGAGAAAAATTTACTGAAATTTTTACCTAGGTCTCTTTCCCATGCTTGTATGCAGTTCAGAACATGAGGTTCTGCCGGGGTAACTAATAAACCGTAGTTAGCAGAGAGTGTGTGGGGCATTGTTCCCGTCTCTGAGCAGATTTCCTCAAAGGCAGTGAGGGGCCTGGCGAACAGCCCCAGAGCCGGGAGAGTTCTGAAGAAGTGAGAGAGCTGAAGGGCACTCCAAAAACCCAGCCGGAAAGGACCAGACTGATTCATCAGCTCCGGGACCATCGGCCACGCCCTCACGCACAAATTGGGAGGCCCGTGTAATGTTCAAATCCCTCAGGTCTCGGAAGTTAGAATCCCTCATTCCCGGGGTAAAAGGGGGTTCCCCATAATTGGGTACAGGGGTGACATCTTGGAGGATATGTTGGGGGCTGAAAGGAGAACCGAGCATAGTTTGGCTATATTGCCTATGAGAAGGTGGTTTTTCACCTCCCGTGGGAGGGAGGTATAGCACCACGGGGCTCCACTAAGAGGAATGTCTGATTGGGCCTGTTCTATATGCTAGTTGGGATATGGACTGGGAGTGCCTGTAGAAGATAGAGAAACTTGGGGAGGATGCTCATTTTAATAATGTTGCAGCGGTCCAACCAAGAATGTAGACCGGTGGTCCACTTGTCCAATAGTTGTGTAACTCTACGAAGTAATGGTGGGAAATTTAGTTTAAAAGTTTTGGCTATATTGGGGGGGATCAATGTACCTAGATACGTCAGTGCCTTATCAGTCCATTTAAATGCAAAGTTAGTTTGTAGTTGTATAATTGATTTTTGTGGAAAATTAACCCCCATTGCTTCTGACTTAGAAGAGTTAATCAGGAGGTTTGAGAGCATTCCATATCTCCCAAACTCTGTCATCAGATTAGGGAGTGAAACCAGAGGGTTCGTAAGGGAGAATAGCATGTAATCAGCATAGGCCGATACTTTGTGTTGAGTATCTCTAATCCTAACTCCCCCAATATCTGGGTTATGTCGGACTGCGCAGAGAAATGGTTCCAATGACAGGGCGAAGAGGAGAGGTGACAACGGGCACCCCCGGCGTGTCCTGTTGGAGATATCAAAAGTGTCTGAAAGAACACTGTTGGCCTGGACTCTTGCTGCTGGCCGGGGGTAGATCGAAGATATCCACTGTAGCATTTTGGTGCCGAAGCCAACGTGTCTCGGGACAGCAAGTATGAAATTCCAGTTCACCCTGTCAAAGGCCTTCTCCGCGTCCGTGCTAAGGAAGATTGTGTCTTTGACTGGTTCACCGCCTGGAGTAGATTTAATACTTTTGTGGTGTTGTCCCTAGCTTCCCGCGTAGGAACCACACCCACTTGATCTAGGTGTATCAGGCTCGGGATATAATGTTGAATCCTATTTGCTAGTATCTTAGTAAAAATTTTTAGGTCTAAATTGAGCAGCGAGCTCGGCCGATAGCTTCCACATGATGTCGGATCTTTCCCTTCCTTGGGAATCACAGAGATGTGTGCGAGTAAGGTTTCAGCTGCAAATGTTGCCGTTGAGCCCAGTGCATTAAACAACTTGACCATGTATGGGGCAAGGGAGGGAAGAAAGGTCCTGTAGTATTGGGCCGTAAGGCCATCCGGACCGGGTGCTTTCCCCTGTTTAGTGGCCCCGACCGCCCCCTGGATTTCCTCTATAGTGATGGGTTCTTCAAGAATGTCTTTGTCTGAGTCTGGTAGTTGGGGCATAAGTGATGCTGACAGATAGGAAACTATCTGTTCTTGAGTAGGAGGTTTGGTTTTCAAATTATATAGTGAATTATAGAATTCTCAGAATTCTCTCATAATATCTTGTGGTTTCGTTACTTTGGGTTTATTGGGGGGGTATTAGATGTGGAATATATGTTACAAGTATCTGTTCTCGCAAGGTTTTGCCCAAAAGTCTCCCGCATTTATTTCCTGATTCATATGAGAATTTTTTACATATCTGCATTGCTGCTTTGGCTTTAAATTGTAAGATATCTGTAATTTGTGTCCGTTTGACAAGGAAGTCTCTCTCTAGGGATGGGGGTTTGTATTCGTTTATGTCGAAGCTCCAGGGCGGCCAGGTCCGTGAGTAAGGACTGGAGCTGTTCAGTTCGCTTCCGTTTGATCCTAGCCCCGTGCTTAATTAACACGCCACAAATAACCGACTTGTGTGCCTCCCAAATAATGCCTGAGTCACAGTCTGGGGTATCATTAGTACTAAAGTAGCAGTTCAGTTCTCTAGTAACGTCTTCTAGAACGTCCGTGTCTTGCAAGAGACTTTCATTCAGTCTCCATTGATTAGTTTTGGTGGTCGTGGAATCGGAAAGAGCGTAGGACACGAAAATGGGGGCGTGATCGGACCAGGTGATGGAGCCTATAGCTGAAGTGCGTACTGCATGTAATTGGGCATGGGGGATTAGGAAGTAGTCAATGCGTGAGTATGTCTTGTGAGGGGTAGAATGGAAGGTAAAGTCTTTTTCCTGGGGGTGGAGAAGACGCCATACGTCAATTACTTGGCTGTCATGTAAGGAATGAGCTATACGTTTCCGAGCACTGAGAGATATAGATGACAACCCCGTGGATGTGTCTTCTGCTGGAACTA
This sequence comes from Lithobates clamitans, assembly GCA_037952925.1. Classification (NCBI taxonomy): domain Eukaryota; kingdom Metazoa; phylum Chordata; class Amphibia; order Anura; family Ranidae; genus Lithobates; species Lithobates clamitans. Next base: position 5,000,816 of record JBBGZY010000108.1, on the reverse strand, counting down.
ACGGGACGTTCAAGTCACCTCCTACAACCAGATGACCTTCTGTGAAATTGGTCAGCTTCACTAGTATCCTACTTAGGAAGGTTTCTTGATGTTTATTCGGGGCATATAGGTTCGCAAATGTGACATTGCCGATCATGCCTTTCACAAACAGATAGCGACCTCCAGGGTCAGTACTAGAGTCTATGAGCGACCATGGCACTCTGCTGGACAGAAAAATGTAAAGTGTTGTTTAATCTCCCTGGCGGTATGATTATTTCAGATTTTTGGTGCTGAAAGCGGTACCATTATTTTGCATGGAAATTTGGGGTTTTATATTGTAGGCTTATAATTCTTAGGAATAACTCACTTAAATCTGTCCAAACCAGAGTCCAGTAGACATCTCGGGTATAATAAAGTTTGAAACACCGAAATCATAAATTATAATATAATAAATAACTATAAATAATTATACAAAATAATAATAATAATAGTAATAATTCAATATTGTAATCAAATCAAAAACAATGAAATTTGCTCAGTTGCAGAATTGTCGCTGTCATTACTTTTCAGTGTTTGATGATGGATTTCCCCACAAATCACTATCGTTGAATTCTGCGAGTGATTCTAATTTATTATCGCTGTTTTCTAGCTGGTTTAAAACCACTTTTGATGTAAAGGGACGGTTTTGGTTGCTATGGACAATCTCCAGTTTCTAGGCAGAAAGAACAGTTTTTATAATATAAAACTGCATGCAGGGCACGGGACAAACCACTAGGGACAACCACTAGGGATGTGAAATAATTTCATACAGTAATGTAATCTCTAAGATTGCAGTATACTGTATGTATCGTGTGTGGTTCACTTTTTGAATTTGGCGCCATTCTCTGTCCCTGTGCGTCACAACGCTCGCAGAGAACGGAGCTTGGCTCGGTGATGAATCGAGGACGAGCCGCTCACACTGCGTGGAGACATCACAGGATCCAGGGGACAAGGTAAGTAAGCTCATCCTGGATCCTGCGATGCGATCCCGAGTCTGGCTCGGAGTTACCACTTTTGGTTTTGAAATTCCACCCCGAGCCAGACTCGGGAATACTGCCAGGGAGGTTAACAAAATATGGTCGCTATTTTTATAACATTTACCACCACCAACCTAAACCTTGTCATTAAACTGAAATCTTCCCAAAATTCATACCTGTAAAAGAACAGTGCTTCCAAAATTTGCAGCAAAACTGACATTTCTGGAAAAGTTGTTCTGCAGACTTCTCACTGGTTTCTTCTAATGACCTCCATGTCACTACTCTCTCATGAGAGTAATGAGTGAAGGTCAAAGGGAGGAAGTATTAAGAGCTGCAGAGAAACAAGGAGAATAACACTGCTGGAGGTGTTGGTTTTCGGTGGACTTCGGCAGAAGATTGCTACTCTTTAGAACAGTGTTCAGCAGTGCAGGCAGTAAGAAAAGTAAGCATTCACACTGTTCTTTTAAAGGCATGACTGTTGGAAACATCACTTTAAAAATGAATACATAATATTTACTTTCTCTGCATATTTTTTGACATGCGGCAGTAAGGCAGGTCGTACATGGGTCAAATTTCGAAAGAATTTTCTTTCAAATATCGTATCTTCGAATTTGAGTAATCGGGCATGTTGGAAATTTTTAGAAAAGCGAACAATTTTCTAAATAATGATGGGGGAGAATCATGCAAAAAATGTAATCGCAAGAAATGTGCAAGAAAGGAAAATTCCCGGAAAGAAGAGAAGATTCCCAGCCATGAAAATTATTTTCTGTAGCAATATGAGGTGAAATTGAAGGCTTGCTTGGTCAAATTTTGAAATCGATGGTGGCACCATTAGATCACAAAATGCATGACATTTGAATTTTTGTAATTTTCTTGAGGGCATGCGCTTTCTTTTCACTTTTTTTTGTAAGTTTTATAGGCACAATTTTGTTTTAGTATATTTAACAAAAACTATAAATAAAAATCTTAAACACAAAATTCTTTGAGTTTTTAATGCCAGCTTTTTTGAAAAATGGGTTCTTTTATGCTTGTGTATATTTTTAATATCCATAGTTCCCATAGCAGGAGTGTTCAGTGTTTGGATGTTGTCATGTAGCTGCATCTATGGAATGCAGACATGTCAGTGTTCAGAGCCTCAAAAACAGTATTCCATAGACACAACTGTGTCTTAAGATACTGACAAAAACTAAACATTTCTGACTAGGTAGATACATTAGTAGCCTACACATGCATGCCACATGAATAAATATTATTATAAAGATTTATAATAAAGTTTATGGTGCACCTCTATCTTACACAATCCAGTATTCCATAGGGCAAAGCTTCTTTTTTAATTGTTGCTATGCAAATGTTGTGCTTTGAGTGGAAAGTTTAGGTCTTCTATCTGAGAAAAAGGTGTAACTAGGCATGACTAGTATAAAGTGTGAAACTCAGAGGAAAGGGTACCAAATAATTCTGTGCTGTCAAAAAAGAGGAACAAGCAGCTAACACAACCAATATGATATAGGCATATAACAGCAAAACAGAAAAAATGTGTAGCGCTAAAAGTTCAACATAAAAACAATGTCCAACCAATGTTAAAAGGTATCGGGAAAAAAACTAGAAGAAAAGTCCTTCATGCATATAAGACTGGTAAAATGGTCGATGAAATTTCAGTGACTTCGTGTAAGGAACATATCAAATATGTGACATTTGGGGTGAACACAGAAGAAGAAGCACCACCACCAACAATAGGGAGGCTTACGAGATCACGTAGACCCAAGAGGGCATACACCCAACTGGGTCAAATCAGGCTTGGGTGGTGGGTGATGATAGATGTTCCAGAGGAGTAGTGAGGATGGAAATCCAAGGGCAGACCGGATGCTAGTGGGTCCCAGATCACGTAGACCCAAGAGGGCATACGCCCAACTGGGTCAAATCAGGCTTGGGTGGTGGGTGATGATAGATGTTCCAGAGGAGTAGTGAGGATGGAAGTCCTAGGGCAGACCAGATGCTAGTGGGTCCCTGGTGGGTTTTGAGCCCGAACTGCAGAGAGAGACCTCCCCTACGGCTCCCACTCACGGCCCTCTGGAATGGGGACAGAGAGCACAGGAGGAGCCTTCGTGCATTTCCTTTGTAAAGAAATATTTTACATTTAAGTATGTAGAGAACTTGAATTTCTGGTTCAGAATTATCAAAAGTTCTTGTTAGTTCATGCATACATTTTCTAGCTGCAGCCAAATAAATCTGTACATGCAATAACAAGCATTTTTGATACTTGCTATTTATTTTTTAAGGCTCTTCCACACAGAGCATCTCCACTCCATTCAGCAGGGGATAAATGAGCAGATCCTCTGCTACTTCTAATCTGTAATGTAGCACCCTGTAGTTTAGGCAGGAAGCTTCTCACAAATTTACTTGCCAGGAGTAGTTATCCTGGTTGATTGATAGAGATCTATTGATTTCTCCCTAAGTTTGGCCACTTTTCTCTTCTACTACTAGGTGGTATTAGATATGAGAGGGACAACTTAAGGTCAGGTTATGGGTATATGGGGTATCTCAGCCATTGGGCAGGGGTTTTCTTGAATCTTTTGGCCTGCTGGGAGAGCCTATATATTCGGGTGGAGTCAGGTGATCTATGTTCTGTGCCACCTGGATGGCTGTCTGGGTGGATGTGTGTCGTGTGCCCCGGGATGCCAGGCCAGAGATTAGGCCTATCCCGGGGGCCATCTGGCTACTAGGCCTATCCAGAAGTAAGAGAGCAGCGCAGGGTTGGGATTGCAGCTTGCAGTCAAACCAGAAGTGATGGTTTTGCCGGCCGGAGAACCTGTCAGTGGTTGGAGGTAGAGGGAAGCCGTAGCCACAAAGGGACCAACCACCTTATTACCAGGGACCACAGTGAGTAACTGAAGCAAGTACCAGAGCAATATTCTCACCAAACGGGCACTGTGGAGAATCTGGAAACTTCAGGTGGTGATCAAGTCAGGAACCCAACCAGCGGAGGTGATGCTTGCATAGCAACCTTGTGTGTCAAGCTAGGGACTGAGCTGGTCAACAGGGATGAAGCTTGAGAAGTATCTGGAGTGCCAATCTAGGAACCCAGCGAGGTAGGGAGCTGACACTTGAGGGAGATACCACGCAAAGATTGGAGCAGCTCAAGGGATTCAGAGTCAGTGAATCAGAGGATCTAGTAAGAGACCAGGAGCTCACTGTTGAAGAACTACAAGTCACAGTTGTAGTGAAGCTGAAGGAACTGTTATGTTTGAGTTGGGAACTGTTAAAGACTGTTGCCATAGGAGACAGCATTCCTGCATGTGCAGATGTGGCACCTTGCTGGGGCCTTTCCCTGCACGGTTGTCCTCCTATTGAAGTCTTGGTGTCTGGCAATTGAATTTACAGCTACTTAAGGGTGTCCTGGCCCTAACCCCCCTTCCCACCTCTGAGAGCAGTGCCCCAAAGCCTGTCGTTGTCACCAAGTCATTCAGGAGGCTATTACCCTTGCCGCAACGACTACCCCAGGACCCAGTGCACCGATCGCTCCTTAAAGGCCGAGGTTGGGCCCAACTACTCGCACTGATGTCGGAGCCACCCGAGAGAAAATCACCGGGGCTGGGTAAGTCAGTGAGAAGTGAGCATGGTGTGGGGGCAGTGATATCAGTGGCCGAGAAGGGGGATATCATAGTGATGCAAGTCAAGGCGCGAGCCAATCGCAATTATATCCCAGCCGAAGAGTGCTCGACCATCTCAGATTCGGACATTCTGTCTGATGGGCTATCGGAACTCTTCTTGGACACTTGCAGCTTACCAGTGCCCACCAAATGCAGCTTAACAGTGCCCATCAAATGCAGCCTACCAGTGCCCACCAATTGCAGCCTACCAGTGCCCATCAATTGCAGCCTTATCGGTGCTCAGGAATTTCTGCCTACGAGTGCCCCTGGATCACACAGAGGAGCAATATCCTTCTGTCACAGAGCTTGGATTTGAATCACCCGGGCAGCCACTGTGACAAAGACCCGCCTCCTAGACCAGCTCACGACTCCTATGGTACAAGTCAAATTGATTCAATTTCATGACATTGGATCAGTGTTTCGTCTATCACAGGAGCCGGTCTAGGAGGCAGGACTTTGTTACAGCACTGCCGGGCATTTCAGACCAAAGCTCATGCAGTGTGTGTGACTTTCACACGGAGAGAAGGAGGGAGAGGAGCTCTCAGGGCCGGTGCAAGGATTTTTGACTACATAGGTGAAGATGTATTTTGCCGCCCCCAACCCATCCGCACCGTCCTCTTTTACTCCCTGTCTAAAACTGAGCTAATACCTCCTTCACAGTGCACCTGTAATGTGATGGGGTGCAACGTGAAGGACGTCACATACCATTGAAAATAGAGTTTTGCCACTCGCCAACACTCGCCACTCGACTTCACACCTTTCACTCTCATTCAATCTTCCTTCACATTTTAATATGTCAAATCCTATCTTTGTTATACTTGTTCTCTACCTTTCGGGTATTAGTGCTGCTAACCCTCCCATCTCCTCTCCCCACCTTATCTATCTTTCTTTACATTACAAGTTCCTTACACATTTCCATCTTACAGCATGTTCTAGGGGGGAATACCTTCCTGTCCCACCAGGGTTTCCAAATCTCTTTGTATTTCTTTCTACGGCCTTGTCTAACATATACCATTTTTTCCTTCCAAATTGTCTCATGTCTTACATCCAGCTTCAGAAGACCCCCAAATACCAGGTTTATAACTCCAGTTACCTCCTTCCAATACTGGAATAGTTTCGGGCACCTCCAAAACATATGGATTAAATCCCCTTCTGTTTCCCCACACCTGGGGCAACTGGCATCTGGTCTACGGCAAAACAAAAAAAGCTTTTGAGGAGTGTAATATGCTCTATATAGCAAAAATAGATGTGGCATCCTTTGTGAGGGGGAGAGTGAGATCAATGGGCTTAATTCCAGAATTCTACTCCACTGCCCTAAAGTTATAGTCCCTACGTCTTGTTGCCATCTCCTCCTACTCGGTGGGGCCTCTGTACCTTCCAGGCTCCCGTTATATATATGTGGGTATAATCTAGAGATCAAGCCTTTCAAAGTTTTTCTATTGATTACTTTCTGGAGCAACAGTATCTTACTCCATTCCAATGTCTTCTATTTAAATTTTTCTCTTAGGGCATGCCTAATCTGTAGGTACCTGAACAATGACTTTTTCGGTATAGCATATTGTTCTCTCAATTCCTGAAGAATTTCAGAATGTCATCTTTATATAACTGGTTGACAAATTTTACACCACATCTCTCCCATTCCTTAATTGTCCCCATCTTCTGGATTTCTCCCAAATTTCTGTGCTCCCAGAGGGGGTATACTCTATGAATCCCCTGTACCCCAGCAATGTCTTCACTGTATCCCATACTCTTACCATTAAGTTTGATGTGGGAAATCTAGAAGGGAAGGAGCCTGCCTCCCATCAATGCAGGGTATTTTGTAGCAGCATTTCCCTCCCTAAATCCCCACCTTCCGGCCTATTACTCCCTCCCATGTATTGTAATTGTGCCGCCAGAAAGTAGCTAAAGGGGTGTGGAAGTGAGACCACTCATTCCTCTCTTTATAATTGTAGGGATTCTTTCCTGATTAATCCTCCTTTCCTGATTAATTCTCTAAAAATAACATCTATCTTTTGGAACAACTTTTTATATACCCACACTGGGGAATTGTATAGCACATACAAAAGCTGAGGCATCCATAGCATTTTAATCAAATTACATCGTCCTGCAACCGATAATGGGAGTCGGTTCCGTATTTTAATTTTCCCTGTAAATTTAACCAAGAGTGGGGCAATGTTGTTAATAATTTATTGTTTGGAGTCACTTGTAATGTTTATTCCCAAATATTTCATTTTGTCCACTATTTCAATCTTGGCGATCTCATCAGGCAAGGGACTTTTTAGGGGGTCTACAGGTAGCAGTACAGATTTTTCCCAATTTCTGGTGAGCCCGGAAAATTGGCCAAAGTTTTTCATTATTTCCATTACCTTTAAAAGGGAAGTCTGAGTGTCTCCTAAAAATAATAAAAGATCATCTGCATATAATGCAACGTTTTCTTCCGCTACTCCCCTTCTAAATCCTCTCACCTCAGGGGAAGCCCTAATAGCTATTGCCAGGGGTTCAATTGCAAGGACGAAGATCAGGGGTGACAAAGAGCACCCCTGCCTCGTCCCCCTCAGCAATCAAAATTTATCAAAGTATTCATTATCCACTCTCACTTTTGCTTCTGGCATTTTGTATAGCATTTTTATCCAATTGATAAAGGTCAAACCAAACTGGAACCCCGCCAAGACCCACCACAGATTTTGCCATTCAAGGCTATCAAAAGCCTTGGTGGCATCCAGCAATAGAATGGTCCTTAAACCCTCCCCATCTGTCGGGACCTGTAGATTCAAATATACACATCTTATATTTGTGCTAGTGGATCTTCCCTGTATAAATCCTGACTGGTCCGGGTGAATACGTTTCTAAATAATTTGATTAAACCTTGTGGCTAAAACTTTTGGCAGAATTTTTATATCTGTACTCAACAAAGAAATGGGTCTATATGAAGATGTATTGAATGGGTCTATACCTTCCTTATGTATCATTACTATGGTAGAATCCATCATAGATGAGGGAAGCTCTCCCTCCACTGCCGACAAGTTTAAGACACCCAACAGCTCAGGGAGCAGTACCTGCCCATAGCATTTGTAGGCCGCTGTCGGAAGGCCATCTGGTCCTGGGGATTTCTGACCTGCCATTTCCATTGTGACCTGCTGTAGTTCCTCTAGGGTTATAGGTTAATCCAGTTACTCCCTGTCAATTTCAGAGAGAGTAGGGATCTCCAAACCCCTAAAAATAGTTCAATTCCTCCCCCATTTCCTCCTGCCGGGAGCTATACAGATCCTCAAAATATTCTTTGAACTTATCTACTATTTCTGGCGTGTATGAGGAGATCCTGCCCTCCCCTTTCCTGTTTGTGGGGACCACTGATGGAGCTGAGTTTGTCTTTACAAAATGGGCCAACATTCCTAAAATGCTTGTTGTCCTATAATTCTGTTGTTCCTCTGATCAAGCCCTGAGTCTATCAGAGATTGGGTCATTCACATATTGTTTTTCCAATCTTGCCACCCTCTCCCCAGCAGCCTTTTCTCACTCCATTTTTTCATTTTTGACACTTGTTGTACTATTATGCCCTGGAGGAAAGCCTTCAAAGTATACCATACCACCCCCAACGAGGTGGTGCCTCTATTTAGATCAACAAATTCTCTTAAAGCTGTTAATATTTCATCCCGCTCACCCATCAATTCCATCCAGAAGGGGCTGATTTTCCATTCCCCGGGGCGACAACTCTCCCTTAGTTCTACAGACAATATCATCGGGGAATGGTCAGAAAAACCTCTTGGCATATAACTTACATTCTTTATCACATGTAGTGCCTACTCATTCCCCAATACCAAATCGATTCTAGGGAGTGTGGAGCATGTTCTGGAGAAGCATGAATACTGCCAGGCTTCCGGATTCTGCACTCTCCATATATCCATTAAACCAGCCTCCCCCAGAAATAGAGACAGTCAGTCGTCAACTACGGTGCCCGTCTGGATCCCTGATGGAAGCCTATCAACTTTTTGGTCTATGACCGTGTTAAAGTCTCCCATTACAATATCCGGAAAACACCCAAATTCCCATGGCTTTGGAGCCTCTAGCCTTTGCTAAGCCACATAAAAAATACCCGACCCTTGGTCTAGTTCAGAAGTTATGGAATAAATCCAAATATCTCCAGAAGGCAGATGGCTATACTGATTATAGCCCTATTTGGCACAACGATACTTACACCGAATTGGCCAAACTGCAATCTGGAGCTAGGTGGAAAGTATATGGGGTCACCTATCTTAAACAAATTTTCAATAATGGGGTAGTACGCACCTTCACCAACCTGAAGGAGAATTATAACCTACCACCCTCAATGCATTTCCAATACTTATAACTCAGTCACGCAGTTGCAGCGCAAGGCTGGTCTTCGGAGTGGCACCTATCCCTGACCCCAGTGTTTAGCCTCCTTAGGGATGCTGCTTCATCCAAAGGCTTTATTTTCCAATGTTATGCTATACTGCTACAATCCACTCTGAAGCAGCACCCCCTGACAATAAGGGAGAAATGGGAGGCTGACGTTGGACAGTTAGATAGGGAACAATAGGACGAGATTTTTCAGGTGGTGGGTACTTGCTCACTGAATGTATCCCAAAGACTTACCCAGTTATACATCCTGTTACGAATTTACTATACCCCTCATAGACTCGATCTGATGAACCTACAATCCGACTCAACCTGTACAAGATGTAAACGAGATCATGGGGATCTCATAACCTACTATGGCGCTATCCCAAATTACATACATACTGGGCAGGAGTAGTGACTACGGTCAACTCCGTATTTAAAATATCTTTTCCACAGGACCGGGGAGCCTGTCTCCTGGGTGCACTGGAAGAATATGAGTGTGAAGTGCACATTAGAGGGGCTATCCACAGAGTTTTATTCCTGGCTAGGAAACTAATTATGACACATTGGAAATCTGAGGATCCCCCGACCATAAAGGAATGGATATTTAATATAGGCACAATGTTAAGAATGGAAAAGCCTATATATCAGCACAGGGGAAGTACATCCAAATTTGAGAAACTATGGGCAATGTGGCTGGATGTACCGGGACTAGCCCCGGTGGATCTGGTGGCAGACTATTGGGAATCAATGTTGGGTGAGCTAAGGAGCACGAGATACAAAGAGGGACCATGTAAAATTGTTGAAGATGCTATGTTGTGTGTATTAAATGGTTGAGATGCATGATACTAATATGTATTGCAATGACGACAATGTATGCATACCGTTTCTGCAAAATAAATACTTTTTGTTGGATGATAAAAAAAAAAAAAAAAAAGCATATACAGAATTTCAGTTTTAAAAGGTGGGGGAATGTATAAATTGGCCAGTACATAGGTTCTATTCTCTATCATACAGTGTAATAAAAAGTAACGCCCAAATTCATCAATCTTGGCCTGCTTGCAAGTGAACATCACCCCAGATCTGATCAAAATGCTCATCCCCCTAGAATAGGAGGTGTGAACAGAGTGATACAGCGTGATACTGGGTTTGAAAGCCTCCACATCCCAGTTGGGGTATAGAGACCTTGGTGAGGTGTGTCTCCTGCAAGCAGAGCAAGCCCACCCCATACATTTTTACAGTAGAAAAGACTGCAGTTTTTTTCACTGGGTCTCCCAATCCCCAGACATTTCAAGAGCATATAGCACTTTTTTGACTGCATATTATTAACCATTTAACCGTTTAACCATTTAATGTGCCAAGTTACTTATAATTCAATCTTCCCAGAACTAATTGTGTAAATTCTATAGACATTTGTGTAATCTTTCTTTATCATCCAATACCAATTTTTCTTGTGCTTCTTCTGTGATATTTTTGTAACAAAATATTTCATATATAAGGTGCATTTCTTCATACAGCCCCCCAAAAACCATTCATACCAATCATTATTTCCTCTCCGGGTTAAAAATGGGGACTTCTAAAGTGACCATTCCATGTGTTCATAGTGATAAATATTGCTGCCCTAGTGCACAAACCCTCCCCCCCCAAAAAAAGTAAAAAAAAACAACAATGCTCCATACACACGAGCAGAAATTCCACCAGCAAAAGTCCGATGAGAGCTTTTGGTCCGAAAATGCGACCGTGTGTATGCTCCATCGGACTTTTGCTGGCGGAATTCTAGCCAGCAAAAAATTGAGAGTATGTTCTCAATTTTTCAATCTGAAAAAGTTTCGATTAGAAATTCCGATCGTCTGTACCAATTCCGACGTGCAAAATTCCTAGACATGCTCGGAAACAATTCGACGCATGCTCGGAAGCATTGAACTTCATTTTCACGGCTCATCGTAGTGTTGTACATCAGCGCTTTCTTGACGGTCGAAAGTTCATAGAACTTTTGTGTGACCTAGTGTATGCAGGCCAAGCTTGAGCGGAATTCCTTCGGAAAAACCATCCAATATTTTTCCAACGTAAATTTCGCTCGTGTGTACGCGGCATAAGAACAAAGAAAAGAAATTTTCCCCAACCCTCTCAATGAGGGAGCTGTGTACACATTACACCCTTTAACTTAAATACAACCCCCTGCCTCAGCTCCTTTATTTTCTAAATTTGTGATCTGCAGTGTCATTAAATCAAGCATACTGCCTATTATGCTCCTGGTTTCTATATTCATCACATTGCTTTCCGGTTCATCTATAATTTTCCCTTATGGGTTGCCAGCCACCCCGCCACTCCTTCAGGGGTGTAAAAAAAAAGAGGCGGTTACAGTCTTGCTGGATATAACATGGCGTAAGTTACTTTCAATTGCTGCAGTTTACGTTTGATTTCCACAAACTTAGCCCTCCGTTTTTGCAGTTCTGGTGGAAAAAATCTGTGTAGATGGAAACCCTAACACCCTTATAGAGGATATTACCCATTTCTCTGGCCTTCTGTAGTATGGTGACTCTATCCTTATAATAAAGCATTTTTACCATGAGGTCTCTTGGGTAACCTCTTGGCGGAGGAGGTCTGGAGGGCGCTCTGTGAGCTCTCTCCATTACAAAAAAGGTGAAAAAGTGTCTTTTCGAAATAATTCCTTAAACCACTTTTCCAGAAATAATATAGGGTCCGGACCCTCACTTCATTCAGGGAGCCCCACAATCTTCACATTTTTTCTGCGCATTCTGTTTTCCATGTCATCCATTTTTATCTCATAATTAGCCATTTGTTCTCTTACAGTTCTTATCTCCCGCTTAAGGGGGTTCAAGTCATCTTCCACTAGGCTAACTCTCCCCTCAAGGGCAGTTGTCTTTTCACATACTTTTTGCAGGTCATGTCTTACAAAGGACAGCTCTTCCCTGATAGTTATAAGCTGGTTAGACATTTCACATAAAGAAAACTTACATGAGTTGATTGCTTGCAGGACCTCTTTCTGTGACGGTTCCCCTTCTGTTGGAGCTCCAGCCCTAGGTGGGGACTCTGGGGTATCCAGGATCTACTCCCCTGCAGGTTCTTCTCCTGTAGGGTCCGTCCCCAATACAGCTGCTGCTTGACAATGGCCTTGACTCTTTCTAGTGGCTGAAGCCCCTGACTGTGTTTTAGATTGTGCCTGCACATTCTGCTGTCCTCCTGGGGTATTCGCAAACTGCTCTAATTTAGCTGCTGCCTGGTTCACCTTCACAGTTCACTGCGGCTGTGTACTAGCACTGGAGCTATCCTGCTGTGTTGGGTCTTCCCCCCTCTTCCTGGTCATGGCAGAATATTGTGATAGCCCAGTGCCTCCTTCCCCAGCCTTCCCTACTTAGGGCAATTTACCTGCAATATACCTGCTCCTCAGTTGAAATAAAAAGGGAAGCGAAGATAGCACCCAGAAATACGCTCACACCAGTCCCAGGGATATCTTTTCAGCTGCAGGGATCCCGATATCCACCAGATGCCGCTGTAGGGCAGGCTAACTCACCCTCTTATAATTTTAGTATCCTTGCTTAAGCGGGGTCTACTCACTTTTAGCCTCTGTGTCTCTCTCCTCTCTCTGCTCAGTCTTGGGGAACCGCTGCTGCCCAGCCTGTGAGTTCTCCTCCTCTCAGCTGCTGGCTAGAATGCACTGGACATCCACGCTCCACGCTCAGCGCTCAATGCGCTGGGGATGCTGACAGAGATGCCGACGGGAGCACTGGTGTCTCTCCTCCCTGGTGACTCCCCCAGTAATGGTCAGCTTCCCTTGGACTGTAGTGGCTGGATCACCACAGATGTGAGATATTTAAAGTGTCGCTACCTCTGCATCACACAGGACCTCTTCTGGAGCTGCAGCGGGAGTCGTTTATGCATTTCTTGCTTCCCCTCACTGACAGCAGGCAGTGAGGGGAAGCAACTCCCACCCTGATCACACCTCCCCAAATACCCCTACCCTGATTACACCCCTACCTACCCCCCCACTCTGATCACACTCCCCAGATAACCCACCCCACCCTGATCACACCTCCCCAGATACCACTACCCTGATTACACCCCTAGATACCCCACTACACACTGCAGACCACTCCATTTCTACTATAGAGAGATGGGGGCTGACAGAGAGAGCAGGCTCAGAGAGAGAAGGTAAGAGAGAGGGGGGTCTCAGAGAGAGAGGTGGGGCTGAAAGAGCGAGGTGGGGTTGAGAGACAGAGGTCAGGCTGAGAGAGAGAGATAGAGGAGGGGCTGAGAGAGAGGGAGGCTGAGAGAGATGGGCTCAGAGAGAGGGTAGTGGACAGAGAGGGGGGCTGAGAGAGAGAGAGGCGGGTCTGAGAGAGAGGGGCTCAGAGAAAGGGTAGTGGACAGAGAAAGGGGCTGAGAGAGAGAGAGGCGGGGCTGAGAGAGAAAGGAGGGATTGAGAGAGAGGCAGGGCTGAGAGAGAAAGGTGAGGCTGAGAGAGAGAGGTGGGGCTGAGAGAGAGAGGGGGGCTGAGAGAGAGGGTGGCTGAGAGGGCTCAGTGAGAGGGTAGTGGACAGAGAGGGGGGCTGAGTGAGAGATGTGGGGCTGAGAGAAAGGGGGCTGAGAGAGTGAGGCTGAGGAAGAGGGGTTCAGAGAGAGGGTGGTGGGCAGAGAGGGGGCTGAGAGAGAGAGGTGGGGCTAAGAGAGAAGGAGGGGCTGAGAGAGGGAGGGGCTGAGAGAGAGAGAGGGTGGTGGACAGAGAGGGCAGCTAAGAGAGGGGTGGGCTGACAGAGAGACCCCGAGCCCTATCTCTATCCCAGTCTGTATCTGCAAGTAGGTCTGTGTCAATGTATGATGCCCAGTACCTTCCTGATCCGGGAAGTGCTCTGATGCTTCTTCCAGCAACTCCCTGGCTGCTCATCCTTGTACTCCCGGCCTCACTGCTGATGATGGAGCAGAGAGGAGGTTGGAGGAGATGGAGTCCAGGCTTTGAGACTCCGGGGATGCTTCTGCTCGCCACCTTCGGGGTCAAGAAGGCTGTGAAGCTCTTTTCTCTCCTGGGCTCCCAGCTGCCCTTGGTGTTCACCTTCCACGTAGACGCAGCCTCCTTCTGCGGGGCCGCCCACTCACCATGTGGAGATGCCTGCACCCCACCTGGGATTACAACAGGGCTGGTCAAAGATTTTTGACACCCTAGGCAAAAACGTATTTTGCCACTATGGCACATGGAAGGCAGGAACGAGCACTATGGTACATGGAAGGGAGGAATGAAGGATCACTATGGTACATGGAAGGCAGGAAGACAATGGTGCGTGGGAGGCTGGATAAATATAGTGTGTGGAAGGCTGGAAGACTATGGCATGTGGAAGGCTAGAAGACTATGGCATGTGGAAGGCAGGAAAACTATGGTGGGTGGAAAGCTGGAAGACTGTGGCGTGTGGGAGGCTGGAAGACTATGGCGCATGGAAGGCAAGAAGACTATGGGATATGGAAGGCAGGAAGACTATGGCACATTTAGGGAAGAGAGAGAGGGGATAGATTACTCACCCAGGCTGCATTGTCTTTGGAAGCACAGGCAGCGACATTAGGACAGTATCACTGGTCTGGCTGCTGTGAAATCTTCCTCCCATACCCCCTTCCAGGGACAGATTGGCTGCACAAAGGGGTTCTGGGCGAGCACAGGGGGGACATGAGGAGGGGGTGGGGCAGACCTAATTTACCTCCTCTTTCCTTCTTGTACGAATACAGCGGGCGGGGGATGTGTACACTGCAGAGGGCACGCCGGCGAGCTGGTCAGTGGGTGGTGGAGGTGGGGTTAACGAACGAGGCCACGGCATCCTCGCTGACATGCGCTCTAGGATGATGCACCAGCACCCAGCCCTGACTACTACCAGGGGCAGCTGCTGCGGGCCACACAATGTCGACTGGGCTTGATACCATTACCTTGTGGATTACAAATAAGGGTTGTGTTATGTCTATGCTGACAGCCACCTTGTACACCCATTTAAAGTGTTGCTAATGGGGAACACCCCAGAAAGCTGTATTGCCGGGACTGTGCTGGACTGAATGCCGGGACTGTGTTGCCTACGCGTTTCGGAAGTTAGTCTTTAGTCATGGCTCATGGCCATAACTAAGGACTAACGTCTGAAACATGTAGGCTGCTTTACAGCTTTGTACATGCATTTAATAAAGAAATACTATTTTGGATGTCATCCTGAGTGCCAACCATCCCTTTCCTTTAATGTGAAGAATATATCCGGTGCTTCCAGGTACACAGGAGCATGTTATTCATTCCATGTGACAGCAATAGGTCAATCACTAAGCATCAGCTTTGTCATACTGAGAGAACCTCTAGCCCTGTGTAAACTACAAATAGAGTGGTGAGAGAGCAAAGGAACAGTGAATAAATCCTGCTGGAGAAGGGGAATTATTAAAATAAAAAAATAAAAAACAGTTGCTTTCCTTGCCATTGACAAAGCACAGGTCCACTATAAGTTCTCATTTCAACCTACTCTCTTGTGTTGTGCTATGTGATATATCACAACATTTCTGTTAATAGGAATACCTTGGAAGTAAACTTATACTTGTAATTGCTGGCCTTTCCATTTAAACCTGGTAGTGCCTGGGTGTCAAGTTTGTGGGTGCACACGAAGGTATCTTTTTGCATGTATGCACTCGCTAGGGATGAGCTTCGAGTTCGAGTCGAACCCATGTTCGACTAGAACATCGCATGTTCGACCGTTCGTCAAATTGCAAACGTTATGGGCCGTTGGCGCCAAATTTGAGTGGCGTGTCACGGCCCATAATTCACTGCGGCATCGCAGTGCATTGCTGACTGATGATTGGCCAAGCATGCACTATGACCTGCTTGCTTGGCCAATCACAGCGCCGTCTGTACAGAGAGCTGTAATTGGCCAAAGGCCCAGGGGTTGAGGACCCCTACCTTAGAGGACACCAGCTGGTCTACACAATCTTAGCCTGCAATGGGGACACAGAGAAGATGGGAGGGACAGCTGATGGCAGGATAAACCAGATATATTTCACTCTACACAAAACAAATGCTTTAGTGGCTTTGTGAGTATGAATACTCTGTTATATACTGTAGCATTTAATGAGAGCTTTTCATAGTCTAGGTTTAATGACACTTTAAAGTATTAATAAAGACAAAACCTTTTTTTAGTTTTGGATAGAGTGTAGAGGGATAGGAACGCTTGTCCCTTTTTATTGCTGTCTGGGTTCCCATTAAGGAGATTCATCCTACCTATTTGTCATGTTTACCATCATCATTTAAAGTTAAAGTAAAAGAAAATCCCAAATTTTGGGTTGTCCCCAGAAAAGTTATAGAGGGGAAATCTTCCAATGGGGACACTGGTTATGGCAACTAAGGAATTTTTATTCATTTGCACTCTTTGTTATATTCCAGACATTTTTTTCCTCATTAATGTACACACAGCACCCCATATTGACAGAAAAACACAGAATTGTTGACATTTTTGCAGATTTATTAAAAAAGAAAAACTGAAATATCACATGGTCCTAAGTATTCAGACCCTTTGCTGTGACACTCATATATTTAACTCAGGTGCTGTCCATTTCTTCTGATCATCCTTGAGATGGTTCTACACCTTCGTTTGAGTCCAGCTGTGTTTGATTATACTGATTGGACTTGATTAGGAAAGCCCCACACCTGTCTATATAAGACCTTACAGCTCACAGTGCATGTCAGAGCAAATGAGAATCATGAGGTCAAAGGAACTGCCTGAAGAGCTCAGAGACAGAATTGTGGCAAGGCACAGATCTGGCCAAGGTTACAAAAAAATTTCTGCTGCACTTAAGGTTCCTAAGAGCACAGTGGCCTCCATAATCCTTAAATGGAAGATGTTTGGGATGACCAGAACCCTTCCTAGAGCTGGCCATTCAGCCAAACTGAGCTATCGGGGGAGAAGAGCCTTGGTGAGAGAGGTAAAGAAGAACCCAAAGATCACTGTGGCTGAGCTCCAGAGATGCAGTCGGGAGATGGGAGAAAGTTGTAGAAAGTCAACCATCACTGCAGCCCTCCACCAGTTGGGGCTTTATGGCAGAGTGGCCCGACGAAAGCCTCTCCTCAGTGCAAGACACATGAAAGCCCGCATGGAGTTTGCTAAAAAAAACACCCGAAGGACTCCAAGATGGTGAGAAATAAGATTCTCTGGTCTGATGAGACCAAGATAGAACTTTTTGGCCTTAATTCTAAGCGGAATATGTGGAGAAAAACAGGCACTGCTCATCACCTGTCCAATACAGTCCCAACAGTAAAGCATGGTGGTGGCAGCATCATGCTGTGGGGGTGTTTTTCAGCTGCAGGTACAGGACGACTGGTTGCAATTGAGGGAAAGATGAATGCGGCCAAGTACAGGGATATCCTGGACGAAAACCTTCTCCAGAGTGCTCAGGACCTCAGACTGGGCCGAAGGTTTTTACATAGAAAATACCGCGCTATAAACCAAATAAGTGAAAATAAAAATAAAATTAAAAAATAAAAATAAAAAATTGAAAATAAAAAATATTGAAATAATATATTCTTGAGTAGTGAAAATATTGTGAGAAAACAATAATAGGTAATAAAAACTGTAAACCCAAAGCAGCCGCTAGAAGTGAGATACACACAAAAATAGTTGGAACAGTTGGTAGCAGCGCTAAAAATAAATAAGCTAGCTAGTAGCAGTGATATTTAACACCAGTGCTTCAATGTAGACTGTAATGATTATCATAAAAGTACATGAATTGTAGAAAAAATATCCATCTATATAAAATCGAATAGTGCTCAAAGTCATAAACCAAATGTGGATAAACTTCATATACATTGATTGAATAAATCCTCCACCGCAACCACAGTGATGACACCACACAGAATGCTCGCTTACCCCAAGGCAAGCTCTATAAGCCTGCGATCTGTTACCCGGCCAGGGCCTTTATCCAGGAGAAAATCAGGGGGGCGATATCCCAGCAAACCCTACGGAAGTGGTCAGCATACGGCACAGATCTCGCCAATCACGGGTCAGCCAGAGCGCTTCACCCCTGCAGGGGTACAAGCGTGAAGAAAAGATGGTGTGATCCCGGTCAAGGAGTTACAATATCCCCCTAGTTCCCAGCTTCAGGGCAAAGGACCATCCACGGGTGAAAGGAAAGGAGATTCCACTGTCTCCCCTCAAAAGCGTAATTCCCGGCCAGGAGAAGTTCAAAGCAGAGAGTATAGGTGAGCCGAAAGTACCAGGAGCTTTCAGTGCTATTTGAGTACAGACTGCATACAGTCTGTGAACCTCTTCAGAGGTGAAATCTTCTGAAGAGGTGCACAGACAGCAAAACAAATGTTACAGGGGTGATAACTCTTTCCTATGTTTTCCAAAAAGCTTAAAAATAGATTTTTTGGCTGGAGCTACACTTTAAAAATGTACCAGTTCAAAATTACAAACAGATTCTACTTAACAACAAACCTACAGTCCCTGTCTTGTTTGTACTGCCTGTATACTGCTGTTCAGAGTATATAGGGCCTGGGGGCCCCACGCCTTTCCTTTCTTTAATTTGGGTGCCGGGTTCCCCTTAATATCCATACAAGAACCAAAGGGTCTGGTAATGGACTGGGGGGGGGGGGGTACCCATGCCGTTTGTCTCACTGATGAAGAGCAGAAGGGAACTGAAATTGACCATGGGAACAGAAGGGAACTGAAATAGAGCATTGGTCCCCAACTTTTTTGGCGCTGGGGACCGGTTTTGTGGAAGAAAGCGACTGTGGGTGATTTGTTAGGGCAATGGCTAGTGTTAGCGCTTCAATCCTCACCACACCATGGTTGATATGGTGTCAGGATGATTATAGCGCATTATTTCTATTATTTCATTGTAATATAAAATTAAATAGCTCAACCAACCATAATGCAGAATCAGTGGGAGCCCTGAGTGTGTCGCTTGCCACATCGCCTGCCACCAGATGCAGCTTGTCACTTGACACCCTTGCCTGCCACCAGATGCAGCTTGACACTTGCCATGGTTGCCTGCCACCAGATGCAGCTTGTCACCTGCCACTGTCGTCTGCCACCAGATGCAGCTTGACACATGCCAACATCGCCTGCCACTGGATGCATCTTGTTACTTGCCACCATGGCATGCCACCAGATGCAGCTTGTCAATTGCCACTGTCACCTGCCACCAGATGCAGTGTGTCACTTGCCATTGTTGCCTGCCACCAGATGCAGCTTGTCACTTGCCACTGTCACTTGCCACCAGATGCAGCGTGTCACTTGCCACTATCGCTTGTCTCTTTAAGAATTTTTAGGGCCACTTGGTAAAGGCTTTCTGCAGTGAAAGAACACACTTACATGTATCCCTCTTCTTGCAGCCTCTCCCAAGCTACAGCATCTGGAGCATCTGCATTCAAGAGCGGGGAAACCAGCACATGCGCAGTTGCTATACTGCATTCCATCCTATGACAGTCAGAAGGCGGAACAGTGGTGATGTGAAGCGGGTGGGGAGAGACGATGATGTCATTTCTCTGCTTGCCCGAAGCACCTCTTTCAGTGCAGCCTCTGCGACCCGGCTTAGAAATAGGGCACAAACCAGTACTGGTCCACGGCCCAGGGGTTGAGGACCCCTACCTTAGAGGACACCAGCTGGTCTACACAATCTTAGCCTGCAATGGGGACACAGAGAAGATGGGAGGGACATCTGATGGCAGGATCAACCAGATATATATTACTCTACACAAAACAAATGCTTTAGTGGCTTTGTGAGTATGAATACTCTGTTATATACTGTAGCATTTAATGAGAGCTTTTTATAGTCTAGGTTTAATGACACTTTAAAGTATTAATAAAGACAAAACCTTTTTTTAGTTTTGGATAGAGTGTAGAGGGATAGGAACGCTTGTCCCTTTTTATTGCTGTCTGGGTTCCCATTAAGGAGATTCATCCTACCTATTTGTCATGTTTACCATCATCATTTAAAGTTAAAGTAAAAGAAAATCCCAAATTTTGGGTTGTCCCCAGAAAAGTTATAGAGGGGAAATCTTCCAATGGGGACACTGGTTATGGCGACCAAGGAATTTCCATTCATTTGCAGGGATTTCCTCTCACTTCCTGTTTGGCTATAGAACAGGAAGTGAAGGGAAATCTCCGCTTTGGGTAGGGACACAGATTGCGAAAAAATCTGACAGGGGTTATAACCCTCCCTTACTGTATCCAAAATGGGAAAAAACAGAAAATTGTTTCATACTTACTGTAATTTTTTTTTCTGGTGCCTATCCATAGCAGCATACCCATGACAGGCTCCGCCTTGACTCCTCGCTCAGGACCAGTGAATATTATAAAAGAAAAGGATAAGTGCACTCCCAGCATTCTACGTAATATAGCATACCGAGGGTGGGATTGTATGATGCCATGGATAGGCACCAGGAAAAAGAAAATTACGGTAAGTATGAAACAATTTTCTGTTTTCCTGGTGCCTCCATGGCAGCATACCCCTGACAAATAACTAGCTGAAATGGGTGGGATTATAAGACATAACCACGTGTAGATAAATAGCTGTAGGAACATGGCTCCCATGCAGTGGCGTCCTGTCCATAGGGGGCGCATGGGCGCTGCCCCCCCTCCAGGCAGTCACAAAAAAAAAAAAATAAATGTAAAAAAAAAAAAATTAAAACTGGCCAGGCTGCTTTATTTGGTGGGACACAGGCTGCTTTATTTGGTGGGACACAAGCTGCTTATTTGGTGGGACAAAGGCGGCTGCATTTGGTGGGACATAGGCTGCATTTGGTGGGACACATGCAGGCTGTATTTGGTGGGACATAGGCAGGCTGTATTTGGTGGGACACAGGCTGCATTTGGTGAGACACAGGCTGCATTTGGTGGGGCACAGGCTGCATTTGGTGGGACACAGGATGCATTTGGTGGGACACAGGCTGCATTTTGTGTGACACAGGCTGCATTTTATGGGACACAGGCTGCATGTAAGGAGGGACTCCGCTGGGGGCACCTAATGTAAGGATGGACTCTGCTGGGGACACCTGATGGCATCTGGTGGCAGGCGACGTGGCTAGTGACATGCTCAGGGCTCCCACTGATTCTGAATTATGGTGAGTTGAATGATTTCATTTTATATTACAATGTAATAATAGAAATAATGCGCTTCAATCATCCTGACACCATAACAACCATGGTGTCGGGATGATTGAAGTGCTAACACCAGGTGTTTGGAATATCTTTATCTGCTGATTGTTAAACTTTCTAGAATACACATATTTCTATTGTTGTGTAGGATCTGGGCCTGCTGTCCCTCCATCCCTCTCTCCCTCTCCCTCCATCCCTCGTTCATCTCAGACGCTAACCACACCACCTTAGAGCCACGCCCACTATTTTGCTGAAACCATGCCCATTTTCATCAAGTGGGAGGGGCCCCCATCCTAAATCTTCAACAGCTGCCACTGCTACCACGTACATACTAAGAGGATCAGACCACTTATAGGCATGCATCAGTTGTAAAGTAGTAACAAGTGGTGCCCCCACCGTGTGGTGGGTGCCGTGTGGTGGGTGCATACCGAAAGGCATTTTTGGGTGTTTTTTGTTAAAATGGAGAAAGGTGAACACATTTAGTGTCTCAAGAGGGAGGAAGAAAGAAGAAGAGAAGAAGAAGAAAAAGGAGAATGAGAAAAGGGGATGCAGGGAAGGGGAAAAAAGAAAAATATATAAATAGATAAAAAAGGGGGGGTAAGGGAGCTTCTGTGGGGTTGACAGTAAAAGGAACCGAGTTTCCAGAACTAAATACCTTCAGATAGTTAAAGCGGAGTTCCACCCAAAAATGGAACTTCCGCTTTAAGGGAGGTGACCCCCTGACATGCCACATTTGGCATGTCATTTTTTTGGGGGGGGAGCAGATACCCTCTTTTTAGAGGGTCCCAGCTCCCAGTTCCTCCCGGCGCACCACGGCACCGGAAGGTATATCACCTCTCCCTCCTCCCTCTTGGCAATCATCTGGGACACGTCAGAGGTCCCAGATGATTGCCCGGTCAGTCATGGCGCGCAGCGCGGCTTGTGCGTGCGCAGTGGGTGCCCGGCTGTGAAGCCACAGCCAGGGCGCCCACAGTTACAATGCCGGTGCTGCAGAGAGGAGGGGGAGACAAGTGGGGCTTCGTTGCCTGCATCTCTGGACCCTGGGACAGGTAAGTGTCCGATTATTAAAAGTCAGTAGCTGCTGACTTTTAATTTTTTTTTTTAAGCAAAACTCAGAAACATCAGAAAAATGAAACATGTCCCAATGCAGCCAGCGCTTGTTGTGTTCCTCTATCTTATCCCTGAGGACCGCAGTGAGGTGTTCCATCCGTTGGATATCGTTCACCCTGGCAAACCACTGTGTTTTGAGGGGTGGGGTTTGTTGTTTCCACATACTGGGAATACATGCCCTAGCGGCATTCAAAAGATGCTTCAGCAAAGACTTACGGTATCTCTTACTCAACATAGGGGTCAAATTAAGAAGCACTGCAGCAGGGTTGTCAAGGAGAGAGTAGTCTGTAAGTTTGTGCAAGATTTGGAGTACCTGTCGCCAGAAGGGGCGAATCTTTGAACAGTCCCAGAAATTGTGAAATATTGTGCCATTCTGGGTGCCACATCTCCAACATAGTGGGCTGTGTTCAGGGAAAAGGGACACCAATACAGCAGGGGTCCTGTACCAGCGCGTCAAGTTTTTATAAGAGGTCTCCTGATATTTGCTACAGAGGGAAGATTTGTGAGCAAAAAATAATATTCGGTTCTTTTGATCTTCTGAAAACGTGAAGTTTAGGTCTCTTTCCTATTTGAGCAAATATGGTGGATCTTGGTGAGACGTGACGAGTAAAATACCATATGAAACGGAGAGAGATTTTCGAATAGGACCTTCTCCCAAACAAAGGTCTTCAAATGAAGTAGGTTTTCTCCGAAACCCGAAATGATTGGGAAGGGATCGGAGGAAGTAGGTTAGTTGTAACATTTTCCACTGGCCCAGAGCTGAAGAGTTGAAAGTACTATACAGTTCTGATGGGCGGATCCAACCAGATGGGCTAAGGAAGGAAGGAGCTTTGACTACATTCAGATCTTGTTGGAATTGAAAGGCTTTATCAGCCAAGCCCGGAGCAAAGTCTGGTTGACCAATGATGGGAGTCAATGGTGAGGGGAAACTGGAAATAACTGCCAGTTTGTAATATCTAGAAAGTTCTATCAAGGTGGATTCAATCAAGGAATGGGGAGGCGCTACTCAAGAGTGGTGGACTCCTGACCAGGGAATCCCTTTACACCTTCTTAACCAACTTGATTATCCATGAAACTATTGTACTAGAGCAGGGATCTGCAAACTATGGTTCCCCAGCTGCCGCAGAACAACATGTCCCATGAGGTATTGTAAAGCTCTGATATTCACAGACATGACTAGGCATGATGGATACTGCAGTTCCGGAATGGCCGGAGGGCCCCAGATAATGCTTCTTTGCCCCTGTTTTTTTTTTTTTTTTTTTTTTAGAGTATTACAAATAGGTTAGATGAAAGTCTGAAGGGAGTTGTGGCTTGAAGATAGTGTCTTAGTAACGAAGTAATATTGTCTTCGTGAAGAAGGTATAAATTGGATCTGAAAAGATTGGCAGGGCCCAAGGCTTGGAGATATTAAAGGAAGAGGAGAACTTAGGGATGAATTTATGTACCGTTCCACTCTATCCGAGGACAAAAAATAATATTATTGTCTTCTGATCCCAGAACCTGAAGTTCTGATACTCCCCAGCGCGATGCCATTGCCACAAAGAAAAATAGTTTCCAAGTTTGATTCCACAAGGATGCTGAATCAGATGGGGCAAAAGGCTGTTTGGATAAGGGCTCCAGAGTGATAGAGAGATCCCAAGTGGGAAAGATTTGTTATAATGGGTGGGCTTAGCTTCTTGTCTATCTTGAAGAATTTTATTATTAAAGGATCTTCAGCCCATCTCTTGTTGTCACAGCAGAGATTGCCACCAGCTGTACCTTTAAGTTGCTTAATCCTAATCCTAAATGAAGGTCTGCTTGCAGGAAGTCAAGGAGTTGGGAGGAAGATTGTACATTAGGATTGAAGTTTTGCCGTTCGTGAAAGATCTAAACTTGTTCCAAACCTTGTCACACGTATTGTTCATTGAAGGGTCCTGTGCTTTGAGCAGAGTTGAAACAACTCTGGAGGAACATCCTAAAGATTAAAGCCTCTGTTTTAACATTCTAATGTGAAGGTTCAATCTGTGAGGATTCTGATGGGTGTAATGCCTCGAGCCAGAAGAAAGGGTATCAGTGGAATATTTACCGGAGGCTGGACACTAATGTCGCGTACACACGGTCGGACTTTTCGACCGGACTGGTCCGACGGACCAAATCCGACGGACAATCCGATCGTGTGTGGGCTTCACTGGACCTTCAGCTGACTTTTCCAGTTGCAAATCTGACGGACTTTAGATTTGGAACTTGCTTCAAATCTTTACGTCGTAACTCCGCCGGACCCAGAAATCTGCTCGTCTGTATGCTAGTCCGACGGACAAAAACCAACGCTAGGGCAGCTATTGGCTACTTGTTATCAACTTCCTTATTTTAGTCCGGTGTATGTCATCACGTATGAATCCATCGAACTTTGGTGTGATCGTGTGTAGGCAAGTCCGTTCGTTAGAAAGTCTGTCGGAAGTCCATCAAAAGTCTGTCGAAAGTACGATGGAAAGTCTGTCAGACCCGTCCGGTCGAAAAGTCCGATTGTGTGTATAGGTCATAGGTCTCCCTGCAAATATGGCAGGACTGTTATCACTGTTTATTGTTGAGAATTGTCTCAAGAGAATTTTTGAGGTAGAAGGCTGGAGGAGGCCTAAATTATATTGCATGCCCAAGGACTTGACAGGGCATCTATTGCTTCTGCCCAAGGGTGGGGTAGATGTGAAATAAACCTCCGCAGCTTGGTATTGCTTGCTGTAGCAAACGAATGCAGTTCAGGAAAGGTCAACTGGCCCACAATCCAACTGAATAACTTTGGTTGTAGGGACCGTTTGTTGGGATCCAGGAATCCTTGGGATAGGTGATCGGCATCTGTGTTTTAGTGGGCTGAAAGATAGACTACGCTTAGGTCCTTCAGATTCCCCTCTGCCCAAATTAAGATGGGTTCCACTTCCCTTAGTAAGGAACTGTTGTTGGTTGGTACATCTTGGTGATGTATGTATGATATTGCAGCTCTATTGTCTATCCAAATCAGAACTGATTTGTCCTTGATCTGAGAGAGCAAATGCTGTTGATGCAAGATAAACCGCTTGGATTTACAAGATATTTGCAATGTGCCTTCTAGCCTATTGCATTGGCGTCTGTGGTAACTGTGATCCAAAAGACATGCCTTAATGGACGTGGCTTTACAGGCATCTCCCGCTTTGTCCACTAGTGCAAACCCCTGTGCATCAAACTTGTTTGATATATGGACTGGGATAGACGGTTTGCTCCATTGCTTCAGGAATTCTAGCTAAAAGGTGCCTGAGGTGTCCATGTGTCCATGGGACCATCTGGATACAAAAAGACTAAAAATCCCTATTAAGTTGAGTTAGCTCGAGGCTGTTATTTAGGACCATGTCTTCACTCTCCTTACTTTCTGAATGAATGCCCACATTTTCTGAGATGGCAGGGACACCGTCCCTTCTGCGGTGTTGAATAAGGTGCCTAAACTGGAGAAAAGATGACTCGTTTGATGATGTACCATCCAACCGTATCTTAATAGTGTAGGCCACAGCATCCACCTGTGTTTCGCTAGCTGGGCTGGATCTTTTGATAAAAGGAGGATATCGTCTGGTTAGTGATAAGAACTGAGATCCAGTTCTCATAAAGAAGCTTGAATAGTGGTCCAAGCCCTCGTGAGGGCTCTGAGGGAAGTGCAGGGCCCGAAGGGGAGACTCTGGAATTGTAGATGGGCTTGGTTGACCGAAAATCTCAAATACTTCTGTAACAGTTGTAGTATGGGTGCGTGCAAGTAAGCATCCCTGAATCCCAGGATACATCTAATTCTGCAGTTCTGGGGAATCAAGTCTTACTTTCCTCCTGTGACTTGGGAAATGGCTTCCTGTAACCTTTCTGCAAAGAGTGATTTACCAACAAAAAAAGGGTATTTATACTGATTTTGTTTTGACACAGTGTCAGCTGCACGTAATTCTTCTTCCATATGGCTATCACAAGTAGTGACATTGATCTTGCGAAGTAACGAATTGTATGCATCGCCGTCTCACCAGTGAAGTCTGCTGAGAGCCATAATTCGTCCAAAACCTTGGTGTACCTTATACTTTGGTCTTTAAAAACACCCTCAAATAAATGTTATCTTGATGTTGGCCAAGAATGTTTGTGTCTAATCTGCTTTCCCTGTTTATGTGCAAAAAGACTAATTTTTTTTTGTTTTCCTTCACAGTTTCCTTCCACGCCACAGGAATGGCAGACTGTGGCCTCCCACTTTGCCCAGCGGTGGGACTTTCCTAACTGCGGAGGGGCAATTGATGGGAAACACATCCATATTATCCCACCACCCAACTCGGGGTCGTACTATTATAATTATAAGGGGTTCAATAGTATTGTGATGTTGGCGGTGGTGTCGGCTACTTATGAATTTCTGTATGTGGACGTGGGGAAGAATGGCCGGATGTCCGATGGTGGAGTCATCGCCCAGATGGAGTTCTACAGGTGTCTCCAGAATGGCTTGGACTTGCCACCTCCAGAAGACAATGTGGAAGGACTCCCATTCATCTTCGTTGCGGATAAAGCTTTTGCGCTGGAGGACCATCCTATGCGGCCATTTCTGATGAGGACCCTCACCCCAGACCAGAGGGTTTTTAATTACTGGCTGGCCCGAGCCAGAAAAGTGGTGGAGAACACGTTTGGAATCATGGCCAGCCGGTTCCGCCTATTTCTTACACCCATACATATGGCGGAGTACAAACTGAATCACATTATCCTGGCATGCTGTGTTCTACACAACTTTTTACAGCAACATTCTACCAACTATGCTGGCTCAGTTGGGCCTGAGGCTGGAATTCAAAATGACCCAACCCTGACGGCGCTTGAAAGTGGCCGTCCTGGCTTGCCCTCCCTGAGTGCCCGTTATGTCCGGCTAAGATACCTTCAATTCTTTGCGGGTATGGGGGCTATCAATATGCCAGACAATGTGTGAAACCTTTTTCAAATAAAAAAAAGATAATTAAGCAAATGTTTGGTGACATTTACTGCTTGTGTTTGTTTTAGCTGACCCTGACAGAAATGTGTGGAGTCCTGAAAATGACGTTATTGTGTAACCTTACAAAGCATTGTTGGGTGTTATTTACTAAAGGCAAAGACACTTTGCACTACAAGTGCACTTGAAACTGCACTTGTAGTGCAAAGTGGATTTGCCCTTAGGAAATAACCCCCATTGTCACAGAAAGCAGCAATTAGAGCACCACAAAAGTGTTGGCGCGTTGAGACAATAATCCACACATTCTTGATTAACAATCTTTTTAATACCAGCACAATCACATGTGCATTTGGAAAAGGTTTTTAAAAAAAATCAACATGTTTGTTGTATAACAACTTTTGGGATGGCATTAGAAAAAATAGAAATGTCCATTTAAGATAAAACAGGCATGTTTAAAACCAACAAGAAAGACACAAATCTTGAACTTACAAAGTTCACATTTGGTAGAACTTGAAGGCAATATCAGACATGAGTATTTAGGAACTGTGTTTGATATTGCGTTCAGATGGGGTGAAGTCACCCCCCGGAAAAGCCAAATTTTGAACATGCATACAAATTTACGAATGTCAACATGTGCTACCTGCCATCACGGGGGATCAAGGGACGTGTTTTGGGGGAGCAACCCCTTCCTCTCAGCTACTTTATTATTGAGGAAGGGGTTGCACCCCCAAAACACGTCCATTGATCTGGCAGATAGCACATGTTGACACAATGTGTGCATCTTCAAAATTTGGCTTTTCTACTATTTGACAAAAAATGTAAAAAAAAATGTAAAAATTGTAGTACACCATAAAACAAAGGGATTTGGAGGGGTTTTAAACTCTCCTTTTAAACTCTCCCCAAAACATCAATGATGTTTTTTTTTTTTTGAAGAACATCATTGATGTTTTTCTTGATGTTTTCCAAGTCCCTCTTACACCCCATGATCTCCCCAATCAGGATCTGTGCACTTTCCGAGGTGAAAGGATCTGGATCCACAACATCACGATCACCCAAAAAGATAGAAACCAAAAAAAACATGTATTATAAATATACCGACATCCATCTCTTACCTGAGCCTGTGGTCGCAGACACTCACCTGTTGTGGTGCCAATTTCCACCACGTCTTCCTCCTCCTGCTCTTCTTGTCTTGGTTGGATTTCCCCTTCTTCCAGAGGTGGGGGGTCTCTGGTCTCCTCGGATGAGGGGTGTCCTCCGAGTCTTTTCTCCCCTATGTAAAAAAAAAAATCGTATAGTTAGCACATAGATATTTGAGGGATAAACTATAAATATGAAACATTGCTTTGAAGTGGGGTACAATTGTCTATTTTGGCTGAGTTCCAAGAACAATAGAAGAAGAAGAAGAATACTTTACCTGTTTTGTACAAGCTTCACAGATGGAGACACCCCTATAGTAAGGGTGTTCTTGTGTCCCACACTAGTGCTCCAGCGTCCAGATGTCTAAACAGCTGCTGAGGGTCCTCTCCTTACACAGAATCTAGTTTGCATTTCATTCTATTAAAAAACACATCTACACAACCAAATTATATATATATTTATATATCCACTGCATACAGTTTAGCTATATCTGACTGCAGGCCATTCCTGGTGTACTGTTTCTAATATACTTCTGGCAGGTAGGTTATTCAGTTAGCTGCAGTGTATTCAATATATATATATAGACAGTCTCATGTATATATATATACATATATATATATATATATATATATATAAAACGGCCTGCAGTCAGATATAGCTAAACTGTATGCAGTGGATATATATATATATATATATATATCCACTGCATACAGTTTAGCTATATCTGACTGCAGGCTGTTCCTGGTGTACTTTTTCTAATATACTTCAGGTGGTGTACACAGTACCGTGCACCCCTAGTGCAGTAGCTACTACTTTTCTGGCGGTGTACACAATACAGTACACCCATAGTTGTTATTACACTTCTCTTGGTGTACACAGTACCGTGCACCCATAGTGCAGTTGCTACTACTTTTCTGGTGGTGTACACAGTACAGAATACAGTGTAGTGTGGTATTGCAAAACAAAATCCCCATCATGTCCGGAAGGCCACCAAGGAGAGGCATACGCTCACAGGCCACTAAAAGAGGGCAAGCAGGCTCTGTGTCTACAGTCCACAGTGCTGGTCACGGACATGGTGCATCTTCTGCAGGTGGCCGTGGGGCACGCTTGTCCTTTTTTTCTGCTGCTGGGACAGGGGCAGAAAAATTGGGCCTTTGGTGGTGGTGGTGCCACAACACTGTAACCCCTCACAGATACTCTTGTTGGGTGCAGGAACGGGCCCTGCTGTGAAATATTCGATCAAAAATTGTAATTACATGCCCCTGTTAAACAGGGACAGAAAAATTGGGCCTTAGGCAGTGGTGGTGGTGCCCTAAACCTAAAATATTGTAGTCACTCAGCATAGGCAGTCTTCAAGGGATCCCACATCCATAGAAAAATCAATCAGTTACATCAGCATCAGGTGCTTGATAGCTGCTGCTGATCCAAGACTGATTGATTTTTATGAATGTGAGCCTATCAACGAAGTCTGTGGACAGGCACACTCTATGATCCGTTACAAACCCTCCAGCAGCACTGAATGTGCATTCAGAAAGAATGCTGGATGCAGGACAGGCCAGTAGCTCAATTGCATATTGAGCTAGTTCTGGCCAGTGGTCCATCCACAAGACCCAGTAACCCAGTGGATGCTCTTTTGGAAATCTGTCCAAGTCTTGTCTTGCCCCTAGATATTCCTGGACCATGTAATGCAGATGCTGGCGATGGTTGCTTGAACTGATCAGACCTTGGTGCTGAGGACTGAAAAATTGTCTAAAGGCATCGGTCAGCCAGCCACCTTCTCTACTGCTCTTCCTCTGACTGAACGAAGCCTCAGCAACACGTTGTCCAGCACCAGGAAATTGTAACCTCACAGGGTCTGGAAATGCATTGCACAAACCTTTCTTCAAGGCCTCCTGAAGATGTTTCATCCTCTGCTCCCTCTGCGAAGGCAGGATGAGTTCTGCAACCTTACCCTTGTAATGTGGATCAAGAAGGGTTGTCAGCCAGTAATGATCCCTCTCTTTGATACCACGAATCCTAGGGTTCTTACGCTGCATGGCCTCCCTGATTCTGCAAAGCCTGCAAAAGTTTGCAGAGGCATTCAATTCTGAGTCCTCTGGGTCACTAAGGATCACATGATCCGTAACAACCTCCTCCCAGCCACGTACAACTCCTTGGGTTTCTGGGGACTGGAAACCATCCCTTCAAGACTGCTGCTGAGTGTTATCCACCACGTCCATGCTGACACAATCCTCCTCCTCCCCCTCTTCTTCCTGTGTGTTTGGCAGGCCTGCAGGAATAATATCTGGATAAAGGGGGCCTTGAGAGGTAAGGAAGTCCTCCTCTTCCTCCCGCTGTTCTGCCTCAAGTGCCCTGTCTATTATTCCATGAAGCGTGTGCTCCAACAGGAAGACAAGAGGGACAGTATCACTGGTGCATGCATTGTCACTGCTCACCATCCTCGTGGCCTCATCAAATGGTGACAGGACAGAGCATACATCCTTGATCAGTAGCCACTGGCATGGCGAAAAGAAGCCAAGCTCCCCTGATCCTGTTCTGGTGCCATACTCACACAGGTACTCATTGATGGCCCTCTGCTGCACACGCTGCAGAATTGCCAATGTTGAGTTCCACCTGGTGGACATGTCACAAATGAGGCGGTTGGTGGGCAGATTGCATTCCCTTTCAATGTCAGCCAGCCGAACACTGGCATTGTATGACCGTTGGAAATGACCACAGATTTTTCTGGCCTGCCTCAGGAGATCTTGTAAGCCTGGGTACCTGCTCAAGAACCACTGCACCACCAAATTCAGGATGTGTGCCAAACATGGAACATGGGTCAAGTGTCCCTGTCGGAGGGCGGAGAGAAGGTTGGTGCCATTGTCGCATACAACCATTCCTGGCTGAAGCTGGTGTGGCGTCAACCACCTCTGAGCCTGCCCCTGCAGAGCTGATAGAATCTCTGCCCCAGTGTGGCTCCTGTCCCTAAGCAGTGATTTAACCTCAAACTACGTAGAGGGTTCTTTACTGTAAGAGTGGCAAGGATATGGAATTCCCTTCCACAGGCGGTGGTCTCAGCGGGGGGCATCGATAGTTTAAAGAAACTATTAGATAAGCACCTGAACGACTGCAACATATTACAATGTAATACTGACATATAATCACACACATAGGTTGGACTTGATGGACTTGTGTCTTTTTTCAACCCCACCTACTATGTAACTATGTAACTCTTTTTGCCTCTTGTGCTTGTGTAGCCCCTTGAACGCTCACGAAGCACCGCTGGTTCAGAGAACAAATCTGTCACTAGATTCTCATCTAGCTTATCCATCATTAGCAGATCTACATTGGGAATTTTATGAATGTTGGCTGTTGCGCCAATACTTGTATGAAATCTGCAGAAGAGGCCATAGAGGAAGAAGAAGAGGAAGGGGTGGAGGAGAGGCTGTGGCAGAATTACCGCTAGCATTTTGGAGGCCTGGTGGCAGAACAAGCTCCAACAATAATGAACCCTGTCCTGCATCCTTCCCAGCTGCCAGCAGAGTTACCCAGTGCGCAATGAAGGAAAGGTAACATCCCTGCCCATGTCTGCTAGACCATGAATCCTCGGTAATATACACCTTACTCCAACAAGACAAAAACATTGCCTTCCACATGCCGGTAGAGAGCTGGAATGGCCTTCCATGAAAAGAAATGGCGTTTTGGAACCTGCAACTGAGGTACAGCACATTCCACAAATTCACGAAAGGGGGCAGAGTCTACGAGCCTGAAAGGCAGTAGTTGCAGTGCTAGCAATTTGGCCAAGCTAGCATTCAGACACTGAGCATGTGGATGGCTGGAACTGAATTTCTTTTTACGGTTTAGCAACTGGGGTAGGGAAATATGCCTGCTAAAATCACATGGTGGTGTACTGCTAGCAGATTGGCTGCAAGTACTTGGGACACCTATTGCTATACCTTCATTCCTCTAAGTGCAGGTTTTCGAGAGGACTGGAGGTATAGTAGGGTTGGAAATCCCAGATGAGGAGCAAGGAGAAGTCCGCCTTTTTCTTTGATGTGGGTCTTTCAAGTGCTGTTGCCAATGGACTTGTTGCCCTTTGAGTTTATATGAAATCTACATTAATAGCTGTAAAATATTGGAATTATGAATATATTTAATTTAGCTTTTATCTATGTAGGGCAGAACATATTATCTTCACAGAAATCTCTGGTAGACCAGACAAGTCGGTGCCTAGGCTTGTGCATACAAACAATGGGATCCAAACCTCATTGTTTTACACATACTCACTTCAAAGGATCCTATGCTGGGATATACAATGAAGAGAGGCTAACCGGTAATCAATACTTACCTTCCTGGGAAAATTCAAGTTACGCTCTTGCTCAGAATAGTCACAAGGATTTGCCTTAAAGGAGTCTGACTTATGCAAAGCATAGGGATTGGAGATGTCGCCAGTCCTTAACCAGGAATAGGGAAGCTCACCAATCAGAGCCACGCTATGCCAACCAATCAGCATGTAATGATATACACAAACTAGATGAGAGGGAAACACACTTTTATGGGAGAGCAACCATCAGAATGGAACCTTGGTGCAAAGGGTAATTATGGGAAAGGTCTGTATTTTACTTGTAAATATGTTTGTAGATTAATGTTTTCAGGAATATACTCTGTATTCCTTCATGTAATTCTCTTATTTTAACCTAATATTTTCTTCCTTGGTGTAGACTATAGATAGATGGTTGTGTATTAGACTTTCAACTACTCACCAATAAATGTTGTTATTGTGTTAAAGCTTTCATTTATGGTCAAAGAACTCTCATTTAACCCAAATCATATCTGAGAGATATTAAATCTCAAATATAATATACGGGAAAAAGACTGCATGGGAGGTCGTCATATGTCTGGTCAAGCATGTGGTGCCCAAGCGGCTGCTGTTCCGGTCACGCTTGATCCGCTTCAGACATAGGTTGAAAACAGCAATGGTGCGATCTGCTGCACACGTGTCCAAAAAGGCCCACACTAAGGAACTTTTCAAAATCAGCGGGGAGTCACCTGTGGAGCTCTGCAGTGTGATGCAGTAGGGTAGCTGTCCTTAAGCTGCCCCCTAGAGGATATCCTGCCTCTTTGGAGTTGTGCCTCCTCCTTCTCCTCTATTCTATCAGGCACCCAAGTAGAGTCAGTGACCTCTTCATCCCCTCCCTCCTCATCACTGGAGCAAACTTGGCACTATGCTGAAGCTGGGGGAACATGACTGCCAGTTTCTTGTCCTTCCTGGGCACCCCCTCTCTCTAGGCTCACGTTACTGCCTCCCTCAACCTGGGAACCAACATCAGAGCCTTCAAATCGCTGCGCATCCTCCAGCAGCATGTACCTGACACTGTGGTCGAAAAGTTCGGGGGACTCCTCCATGCATGATGGTGGGGCTACAGAAGGAGTGACTGTGGACAAGGAGGCGGTGGAATAGGCCGCTTTGGCAACTGCATAGGAAGGAAAACTACTCTGAGCCTGGGTGACAGAGGATGAGGAGGATGAGGACGGCTGTGTTATCCACTCCACCCACTCTTCTGCAAGTTCTGGCTCAATAACACGGCCAGCAGCAAAAAAAAAAAAAAGACAAGTGTGCCCCACGGCCTCTGGCAGAGGTTGCACCATGTCCATGACCAGCACCGTGACTGTAGGCACAGAGCCTGCTTGCCCTTTCACAGCAGGGCCCATTCC
Source organism: Lithobates clamitans (assembly GCA_037952925.1). NCBI lineage: Eukaryota > Metazoa > Chordata > Amphibia > Anura > Ranidae > Lithobates > Lithobates clamitans. Next base: position 4,966,816 of record JBBGZY010000108.1, on the reverse strand, counting down.
TGCGCCCACCAAGAGTATCTGTGAGGGGTTACAGTGTTGTGGCACCACCACCGCCTAAGGCCCAATTTTTCTGTCCCTGTTTAACAGGGGCATGTAATTACAACTTTTGATCTAATATTTCACAGCAGGGCCCGTTCCTGCACCCACCAAGAGTATCTGTGAGGGGTTACAATGTTGTGGCACCACCACCACCGCCTAAGGCCCAATTTTTCTGCCCCTGTTTAACAGGGGCATGTAATTACAATTTTTGATCTAATATTTCACAGCAGGGCCTGTTCCTGCACCCACCAAGAGTATCTATGAGGGGTTATAATGTTGTGGCACCACCACCACCACATTGGGTATGCTGCCATGGAGGCACCAGGAAAAAGTTTTGCCTATAGTTCTACGTTAAGTGTCTATACAGGTACTGTGTAACAAAAGATACTGAGAAATTCATACAGAAGGCCTGAAGTGCTATTGTGTCATATTGTCAGATAAAGAACAAAAAACAGACATTTATATACTAGGTGTATTCATAGGTGCAAATGTTGTCAAACTTTTAGGCTGCATTCACACCAGAGCGTAGCGTCTCTCCAGCTTTATGTGCGATTTTGGTGCTTCTTTACTCAATGTTTTTGAGCTTTGCTGTTTTTTTATTAGCCAATATAGAAAGCTGTGTTCTGTTGCATTATTTGTTGCTAGGTTTTGCTGCTTTTTTAGCTTTTCGATCAGCTTTTATTTTTTTTTTTAATATTATTATTAATTTTATATTATTTTTTTGTTAGGGTAAGGGGTTGATGTTAAGGTTAGTTTAGGATTAGGGGTTGGGGTTAGGATTAGGGGTTAGGATTAAGGCTTAATACTTTATGTATTGTCTTACTATTGTTTATTTATTATTTTTTATTTTTTTGTTAGGGTGTTAATACTGCTACTAATAATAAATGAATACATACATGTAAAATAAATAAAAAAATAAATAAAAATAGTCATAAATAAATAATAAATAAAAACAATAACTGAATATGATGAATAAATAAATAAATAATTAACCCCTAACCTTTAAAAAAAAAATAATAATAATAAAATAATAATAAATAAACACCCTAACCCTAATGCCCCGTACACACAAACGGACTTTCCGACAACAAAACCGTGGATTTTTGTTCGAAGGTTGTTGGCTCCAACTTGTCTTGCATACACACGGTCACACAAATGTTGGCCAACAATTATGAACGTGGGAACGTGGTGACGTGTGTTATGGAAATGATTAAGAGCTCCAATCGAGCCCAAGGTTATCTGCTGCTGTCTCTAATTGAAAAGTGTGGATATGCATGCATATCAAAGTAAACACTCTGAGACACGCTCAGCACCGTTACTTCTTACACTTCTAATTTATTCAAGGCGGTGCTAATGTTTTATACACACAAATACGTCATTGCTATGTTAGTCTAATAGATACATCTCATTGGTTAAGATAGAAAAAGAAGATGGAGAATCTTCATAACGAGGTCTGGCTGTCCTTGGTTTTATCTTCAGTTCCGCGTTCTTCTGATGTGTGGGATGCAGGGGGTACCCGCCATCTTAGAAAATATAGGAACAGAGCAAACCTGTATACTAATATAATGAGTAAGGAGAAAAATATGTATGCACATAAGAAAATAGACATTTTCAGATTACTATTATTATTATTTACATCACATTCCTTCACAATCCCCCCTAAAATGACTATTTTCTCTTTTCTGTCCCTAATACTAAAGGTCCTACTTTTAGCCTGGCCCTTCTCCTCAGCAACTCTTTTAGGCTGTATATAGAATTGGGCAGCAACTGTTCACTTCCCTCCTCGATACAGCTGGAGAGGTGCAGTCAGGTGCTATCTATCCCTAAAACCCTATAGGATTGTGAGATTATGGACAGGGAGTGACTGTAGAGGAGTGAAGGGTTTGTCATCTTCCATCACAAGGTGATCCTCTTCTTCTTGGTGGAGAAATGTAGGTGTGCTATTGTCTACAGCCTTGTTCATTAACTTTTTACGAAAGGTAGAATACAGCATACAATCAGGGCTAAAAGAACCAGGATTATTAAAACCCTTACCCGTATCTGGGCGAGCACCTTCTGCCACCCACTCATCCAGCTAAAATATTGGTCCCATGGGTCTGTGATAACCTGAGTTCTTCTTCAACTCCAATGACAGATCTTCTAATTTCTTTATAGCTAAAGTAACCTTACCATTTGGGCCAGTATTATCAGGAATGTATGTGCAGCAAGTTCCTGTTTTTTTTATGATTTTACAAAACACCTCCTTTCCCAGATAGCACCATGTCTAAGGCCATCCGGTCCTGGAATGTCATGTAGGAAGTGGGGGCTAACTGGTCAGCAATTCGCTGGAGGGCATCTTTAGAGTAATTTACAAATCTCTGTTGGTTATAATATGTGTAGTGTCAGGTCACCTAGAGGCTGGGTGACAGATGCACACCGTTGGGATCAGGAGTGCACCGCAAGGTAGTGGACCCTACAGCTGACTGCTGCGGCTTAAACCCTGGAAGGTTCAGGAATCAGGTCTACTGGATCACTGACACAGATCCCACTGGGAGCTAGAGCATAGATTCCCCAGGGCGCGGAGTCTAAGAGCCAGCAGGTGTTCACCAGAGCCTTTAATGGTAAGGATGGACTGCGCTGCAGTCTGGCTCCAGGTCGCGGCCCCCAGGGTCTCACAGCTCACGTTCACGGTAGACTACAGGAGAAGAGGAAGGAGGCAGCAGGCTGGAACATCAGGGTCACAGGCAAACAGGGATGGTCGGGAACAGGCCAAAGTCGGTAACAGGAATCAGATGTAGGAAACACAGCAAGTACACATAGAGGCTAACACACAATGGTTGATCAGCACTGCTGGCTTGCGGTGCACAGGTTAATATAAGGTTCCCTGATAGGGCCTGGGGTGGGGCCATGCTTAGAGGAGAGGTTACAAAAGCAGTCAGGTGAGGGTCAGCTGGTCTCTAGAGATGAACACATGGAGACAGGTATGCTGATCGACAAACTCTATTGCATAACCATGACATGTAGTTAATCCAATCTACATTCTTGCTGACAGTTGTTATGGGGATCAAAGACTCAAAACCAGCTTTTACCTGATCCCTGGCTTTAAACTCATCAGGGACCCCCCTTGTAACCCCTATGACATGTATGTATACATGAGGTTCAAAGCTTCCGGAGAGAGCTGCTCGCTTCCTCCTCTGACTGTGTGCTGGGTCAGTGTATGTATCAGGGGTATCTTTGGTTAGGATATGGGGCTTTCTATTTTCATCTTTTTTTTGTCTAATGCACTCTGTGGTCACCCAGTCTGGCCCTGTGTTCCAACCCACTGGCCCCCACAGAAACCACAACTCTGTCCCCAGTAACTGTATGTGTGGCATACATATATGTCCTTACCGTCAAGGATATCACTGTACCAATGGCATCACCATGAAGGGTCAAACGGACAAGGTACTATGTCACAGTAATCTAAGATAAAGGTGGTCACATGTGTACCTGAAGAGTTACACCAAAACGTAATTATGTTATCATTTTTGTGATGGCCACCTCCTGGGCCCCTCCCCCCTAGATCAAACAGAAAAAGGATATGCAGCGCCCGAAAACACGCTCTCCTGCAGTGATAAGCGTGCATTCAGGTGTTCTTCCTGGCCAACTTGACTGAGGTGGCTGTGGTCAGCAAAACTTGGAATGGACCATCATAACTTGGCTCAAGTATCTCCAGACAGTAGATAGGGATAGAAGGATTTCGCGCATAAAATCTATCATATAAATAAATAAAATTCACATTTAACACTAATGGTAGTGAAAAAAAGAAGCAAATCTTAGATAAAGTGCATCAAGTAAAGTGACCGTGCTGAAAAATAATAAATCACAATAAATAATCACATTCAAAATAAAAATCCAATAAATGTGCAAAAATGCAGAACATGTGCAACAAAGGTGCAAAAATGCAAACGATATACTGTAAAAAAACTTCCAATAAATAGATATATCAGAAAAAATAGTTAATAGAAATGACCATATAAAGTTTGTGAACCGTGGTGTTCATAGAAAAAATAAGTAAGTGTAGGTAATGGTGATAATGATAATTTTCATAAAACCACTGGCGGCTCGACCAGGCTCTCTAAACTCTCACCTCAGAGATGGAAATAACAGGCATCCATGTATGTCTTTCTCTGTTGTGATAGAAGAAGCATTCCCCTCTGCTTACTATCAGGCACCTCAGGGATGGAAACAACTGGCAACAATGTATGTTTTTCTCTGTTGTAATACAGGCAGCGTTCCCCTCTGTTTATTGTCAGGCACCTATAAAAATAAACTGGGAATTTTTCCACCTAGGCTGTGACAGCCCGGTGGGAGGAGGGGGAGGAGAGAGGAGGCCTCTGATGGTGTAGTATTTCAAATATTCAATTTATTGGGTATAAAAATAGGTGGTCTCTTACATAAAAGCAAAATAAAATACACATGAAAGGAAGGAGCGGCGTCCGAGGCGCCTCCTTACGTGACTTCCGGTATAGTCAACTCTCTGCCACGCCCTACGCGTTACGTCACCGCTCGTGACTTCAACTGGGGAACCGGATTGGCCTAAGAGGAATCCTGTATAATGAAACCGGAAGTGATATAACAGCCATTTTTGTTGTGGTAATGTTAATATCTATGGGACAGCGGCCATCTTAGAGGTGGCAATCTACATAGATATCGGCCGCTGCGAGGAGAAATCAAGCTAAACATAACCTAATGCTGTATCGCCGATGCCAATTTAAAACAGTAATGCTAAATATCTAAAAATATGAATAAAATGATTCATTAAACTAGCAGTTCAGTCGACAAACAAATAAATAATAGCGAGTCACATATTAATCCGCCATTTTCTTGTGGATGGTAAGATTTAGTCACGGTGGCCATCTTTATGGTGGTTAACCCACTCCAGCCGGCGGCCATTTTTGGGTGGATAAAAATAATTTTAACACAGTATGTGTTGAAATACCCGAAAAAATACCACAGTTTGACAAAAAATAAAGGAAGAATATTAATATTAAGGTCACAATAAGCTAGTGGAGATACTAAAGAATCAACATTGGGTTTTTTTTTCCAAATGGACAGGTGAACAATGTACCTCAGTCACCAAGGAGGAACCTTTTACATTATATTATAGTAAGTGATCCATAGAGTATTAAAATTATGTCACAGTACGGAATATAAATATATCATTTCTTAAAATAAAGCATAATAAAGTGGTACATAAAGCCTTCTAAGTGATCTTAGTACTAATAAACACAATGATCAAATCTAAAAGCCTGTGACATGGATAAGATTAAAAGCCAGTGACATAAAAACATTTTTGAGGGCTTAAAAATTACTTAAAAAACAATTCAAATCGAATTCCGCGTTCATACCTCTAGGGGTTAATGTGCGTAGAGTGTGTATCCAGTATGATTCTTTTTGACTAATACTTCTAATTTTGTGGGTACCTCTCCATGAACTTTTATATCTTTCTATCCCCCAAAATTGAAGATCTATGGGGTCCCTGTTGTGTACTGCTGCAAAATGTTTAGAAACATTGTGTTTGGGATTTCCTTTTTTAATGTTCTGTATATGTTCCTTAACCCTAACTTTCAGGGCCCTTTTCGTACGTCCTACATATCTCCTCCCCCTCCTCCCACCGGGCTGTCACAGCCTAGGTGGAAAAATTCCCAGTTTATTTTTATAGGTGCCTGACAATAAACAGAGGGGAACGCTGCCTGTATTACAACAGAGAAAAACATACATTGTTGCCAGTTGTTTCCATCCCTGAGGTGCCTGATAGTAAGCAGAGGGGAATGCTTCTTCTATCACAACAGAGAAAGACATACATGGATGCCTGTTATTTCCATCTCTGAGGTGAGAGTTTAGAGAGCCTGGTCGAGCCGCCAGTGGTTTTATGAAGATTATCATTATCACCATTACCTACACTTACTTATTTTTTCTATGAACACCACGGTTCACAAACTTTATATGGTCATTTCTATGAACTATTTTTTCTGATATATCCATTTATTGGAAGTTTTTTTACACTATATCGTTTGCATTTTTGCACCTTTGTTGCACATGTTCTGCATTTTTGCACATTTATTGGATTTTTATTTTGAATGTGATTATTTATTGTGATTTATTATTTTTCAGCACGGTCACTTTACTTGATGCACTTTATCTAAGATTTGCTTCTTTTTTTCACTACCATTAGTGTTAAATGTGAATTTTATTTATTTATATGATAGATTTTATGCGCGAAATCCTTCTATCCCTATCCATTTTTTCGAGTGCCATGTGTACACTTGTTTATTTCGCTGCAATCATTTTAGATATCATCATATGAATCTTTCACTTCAAGTTTTTATATATTCACTTTGTGATTGTCACCAGATTCACCTTTTTCTCACCTCAGCGCGAAGGATCTTAGTATTTATATTTTGTCACTACACATTGTTTTACCTTTGCTGCTAACATGGATATATTTCAATTCATGGAGAACAGGAATGTTAATTTAGATGACATTTTTGAATCACAGACCAATACACACAATACAGATCTAGAAAGTTTACTTAGGAAATTGGGACACCATATGGAGAAGAAAGTCTCCCTATGGTGGGATACCATCACCTTTGAACGTTATATCAGAGAAAATATTGTACCAAGGAGGCTACGGTGGGAATTACCACCCAATGATGGTTTATTAGACAAAGAGTCAATGGACGAATGGTTTGAATTTTTTAACAATAAAAGTATAGAAGGTCTTAAATTTTTATTAGGAAGGAAGTACAAAAAAACTAGAATATTAGAACAACAAATAGAGGAAATTAAGCAGAAACTAGAACCGTACAAAGAATCTCCAGATTTCAAGAAACTGGCTACACAGATGAATAAAGATCTGATCAGTAAAGATTTAGAAGTACAACAGCGGAAGATGAAAAAATACCATCGTGATATAGAAGACTATAAAGGGGCACAAGTTTTTAAATGGCAGAAAAAAGTAGATCCCAGTCCACCCAGTTCAACATATTCCACTCCAGAGAGAGAAGTGAGAATACAGGATCCAACCACTGCCTATGCCAATAACCCCCCAAGATGGGATGAAAGAGAAGCATATACTGAGAACAGATTACAACAAGGAGCCAGAACACCTCAATATGATCAGCGACAATACAATAATTATACTCAACGGACTCCCAGACAACAGTGGAAGAAACCTTTCAAGAAACATTTTAAAAAACCTTATAATCATCGACCCAATAACGAAAGGAATTATAGAGATCACAATAGGCACACTTATCCTCAAGATACTTACAGAGAAAGAGAGAGAACTCCGATTCCAACCTATAATAGGTTTGAACCCCTGGGAGACCACCAGGATCATCACTATTACGATTCAACACATCATCAACAACAAAATGATTATGACTATGATCGCCAACGTCATTTTTTAGAGAGGGAGAGAAGGGAATACTCCCCATGGAGACAACCACAGAATCACTACCCCTCCCCCAGAAGAAGGACACAGGAAGACAGAACAAGAAACAGTCTGGAGCGAAGAGAGGACGGAGAGCGGGAAAGAGACTCCAAGCGAAAAAGAGAACAGTAGGGAGTAATGTGGTTAACCTGAGTGGTCATCCCATCTCCAGTGATGAACTCTCCGTCCTAGATAAAGGACTCAAATACGCCCCAGTCAACAATTTGAACAAATTTCATACATACATTGGTATACTCAAATACGTGAGAAAAGTAAATGTGAAGAAATATTACCTCTCGAACCCATATAGAACAACCAATACGATAAGGAATACCTCTCCATCAATATCATATAGTACCCTACGAAACAATTCCACTTTCAACCCCCAAGTTTCAGATAATCACCATGTGGAAGTGTTTAAGAAGCTGGTCCTTAAAGATCTTGAATCTCTGGAAGTCAAAAAAGTATCAGACCCGATACATATTAAAAAAGGTATCAAATCGCTTAAAGAGAGAAAAGACATTATTATTCGTCCAGCGGATAAAGGAGGAGCGATCGTGATACAATCAAAGGACCAATACCTGAATGAATTACAGAGACAACTACAGGACGACAAAACATACATTAGACTATTGAGCAATCCGACAAAAAAGTATAAAAAAGAGCTGGAACACTTGATAGAATTGGGCACAAGAAAAGAGATACTGAATAAGAAAGAGTCGAAATATCTTATTCCAGAAACATGCCGGATACCAGTTATCTACACCCTACCTAAAATTCACAAATCATTGGAAAACCCTCCGGGCAGACCAATTGTGAATGGAATAGAGTCCCTTACATCTCGAGTAGGACAATACCTGGACCACTTTATTCAACCTGCAGTGCAACGAACACCAGCCTATCTTAAAGACACCAAGCATGTGTTACAACTTCTAGACACACTACCAGTACTTGAAGGAAGAACAATATTAGCCACGGCAGATGTGAATTCACTATATACTATAGTACATCATTATGATGCATGTTCAGCAACCAAATAGCTCCTCAGAAAGTTCAGCAATCTTGTATGCACACAGCGCAAATACCTTATAAAGTGCCTAGATTTTTGCCTAAAGCATAATTATTTTTGGCATAATCATACATATTATAAACAGGCCATTGGTATTGCAATGGGGGCTAAGTTTGCACCGAGCGTTGCCAACGCATTTATGGCACAATGGGAAGAGCAATCTATTTATGAAAATACCCCAGCAGAACTTACTTTATACAAAAGATACATCGATGATGTAATTATAGTCTGGAATGGAAAAAGAGAGGCACTTGAACAATTCCTGGAAAAATTGAACTCAAACAACAAAAATATCCGTCTGTCGTGGAACATCAATGAAAAGACAGTGGAATTCCTGGATCTCAAAATAAGTTTGGAAGGAGATAAAGTAGTAACTAAAACATTTTTTAAAAATGTAGATGCGAACAGCTACCTTCCCATTAACAGTTGCCATCATAAATTATGGCTATATAATATACCGAAAGGACAATTTGTCCGAATTAAGAGAAATTGCACAAAAGAAGAAGATTTTAAAGAACAAGCTAAGTTAATTGGATCCAGGTTTATAGAAAAGGGATATGAACACACACTGATAGAGAAACAAATTGAAGAAGTAATGGGTATGGATAGAACAAAAATGTTAGAAATTCATCCAAAGAAAATGTTTTCACAAGAAACACCCACTTTAATTCTGGATTACAGTGTCCAACATAAACAAGTATCTAAAATTATCCAGAGACACTGGCACATTTTAAAAAATGATAAAGATTTGACGAAAATACTACCAGAATCACCCAATATCATATATAAGAGGGCTCCAACCATCAAGAATATGGTAGTCAAAACAGTGATTGAAGCCCCCCAACAAACACCATACTCCTTCTTCACTGGAAAAGGATTCTATCCATGTAGGAACTGCTATGCATGTAAACACGCCCAGAAATTCCAAGGAAAAAGAACAGGATTCACAGCCACTACCACAAACGAAACATATGAAATTAAAGATTTTATTGGATGCCATACTGAGGGAGTGGTTTACGTACTTCAGTGTAGCTGTAAACTACAATATGTAGGACGTACGAAAAGGGCCCTGAAAGTTAGGGTTAAGGAACATATACAGAACATTAAAAAAGGAAATCCCAAACACAATGTTTCTAAACATTTTGCAGCAGTACACAACAGGGACCCCATGGATCTTCAATTTTGGGGGATAGAAAGATATAAAAGTTCATGGAGAGGTACCCACAAAATTAGAAGTATTAGTCAAAAAGAATCATACTGGATACACACTCTACGCACATTAACCCCTAGAGGTATGAACGTGGAATTCGATTTGAATTGCTTTTTAAGTAATTTTTAAGCCCTCAAAAATGTTTTTATGTCACTGGCTTTTAATCTTATCCATGTCACAGGCTTTTAGATTTGATCATTGTGTTTATTAGTACTAAGATCACTTAGAAGGCTTTATGTACCACTTTATTATGCTTTATTTTAAGAAATGATATATTTGTATTCCGTACTGTGACATAATTTTAATACTCTATGGATCACTTACTATAATATAATGTAAAAGGTTCCTCCTTGGTGACTGAGGTACATTGTTCACCTGTCCATTTGGAAAAAAAAACCCAATGTTGATTCTTTAGTATCTCCACTAGCTTATTGTGACCTTAATATTAATATTCTTCCTTTATTTTTTGTCAAACTGTGGTATTTTTTCGGGTATTTCAACACATACTGTGTTAAAATTATTTTTATCCACCCAAAAATGGCCGCTGGCTGGAGTGGGTTAACCACCATAAAGATGGCCACCGTGACTAAATCTTACCATCCACAAGAAAATGGCGGATTAATATGTGACTCGCTATTATTTATTTGTTTGTCGACTGAACTGCTAGTTTAATGAATCATTTTATTCATATTTTTAGATATTTAGCATTACTGTTTTAAATTGGCATCGGCGATACAGCATTAGGTTATGTTTAGCTTGATTTCTCCTCGCAGCGGCCGATATCTATGTAGATTGCCACCTCTAAGATGGCCGCTGTCCCATAGATATTAACATTACCACAACAAAAATGGCCGTTATATCACTTCCGGTTTCATTATACAAATAGGATTCCTCTTAGGCCAATCCGGTTCCCCAGTTGAAGTCACGAGCGGTGACGTAACGCGTAGGGCGTGGCAGAGAGTTGACTATACCGGAAGTCACGTAAGGAGGCGCCTCAGGCGCCGCTCCTTCCTTTCATGTGTATTTTATTTTGCTTTTATGTAAGAGACCACCTATTTTTATACCCAATAAATTGAATATTTGAAATACTACACCATCAGAGGCCTCCTCTCTCCTCCCCCTCCTCCCACCGGGCTGTCACAGCCTAGGTGGAAAAATTCCCAGTTTATTTTTATAGGTGCCTGACAATAAACAGAGGGGAACGCTGCCTGTATTACAACAGAGAAAAACATACATTGTTGCCAGTTGTTTCCATCCCTGAGGTGCCTGATAGTAAGCAGAGGGGAATGCTTCTTCTATCACAACAGAGAAAGACATACATGGATGCCTGTTATTTCCATCTCTGAGGTGAGAGTTTAGAGAGCCTGGTCGAGCCGCCAGTGGTTTTATGAAGATTATCATTATCACCATTACCTACACTTACTTATTTTTTCTATGAACACCACGGTTCACAAACTTTATATGGTCATTTCTATGAACTATTTTTTCTGATATATCCATTTATTGGAAGTTTTTTTACACTATATCGTTTGCATTTTTGCACCTTTGTTGCACATGTTCTGCATTTTTGCACATTTATTGGATTTTTATTTTGAATGTGATTATTTATTGTGATTTATTATTTTTCAGCACGGTCACTTTACTTGATGCACTTTATCTAAGATTTGCTTCTTTTTTTCACTACCATTAGTGTTAAATGTGAATTTTATTTATTTATATGATAGATTTTATGCGCGAAATCCTTCTATCCCTATCCATTTTTTCGAGTGCCATGTGTACACTTGTTTATTTCGCTGCAATCATTTTAGATATCATCATATGAATCTTTCACTTCAAGTTTTTATATATTCACTTTGTGATTGTCACCAGATTCACCTTTTTCTCACCTCAGCGCGAAGGATCTTAGTATTTATATTTTTATTTTTATTTATCTCCAGACAGTAGTTGGTGTGTTCCTGTATCTAATTCAGGATCTGGAATGGAAGAAAACACCTGGACATGCATTCAGGTTAATTCTCGTGATAATGTGGTTACATAATTAGTCAACACATCAGACTGTAACTGTAACTGTTGTGGAAAGTAACAACCAAGTCTGGGAGCTGAACCAAACAAAATTTCATAAGGGGATAGGGCATGTTTCCCCTGGGGGTGTGTCTGACACTGAACAGGGCAATGGGCTAACTGTCTGGCCAACTCATGTTAGTCTCTTGGGCCATCTTTAACATCCTGTTTTTAGTGTCCCATTCATCCTTTCTACCTTCCCACTACTTTGAGGGTGGTATGGGGTGTGTAGTGCCAACTGAACCCCCAGTGCTGCCCAACTCTCTTTAGTAAGAGTTGCTGTTAAGGCTGGGCCCTGATCTCTCAATATCACCTCTGGGACCCCAAATCTACATACTATCTCACTCAGTAGTTTCTTAACTGTGGTCCTGGCAGTCATGACCACTTCCACTAGGGCGTATTCGAATCTGCCACTTCTTGGCACTTGAGAATGATCAATTTGCATCCTCTGGAATGGGGTGTAGGGCTTTTGCCAGGTGCTTCTTCTGTGCTTCTTCTGTGCATCCTGGGTTACATTTGGTGCAGATAATGCATGATCTGCAGAAGTTGTCGGTCAGTGGAGTAACTCTTGGTGCAACACTTGTTGATAAGAGAGTTCATAAAAGTCTTTGTCAAGTGGGCAGCTCCATGTGCCCATTGCACCACAGCTGGGTACATACTCCTGGGTAGACAAGGCTTCTTGTTGCACTCGAATAGTCCATTTCTGAGAGTTGCTCCTCTCCGTTTCCAGCTTTCCTTCTTATCCGGACTTGTTGTTTCCTGTAGTTCTTTTAGATAAACTCTGTCCACTGGGAAAGTCTGTAAGGTAAGCACGGGGTGGTCTTCTTCTACCACCCTACTGTCCACTTCCCGTGGACCACCAGCTGTCTGTTTGGCAGCTGAATTGGCTAGATGATTGCCTTAAGCTTCCTTTGAGTTCAGTTTGTCGTGTGCTTTTACTCATAATAGTCACTTGGATTGTGAGAAGCAAGGCATCAATCAAGTTTTCACAGGTGTTCCTGCAGCCATCAGGAATCCTCTGTCCTAGATAACACCATAATCATGGGCAATGCTGAAAGCATATCTTGAGTCCATATGAATGTTGGCTCTTTTTCCCTCTGCCCATTTACATGCTGTAGTCTGCCTCCTGTGTAGACATCACCGGTGGTAAGGCTTCAGCTTGTAGAACAGTGTTTTCAGTGGTGACCGCGTGTCCTGTGTGGTCATGGGGTGACAAGTCAAGACTCTACTCCTCCTCCTCCTTTCCCCCCTCGAGAAGTGGAAGAAGGGTGGTAGGGTTCAGTGTTTGACAACTTAATAGAGTAATGCTGTCCAGTAGGAGAGAACACAGGAGTCTCAAGTGTCTGGTAGTGGACAAGTGTTTCGGCTGGATCTTGGTTGAATATGGCAACAACGTCATGGGGGGCAAGCACAACGAGGCAGTGTCCGAGGACCAAGTTCAAAGTTTTGTCAAGCAAGGCTTGTGTAGCAAATCCAGCTCGCAGACACAATAGGCCTCCTCTTGCTACCGCATCCAGCCGACAGGAATAATATCCTATGGGGCGTAGGCTGATGCCGTGTGATTGGGTGAGTACACCTGCAGCATGTCCCAGACGTTCGGATACAAAGAACTTGAGCGTTTTGCCGTAGGCTGGGAGCCCTAGCGCCGGGGGTGGCGCACTTAAAGGCTTCAAACTTTAGATATTTCTTCAGGAGACATCTGGAAAGGGTCTGATTGCAGAGCATCAGTAGGAAGGCTTCTGGAATCCATGCTCTGCACTAGGAAATTAGTCCAAAGAAAATGACAGGTGTTGAGCACCACTGCAATTTGGGCTTTGAGGCTCTGCAGCCCTGGTTGGCAAGATAGCACAACAGGCTTTCTGAGGTGACTTCAACAGGGGGTAAGTCAGCTGCACAAAGGAGAAGGTCATCAACATGTTGGAAGAGAATCACTTCCAGGTGTTCCTCCTGTCATGTGTCAAGGATGATAGCCATAGCTTTTGCAAACTGGCTTGGAAAGTTCTGTGCCCCTTGTGGCACAACTGTTTAGGTATGTTGCCGTTTCTTTCCGTGGATGAATGCAAAAAGGTACCAGCAGGAGGGGTGAGGGTGGACACTGAAGAAAACGTTTGTAAGGTCCACCTCTGTGAGGTATTTTGCAGTCAAAGGCATCCACAGTAGGTACCTGGTTCTCTTTTTAGGATTCTCTTCTTGGGGTTATTGTGGTTTCCGGGGCAATGAAGCGCCCTCTTTTAGCTTGACTGAAACTGGTGGCACCTTTAAGTGACCGTTGTCTTCCGGTCCTGTGGACCATAGGCACGCAGGGATTCTGTCAAGTACTTCCTGCAGTATTGAACTTGAAGTTTTTGCTTCATTAAGTGTCATCAGGAGAGGCAGAGAACACAAAGCAGATGAGTCTTCTAAAGATAGGGGAGTATGTAACTTCATCCCCCCTTCAGGCGTGTCCTGATTGAGGCCTGTAGTCTGGACAACACATCAGCTCCTAGTAGATTCAAGGGACATGTAGAGGACACCACAAATCTGGCAAGCAAATCAGGAAGTGGACTGGAGCGGGGCACCCCATCCATTCCTACGCAGGAAACATCAATAGTGGAAAGGAAAGAATTATTAGGCAGGTTCACCGCCCTCAACACACTTTTGGCTGCACCCCTGTCAATGAGGAAAGTGGTAGGTTTTTCGTCTGGGACATCTTGGGGCTCTGCATTCTTTTCTGAAGTGACCCTGTTTCCCACAGTTGTAACAGGTGATCCTTTCCCTGGTATTGGGCAGTGGTGGTGGACTAGTGTAGGCGGGATCTTCGTCATGGGTTACCATGAGGGGCGTTGGTTTTTTACCTTTTTGATTTTCTATACCTCTGGTCACCAACAATAAATCAGACATTTTCATTGAATGGTATTCAGGGCAGGCCACCATCAGGCCTTTTCTGATATCCTCTCTGAGCCCTGAAACAAAAGCAGTTGATAACATGTGTGTGTGTGCCTTTATGAGTCTAGCATGATACTTCTTCACAGACTCCCCTTTATCTTGGGTAATATCTTGGATTGTGGTGGTTTGATCTGCCAACTTCTCCTTTGCCCAGTCGTGGAGTTGTGCACAGAACTCCACGCCTGAGGTGTAGGAAGTGGCACTTGTCAGGCAGGCATCATTGAAGGCCATCTGCATGACTGGCCAAAAGACATATCCTGCTTTGATTTGGCATAGGCTGGTCAAGTCTCTCCAGGCAGCTGAGTAAGTTTCTTGAATCTGCACTATCCTGTGGTAGAAGGGAATTGGCTGCTTCTCTGGGTCAGGCAGACTTGTCACTAAGGCCGCTGCTTGTGATAGAGTAAAAGCGACATACATCACTGGTGCCCCTTCTGGTAACCGAGACTGTTGTTGGGGCGGGGGCTGACAAGAGGCACTGTTCCTTATGGTTGCCAGCATGTGTTTGAGATCCTCTCGGAACTGTGAGTCCGGAGCCGGATTGGGGGTTAAATCAGTGGGTGGCCTTGCTGCCAGTTGTTGGGCTTCCCACTCAGACGCTTCTTCATCATTAACATATCCGGCCTGGGAATGTGGTGCTTCCGTATTGGGGAAGACAGGTGTGTGGAAGGAACCATCCCTGTTTAAAACAGGGAGGACTGGGTACAGGCGGTGTTTGAGCTCACTGGGTGTACCAAGATGGCCTCCGGCAAGAAGTGCACTGGGCTGGGCAGTGAGTGAAGGCATGGGTGCACCAAGATGGCCGCCGGGCTGAGTTGTCACAGTGGGTTGTGCTTGGGTGGTGAGAAAGGAGTGGTTGTTAGACCCTCCTTTGTTTCAAGTTCCAACATATCATCAGCTCTGTGATACACATACATAATACAATCGCCATCTTTCTTAACTTCCTTTATCCAATTTTCTTTATCACACAGGATTTTTCTCCCTGTTTCTTTAGCAACATAACTTTCGCCACTTCTTTCAACTTTGTTAACTATTTCAACACTATTTCTCCTCTTCACTATCACATTCTTTTCTCTCTCTGTTTCTCGGCTAACGGCTTGAGAGGAGAATACATACAACCAAGGGGTTAATATTCTTTCTCAGTGTTCTTATCAACAAATTCCTTGGGTGGGAGTACATAAGACTGCGCTCCTAGCTTCTACTGTCTGCTATAACCCTGTAATCTAAGGTTAATCTCAGAACAAGAACAAACACGTCAGGGGTAGTGAGGAGCGACGGCCCGCGACCCAACAGATCCCCCCGGGCAGCCCCCCCTCCGACCTTAACCAGTCCCCAACCCCTCTCGTGTATAGCAAACAGTAAACCACAAATACACTCACGACAGGACATTACACCTGCCACTCTTCGAACTGCAAAATTTCAGCAGGCTAAGATAACCCCAGGGGCAGACAACTCCCCTTAAACCCAGTTAAAGGCCGTCATTACAGTTACTCCCAGAGGCCGACAGCACATCTGGGGGTGATACATCTGTAATGCTTTCAGACTGCAACGCCAGCAGCTGAGATAACCCTCAAAGATTCGACGAACCCAGAGTAACCCGTCCCATAACCGACTACCACAATAACCCATCTCACTCCAGAGGCCTACAGCTCATCTGGAGATGAGAACACACATGTAGCACTTTTAGACTGCTGAGTTTCGTAGCCCAAAGAATGGCAGACAGTGAACAAATACAGTCAGCAGAAACCCATTGACAAGTTCGTTAAAACAACCTCAGGCGAGGAAATACCTGCCTCTAAGACAGTCTCAGCATACCGACAGAATCCAGCCGTCAACCGAAAGATAAGAAAGTCGTACAGTGGTAAGAATATAAATAAAACTTACCGGTACTGTTAGGGCTGCGCAAACCCCACTCTTATCAATCAATTAACGCCCGAATGTTTGTCGCGGTATAGCTTCGACTGTAGCCTGAGGTCCCGGGTTTCGGCACCATCTGTTATGGAAATGATTAAGAGCTCCAATCGAGCCCAAGGTTATCTGCTGCTGTCTCTAATTGAAAAGTGTGGATATGCATGCATATAAAAGTAAACACTCTGAGACACGCTCAGCACCGTTACTTCTTACACTTCTAATTTATTCAAGGCGGTGCTAATGTTTTATACACACAAATACGTCATTGCTATGTTAGTCTAATAGGTACATCTCATTGGTTAAGATAGAAAAAGAAGATGGAGAATCTTCATAACGAGGTCTGGCTGTCCTTGGTTTTATCTTCAGTTCCGCGTTCTTCTGATGTGTGGGATGCAGGGGGTACCCGCCATCTTGAGAAAATATAGGAACAGAGCAAACCTGTATACTTATATAATGAGTAAGGAGAAAAATATGTATGCACATAAGAAAATAGACATTTTCAGATTACTATTATTATTATTTACATCACATTCCTTCACACGTGTACAAGATGTACGACGAGCAGAAAAAAAGGAAGTTCAATAGCCAGTGCGCCACCCTTTGGGCTCCTTCTGCTAATCTCGTGTTTATCTCATGTTAGTAGGAGTTTGGTGAGAGACGATTTGCGCTTTTCAGCCTTGTGCTTTTCAGATTGTTTCTGCTTTTCAGTTTGTGCTTGTCGGTTCGTATCTGTTCTTCAGTACGTGTTGTCAGTTCGTTCCTGCCTTTCAGTGCATTCTATTTACAGTTCGCTTCTGATTTTCAGTGTGTTCTTGTTCGCTCGTTTCTGATTTTCAGCTCGTTCTTTTCAGGTCCTTTCTGATTTTCAGTGCGTTCTGTCAGTTCGTTCTGAGCAGCTGTTTGGAAATGTTATGGTTACGTACTCCTCGTAGAGTTCGTGCTGTTGTTGAGCTTGGTGTTGAAGTTATTGCTTTGACACAAGTCCAATGCATGAACAGGGGGACTAGGTGTTCTTGGGCGAAGAATTGGTTGCTTAATCATGACCAATTCTCTCATATGCCTTTGTTGCGGGAGCTCCAGGAGAATAATCCTGATGATTTCAGGAATTATCTCCGGATGATGGACCCCGTCTTTCACCGTCTGTTGGCTTTGCTGTCCCCTTATATTACGAAGCAGGACACCTGCATGCGGCAAGCCATCACTCCCGATGAAAGGCTTGTTGCCACTTTGCAGTACTTAGCAATGGGGAGAAGTCTCCAGGACATCAAGTTCATGACTGGGATCTCCCCCCAGGCTCTGGGAATCATTATTCCAGAGACCTGTTCTGCCATCATTCAGGTCCCACAGAAGGACTATATTAAGCTAAGTTTTATCGTTTAACATCACATTTTATGTATTTAACCACTTGCCGACCGCCTCACGCCTATATACGTGAGCAGAGCGGCACGGGCAGGCAAAATCACGTACCTGAAACGTGATTGCCTTCCCGCGGGTGGGGGGTCCGATCGGACCCCCCCCCCGGTGCCAGCTGCGGTCGGCATTTGGTTGGGAGCAATGACAGACGAGGGGGAGGCCATCCGATCGTGGCCCCCCCCTCGCGATCGCTCCCAGCCAATGAGAAACATCCCCTGCCTCTGTATAGTACACAGAGGCAGAGGATGTGATGTCATCTCTCCTCGGCTGGCCAGTTTCCGTTCCAGCGCCGAGGAGAGATGACATGTAAGTGCACCAACACTCACACACACACACAGTAGAACATGCCAGGCATACATTACACCCCCGATCCCCCCCCCCCAATCGCCCCCCGATCCCCCCCCAATCACCCCCCCCCCTGTCACAAACTGACACCAAGCAGGTTTTTTTTTTTTTTTTTTCCCTGATTACTACATAGTGTTAGTTTGTGACAGTTAGCAGTGGTGGGACAGTTAGTATTACCCCCCTGTAGGTCTAGGGTACCCCCCTTACCCCCCCTAATAAAGTTTTAACCCCTTGATCACCCCCCCCTCACCAGTGTCGCTAAGCGATCATTTTTCTGATCGCTGTATTAGTGTCGCTGGTGACGGTAGTTAGGGACGTAAATATTTAGGTTCGCCGTCAGTGTTTTATAGCGACAGGGACCCCCATATACTACCTAATAAATGTATTAACCCCTTGATTGCCCCCTAGTTAACCCTTTCACCACTGATCACCGTATAACCGTTACGGGTGACGCTGGTTAGTTCGTTTATTTTTTATAGTGTCAGGGCACCCGCCGTTTATTACCGAATAAAGGTTTAGCCCCCTGTAGGTCTAGGGTACCCCCCTTACCCCCCTAATAAAGTTTTAACCCCTTGATCACCCCCTGTCGCCAGTGTCGCTAAGCGATCATTTTTCTGATCGCTGTATTAGTGTCGCTGGTGACGCTAGTTAGGGACGTAAATATTTAGGTTCGCCGTCAGTGTTTTATAGCGACAGGGACCCCCATATACTATCTAATAAATGTTTTAACCCCTTGATGGCCCCTAGTTAACCCTTTCACCACTGATCACCGTATAACCGTTACGGGTGACGCTGGTTAGTTCGTTTATTTTTTATAGTGTCAGGGCACCCGCCGTTTATTACCGAATAAAGGTTTAGCCCCCTGATCGCCCGGCGGTGATATGCGTCGCCCTAGGCAGCGTCAGATTAGCGCCAGTACCGCTAACACCCACGCACGCACCGTACACGCACCGTACACCTCCCTTAGTGGTATAGTATCTGAACGCATCAATATCTGATCCGATCAGATCTATACTAGCGTCCCCAGCAGTTTAGGGTTCCCAAAAACGCAGTGTTAGCGGGATCAGCCCAGATACCTGCTAGCACCTGCATTTTGCCCCTCCGCCCGGCCCAGCCCAGTCCAGCCCACCCAAGTGCAGTATCGATCGATCACTGACACTTTTCTTTGTAGCGTTTTGGTGAACTGGCAAGCACCAGCGGCGTAGTACACCCCGGTCGTAGTCAAACCAGCACTGCAGTAACACTTGGTGAATGTTTTGAACGCTACCATGCACTAGTTGAGTATTAGCGTAGCGCACAGCATTGCACAGACTTGGCACACTTTCACAGGGTCTCCCAAGATGCCATCGCATTTTGAGAGACTCGAACCTGGAACCGGTTACAGTTATAAAAGTTACAGTTACAAAAAAAAAGTGTAAAAAAAAAAAAAACACAAACAAAAATAAAAAAAAATAGTTGTCGTTTTATTGTTCTCTCTCTCTATTCTCTCTCTATTGTTCTGCTCTTTTTTACTGTATTCTATTCTGCAATGTTTTATTGTTATTATGTTTTATCATGTTTGCTTTTCAGGTATGTAATTATTTATACTTTACCGTTTACTGTGCTTTATTGTTAACCATTTTTTTGTCTTCAGGTACGCCATTCACGACTTTGAGTGGTTATACCAGAATGATGCCTGCAGGTTTAGGTATCATCTTGGTATCATTCTTTTTAGCCAGCGGTCGGCTTTCATGTAAAAGCAATCCTAGCGGCTAATTAGCCTCTAGACTGCTTTTACAAGCCGTGGGAGGGAATGCCCCCCCCCCCACCGTCTTCCGTGTTTTTCTCTGGCTCTCCTGTCTCAACAGGGAACCTGAGAATGCAGCCGGTGATTCAGCCAGCTGACCATAGAGCTGATCAGAGACCAGAGTGGCTCCAAACATCTCTATGGCCTAAGAAACCGGAAGCTACGAGCATTTTATGACTTAGATTTCGCCGGATGTAAATAGCGCCATTGGGAAATTGGGGAAGCATTTTATCACACCGATCTTAGTGTGGTCAGATGCTTTGAGGGCAGAGGAGAGATCTAGGGTCTAATAGACCCCAATTTTTTCAAAAAAGAGTACCTGTCACTACCTATTGCTATCATAGGGGATATTTACATTCCCTGAGATAACAATAAAAATGATTTAAAAAAAAAAAAATGAAAGGAACAGTTTAAAAATAAGATAAAAAAGCAAAAAAAAATAAAGAAAAAAAATTAATAAAAAAAAAGCACCCCTGTCGCCCCCTGCTCTCGCGCTAAGGCGAACGCAAGCGGCGGTCTGGCGTCAAACGTAAACAGCAATTGCACCATGCATGTGAGGTATCACCGCGAAGGTCAGATCGAGGGCAGTAATTTTAGCAGTAGACCTCCTCTGTAAATCTAAAGTGGTAACCTGTAAAGGCTTTTAAAGGCTTTTAAAAATGTAGTAATTTTGTTGCCACTGCACGTTTGTGCGCAATTTTAAAGCATGTCATGTTTGGTATCCATGTACTCGGCCTAAGATCATCTTTTTTATTTCATCAAACATTTGGGCAATATAGTGTGTTTTAGTGCATTAAAATTTAAAAAAGTATGTTTTTTCCCCAAAAAATGCGTTTGAAAATCGCTGCGCAAATACTGTGTGAAAAAAAAAAAATGAAACACCCACCATTTTAATCTGTAGGGCAATTGCTTTAAAATAATATATAATGTTTGGGGGTTCAAAGTAATTTTCTTGCAAAAAAAAATAATTTTTTCATGTAATCAAAAAGTGTCAGAAAGGGCTTTGTCTTCAAGTGGTTAGAAGAGTGGGTGATGTGTGACATAAGCTTCTAAATGTTGTGCATAAAATGCCAGGACAGTTCAAACCCCCCCCAAATGACCCCATTTTGGAAAGTAGACACCCCAAGCTATTTGCTGAGAGGCATGTCGAGTCCATGGAATATTTTATATTGTGACACAAGTTGCGGGAAAGAGACAATTTTTTTTTTTTTTTTTTAATTTTTTTGCACAAAGTTGTCACTAAATGTTATATTGCTCAAACATGCCATGGGAATATGTGAAATTACACCCCAAAATACATTCTGTTGCTTCTCCTGAGTACGGGGATACCACATGTGTGGGACTTTTTGGGAGCCTAGCCGCGCACGGGACCCCGAAAACCAAGCACCGCCTTCAGGCTTTCTAAGGCCGTAAATTTTTGATTTCACTCCTCACTGCCTATCACAGTTTCGGAGGCCATGGAATGCCCAGGTGGCACAAACCCCCCCCCCAAATTACCCCATTTTGGAAAGTAGACACCCCAAGCTATTTGCTGAGAGGTATAGTGAGTATTTTGCAGACCTCACTTTTTGTCACAAAGTTTTGAAAATTGAAAAAAGAAAAAAAAATATTTTTTTTCTGGTCTTTCTTCATTTTCAAAAACAAATGAGAGCTGCAAAATACTCACCATGCCTCTCAGCAAATAGCTTGGGGTGTCTACTTTCCAAAATGGGGTCATTTGGGGGGGTTTGTGCCATCTTGGCATTTTATGGCCTTCAAAACTGTGATAGGTAGTGAGGAGTAAAATCAAAAATGTATGCCCTTAGAAATCCTGAAGGTGGTGCTGGGTTTTCGGGGCCCCGTACGCGGCTAGGCTCCCAAAAAGTGCCACACATGTGGTATCCCCGTACTCAGGAGAAGCAGCTGAATGTATTTTGGGGTGCAATTCCACATATGCCCATGGCCTGTGTGAGCAATATATCATTTAGTGACAACTTTTTGTAATTTTTTTTTTTTCTTTTTTTTGTCATTATTCAATCACTTGGGACAAAAAAAATAAATATTCAATGGGCTCAACATGCCTCTCAGCAATTTCCTTGGGGTGTCTACTTTCCAAAATGGGGTCATTTGGGGGGGTTTTGTACTGCCCTGCCATTTTAGCACCTCAAGAAATGACATAGGCAGTCAGAAACTAAAAGCTGTGTAAATTCCAGAAAATGTACCCTAGTTTGTAGACGCTATAACTTTTGCGCAAACCAATAAATATACGCTTATTGACATTTTTTTTACCAAAGACATGTGGCCGAATACATTTTGGCCTAAATGTATGACTAAAATTTAGTTTATTGGATTTTTTTTATAACAAAAAGTAGAAAATATCATTTTTTTTCAAAATTTTCAGTCTTTTTCCGTTTATAGCGCAAAAAATAAAAACGGCAGAGGTGATCAAATATCATCAAAAAAAAAGCTCTATTTGTGGGAAGAAAAGGACGCAAATTTCGTTTGGGTAGAGCATTGCATGACCGCGCAATTAGCGGTTAAAGCGACGCAGTGCCGAATTGTAAAAAGTGCTCTGGTCAGGAAGGGGGTAAATCCTTCCGGGGCTGAAGTGGTTAAAGCGGGATTCCGTCCTAAAAAAAAAAAAAAATTTAAAGTCAGCAGCTACTAACACTGTAGCTGCTGACTTTAAATAAGTACTTACCTGTCCAGGGTGCCCGCGATGTCGGCCGCCCGAGGCCGACCCATCCCTCGGCTCTCGGGTCCCGGCACCGCCATCCTAGGAAAGGGAAACAGGCAGTGGAGCCTTGCGGCTTCACTGCCAGTTTCCTACTGCGCATGCTCGAGCAGCGCGGCGCTCCGTTCTGTGAATGGCCCCGTGGTGTTCTGGGAACACACACAGTTCCCAGAAGACAACAGGGCCGCTCACCGAGGAGAAGAACTCACCGCGGAATAGGAAGAGGCAGATTAGGAAGACTGCCTAGCAACAAGGGTTTAGGTAAGTTTAATTTTTTTTTATTTTTTTTAGGATTTTTGGTGATTTTTTTTTTCAGGGTAGCCCTCCACTTTAATATTTGCTAATGTATTGTATTTATTTCATCATTCCATAATCACCACAATTGTAATATGGTGTGAATGTCCTCTTTGTCGTCATGCATGCTGTAAGCTTTTAATGCTCCTTTTTTGCCCTTCATGCATATTTGCCTTCACTAACCTACCCAGGGTGGCTTTGGCCAATTATGGCTCAGGGGGTTTAGTACACGCCCCACACTATATATATAAGGCCGCCTGCGTTGCGGCCTTGTGTAGTGTGTCGTGGCAGAGAGAGATAGACAGAGAGACAGTGTCATTTGATTTAAGTTAGATAGAGTAGACAGGCGAGTCAGTTAGCTGCACTTA
This sequence comes from Lithobates clamitans, assembly GCA_037952925.1. Classification (NCBI taxonomy): domain Eukaryota; kingdom Metazoa; phylum Chordata; class Amphibia; order Anura; family Ranidae; genus Lithobates; species Lithobates clamitans. Next base: position 4,943,226 of record JBBGZY010000108.1, on the reverse strand, counting down.
CAGTGTATTGTGTATATATATGCATCCTAGGTGTTTTGTATATATATATATATATATATATATATATATATATATATATATATATATATACACTGTATTTAGTTTAGCTAGATCCGTTCCTGTTATTTTCTTCCTACTGACAGGCAGGCAGGTGTTTTTACAGTATTTACAGTTATTGTACTGTGTTCTTTGCACAGTGTGCACCTAAAGCTACCTGAAGACAATTGCTGGTGTTCTTCTGATCCTCTGCACAGTGTGCACCTAAAGCTACCTGAAGAAAATTTGTGTTGTTCTTTTGATCCTATTAGTACCACAGGCAGGCAGCTGCAGTATTTAGAGTTAGTGTACTGTATCCTCTGCACAGTGTGCACCTAAAGCTACCTGAAGACAATTGCTGTTGTTCTGATCCTATTAGTACCACAGGCAGGCAGCTGCAGTATTTACAGTTAGTGTACTGTGTCCTCTGCACAGTGTGCACCTAAAGTTACCTGAAGACAATTGCTGGTGTTCTCATACTAATAATACTACAGACAGGCAGTTGATTATGCTAGCTGCAGTATCAGTATATATATATATATATATATATATATATATATATATATATATATATATATATATATACATCCCAGCTTTGTGCAGCTACATCTCACTGCAGGCCATTAGTATGTTTGGAAGGCCAACAAGGAGAGGCAGACAGTCACAAGCCAATAAAAGAGGCCAAGCAGGCTCTGTGTCTAGAGGCAACAGTGCTGGTCGGAGACGGTGCATCCTCATCAGCACGTGACTGTGGGACACGCTTGTCCTTTTTTTTCGGCAACATGCCGAAGACTTGGTAGAGTGGATGAGCAAGCTGTCATCATCCTCCTCATCCTCTCTCACCCAGGCTCAGGGTACTTTGTCTGGCAAAGCATCTGCCAATGCGGCCTCTTCCCTCGGCTCAATGGCATCAGTCACTCCTTCCCTAGCCCCACTATGTCCTCCTGAGGAGTCCCCCGAACTGTTTGACCACAGTGTTCGGTACATGCTCCAGGAGGATGCCCAGCATTTTGAAGGCTCCGATAATGGTACCCAGCTAGAGGAAGGCAGTAACGTGAGCCCAGAGAGAGGGGGTGCCCAAGAAGGACAGCAATCTGGCAGACATGTTCCCCCAGCTGCAGCATACTGCCAGCTTTGCTCCAGTGATGAGGAGGGAGGGGATGATGAGGTCTCTGACTCCATGTGGGTGCCTGATAGGAGTGAGGAGGAGGAGGCACATCTCCAATGAGCCAGTATGCCCTCCAGGGGCCAGCTTAAGGGCAGCACACCGACTGCATCACACCGCAGAGCTCAGCATGTGCAGGGCGCTGCAGTCTCTGCGCGTTATTCAAAAAGTTCTTTGGTGTGGGCCTTTTTTGAGACGAGTGCATCAGATCGCACCGCTGCTATTTGCAACATATCTCTCAAGCGTATCTCACGTGGCCAAAACATCTCCCACTTGGGTACCACATGCTTGACGAGACATATGTTGACCTGCCATGCAGTTCGTTGGCAAGCGCATCTAAAAGACCCACACCAAAGAACAAAGAGGACCTCTCCTTGCTCCTCATCAGCTGAGATTTCCAACCCCACGAGACCTGCACTGAGAGGAATGAAGGTGTAGAATTAGGTGTGTCACAGCCAAGTACTTGTGGGCAATCTGCTTTTGGTACACCGACGTCAGATTGTACCAGGCAAATTTCCCTGCCCCAGCTGCTGCACCGCCGAAAGAAGTTTGCTCCCAGCCATCCACATGCCCAGCGGTTGAATGCTAGCTTGGCAAAATTGCTGGCACTTCAACTGCTGCCTTTTCAGTTGGTAGACTCTGCCCCCTTCCGTGAGTTTGTGGAATGTGCGGTTCCTCAGTGGCAGGTACCCAAACGCCACTTTTTCTCACGGAAGGCGATTCCGGCTCTCTACCGGCATGTGGAAGGCAATGTCCATGCCTCGCTGGACAGGGCAGTCAGCGGTAAGGTGCATATTACCGCTGACTCATGGTCCAGCAGGCATGGACAGGGACGTTACCTAAGTTTCACGGCGCATTGGGTGACTCTGCTGGCAGCTGGGAAGGATGCAGGACAAGGTGCAGTAGTATTGGAGGTTGTTCCGCCACCACGCCTCCAAAATGCTAATGATTGTGACACACCTCTCTCCTCCACCCCCTCCTCTTCTTCTTCCTCCATGGCCTCTTCCTCGGAACCAGCGGTGCTCCGTAGTCGTTCAAGGGGCTACGCAAGTACGCAGGCCAAAAGATGCCATGCGGTGCTTGAGCTGGTGTGCTTGGGGGACAGGAGCCACACTGGGGCAGAGGTTCTGTCAGCTCTGCATGGGCAGGTTCAGAGGTGGTTGACGCCACGCCAACTTAAGGCAGGAATGGTGGTTTGCGACAATGGCACCAACCTCCTCTCTGCCCTCTGACAGGGACAAATGACCCATGTGCCCTGTTTGGCTCACGTCCTTAACTTGGTGGTGCAGCGGTTCTTGGGCAGGTACCCGGGCTTACAGGATGTCCTGAGGCAGGCCAGGAAAGTCTGTGTGCATTTCCGCCGGTCATATAATGCCAGTGCTCGGCTGACGGACCTCCAAAAGGAGTTTAGCCTGCCCAAGAACCGCCTAATCTGTGACATGCCCACCAGGTGGAACTCAACGTTGGCCATGCTGCAGCGGCTGCACACGCAGCAGAGGGCCATCAATGAGTACCTGTGCGACTATGGCACCAGGACAGGATCAGGGGAGCTTGTTTTTTTTTCCCCACGCCAGTGGGCCATGATCAGGGATGCATGCACTGTCCTGTCACCATTTGAGGAGGCCATGAGGATGGTGAGCAGTGACAGTGCATGCATCAGTGACACTGTCCCCCTTGTCCACCTGTTGGAGCACACGCTGCGTGGAATAATGGACAGGGCACTTGAGGCAGAACAGAGGCAGAAAGAGGAGGACTTCCTTAGCTCTCAAGGCCACCTTTATCCAGACATTGTTCCTGCGTGCCCGCCGATCACACAGGAAGAGGACGAGGAGGAGGAGGAGGAGGAAGATTGTGTCAGTATGGAGGTGGAGCCTGGCACTCAGCATCAGCAGCAGTCTTTAAGGGATCAGTCCCAAGAAACACATGGACTTGTACGTGGCTGGGAGGAGGTGGCTGCGGACCATGTCGTCCTTAGTGACCCAGAGGACTCCGGACCGTATGCCTCAGCAAACCTACGCTGCATGGCCTCCCTGATCCTGCAAAGCCTGCGTAAGGATCCTCGTATTCGTGGTATCAAGGAGAAGGACCAATACTGGCTGGCAACCCTCCTTGATCCACGTTACAAGGGTAAGGTTGCGGACCTTATCTTGCCATCGCAGAGGGAGCAGAGGATGAAACATCTTCGGGAGGCCTTGCAGAAAGGTCTGTGCAACGCGTTCCCAGAGACTGGGAGGTTACAAACTCCTGTTTCTGGACAACGTGTTGCTGAGGCTTGGGTCAGTCAAAGAAGGAGCAGTGGAGAAGGTGGCCGTCTGACCGATGCGTTCAGACAATCTTTTGGTCCGCAGCCCCAAGGTGTGATCGGTTCCAGCAACCATCGCCAGCGTCTGTTTTACATGGTGCAGGAATACCTAGGGGCAAGATCAGACTTGGACACCTTTCCCACCGAAAATCCTCTGGGTTACTGGGTCTTGAGGATGGATCACTGGCCAGAGCTTGCACAGTATGCAATTGAGCTACTGGCCTGTCCTGCATCCAGCGTTCTTTCGGAACGCACATTCAGTGCTGCTAGAGGCATGGTAATCGATCACAGGGTGCGTCTGTCCACCGACTCGGTCGATCGACTGACCTTCATAAAAATGAATCAGTCTTGGATCACCACCAGCTACCAAGCACCTGATGCTGATGTAACCGAATAATTTTTTTTGAAATCTCAGATCCCTTCAAAGACTGCCTATGCTGATGCTGAGTGACTATCCCTGAGTAATTATCCTCTTCCTCCTCAATCATCACGCTGATAGCTTGTAAGAACATTTTTGGTTCTGGGCGCCACCACCAGTGCCTAAGGCACAATTTTTCAGCCCCTGTTTAACAGGGGCGTGTAATTACAATTTTTGATGTAATACTTTGCAGCAGTGCTCGTTCCTGCATTCCAACTAGAGTGTCTGTGAGGGGTTGCAGTGTTGTGGCACCAGCACCAGTGCCTAAGGCCCAATTTTTCTGCCCCTGTCTAACAGGGGCGTGTAATTACAATTTTTGATGCAATACTTTGCAGCAGGGCTCGTTCCTGCATTCCAACTAGAGTGTCTGTGAGGGGTTGCAGTGTTGTGGCACCAGCACCAGTGCCCAAGGCCCAATTTTTCTGCTCCTGTCTAACAGGGGCGTGTAATTACAATTTTTGATGCAATACTTTGCAGCAGGGCTCGTTCCTGCGTTCCAACTAGAGTGTCTGTAAGGGGTTGCAGTGTTGTGGCACCAGCACCAGTGCCTAAGGCCTAATTTTTCAGCTCCTGTTCAACAGGGGCATGTAATTACAATTCTTGATCTAATATTTCACAGCAGGGCCCTGCGAGGGCTCACAGTGTTGTGGCCAAAGCAACACCTAAGGCCCAAATTTCTGCTGAGTATATAGGGCAGGACCCTACTTTCAAACATCTAACTTACAAACGACTCCTACTTGCAAACGGAAGGAGACAACAGGAAGTGAGATGAAATCTACCCCTAGGAAGGGAAATTCTCTCCTGTAAGAGTTAATATGGGAAAAAAAATTCTCCTTTCCACTGATGCTTTCCAATCCTTGTTCCACAAAAAAACCCAAATTTTCAAAAAACATTTTTCATTAAGACAAAAAGTGAGGTGAAATCTTCTGAAGAGGAGGAAAGACAGCAAAACAAATGTCACAGGGGTGATAACCCTTCCCTATGTTTTCCAAAAAGCTTAAAAAAGATTTTTTGGCTGGAGCTAAACACGTTAAAAATGTACCCGTTCAAAATTACAAAGAGATTCTACTTAACAACAAACCTACAGTCCCTGTCTTGTTTGCACCGCCTGTATACTGCTGTTCAGAGTATATAGGGCCTGGTGGCCCCACACCTTTCCTTATTTTAATTTGGGTGCGGGGTTCCCCTTAATATCCATACAAGACCCAAAGGGCCTGGTAATGGACTGGGGGGTACCCATGCCGTTTGTCTCACTGATTTTCATCCATATTGCCATGACCCGACATTACATTAAACCCGCAAGCAGTTTTAAAAGAGATTTTTTCCTTTAAAAATGACATTTGTTGCAGGGACTGTTCTAAACACGGGAAACACGCGTCACTTTACAGGCATACTATAGACACCCCCCAGGTACGATATTTAAAGGAATATAATTTACTTTTTTTTTTTACTTTAAGCATCATTAAAATCACTGCTCCCGAAAAAACGGCAGTTTTTAAAAGTTTTTTTTGCATTGATACATGTCCCCTGGGGTAGGACCCGGGTCCCCAAACCCTTTTTAGGACAATACCGTGCAAATTAGCCTTTAAAATGAGCACTTTTGATTTTGAACGTTCGAATCCCATAGACGTCAATGGGGTTCTAACGTTCTGGTGCGAACCGAACCGGGGGGTGTTCAGCTCATCCCTAATCACCAGCTACCAAGCACCCAATGCTGATGTAAACAAATGATTTTTTTTAATGTGAGATCCCTTCAAGTCACAATCCTCTTCCTCCTCAATTTTCATGCTGATAGCTTGTAAGAACATTTTTGGTTCTGGGCACCGCCACCAGTGGCCAAGGCCCAATTTTTCAGCCCCTGTTTAACAGGAGCGTGTAATTACAATTTTTGATGCAATACTTTGCAACAGGGCTTATTTCTGCGCTCCAACTATAGTATCTGTGAGGGGTTGCAGTGTTTTGGCACAAGCACCACTGCCAAAGGCCCAATTTTTGAGCCCCTGTATAATTACAATTTTTACTGCAAAAATACTTTGCAGCAGGGCTCATTCCTGCGCTCCAACTATAGCATCTGTGAGGGGTTGCAGTGTTGTGGCAGCAGTGGCTAAGGCCCAATTTTTCTGCCCCTGTTTAACAGGGGCGTGCAATTACAATTTTTGATGCAATAGTTTGCAGCAGGGCTCATTCCTGCGCTCCAACTAGAGTATCTGTGAGGGGTTGCAGTGTTGTGGTACCAGTGCCCAAGGCCCAAATTTTAAGCCTCTCTTTAACAGGGGTGTATAATTACAACTTTTTCTGCAATACTTTGCAGCAGGGCTCATTCCTGCGCTCCATCTATAGCATCTGTGAGGGGTTGCAGTGTTGTGGCACCAGTGCCTAAGGCCCAATTTTTTCCTGCGCTCCAACTATAGCATCTGTGAGGGGTTGCAGTGTTGTGGCAGCAGTGGCTAAGGCCCAATTTTTCTGCCCCTGTTTAACAGGGGCGTGCAATTACAATTTTTGATGCAATACTTTGCAGCAGGGCTCATTCCTGCGCTCCAACTAGAGTATCTGTGAGGGGTTGCAGTGTTGTGGTACCAGTGCCCAAGGCCCAAATTTTAAGCCTCTCTTTAACAGGGGTGTATAATTACAACTTTTTCTGCAATACTTTGCAGCAGGGCTCATTCCTGCGCTCCATCTATAGCATCTGTGAGGGGTTGCAGTGTTGTGGCACCAGTGCCTAAGGCCCAATTTTTTCCTGCGCTCCAACTATAGCATCTGTGAGGGGTTGCAGTGTTGTGGCAGCAGTGGCTAAGGCCCAATTTTTCTGCCCCTGTTTAACAGGGGCGTGCAATTACAATTTTTGATGCAATACTTTGCAGCAGGGCTCATTCCTGCGCTCCAACTAGAGTATCTGTGAGGGGTTGCAGTGTTGTGGCACCAGTGCCCAAGGCCCAAATTTTAAGCCTCTCTTTAACAGGGGTGTATAATTACAACTTTTTCTGCTATACTTTGCAGCAGGGCTCATTCCTGCGCTCCATCTATAGCATCTGTGAGGGGTTGCAGTGTTGTGGCACCAGTGCCTAAGGCCCAATTTTTCTGCCCCTGTTCAACAGGGACATGTAATTACAATTCTTGATCTAATATTTCACAGCAGGTCCCATTCCTGCGCTCACCAAGAGTAACTGTGAGGGCTTACAGTGTTGTGGCAACACCACCACCACCACCAAAGGCCCAATTTTTCTGACCCTGTTCAACAGGTGCATGTAATTACAATTCTTGATTGTTCCAGTGCCCACCAAGAGTAACTGTGAGGACTTACAGTGTTGTGGCAGACAGCAAAACAAATGTTACAGGGGTGATAACCCTTCCCTATGTTTTCCCAAAAGCTTAAAAATAGATTTTTTGGCTGGAGCTACACTTTAAAAATGTACCAGTTCAAAATTACAAACAGAATCTACGTAACAACAAACCTACAGTGAATAAATACACAATAATTCTGCGCTCCCCCACAAAAGGAGAAGGACACAGCAGCTAACACAACCAGCAAGTGTAAATGTTGTCAAAATAACAAGAAAAGTGTAGCGCTAGAGAAGGTCCCAAAAATACAGTCTATGGCTTGGCAATTCAATGGTCATAAATTGGCAAAGACCATCACTATAGATAAATATAAAAGTCCTCTGGAGCAAATCTACACATGAGGATGGATCATCCGTCACAAACGGTCCATACACCACCCAATAGAAGTGAAGAGGCTTACCAGAATTGGTGGACCCAACAAGGCATACGCCAGGTGGAGTCAATCAAGCTTAGGTGGTGCTGGGTTGAAGTGGGCCCGGACGGGCAGAGTTGGTGGAATGGCTACCACATAGCTGTGTTCTTCAAGCATGATCGGGTCAGAAGATGTGAAATCCAGCGCCCATGGAACGTATCTCTCGGATCCGCGTGTGAACCAGCAATATAAGGCCCTGTACAGCAACCTGGGTCGATGCCAATACTGCAAGAAACTCAGCGTCAGTAGAAGTGGTATAGTTTCCGTGTGAAACCTCAGCATTAGAACCCTGGTGATTTTCACTGACTGACAACTCTAAGAAGTCACAATGTAAGCTTGCTTCTGGTCTCAGATTTGTACTGGTAACATCTTCACAAACGTTCCGTGGAGAACTAGCACCCACTTTCTGAGGAGGCCAAGTGTCGCCAATACCGGTGAGAGATGGTGGCTGTCCGGCTGCTGCGCCACCACCCACATAACACGAGGGGTCTGACAAAGACTGACCACTTCTACACAACGTATGCTCCCAGGGTTTGCTACACTGTAAATGTACACGATGCTCTTCATAAAAGTGACCCCCTTCATTACACACAGTATTTCCGCATATTCCTTGAGGCGGAAACTCCAACTCTGCCCGTCCGGGCCCACTTCAACCCAGCACCGACTAAGCTTGATTAACTCCACCTGGCGTATGCCTTGTTGGGTCCACCAATTCTGGTAAGCCTCTTCACTTCTATTGGGTGGTGTATGGACCGTTTGTGACGGATGATCCATCCTCATGTGTAGATTTGCTCCAGAGGACTTTTATATTTATCTATAGTGATGGTCTTTGCCAATTTATGACCATTGAATTGCCAAGCCATAGACTGTATTTTTGGGACCTTCTCTAGCGCTACACTTTTCTTGTTATTTTAACAAACCTACAGTCCCTGTCTTGTTTGCACCGCCTGTATACTGCTGTTCAGAGTATATAGGGCCTGGGGGCCCCACACCTTTCCTTTTTTTAATCTGGGTGCGGGGTTCCCCTTAATATCCATACAAGACCCAAAGGGCCTGGTAATGGACTGGGGGGGGTACCAATGCCATTTGTCTCACCGATTTTCATCCATATTGCCGGGACTGACATTACATTAAAGCCACAAGCAGTTTTAAATTACTTTAATTCCTTTAAAAATGTCATTTTGTGCAGGGACTGTTCTAAGCATGGGAAACACGCGCCACTTTACAGGCATACTATAGACACCCCCCAGGTACGATATTTAAAGGAATATTTCACTTTTTTTTTCACTTTTATCATCCTTAAAATCACTGCTCCTGAAAAAACTGGATTTTTTAAAACTTTTTTTTGCATTGATACATGTCCCCTGGGGCAGGACCCGGGTCCCCAAACCCTTTTTAGGACAATAACTTGCATATTAGCCTTTAAAATGAGCACTTTTGATTTTGAACGTTCGAGTCCCATAGACTTTAATTGGGTTCTAAAGTTCGTGTGAACTTTCGGTCCGTTCGCAGGTTCTGGTGCAAACCGAACCTGGGGGGTGTTCGGCTCATCCCTACTACCCAGTATATTATCCTGGGCCCATACACATCCAGCCTAGTCACTTAACAATGTATTTTGTCAGATCCATTGCAGTGCTTACCCTAAACACCCCCTAAAATGTGTCCAAATGTTATTTTTGTCCTTAAATTCAGGCAGCGTGCACAAGGCTTTTTTTTGGGGACCAAAACTCAGTTGGAATCCTCCCTCCCCCCAACCGCTAAGTCAACCGATACCAATAATCTATCTGCTGACTTTGCCAAACCCATACACACTATATCTTTCTCTTTTGTGGTCAGATTTATGGATGAATTCACCAAAGCATGTAGTGCAAGTGCCTGCCTGAATACTTTCAAATGGTACTGTTTAACGTTTTGTTCTCCTATTATATTCTTGATAGGTAATTGCAGAATGTCAAAATGTTCTTCAATTTGTACAGTGTGTATTCATATTTTTGGATTCTGACAGTTCTTACCTGTCCAGTGGCCTGCCAATAGTGTAAGTAAGGAGGGGCTGGCCAAAGTAACACACATTATTTAGGCATTCAGCTCTCAATGAAGCGGAGAGGGTTACCTGTCCAAAACATCCCCCCCACCCTCAAATTTTTACAATGGGCCATCAGAGGGGGTGAGGAATCTGATAAGTGGACCTTATACTTTTGTCTATAAATACTCATTTCAAAAAATGTTATACTTATGTTGGCCAAGAATGTTTGTATCTAATCTGCTTTCAATGTTATGAGCAAACGTACATTTTTTTTTCTTGTTTGACCCCACAGTTTCCTTCCAACCCACAGGAATGGCAGACTGTGGCCTCCCAATTCCACCAGCAGTGGGACTTTCCCAACTGCGGTGGTGCAATAGATGGGAAGCACGTCTGGATCGTCCCACCACCCAACTCGGGGTCATACTACTTCAATTACAAGGGGTACAGTAGTATTGTGATGTTGGCGGTGGTGTGTACAAATTATGAGTTCCTATATCTGGGCGTAGGGAAGAATGGCCGTGTGTCTGATGGAGAAGTCATTGCCCAGACGGAATTTTACAGGCGTCTCCAGAATGGCAGCTTGGGGTTGCCACCTCCAGCGGATAACGTGGCGGGCCTCCTGTTTGTTTTTGTGGTGGATGAGGCCTTTGCGCTGGGGGAGCATTTTATGAAGCCGTTCCCCATGAGGACCCTGACCCCGGAGCAGAAGAGTGCCAGAAGAGTGGTTGAGAATGCCTTTGGCATAATGGCCAGCCGATTCCAGTTTTCCGGCTTTTCCAATCTGTCCTCAGTTGCAACTGAGGCCGACTTTTCACCGGCACTAACAATGACGGCACTTGAAACTGGCCGTCCTGGCTTGCCCCCCCAAAGCACCCGCGAAGTATGGCAAAGCTATGTGGAGTACTTTATAGGTAGGGGGACAATTGATTTACCAGAAAATCTAGAAGCTGTTTAATTTTTTTTTTTTTAAATAAACTCATATTTCATTTGATTTACTGCTTGTGTTTCTTATCTGTCTCCTAGGTTATCCAATGACCTTTTATTTTTGGCCATTTTCTAAAATAGTGCAAACGTAACTTATTTGATACATGAGGTGACAATCTCTTCTTCAGCTAACTATTATGTTGTGCTGTGGGTCTGCTACACACACACAATGTTTTTGTTGTTAATGTATGTAATGCATTAATGATAAAAATAATCATTCTTTTCAACTCCATGAATTTATTGCTTGTAGTCCCTAAAATGGCCTGATTTTGGCAAATTTTACAGCACAGTGGGGGTTATTTACTAAAGGCAAATCCACTTTGCACTACAAGTGCACTTTCATTGCACTTGAAAGTGCACTGAAAGTGCACTTGTAGTGCAAAGTGGATTTGCCTTTAGTAAATACCACCCATTGTCAATGTAACTACACCAACTTAATAAAAAAACTGGTATTGAGCATTGAAAGAAGAAGCCACACATTGTTGAGTATAAAACATTTTACTCCAAGCACATTCACATGTGCGTTATAAAAGAGTTTTTAACAAACCAACATCTTGGTGTATAACACGTATGTTTAACAGTATATAGCCTTTTTTTGTGGCTAAACAGGCATGTTTAAAACCATAACATATACATCCCCAACTCAGGAACTTACAAAGTTCAACTTTGGTAAAGTGAAGGCCATATGAGATATTAGTATGTCAAAACTGGGTTGATTTTGCCTTCATCAGATGGGGTGATCTCATCCCTGTAAAATCCAAATTTTGAAGATGCACACAAATTGTGACTCACAATTTTGATTTCCCTCATGACCCCATGCCTAAAATGTGTCTATTTTCCCTACATATATTTTTCGAAAGCTACAAAACATGTCAACATGAGCTATCTGCCATCATGGGATATCAGTGTATGCGTTTTGTGGGTGCAACCCCTTCCTCCAAACTAAAGTAGGTGAGAGGGAGGGGTTGCACCCCCGAAACACGTCCATTGATCCCTCATGATGGGAGCTAGCACATGTTGACACACTGGGCCTTAATACAGAAAGTATAAACAGAAAAGTCAGTGTTACTACCCATACAACACATAGATAGCAGAGCTCCCAGGTGCTCGATCCACAGTCGCTAGCTAAGTGGAGTAATGTAGAAAAAATGATCTGCACTCCGGTTGTTGCTCTTAAAATTTCTTCATTTTATTGAATAGCCACAGTGAACAAACGCAGATTAAGTCAGTTGACGCATTTCAGCCTATAAGGCCTTAGTCATAACCACATTACAGACCATTACAAGTCTGTAATGTGGTTATGACTAAGGCCTTATAGGCTGAAATAGAGTTAAGAAATTTTAAGAGCAACAGCCGGAGTGCAGATCATTTTTTCTACCTTAATATAGAAAGGACAATCCACTTTGCCCTACAAGTGCACTTTCAAGTGCACTTGCATTGCACTTGTAGTGCAAAGGGGTTTTGCTTTTTTAAATAAGCCACAGTGTGTCAACATGTGCTAGCTCCCATCATGGGGGATCAATGGACATGTTTCGGGGGTGCAACCCCTTCCTCTCACCTATTTTAGTTTTGAGGAAGGGGTTGCACCCACAAAATGCGAACATTGATATCCAATGATGGCAGATAGCACATGTTGACACACTGTGTGCATCTTCAAAATTTGGCTTTGCAATTACTTTAAAACTTTTAAAAAACTTACAACAATAACGACAAAATTTACATTTTTTGGGGGGCTTAGATTTTGCCTAAAACATCAATGATGTTGCTCAGTCTTTTTTGAACATCATTGATATTTTGGTTGACCTTTTCTAAATCCTGATTGCACACTGTAATCTCTCTGATGAGTACTTGTGCACTTGCACTGTTGAAGTGAGTTTCTTCTTCCACAACATCCACATCACCTAAAAAAAAACAACACACCATGTATTATAAATATGCAGGCATCCATCTATTACCTGGAGCTGTGGTCTCAGACACTGACCTGTTGTCGACACTATTTCAACCACTTCCTGAACCTCTGCATCCACATTCTCAGGTTCTGCATCCACATCCTCAGGTTGTGTGCTGAGTTCCCCTTCTTCAGGATGTGTGGGGTTACTGGTGTCCTCAGATGTCATGATTCTTTTCTCCCCTATATGAATACAACAAAAGGTATACTTAACAGACAGATATTTGAGGCTAGAAATAGTAATATGAAACATTGTTTGAAAGTTTTGGCAGAGTTCCAAGCTGAAGATATGATTTTTTCCCTTTCAAAAGCTGGAATACTTACCTGTTTTGTGCAAGTTTCACACATGGAGAGGCCCCTAGTATCCACTGGAGCACCTGCGTGGGACACCCTAAAAAGGTTGTTATAGTGTCCCACACTAGTGCTCCTGCGTCCAGATGTATAAACAGCTGCTGAGTGTCCTCTCTGCCCCGAAAGAGAAGAGGCGGGGAATACACTAGAAAGAAGGACAGGGGCGGAGTTTCACGCATGTATATAAAGCAGAACACGCGGGCGACGTACGTACGATCTGTGAGTGGAGGACGGAGGATCGTTAGTGCTGATCGTTCAAACGAAGGTACAATTGTAACTTGGGGCATCAGTGGTTAGTGGCCTTTACTGCTTATAGATTGAGGCCTATGTTGGGACAAGATTAGGAGAGTTTAGCCTGACATTAGGGTTTGTCTAGTGTGGTGTCTTGCAGATAAAATGGTGGATAAATTCACAGCCCCTGACGTCCTGCCCAACTTCATAGACAAGTACAGGGAGCTGCCATGTCTAGTCCAATGCAGGGACTATTTGAACAAGTAAAAGAGGAAGGCAGCGCTGGATAAACTGTTGGAATTGGTGAAGCCTATGTATCCCATGGCAGACATCAACTATTTGAAGGCCTCAGTGTCAGGGCTGGCTCAGCCCTTCTTTCTCTGAGTTGGCCGCTCAGCTGTCAGCTAATTGCCAGCTCTCGTCTCTCTCCACAGTTAACCAGCTGTTGTGGATCTGCTCGTCAGTCCCGCCTACTTAACCACGTGCTTACAGGGCACTCAAACCCCCCTCCTATCCAGACCAATTTTCAGCTTTCAGCGCTGACGCACTTTGAATGACAATTGAGCGGTCATACAACACTGTACTCATATGAAATTTTTATCATTTTTTCACCACAAATAGAGCTTTCTTTTGGTGGTATTTGATCACATCTGCAGTTTTTACTTTTTGTTAAAAAAATGTAAAAAACTGAATTTTTTTTTTTTAAATTTAATTTTTTTTAATATTTTGTTATAAAAAATTTAAAACAGGTAATTTTTCTCCTTCATTGATGTACGCTGATGAGGCGGCAGTAATGGGCACTGATAGGCAGCAGTGATGGGCACTACTGGTGGGCATTGATAGGTGGCACTTGTGGGCATTGATAGGTGGCACTTGTGGGAATTGATAGGTGGCACTTGTGGGCACTGATAGGTGGCACTATGGGCACTCTTAGGTGGCACTGTTAGGTGGCACTGTGGGCAGTGTTAGGTGGCATTATTAGATGGCACTGATGAGGCAGATGTGCCTCTTCCACTTCGGGACCGATGTCCCTCACATCTGAGCGGGTGATCGGCTTTTTTTTCTACTCACGCTGTCAGCGTGAGTAGAAAAAAAAAAAGATTACCGATCTTTTGTTTACATCATGTGATCAGCTGTCATTGGCTGACAGCTGATCACATGGTAAGGGGCCGGGATCGGCCCCTTCCTTAGATCAGTGATCACCTGAGCCTCAGTGACTCTGTGATCACAGCGCGCTCGGCGCACGCCCTGCAGGACGTGCGCAGAGCGCATGCAAAGTAGGGTTGCCACATCATCCCTTTAATCCAGGACACACATTAATTACACAAGTTCTGTGGTTGATTAAAGTGGTAATTAAACTCACTTGGTGCCTCATCTGCATTAAATCAACCTCAGAACCTGTGTAATTAATATGTGTCCTGGATTAAAGGGGTAATGTGGCAACCATAATGCAAAGGGGAGGCCGTCATATGACGGCCTCCTGGGAATTCAGGTCTGCGCTGTGGCCGTCATTCGGCCATAGCGCGGATGCCAAGTGGTTAAAGATCTCCAGCTCACTTCATTCCTGCCTTCGCCTTTGTCACATCACAAGAAACCATCTCCTGCGTTCCTGTTTAAAGACTGGCTTTGCTGACATCCCTTCTGGCTTCTTATCCTGCTTGCTGTTCCTCTACTTGACTTCTGGCCTGGCTGATTATCCGATCTGGTTACTGAACTCTGGCTTGGCTGATTACCCAATCTGGTTACTGAACTCTGGCTTGGCTGACTACCCAATCCGGTTACTGGACTCTGGCTGTGCTTTGACTACGCTTACTCTATTTACCTTTTTATTTTTATTAATAAACAAGTGTGATTTTACTGTACTTCTGCCTCGGTCTGGTTCATGGTTTCTGACAGTAGGCGAAGGCCATGAATCCATGATACAGTCAATCCACTTGTTGGTAATATTTTTTCCATATTGGATGAGCAAGATCACTGCATGGATCAGTTTGCCATGGCGTTACAAACGCTCCTGAGTCGCATGCTCACCTGAAATCCCCCACTGTGGCTGCTCCAGTACAACCTGAGTTGCAGGCCATCCCTGCTGCTGCGCCAGTCTCTGTGCAGGCAACCGCCTTGAGTATTACCTCTATAAGAGGTATGTCTGGTTCCACCCCGCTTCCCCAGCGATTTGGGGGCGATCCAGTTCAATGCAGAGGGTTTCTCAAACAAGTTGAGATATACTTTGAGATTCTGCCCCAGGACAGAAGCAAAGTAGGGTTAGTGATATCTTTGCTTTCTGAGAGAGCCTTGGCCTGGGCTAACCCTCTATGGGAGATGCAAAAACCTGTTGTCTTGAGTTACCCTGAGTTTGTGGCCTCCTTTAAAAGGGTATTTTACATTCCTGTATGCTCCTCTTCTGCTGCCAAGTGCCTCATGTCCATCAAACAGAGTACAAGAACTGTTGCCGACTACGCCATTAAGTTCCGTACTCTGGCAGCAGAGGTTGCTTGGAACAATGAGGCCCTGGTGGCTGCTTTTTCTCATGGTCTCTCGGATTCCATCATGGACGAGATAGCAGCCCGAGATATACCTACTGAGCTGGAGACCTTGATCTCGTTCGCCATCCTCATTGACTCCAGACTCAGAGAAAGACTTTCTTTGAAGGAGCGCTTGCGGAAGCTTCCTGTACGTTTGCCTCTGAGCTTTGCAGTCCCACCCGTGCCTCCCTCACCTCCCATGCCTCCTGGTACCGAGTCGGTCAGTGAAGATGAACCCATGCACTTGGGCTTCACGCATCTCTCTGCAGATGAGAGAGCCTTTAGGAGGAGGGAGAGATTGTGCTTTTACTGTGGCCAAGCAGGTCACTTTTTGAAGTCTTGTCCTACCCGTCGTGGGAACACCCGAACTTTGAGGTCCTGTCATGGACAGACCTTAGGTGGCGTTGTGTCATTTCTAGTTATCCAGAAGAATAAGCCCCTGGTTTCGGTCACCATTTCTTGGGCTAAGTCATCTATCGAGAAACAGGCTCTAATCAACTCTGGGGCTGTAGGTCTGTTCATTGATGCTGCCTTTGTATCAAAGCACTCGATTCCACTGCAGCTGCGTGACACTCCACTTGCCATTGAGGCTCTTGACGGGAGACCTCTACAGCCTGCCCATGTGACTCATGAGACGGTTCCGTTGTCCATGGCCGTAGGGGCTCTTCACCATGAGATAATGCAGTTCCAAGTGATTTCCTTTCCTAAGTTTCCGCTGGTTAATGGTTATCCTTGGTTACAGAGGCACAACCCCTGTTTTGATTGGCTCCGTGCTGAGGTTCTCTCCTGGTCACCACAATGCAGTGAAACATGCTTCCGGAAGGTAGCCAAGGTCCTGTGTACCTCTTCACGCTCCTCCCTGCCAGAGGAGTACCATGATTTTAGCAATGTCTTTGACAAAGGTCAAGCCGGTAGTTTACCTCCACACCGGCCGTATGATTGCGCAATTGACTCCCCCCCCCCCCCCGTGGGCGGGTTTACCCTTTGTCGATCTTGGAGGATAAAGCCATGGAGGAGTATGTTGCAGATGCACTTTCTCTGGGTTTCATCTGCAAATCCTCGTCTCCTGCTGGTGCCTTTTTCTTCTTTGTGAAGAATTAGGAATTCTTCACGATTAACAATGCCTACCCAATCCCGTTGATTACAACGGTTGAGTTATTTGACCACCTCAAGGGAGCAACGGTTTTCACTAAGCTTGATCTGAGAGGGGCTTGCAATCTCGTGAGGATTAAGGAGGGTGACGAGTGGAAAACTGCGTTTAATACCAGAACAGGCCATTATGAGTATCTCGTAATGCCTTTTGGCCTTTGTAACGCCCCGGCAGTTTTCCAGGAATTTATTAACAATGTCCTCCGAGATTTGTTGCAGTTATGTGTGGTGGATTATCTCTATGATATCCTCATTATTTCCAAGTCCCTGGAGAGCCACCACACAGATGTCTGTCCTGTGCTTCAGAAATTAAGAGAGAACAATCTCTATTGTAAACCAGAGAAGTGTGAGTTCCATCGGGAACAGGTTAAATTCCTGGGCATGTCATTTCCACTGCTGGTTTTTTGATGGACCCAGAGAAACTTTCGGCAGTCCTACAGTGGCCTCGACCCATGGGGTTAGGTCCTCTGCAACGTTTCCTGGGTTTTGCCAACTATTATCGGAAGTTTATTCGTAACTTCTCGTCTCTGGTCAAGCCCCTGACTGATATGACCAGAAAAAACAGTAACCCACAGAGTTGGTCTCAGGAGTCCATTAAGGCCTTTGAAAGTCTCAAGGCTGCCTTTGTTTCTGCTCCTGTGTTTGCACATCCTGATCCTACGGTACCTTTTATCCTTGAGATTGATGCTTCTGAGACTGGTGTTGGCGCCCTTCTGTCTCAACATCCTACCTCTGAGAGTGCTATGCATCCTTGTGGCTACTTTTCCAAGAAATTGTCACCTTCCGAGTGCAATTACGAGATTGGTGACAGAGAGCTGTTGGCAATCATTTTAACCCTGAAAGAATGGAGACAGCTCCTCGAAGGTACCAATGTGCCGGTTCTCAATCTTACTGACCATAAGAATCTCACATTCTTGTCTGAGGCTAAACGCCTCTCTCCCAGAAGGGGTGCGATGGGTTCTTTTCTTGTCAAGTTTCAATTACATTGTCTCATTCTTACCCTGTACTAAGAATGTAAGGGCTGACGCCTTGTCACAACAATTTTCCTCCACTTCCAAGTTGGAGTAGGTTCTGGTTCCTATGATTCCTCCTGATTGTATTCTGGCTACGGTTCGCACCAGTCTTACTTCTCCTTTGGGTGACAAAATTCTTGCTGCTCAGGTTGATGCTCCTCCCGAGAAACCTTGTGACCGCTGCTTTGTCCCAGAGTGTCTTCATACTGCCATGCTCCAGACTTACCATTCTCCCAAGGCAGCTGGCCCCCCTGGTAAGAATCAACTCATTTGGGCCATTTCCCAACACTTCTGGTGGCCTAGTCTACGTGCTGATGTAACTGCCTTCGTAGCTGCCTGTTCCGTGTGTGCTCAGAGTAAGACTCCACAACACCTTCCAGTAGGCCTCCTACAACCCATACCCAATGGAGAGAAGCCCTGGACCCACCTGTTTATGGATTTAATTGTGGAGTTGCCCAACTCCCAAGGCAACACAGTTATCCTTATGGTGGTTGACCAGTTCTCAAAGATGTGTCATTGTATTCCACTTAAGAAGTTGCCCACAGCTGTCGGCTAATTGCCAGCTCTCGTCTCTCTCCACAGTTAGCCAGCTGTTGTGGATCTGCTCATCAGTCCCGCCTACATAAAGATCTCCAGCTCACTTCATTCCTGCCTTTGCCTTGGTCACATAACAAGAAACCATCTCCTGCGTTCCTGTTTAAAGACTGGCTTTGCTGACATCCCTTCTGGCTTCTTATCCTGCTTGCTGTTCCTCTACTTGGATCCCTAAATTCTGGCCTGGCTGATTACCCGATCTGGTTACTGAACTCTGGCTTGGCTGATTACCCGATCCGGTTACTGAACTCTGGCTTGGCTCACTACCCGATCTGGTTACTGGACTCTGGCTATGCTTTGACTACGCTTACTCTATTTACCTTTTTATTTTTATTAATAAACAAATGTGATTTTACTGTACTTCTGTCTCGGTCTGGTTCATGGTTTCTGACACTCAGGCCAAAATTGGTAGCCTGAGGAGCACATATAATAGGGAGCACAAGAAGGTCCAGGATTCCATGAGATCCGGAGCAGCAGCAGATGTCCCCAGGCTGTGGTATTACGACAGCCTGCATCTTTTGTCCGACCAGACGGAACCCAGGCCATCGCTATAAACACTTCCTTCAACACTTCCTTCCACATCAGCTGAGGTTCCTGAGGTCCAACCTGGGCCTTCCACCCAGGAAGAAGATGTGGAGGAGCCCAGCTTGACCCAGGTATAGCATTGTTGAACATATTTCTTGTCAAAAATCGAATGATGTTAACTAGATGTTATTGATCACCAATTTCATATTTAACAAAGTGGTTTACATATCAATAGACAGTAGTAGCCAAAAATTATTGGGACAAGACTGAAAAATGCTGGGGTCAGAATGATAGTCTTTTCTATTTGTTAACATTCAATTTGCAACAGTCATGAGTTCAAAATTGTGTGTGATTGATGACCAAAAACCTAAAACTATGTACCATTTTTATACACAGGAAAGTTTCAGCAAGGAGGAGGCCGTGGAAAGCAGCCTGACGAAATCCCAGGTTCCTCCCCTCTGCCCTCCAACCAAAAGGACCAGCAAGGCAAGGAATCTTGAGGAGTCCGCAGCTGGTTTCTTAAAACAGGCTAATGCGGCACTTAACACGACCCCTGGTGGCCACGAGGCATTTGGATGTGTCACTGCAAGCAAACTAGAACACATGGAGGAGGGCCAACGCACGATCTGTGAAGAACTTATTCTGAAGGCCCTAAACAAGGGGATGAGGGGCGAACTCAGAACTCAATCCCACCTCTGTGAGTTGGACCATACTCCTCCACCACCTCCAGCAACACCACCTACACCACAGCCGCCCAACCCATCACAGCAGCATGGAAGGAAGCGTGGAAGGAAGTGTTGAGAGTGATGGCCTGGGTTTGGTGTGGTCTGGCAAAAAACGCAGGCTGTTGTAAGACCACAGCCTCGGGACATATGTGTCATCTGCTGCTGCTCCCGATCTCTCGGAGTCCTGGACCATATTGTGCTCCCTATTAAATGGACTCCTCAGGTTTTCAATTTTGGCAGGCAAAAAATTGATGTCTGCCCTGGAGTATAAAGGCTTCACCAATTCCAAATGTTTTTCCAGCTTTGCCTTCCTCTTTATTTCATTCTGACCTTGTTCTCCTTATTAAATTTCAATTTTTTGTTAGGACAAATACTTGGCTATGTGTTTTACTTCAAAAAGGACAGTTTGTTTGTGAGTAGGCAGGTACATTTCAAAAATACAATGTCAAATTAACAAGGGACACCAACATAGTTTTATCTTTGAGGTTAAAAAATACAGAATAATAATGGTGTTGTCCAAAAGAAATTATGGAGATCACTAGAAAAAAACAAAACAAAAAAAAAGATTATTCTGGAGATCATGTGTAAAAAAAACAACAAAAACTAATATTATTCATGAGATCACTAGAAATAATAAAAAATACGTTTGTCAAAACTCTGTGAATATCAGCAGCAAAGCAACTTCATTATTATAGCATTTTAACCCCTTCCCGCCAACCGTATGCAGATGTGCGCCCTCGGCTTTCAGGGGTTATAACAGGATGATGCCCGCAGCCGCAGGCATCATCCCAGTACCCTTTTTTAGACCTGGCGATCGGCTTTCCAGGGATAACAACTGATGCGGCTAAAAGCCGCTCAGCTGTTATACCAGAGGAGCGGGAGGGGACGTGCCCCCCTCCCGCCGCCTCTCACCGCTCTCCATGGGCCTCCCGATCCACCGGGAGACCCGATCAACAATCCGCCGCCTCCGGGGGCTAGCCACAGACTGAAACAAAGCTGGAAATGGCTTTGTTCCAGACTCTTGAATGTAAACACGGAAGCGACGTCATTTCCCGTTTACTCGGCTGCCAATGGCGCCGGTTTTAAAAAAATATACAGTATTCAGAAACGCCGAAAATGGCGATCTGAATACTTTGTAGTGCAAAGGAGGGATTGGAGGTCTTTTAAACCCCCGATCCCTCCATAAAGAGTTCCCAATTTCTATGTGAACCAACAAGGTGGCAAATCGGTTAGATTGGCTGAAGTTTCAGACACGTTGAAGTCCTTGATTCGGGTGCTGCATTGTCCCTTTACATGCTTGGAGCCACGCTTTACAGAGGGACGTTCTACCACTAGCGGGACATCCGGATACAGTTCACTACGTGCTTGGTTACCCTCCATTACGCTGTCCGGTGGATTGCTCCAGTGCTAGCCGCATACCCTGAGTTGGGTTTATATACATGCTTGTTGTGCTTGCAATCTGGTAAGCGCATATTCTAGGCGGTGGAGGATCACTGTGAGAGGTGTTTTCATTTCCTACCTTTTCACACTGGTTTTTATTAAGAAATATCGGGGGACTCTTCCCATCTCCATAATAGATTTTCTAATTTTCTGAGTTTACGGACTTTATTAATATTTTGCACATTTATAAGTTGATACTATCTGATGCTGTTTTGTATCCATTCTTTGTACTGATTGATTTCTATGCATTTTCTCATTTATGGTATAGCGCAGTTTTTTCCTTGTTGTTTTTGCCTCCATAAAGAGTACCTGTCACCACATATTACTGTCACATGGGATGTTTACATTCCTTGTGACAGCAATAAAAGTGATCAAAAAAAAAAAATTTTTTTAAACACAATTTATTAATATAAAAATAAATAAAATAAATAAGAAAAACATTTTTTTTAAGCTCCCCGTCCCCGCGAGCTCGCACAGCAAAGAAAACGCATACGGAAGTCGCACCCGCATATGTAAACGATGTTCAAATCACACATGTGAGGTATCGCCAGAGTGAGAGCAATAGTTCTAGCACTAGACCTCCTCTGTAACTCTAACCTGGTAACTGTAAAAAAAATTTAAAGTGTCACCTATGGAGATTTTTAGGTACCGTAGTTTGTCGCCATTCCACGAGTGCATGCAATTATAAAGCGTGACATGTTTGGTATCTATTTACTCGGCTTAACATTATCTTTCACATTATACAAAAAATTGGGCTAACTTTACTGTTTTGTTTTTTTTAAATTCATGAAAGTGTCCCTTTTCCCAAAAAGTTGCATTTAAAACACCGGTGCATAAATACCATGTGACATAAAATAATGCAACAATCGCCATTTTATTCTCTAGATTCTCTGCTAAAAAAATCTATATAATGTTTGTGGGTTCTAAGTAATTTTCTAGCAAAAAATACGGATTTTATCTTGTAAACACCAAATGTCAAAAATGGGCTTAGTCATGAAAGGGATAAAGAAGAAGAGAATGCGCTGCATTGAGAGATTTCATAATTTGCCACATGACGAATGTGATATCTCCATTACGAACGCTAGATTTACAAGTCTGAGCGCTTCCGGCTCGTACTTGATTCTGAGCATGCGTGAACTTTTGTGCAACGGACTTGTGTACACACGATTGGGACATCCGACAACAAAGTTTTGTTGAAGGAAAGTTTGAGAACCTGCTAGCCAACATTTGTTGGTGGAAAGTCCAACAAGCTCACATCCAACATTTCCCATCGGAAAATCTGACCGTGTGTATAATAAATAAATAAAGTATTATTTTTTATTTTATATATATATATATATATATATATATATATATATATATTTTTTTTTTTTTTTTTCAGGTTTGGGTGTTTACTTATTTTTTTTTTATTATTATTATTATTATTAATATTTTTTTTCATATTTTTTAAGGTTAGTGGTTAATTATTATTTATGTATTAATTATTACATATTATTAATTAATTTTATTTGTTTATTATTTATATATGATGGTTTTCAGTTAGTTGTGTATTTATTTGACATTTATTTATTCATCTATTTTTTATATTTTTTTTACTTACATTTTTTCATTTAAGCAGAAAATCGCCCAAAAACACGCAAAACGCACAGAAATGAGCAAATCGCACATTTTCATGCATTTCTATGGGAGTAAAAACATGCAAAACTGCCCAATTTAAGCTACCAAAAAAAAAGCTCCAGAACTTTTTGGAGCTTCGGGCATTTAGCTTCAGCCAGCTTGGAGTGGAGATGTGCACCAACTCCATAGAGAATAATAGATTTTCTCCTCCAGCATTTTGGAGCTTGGAGCTTCAAGCTACAAAACGCCGAGGTATGAATGGGGCCTAAGAAACAGTAACCAAAAGAGCAAGATGCATTTTAATGCTTTTTACACACAATCACTGCTGTTACACATGTACAAAAAACAAGACTAGGGCAACTATGCTGGGAAAAGGGCCATGTCAATTCTCTTGTAAATGAGGAGAATCAAGGCAGTAATTAAAGTGTAACTTTAGTCAGAAAATGAAGTCCTGCTAGATCAATTCAGGCTGGCCCCGTTTGCAGGTATAGCTATGTAAAGCATTAAAAACAAGTGCCTATACTGTTTACAAATCCAGTAATACACTGTCTAACCCTGCTCTGCACATGCTCAGTTGCTCTCCCATTTTAGGCATTTTTAGGCACTACCAAGATTGTAGAGGCCGATCTGCTGACACCTTAAAGCAGAATTATACTCTCCTATCCTTTAGAGCCAAGGACACTGCTTCTTTTTAAACTGCAACTGCCATGGTACTGCACATGTGATCAGTTATGACATCAGCCATTTGATGGTTTGACAGTTTGGTTGAGGACACAAGCAAATGTGACAGTAAAGGCTTGTACACACTATAAGAAAATCGCCCAAACATTTTCATCCAAAGAATTTTTGGACGATTTTCGTATAGTGTGTAAACCACTTTCGACAGATGATTCAGAATTTTCATACAAAAATTCCCAAAGGGACAAACTCCCAAATTTTTCTCATACAGGAACAGAATGAACGATTAATGTGTACCGTTTGCATACGATTTTCGTACAAGAAAAATCTGAAAAGAAAGACTGTGCATGATCAGAAACAATAAACAACAACAAAAAGCCTTTGTCGTACGAGAATTTTCATTCATTAGTTGCTGTGGAACAATTAGGAAAATCGGACCCGTCGCCCGATCTTGCCCGATTTTCTTATAGTGTGTATCCCACTATAGCAATCCCAGCATTCCAGGAATGTAACTGTTTTTTGAAACCGTTATATCGATGGGTTTAGTTCCACTCTATAATTTACTGCTGTTTGGGGGCCCTGGGTAAAGTCCTGCTTAAATGTAGGGCATCGGGGGAGAGGAGGACAAAATCGGATGATTTTAGGATTAGCTGACAAGGTTGCCTGCCTGTAATAATACAACCCCCCCCCCCCCCCCCATTTGCTCTTGCTCTTTGTGTTATGTTGTGTTTGTGTTAGGTTGGACTTGATGGACTTGTGTCTTTTTTCAAACTCACCTACTATGTAACTATGTACTATGTGAGGTCAGGAACTGGACGAGAAGGCCTGGCTCGCAGTCTCCGCTCTAATTCATCCCAAAGGTGTTCTATCGGGTTGAGGTCAGGACTCTGTGCAGGCCAGTCAAGTTCCTCCACCCCAAACTCGCTCTGTGCACTGGTCCAAATCATTTGGTAGAGAGGAGATTATGGTGTTGGGTTATATTTCAGGGGTTGGGCCTGGCCCCTTAGTTCCAGTGAAGGGAAATCTTAAGGTGTCAGCATACCAAGACATTTAGTTAATGTCATGCTCCCAACTTTGTGAGAACAGTTTGGGGATGGCCCCTTCCTGTTCCAACATGACTGCACACCAGTGCACAAAGCATGGTCCATACTGAAATGGATGAGTGAGTTTGGAGTGGAGGAACTTGACTGGCTTGCACAAAGTCCTGACCTCAACCTAATAGAATAATTTTTGGGATGAATTAGAGTAGAGACTGCAAGCCAGACCTTCTCATCCAACATCAGTGCCTGACCTTACAAATGCGCATCTGGAAGAATGGTCAAACATTCCCATAGACTCCTAAACCTTGTGGACAGCTTTCCCAGAAGAGTTGAAGCTGTTATAGCTGCAAAGGGTGGGCCAACGCAATATTGAACCCTATGGGCTAAGACTGGGATGGCATTAAAATTCATGTGTGTGTAAACGCAGGTGTCTTAATACTTCTGGTAATATGGTGTATGTAAACAAAATTGTATGAATTGTAGTTCCTGCTCATATGGCAAACTAAAAATTCATACATGACCTACAGTAAGTACATATGTACAGATTTATTTGTATAATGCATGTAACATGTTTTTCTGTGTAAAACAACCATGTTTTCTTTCTCCAAATAATTGGAAAATATGTTAAATTGCTATCATGCTGTTTTAATTATTTGCCTTTAAAAAAAGGATAACATTCTATACAAAATATTGATACACATATACTATGCCGTTCTATTAAATAAAAACACAGAGATACACCTAGGAAGAGATACACGTTCCATCCACTGTGAGGAATCTCCCTTCTCTGGTAACCATGGCAACTGGCTATATTTAGTATATTTTATTCTGTTTTTCTTCTATATGAATTCCCTAAATGTGCCCCAGACAACACAAGAGCTACCACACCAGTAAGTTATGTCAGAGGCTGATAAGATTTGACATCCACCATTTGATCAGATATCTCAAATGGGAAATAAAAATGACATCACTGTACAAAATTATTATATTAACAGGATGGCTGTAACAATCAGAATAAAAGTATTCTTTGTTCATTCTTCGTTACAATCCAATCAAAGAAATTTTTTGAAGATTTTAAGAAGTTTAAAAATATCAAATTTAACTAGAAATTACCTTTCAATATCTAATATTTTTGCACTTGTGATGTTCAATATTTACTGCCTTTGTCTCTGTGTCTATTTACCTGGAAGATTACAGAAGTCAAAGGCTTTTGTTTTATGTGTCCATCAAATAAGAAATACAAAAGGTAAGACAATTCTGAAGGAATTATTATACATTTCGCTTTTCTTTCAAGTGTATTATGGTTTTATACAGTACATACCTAAACAATATCCGTCAGTAGTATATTAGATTTTTAAAGTCCAGCTGATGCTCTTTTGGCTGTGCTATGAACAAAAGATTGAACATTCCCCATTGCTTACACTGTACATTTATATGTACAGGCAAATGAAATTGTATCTAATTTATTCTAATACTAAAAGCTTATGCTAAAAAAAAAATAATGAAAAATTTTTTGTGAAAATGGTCTACTGAAAAAATAGTAAAGGTACTGTATACATTGTTTCTAAAGTGACTGTAAACCCTCACCTTGTAAAACAACCCATTTAGTTTAAAATAGAAATGAAAAGGCAAAACATCTGTGTATAGATTTAAAAAACATTATAAACAATGTTTTCCCTTTCTTATAAATGATCACATTCCCTTTATTCTCAGCTGCATAGGAGCTGAGAGGAGGAGAAACAGCAGTACACTGAGCTTCCCAATGAAAATCTATGCTGGGAAGGGAATGTCAAGTCTGCTCATTGGAGTAGAGTAGGCTGAGTTCCCAGCTTAGCTAGAGAACTGAACACAGTGTTTTCTCTTGCTTAGTGTGGTCAGTTTTTAATAGGCCAGCAGAGGGAAACACCAGGGATTTCACACAAAGGAAGAAATACAAAGAGAACAGGATACTTTTTCATACAAGTACCTGGGACAGCAGGCACATATCAGGAATGTGAAATGTTGGGTTTACATACTTTTTAACTTAACCACTTGTCGGCCGGCGTATAACAGATTGATGGCCAGGTGGGATTCTCCTCCTTCCAGGTGGACATCATATGATGTTCTCCCAGAAACGACACTCCCAGTCCGGGTCACACGGTAATCGGTGGTAGGCCATGTGCCTCAAACAGAGAGCATCAACTATCAGGGTAAAGAGCAAATGGCATTGGCTCTTTACCATTCAATCAGCTTTTCCAATCACAGCTGATCCCATGTAAACAAATGCCAATTTCCTTTCCTCAGCGGTGTCACTGTATGAGGAAAGTAAAGCCGATAGCTGTATTTCCTGGGACAGCAGACGTATACACTGATTATAATGCAGCCCCATCAGTGCCAATCAGTGTCCATCAGTGCAGCATATCAGTGCCCATCAGTGCTGCCTATCGGTGCCCATCAGTGCTGCCTTATCAGTGCAGCCTCATCAGTGTCTTTTCATAAATGCCCATCAGCGCAGCTTATCAGTGCTCATCGGTGCCGCATCATCAGTGCCCATCAGTGTCGCCTCATCCCATCAGTGCACCCTCATCAGTGCACATCAATGTAGCCTATCAGTGCCCATCAGTGTTAGCCTATAAGTGCCCATCAGTGCAGCCACATCGGTGAAGAATAGGGATGAGCCAAATACCCCCCGGTTCGGTTCGCACCAGAACTTGCGAACAAGCATAAAATTTGTGCAAACATGCGAACACCATTAAAGTCTATAAGACACGAACATGAAGAATCAAAAGTGCTCCTTTTAAAGGCTTATATGCATGTTATTGCCATAAAAAGTGTTTGGGGATCCGGGTCCTACCCTAGGGGACATGTATCAATGCAAAAAAAAGGTTTAAAAACGGCTGTTTTTTTCAGGAGCAGTGCTTTTAATAATGCTTAAAGTGAAACAATAATGCCGCGTACACACGGTCGGACTTTGCAGCTACAAAAGTCGGACAGTCTGTCCGACATACTTCCGGCGTACCTTCGGCGGACTTGGGGCAGACTTTCTTACGAACGGACTTGCCCACACACGACCACACAAAAGTACGCCAGTTTAGTACGCTGTGACGTACACCAAGTCCGACGAGACTATAAAACGGAAGTTCAATAGCCCGTACGACACCCTTTGGGCTCCTTCTGCTAATCTCGTGTTTATCTCGTGTTAGTAGAAGTTTGGTGAGAGACGATTCGCGCTTGTGAGACTCGTATTTTTCAGTTCGTTTTAACTGTTGTTCAGTCTGTGCTTGTGAGGTTTGTATCTGCTTTTCAGTGCGTTTGGTCAGTTGGCATTGAGAAATCTTTGTTTTATTGGCCGCTCGTTCCTGATTTTCAGGTCGTTCTTCACAGGCCTTGCTGTTCTTCAGTGCGTTCTGTTTAGTGCGTTCTGACCAGCCGACCGTTTTGAAGCCATGTTACCTGTACGTACTCGTCGTAGAGCTCGTGCATTGTATGTGTTTGGTGCTGTAGTTTATTCTTCAGCCCAAGACCAGTCCATGAACAGGGCGAGGAGGAGTTCATGGACCAAGAATTGGTTGCTTCAGCGTGACCAGTTCTGTCACATGCCTTTGCTCCGTGAGATCCGTGAGAATAATCCTGAGGATTTCAGGAACTTTCTCCGGATGACGGACCCCGTTTTTGATCGTTTGGTGGCTTTGCTGACCCCCTATATCAGCAGGCAGGATACCTGCATGAGGCAAGCCATCACTCCGGAGCAGAGGCTGGTCGCTACCTTGCGGTATTTGGCCACAGGGAGAAGCCTGCAGGACCTTAAGTTCTCGACAGGCATCTCCCCCCAGGCTCTGGGGATCATTATCCCAGAGACCGGTTCTGCCATCATACAGGTCCTGCAGAAGGACTATATTAAGGTAAGCTATTTTTATTTTATTAGCATCACATGTTCTTTTATGTAATCTTTGATAATGTAATGTATTTCTTGCTTCAAACACTACTTCCCATCATTGCAATATAGTGTGAATGTCCCCTTTTTATCCTCACACATGCTGGGATTTTTTCCTGTTATTTTTTGTCATGCATGTATAGTTTCCTTCAATAACCTTCCCAGCATGAAGTGATGGGAACATATCCACCTAGTCTACTCATTTGGAATGTATTTTGTTGGAGTGTATTTAGTGTGCTTATAATTAGCAATTAGCTAGATTTCACAACCCCCCCCCCCACCTGAACTCACTCCAAATAGTGTGCTGCTAATTAGCAATTAGCTAGATTTCACAACCCCCCCCCCCACCTGAACTCACTCCAAATAGTGTGCTGCTAATTAGCAATTAGCTAGATTTCACAACCCCCCCCCCCACCTGAACTCACTCCAAATAGTGTGCTGCTAATTAGCAATTAGCTAGATTTCACAACCCCCCCCCCCCCCACCTGAACTCACTCCAAATAGTGTGCTGCTAATTAGCAATTAGCTAGATTTCACAACCCCCCCCCCCCCCACCTGAACTCACTCCAAATAGTGTGCTGCTAATTAGCAATTAGCTAGATTTCACAACCCCCCCCCCCACCTGAACTCACTCCAAATAGTGTGCTGCTAATTAGCAATTAGCTAGATTTCACAACCCCCCCCCACCTGAACTCACTCCAAATAGTGTGCTGCTAATTAGCAATTAGCTAGATTTCACAACCCCCCCCCCACCTGAACTCACTCCAAATAGTGTGCTGCTAATTAGCAATTAGCTAGATTTCACAACCCCCCCCCCCACCTGAACTCACTCCAAATAGTGTGCTGCTAATTAGCAATTAGCTAGATTTCACAACCCCCCCCCCCACCTGAACTCACTCCAAATAGTGTGCTGCTAATTAGCAATTAGCTAGATTTCACAACCCCCCCCCCCCACCTGAACTCACTCCAAATAGTGTGCTGCTAATTAGCAATTAGCTAGATTTCACAACCCCCCCACCCCCACCCTCGTTAAAATTTGCTTGAATGTTCTGTGGTGTTGATTTGTCTAAAGCAAATCTATGTTGCACTTTGCAAAATGCATGTGCACTCTACAAGTGCGTTTGTTCCAGTGCTTTAGTAAATGAGCAGAAGCTCTGCTGATTTACATCATCAAATCATATGCAAGCCTCAAAGTGTTTTCATTAATTGCCCTTGCATGTGATTGTGTACTCTTTGCAACATGAATGCCTTTTGACATTACCTCATTTACTGTAAGCTGGTTAGCAACTGCACCTGCAGAGTGCGACAACTGCAGTCTTGTAGCCTTTGTTATCCCTAAATTCCTGCGTGTTGTTAAAGTAATTTTTTATTTGGGATTTCACAACCCCCTAAAATGTAATCAATGTTCTATCAGAGGGGGTGAGCAATCTGATAAGTGTGCCTTTTTCCATATTAGTTATTCCAGAAGAATTAAATTAGTGAATGTTATACTGATGCTGGGGAATAATGTTTTTAATTGTCTAATTTTCTTGCAATGTTAGCTTCCAAATTAATTGATTTTGGTTTTCTTGTTTGATTCCCCAGTTTCCTTCAACGCCACAGGAATGGCAGACTGTGGCATCCCATTTTGCCAGCCGTTGGGACTTTCCCAATTGTGGAGGGGCTATAGATGGGAAACATGTCCACATTGTGCCACCACCCCATTCGGGGTCATATTATTTTAATTATAAGGGGTTCCACAGTATTGTTTTAATGGCGGTGGTGTCGGCACACTATGATTTTTTATATGTGGACGTGGGGAAGAATGGCCGGATGTCGGATGGAGGAGTATTTGCCCAGACGGAGTTCTGCCAGCGTCTCCAGAGTGGTGGCCTGGGATTGCCACCTGATGAGGATAACGTGGAAGGACTCCCCTTTGTCTTCATTGCCGATGAAGCCTTCGCTCTGAGCAAGCACCTCATGAGGCCATTCCCCCAAAGAACCCTCACCCTGGAGAGGAGGGTTTTTAATTACCGGCTGGCCAGAGCTAGAAGAGTGGTTGAGAATGCGTTTGGAATTCTGGCCAGCCGGTTCCGCCTGTTTCAAACAGCCATTAATTTGGCGGAATACAAACTTAATTTTATAATTTTATCATGCTGCATTCTGCACAACTTTTTAAATAAGCATTCTGCCAATTATATAGGCACAGTTGGGCCTGAGGCCGGACAAATAGAAGCCAACCTTACAGGCCTGGATACTGTCCGTACTGGCTTGGCCCCCCAAAGTTCCCGTCAGGTTAGACAGCAATATGTTGATTATTTTATGGGTAGGGGGGCCATTGCAATGGGCCAGGATATATAATTTTTGGACAATAAAAAAAATATTGCTGAAATCTGGCATTATATTTATTGCTTGCCTTTCTTTTGGGCTGTCTCCTAGGTTATGGTCGAGCAGTTGTAGTGCCAACTGTATTAGAATTTTAAAAATGTCTAAATAAGCTCCATTGCCACTGTAAACAACTTTTTGACAATTATAACCAAACTGATACTGAGCCTTGAAATAACAAACCACACATTTGTTAAAATCCTATAAAAGGAGATGTTTTTATTAATGGTTGGTATGCATTCAGTTCTGCATTTAGTATAAAATGTTCATAGACAAAAATATAATGGTATCTTTAATGATGTAGCAAAATATAATTATATTTAAATATTTCTACCTAATCCACAAAAAAATATTTTGGGCTTTTGGATTTTCAAAAACAGGCTTTGTTTTTGGAAAATCAAGTTTTGTTTTTTTTTTAAAAGCAATTTTTTTTTTTTTTTTTTTTTGTTTTTTAAAATCAATTTTTTAATTTTTTTGTTTTTTAACATTAATTTTTTTAATTTTTTTGGTGTTTTAAAATCAATTTTTTTACTTTTTTTGGTTTTTTAACATTAATTATTTATTCGATTTTTTGGTGTTTTAAAATCAATTTTTTATTTTTTTTTGTTTTTTAACATTAATTTTTTTAATTTTTTTGGTGTTTTAAAATCAATTTTTTTACTTTTTTTGGTTTTTTAACATTAATTATTTATTCGATTTTTTGGTGTTTTAAAATCAATTTTTTATTTTTTTTTGTTTTTTAACATTAATTTTTTTAATTTTTTTGGTGTTTTAAAATCAATTTTTTTACTTTTTTTGGTTTTTTAACATTAATTATTTATTCGATTTTTTGGTGTTTTAAAATCAATTTTGTATTTTTTTTTGTTTTTTAACATTAATTTTTTTAATTTTTTTGGTGTTTTAAAATCAATTTTTTTACTTTTTTTGGTTTTTTAACATTAATTATTTATTCGATTTTTTGGTGTTTTAAAATCAATTTTTTATTTTTTTTTGTTTTTTAACATTAATTTTTTTAATTTTTTTGGTGTTTTAAAATCAATTTTTTTACTTTTTTTGGTTTTTTAACATTAATTATTTATTCGATTTTTTGGTGTTTTAAAATCAATTTTGTATTTTTTTTTGTTTTTTAACATTAATTTTTTTAATTTTTTTGGTGTTTTAAAATCAATTTTTTATTTTTTTTTGGTTTTTTTAAAATCACTTTTTTTTTTTTTTTTTGGTGTTTTTTAGAAAATCAATTTTTATTTTTTTGTGGATTTTTGACAGCCCTCCTTTTTGACATTAGGTTAAACAGCCATTTATGTTATGCCAAAAAAAGAAAGAGAAGGCCCAGAATGGGGTCAGCAAAACAGGAAATGAAGGACATGATTGATGTTTTGGGGTTTAAAAAAGGGCATTTAGATTCGACCCAAAACATCAATCATGTCCTTCATTTCCTGCTGCATACGATCCAGCCTATTACGCATTTGATCCATGTCTTGATTCCAGGCCATTATTTGACCAATTAGACGTTGGGCACTTTCCGAGGTGAAATAGTCACTTCTTGTTGTTCCTAAAGTGGAATGAAACCAAAAAATGTCTTTAGAAATATGCACACATACATAGTTTACCTTACCAGAAATAAAGCTGTTGTCTCAGACACTGACCTGGTGGGGTGGCCATGTAGCCTAATTCCTCCACATCCTCGGGGGTGTCACTGTTGCTTGAATGAAGCACAACCAGATCCCCTAAAATAGAGTAGACAAATTCAATTAAACAAAAGGCAGCCATGCATAGATTAACGTAAGCTGGTGTGTCAGACACTCACCTGGTGGGGTGCCCATGTCGCCCACCTCTCCTTCCTCCACATCGTCAATGGGACTTGGGCTGATTGCCCAATCCTGTTTTGCTTGGGGTGGACTGTGTTCTTGTGGTTGGCTGAGTGATTTTTCCCCTATGTGAAACAAAAAATTAGTAATCTAATTAGCACACAGATATTTTAGGACATAATAATTTTCCCACATTTGTAGTGAAGTGGTTTGTGTAGAGTTCCTATTTTAGTTCAATATTTAAAATTATAAAGACATACCGGATAGATAGATATCAATATCTCAAAATATAGTTAATAATCTTTTGATCTCTCTCTATATCTGGAACAAAATCTCTAAATATCTAACTAAATGTAAATCCTAAAAAATTAAGAGAACTTCAAATAGATATATATATATATATGTAGATATAGATATATATATATATATATATATATATATATATATATATATATATCTATATATCTATATCTATATTTATATATATATCTATCTATATATTTCTATATTTATATATATATATTTCTATATTTATATATATATATTTCTATATTTATATTTATATTTATATATATATATATATATATATATATATATATATATATATATATTTATATATATATATTTATATTTATATATATATATTTATATTTATATTTATATATATATATATATTTATATATATATATATATATATATATATATATATATATATATATATATTAATATATAGATATATATATATATATATATATAGATATATATAGATATATATATATAGATATATATATAGATATATTAATATATAGATATATATATATATATTAATATATATAGATATATATATATATATATATTAATATATATTAATATAGATATATATATATATTAATATATATATATATATTAATATTTATATATATATATATATATATATATATATATATATATATTAATATATATATATATATATATATATATATATATATTTTTATATATATATATATTAATATATATATATATATATATATATATATATATATATATATATATATATATATATATATTAATATATATATATATATATTAATATATATATCTATATATATATTAATATATATATATATATATAGATATATATATATTAATATATATATCTATATATATATATATATTAATATATATATCTATATATATATATTAATATATATATCTATATATATATTAATATATATATCTATATATATATATATATATTAATATATATATATATATTAATATATATATATATATTAATATATATATATATATATATATATATTAATATATATATATATTAATATATATATATTAATATATATATTTGATAGATAGATATGGATATGTAACGAGGTTTATTAAAAGATCGTTTAAAACGATGAACAAAAATCGTATAGGAAGGAAAAGCACATGGAGCAGTATACAAGGTAATAAACACAAGAGAAAAACACGACAAGTACTTACTTTTTTTAAGAACTTTCCGGATACGTCGGTATTGATCCGGCTCCCTGAGTTTCAGGTCAGACCATCTTTTGCGCAATTGATCTTTGGAGCGCTGGACCCCAAATGATGCCTGCAAAGTCTCCACGACCTTCGCCATTATTTTGGCCTTGCGCAAATTTGGCCGTGCGTACGGCCCATAATTGCCATCATAGTCGTCTTTGTGAAGAATGGCCACCATCTCCACCATCTCTTTGAAACTCATATTAGAGGCCTTAAATCTAGGCCTCATAGATTTGGTTGACGTTCCAGACGTTCCAGCCTCCGGGCTGTCTCCACTACCTGAGGTCGTCAACATTTCAGGTGTCTCCGCCATTCTTTAACTCCACTACGCGCCGTAACAAAAAAGGGGCGGAGAACATGAGTTCATTTCGAACGTCAGGGGCGGGCGACGCAGGCGGAGTTTCACACATGCGTAGTGTATAAAGGAGGGCCTTTCGCGCGTGTCGTACGTACGTTCTGTGCGTCAAATTAGGGGGCGGAGAACATGAGTTCATTTCGAACGTCAGGGGCGGGCGACGCAGGCGGAGTTTCACACATGCGTAGTGTATAAAGGAGGGCCTTTCGCGCGTGTCGTACGTACGTTCTGTGCGTCAAATTAGGGGGCGGAGAACATGAGTTCATTTCGAACGTCAGGGGCGGGCGACGCAGGCGGAGTTTCACACATGCGTAGTGTATAAAGGAGGGCCTTTCGCGCGTGTCGTACGTACGTTCTGTGCGTAGGTGATAGTGGACCAGGACGTTCCAAAACGAAGGTAATTTGAGATATATATATTTTTTTGGGGGGGGGGTTTATGGTCATGACTTTGTAGCAAGCGGCCTATATGGCTTGATAGATTGATGAGGCCTACATAGGGAGAAGATGATGAGGGGTTAGCAGAAACATATAATAAGTTTTTTTGGTCTGGTGACTTTCTCTTTTCCAGATATAATGAATCCCCTATTGAAGGATCCAGAGTTCCTTACTTCTTTTATTTCAAAGTATCGAGAGATGAGGAATTTGTGGGAGGTGAAACACCCTCAGTATTATGCCAAGCATGTGAGGAAGTCAACGCTGGAGAGACTTCTGTCCTTTGTCCAGGAGACCATCCCGGGAGCAACAATGGAGACAGTGCTCAAGAAAATTGGGGGCTTGAGGAACATGTATAAAAGGGAGCATAAGAAGATCCAGGAATCAAGGAGATCAGGAGCATCAGCAGATGATGTTTATGTACCCAGGCTGTGGTACTACAATCAACTCCGTTTTCTTGATGACCAGAATGAAGCCAGGGCATCACTTTCAACCCTTCCCTCCACCCTTCCCTCCACCCTTCCCTCCACCCCAGCAGAGGCTGATGAGGAGCAAGCTGGGTCTTCCATCCTGGATGAACCGGATATGACCATCTGGAGTCAGGTAAATTATTTTAACAAATATTTACTGTACTAATATTAATGATGTTAACTGGATGTTATAATTGTCTCAAATAATTTGGCACTCCAAATTGTGTATACATATCAAATGATAGTAGTGGCTAAATATGTTTGGCACCTGCTTGAAATAATTAGGGTGTCTGATTAGACTCTTTTATTAAAGAGATGTATTCACATTGAATTTGCTAGTCATGAGAAGCAAACTGTGTGTCATTGATGAACCCAAAAAAATAAAATAAAACTATTGTCCTTTTTTTATACACAGGATGAGTCCATCCAGGAGGAATGTGGGGAAAGTGGCAGGCAGGAGGAGACCGGGCCCATGGACAGCCTGGAGGAGGCCGGATTCACCATCATCCTGGAGGAGGCTGGGCCCAGTGTCAGGCAGGAGGTGGCTGCTCCCAGTGAGGTGGCTGGGCCAAGTGAGGTGGCTGGGCCAAGTGAGGTGGCTGGGCCAAGTGAGGTGGCTGGGCCAAGTGAGGTGGCTGGGCCCAGTAGGAGCCTCACCCAATCCCAAGTGCCTCCCCTCCACCTTCCCAAAAAAAGGGCCAGGAAGGGGATGGTCACACAGGACGCGTCCCTGCGCCTCATGCAACAGGCCACCCGGTTTTTAACGAGCCCCCCCGAAGCGGAAGAAGCCTATGGCTGCTACTTAGCCAGCAGGCTTCTTCAGATGGATTGGGAGCAGCGCCTCATTTGTGAGCGCCTATTTGGGGAAACAATCCATAAGGGGCTGCAGGGCACGCTAACAAAAAACACCCAACTACATGAGGCAGCCCCCCCCCCTCCTCCTCCTCCTCCTCCTCCTCCTCCTCCTCCTGCCACAACTGAAACACCAGAGCCACAGCCTCAAAAGAAGGCTACAGGGAAGGCTGCAGGGAAGGCTGCAGGGCAGCGTGGAGGAAAGGCTGCAGGGAAGAGAAGAAAGTGATGACCTGGGTTCAGTCTGGTCTGACAGAAGACGCAGGCTGTTGTAGGACCACAGTCTGGGGACATCTAGATCATCTGCTGGTGCTGTTGATCTCTGGGATTCTTGGACCAGATTGTGCTCCCTCTTATATGGACTCCTCAAGATCCCAATTTTCTTGTACACCGACTTTTTCCAGCGTTGACTTCCTCTTTATTTTATTTTGACCATGAATAAATGGATCTTTTTTGAGTTTTGCAAAAGACTTTTATGTGTTTTCTTTTAAATCATTGATTTTACACACAATGTTAAATTAACAAGGGACAACAATCTCATTGAGTTTGAAAAAAACACACCAAAAATACATTACTAATGTTAAGAATGTTCAAGTGGTAAGTCTTGAAAAAAAAAATATACATAAACAAAAACGGTGCTTTGGGTTAACTTTATATAAAAAAAAAAAAATAATCACTAGAAAAAAAAAAAAAAAGAATAATGGGTTCTTTGTGGTAACTTTACAAACCTAAAAAAAAAAAAAAAAAATAAGGGAAAAAGTATTATTAGTATGGAAACATTGTTTATAAAAAGCATACTATATCATTCATGAGATCAAAGAGAAAAAGAATTCAGAAGACAGTTTGGGAGAACTCTGATTATGAACAGCAAAACACCTTCGTTCTTTAGAGCATTCGTAAAGAAGAAATAAAATGCGCTGCATTCAACGATCACAGATTTTGCAGCGTGATGAATGTGCTACCTACAATACGAACACTAGTTTTACTAGACCGAGTGCTTCCGTTTAGTTTTTGCTTATGAGCATGCGTCGTTTTTTTGCCCGTAGGACTAGCATACAGACGAGCGGACTTCGGGGTCCGTCGTAGTTACGACGTAGTTACGACGTAAGATTTGAAGCATGTTTCAAATCTAAAGTACGTCGGATTTGAGGCTAAAAAAGTACGTTGAAAGTCCGAAGAAGCCCACACACGATCGGATTACCAGCCAGCTTTAGTCCGTCAGCGTCCGTTGGACTTTTGTAGACGAAAAGTCCGACCGTGTGTACGCGGCATAAAAATTAAATATTACTTTAAATATTGTGCCTGGGGGGGTGTCCTTAGTCTGCCTGTAAAGTAGCGCATCTTTCCCGTGTTCTTAACAGTAGTACAGCAAAATTACATTTCTAAAGGAAAAAATTTCAATTAAAACTGCTTGCGACTATAATGTATTGTTGGATCCCGGGGGTTCTGTCGAGAAGTGCCCCCCATCGGCCTGAACTGCGCATGTGCAATGCATACGCTGTACGTAACAGCAGAACAGCTGATTTTAACATCAGCTGTTCTTACGGCGAGATGGCGCAGGCGCAGAATAGTCAATAGATTTTTTCTTTTCTGTCAGATTGTGCCCCGCGCTCCGCTGCGCTCCCGTGACGAGTTCATGTGCATGATGGGCGGTTTTCTACACTTTGTGGGCGGAATTAGCTGGCCACTGCAGCAAAAAAATAAAACTTTGTGATGGGCAGATATGAAACTTTGTGATGGGAAGAAAATAAAACTTTGTGATGGGT
Source organism: Lithobates clamitans (assembly GCA_037952925.1). Classification (NCBI taxonomy): domain Eukaryota; kingdom Metazoa; phylum Chordata; class Amphibia; order Anura; family Ranidae; genus Lithobates; species Lithobates clamitans. The sequence continues at coordinate 4,905,215 of JBBGZY010000108.1, read as the reverse complement.
GAATATAAAACTTTGTGATGGGCGGATATAAAACTTTGTGATGGGCGCATTTTTACATTTCTTGTGGGCGGATTTATGGGCACTTTTGGCCATAATTAGATGGCCAGTGCTGCAAAAAAAAAAAAAAAGACTTTGTGATTGGCGGATTTATGCTTGTGGGGCGTGTTCAGCTAACTGATGGGCGTCAAGTACATGGCCAGTGCTGCAAAAAAATATAACTTTATGATGAGCGGATTTTAACATTTCTTGTGGGCTGATTTATGGGCACTTTGGGGCAGAATTAGATGGCCAGTGCTGCAAAATATAAAAACTTTGTGATGGGCAGATTAATACTTTTCTTGGGGGTGCCATTTGTGCCCATCATATGCAGCCACTTGTCCCAATCAAATGCAGCCACTTGTTCCCATCATATGCAGCCATTTGTGCCCGTCAACTGCAGCCACTTGTGCCCGTCATATGCAGCCACTTGTGCCGTCCAATGTGCCCATTATATGCAGCCACTGTGCCCATCATTTGCTGCCACTTGTGCCCGTCCACTGTGCCCATCATATGTAGCCACTGTGCCCATCATATGCAGCCACTTGTGCTCAGTATATGCAGCCACTTGTGCCAATCAAATGCGGCCACTTGTGCCCATTATATGCAGCCATTTGTGCCCATCAAATGCAGCCAGGCGTGTCCCCCGGCTCGGCTGTCACTTCACTAACCCCACCCCCCTGGTGGGCAGTGCAGCGGGACTTACCGAGTCACGGGGCTTCCTCCTCCTCTTCTGTAGCAAGGGCTGCGGCTACTGTATCAGGCTTCCTCCACCATGTCTCCTCTTTTCCGCCAAATCGTTAGGCATCCAATAGGATCACCTAATGCTTTGGCCAATTGGGAGACAGGTCTCACTGACCTGCCTTCTGATTGGCAGGGGGGAACGTTAGTGTGAAAATAGTGAAAATTCATTCGCTATGCCACACAACAGGGTGGGATCGGGAAGCAGTGCTCTGCACCCCGAGCCCACCCTATTTTGAAGCCTATTAGAGCCTCTGGCTCTAATCACATGCTTCAAAATACACACACCTATCATAGTATTTCATGTGTCCAGTGTGCTGAAAGGGGCCGGGCACATGAATAGGGAGGGCGGCGGAGGTGACAGGGGGTGGCGCCCACAATGCACAGGCCGCAACTGGTCTGCAATCTCTGTCAAATGTTGGGGGCTGGATCGCCTCCGTGGCTTTTCCTCCAATCAGGGGCCAAAGAAGCTAAGTGTGAGTTTAACACTGGAGACTTTTATCACCATCATCATGGCGTCCCAGGGTGGTAGGTACCGGGTCCCCTGAGGGCAGAGCACATGTGTGACTCGATTTGGGGTCACTGGTGGCTTAGGGAGAAGGAGAGGGCCCCTGGGTGGACGTGGGAGAAGGAGAGGGCTCCTGGGTGGACGAGGGAGGAGAGGGCTTCTGGGTGAACGTGGGAGAAGGAGAGGGCTCCTGGGTGGACGTGGGAGAAGGAGAGGGCTCCTGGGTGGACGTGGGAGAAGGAGAGGGCTCCTGGGTGGACGTGGGACAAGGAGAGGGCTCCTGGGTGGATGTGGGACAAGGAGAGGGCTCCTGGGTGGACGTGGGAGAAAGAGAGGGCTCTTGTGTCGATATGAGAGAAGGAGAGGGCTCCTGTGTGTACGTGGGAGAAGGAGAGGGCCCCTGGGTGGATGTGGAAGAAGGAGAGGGCCCCTGGGTGGCCGGTGGAGAAGGAGAGAGGCCCTGGGTGGTCGGTGGAGATGGAGGGAGCACCTGGGTGTTTGGAGGAGAAGAAGGCCCCTGGGTGGCCATTTAGTGAAGAAGAGGGCCCAGGGTGGACATTTGGAGGAGGAGAGGGCACCTGGGTGTATAGAGTAAGAGAGAGCCCCCAAGGTGAATGGGAGAGGAGAAAAGGGCCCCCAGGGTGGTTGGCAGAGAAGGAGTTGGCCCCCTGGCTGTTTGGTGGAGAAGGAGATGGAGAGAGCACCTGGGTGTTTGGAGGAGGAGAGGGCCCCTGGGTGGCCATTTAGTGAAGAAGAGGGCCCCTGGGTGTTTGGAGGAGGAGAGGGCTCCTGGATGAACGTGGGAGAAGGAGAGGGCTCCTGGGTGGACGTGGGAGAAGGTAGAGGGCTCCTGGGTGGACTGAGAGAAGGAGAGGGCTCCTGGGTGGACATGGGAGAAGGAGAGGGCTCCTGGGTGAAAGTGGGAGATGGAGAGGGCTCCTGAGTGGACATGGGAGAAGGCGAGGGCTCCTGGGTGGACGTGGGAGAAGGAGAGGGCCCCTGGGTGGACGTGGGAGAAAGACAGGGCCCCTGGGTGGCCAGTGGAGAAGGAGAGAGCACCTGGGTGTTTGGAGGAGAAGAAGGCCCCTGAGTGGCCATTTAGTGAAGAAGAGGGCACAGGGTGGACGTTTGGAGGAGGAGAGGGCACCTGGGTGTATAGAGTAAGAGAGGACCCCCAAGGTGAATGGGGGAGGAGGAAAGGGCCCCCAGGGTGGTTGGCAGAGAAGGAGTTGGCCCCCTGGCTGTTTGGTGGAGAAGGAGATGGCCCCAGGGTTGGCCAAAATTGGAAGAGCTGGTCCTTGGGTGGTTGGAGGAGGAGAGGGTGCCACTCTTCTCCCCTGGGGACAGGGACACCCTTCTCCCCCAAAGGACAGGGACACCCTTCTCCCCCGGAGGACAGGGACACCCTTCTCCCCCAGAGGACAGGGACACCCTTCTCCCCTGAGGACCGTGACCTCTTCTCCCCTGGGGACAGGGAAACTATCTTCCCTAGGGATGGGGAACCCATCTTGCCTAAGGACAGGAACCCCATCTCCCCTGGCAACGGGGTATCCATCTCACCTAGGGACCCCATCTTCCCATCTTCCCTGGGGACCAGGACCCCACCTCCCCTAAGAACAGGAACCTGATCACCTTGAGTGTACCAACCTCAGCCCTGCCTGCCATGTGTCCTGTGTGAAGGCCCTTCTGTGACAACTCGTATCAGGATTTCACCCCACTGTGTGCTCCCCCTACATGGATACATGGATGTGCTCCCATTACACGACTGTAAAAATATATTACTAAATATAAACTCACGCTGATGGAAACAACTAAATGGTGATGAAATGCAGCTGCTGTAGACAAGGTGCTAATCACTTGAAAAAATGTGGATAAAGAAATACAGAGCTCACAACATACAATATAAGTGAAATCCACAAAAAAAAATCCAGATGAAAATCCAAATAAATGTAACTGCAGTGTAAGTCCACAATGAAGTAGGTGCAAAAAATGCTTCACAGACTTGCAGGAGTATAGTGACACCCCCTTTTGCATCCCCACTCACCAGAACAGGACGACCACCAGCTTTGCAGTCCGGGGGTCACTTCAGGTTTGTAAATGGTATGCCACACACGTGGATTGGTGTCAAAACATCAAATGGTATATCAGTGTAAATTTCTTCACAGGATATGCAGGCACCCAGAAATGAAAAGAGGATGGACTAATAGTGAAGTACTGTTATAAAAGTTAATTTATTGCGCAAAGGGATCTGTACTTACAAAAAGACAATTAAAAACAGGCAAGGATATAGAGCTGTGAATAAACGAAACAGCCGTTCATAGCATGCGTTCCACGGACCGGAAGTGATGTCAATCGAAACAGGAAATTATGTCAATGCATTTTGCCCTCCCACAGGGCGTCATCAAGGACCTCATTTCCTGTTGATAGTACCATTCTTAAATACTAGGAGAGAGAGAGAAACTCCCCTACTGAGAACCAATCAAAATGGCATTGTGGCCATCTTGTTGGTTGGATAAAAGCTGTCGCTACTATGGATGGAGCAAGGTCCATAGGAGTGACAAGGTCGCCACGCACCTAGTTAGAAAAAAATTGACTTAGAGAAAACTTTGACATCAATTCTGGTAACATGGTGGAAATGGTGCCAAATATGAAAATATAAAAAAACTAAACTAAACACATGAAATGAATATAAATTTATACAAATAAAAATAAATAAATAAATTAAAAATTAAATTAAAATTAAAAATAGAAATAAAAATAAAAATAAAATAAACAATAAGATGAAAAAAAAAGAAAATAAAAATAATAATAATGAAAAAATAAAAATAAAAAATACAAATCAAAATAACTACATACAAAAAACTACAAACAAAAAAATATGAAACTAAAAAACATCTCCTAACACAACAACAGTACTAAACCTCCCATACTAAAAATTGGACAAGAAACAGTTCAGGTCTAGTTCGACGTTTAACCTCTGAGAGCTCATAGTCTTAAACGATGGATCCACTGAGTCTCATTGCGAGAAATGGCTCTTTCAAGATTACCTCCTCTCCAATGCCCTTCAGTTCTGTCAATACCACAGAAGGTAAGCCCACTTGGGTCCTTACCGTGGACCAACCTAAAATGAAATCATCCCCCAGATGAAGGCACGTATACTGTGTGCCGAAGACGCGTAGGAGAGGGGCAGGACGGAGCTTTCTACACACAGACAGGCAGAGGATTGTACACCGCACCGCACACCACAGGATTCATCTGTATTGCATACTTTGGATAGGATGGTGCACTGACGCACCCAAGCATTGTGAATACCCTCCTGGAGGGATTGTTTTTATGGCTTTTCAAATAAATTCCTGGTGGTATTATGCTATGAGTCTCCTTTCTTTCATATATGTCACCATTTGAGCGTGGTACAGATCGTCACCAGCAGACCCTGTATGAGCCCTGGAGTGGCTCTAATGCGTGTTTTGACACTGTTTAGCCACTGTGTCACACGCTCTAAGGTGAGCGCTTTATCCATTGGGGGTCACTGGAGAGCACTGCAGCATGCCATAACGTGCACATCTCTTAAGAAGAGCATGAGGAATATTTAGCACTTTTTCATAAATACAAGCATGAGGAATGCCTGCTATTTGTTTGGACACTATTGTGCACTTTGATTTATATACTCTTGTGAATGGTTTGGACTGAGATATATTCATTTGTATGAATTGGTTTCGGACACTTTATTTATCAAGTAGCACTTATATAATTGTTTAAAGGATTTTTTTCTTTTCTCTCTCACATTTTTTTTTTTTGCATGTTGCATGTTACCATTTATTCATATATTTAATTGTGGATTTTAGTCACTTTCTTCACAGACGTTTGACACTGTTTGTAATTTTCAATACTGTATAGATTTATTATATTCTTTGTTCACGTATTTATAGCCTTTAGCGCATGCACATATGTTTATTTGATTTTTTCCACCTGTTTGCACTGACAGCTAAAACCTGTCATGAATGAAATGCCAAAGTCTCTATCATCCACCGCTTTTTTCTTAAACAGATCGTCTCTATCAGTGCTTCTTACAACTGCTAAAGTCTTATTTAACTCGCAAGGGGAATATTCTTTTTCCAAAAAACGGTCAAACAAAACCCTAGCCTGTAGGTCGAAATCCTGGATTCTGGCACCACTCCACCTAACCCTTAAGAATTGGCTTTTAGGAATTGTGCTAAGCCATCAGGGGGTGGTGACAGCTTCCTAGCGAGATATAGCCATTTCTGTCCACTTCCTTGAAATAGGTTTTTGTGGACAGTTGGTGGTTCTCTTTGAAGATGACTAAATCCAAATAATTAATGCTTTGAATGTAAGAAGTTGACGAGAAGGAAATACCAAATCTACTCTCATTAATTTTTGACAAAAAACGTAAAAATGACTCATTTGATCCTGCCCAAACAATAATGATGTCATCAATATAAAGCTTGTAAAACTTAAGCTGAGGAAAGTTACTACTAAGATGGCATCTTTTTCCCAGTAACTCATGAACAAGTTGGAAATTGAGGGGGGCGTATTTGGCCCCCATTGCTACCCCTCTCTTTTGCCTATAAAACTGCTTGTCATGCCAGAAAAAATTATGGCTCATGGCCACGTCTAAAGCATGAACCAAAAAATCTTTTTGTTTGTTCTTTATCTTTGTTCTGTTTAGGGCCTATACCACAACTTCAACAGCATGTTTCTGTTGGATACTGGTATATAGAGAATTGACATCAATGCTGGCCAGTATGTCACCTTCATTGACCTCTACTTGTTGTAACAATTCCATGAGGTTCCTACTATCTTTAAGATATGCAGAACAACTCCGAGCCAGCAGCTGCAAGAAACTGTCCAAGTATTCGCCAATTCTGCTTTTTTCTAAAGATTTAATACCCCTTTCGATGTCAGTTTTACGCCTACTAGGTTTAAAGACTAGACCTTCTAAGTCACATTGGACTAAGGATTTAAAAACCTCAGAGAAATGGCTATTGAGATTTCTAGGATTAAAGACCGATTTGTTCCTTAAATTCGTATGATGATACTCGGAAGTTTCTTGTCTTGATTGGGGTGTAACTTTACTAAAATGTTTCTTAACCACTTAAGGACCGCCTCACACCGATGTACGTCGGCAAGGTGGCACGGGCAGGCAAAATCACATACATGTACGTGATTTGCCTCCCACGGGTGGGGGGTCCGATTGGACCCCCCCACCGGTGCCCGAGGCGGTCCTGTTTTGTCCCCGGCGATCGGAGGTGAGGGGGAGGCCATCCGTTCATTGCCGGCCAATGAGAATCTTCCTTTGCTGCTGTATGCTAAACAGCAGCAATGGAAATGATGTCATCTCTCCTCGGCTCGGTATTTTCCGTTCCGGCGCCGAGGAGAGAAGACATCTATGTGAGTGTAAAACACAAACACACACAGTAGAACATGCCAGGCACACAAAACTCCCCGCTCGCCCCCCGATCCCCCCCCAATCACCCCCCCTGTCACAAACTGACACCAAGCAGTTTTTTTTTTGTTTTTTTTCTGATTACTGCATTGGTGTCAGTTTGTGACAGTTACAGTGTTGGGACAGTTAGGGTTAGCCCCCTGTAGGTCTAGGATACCCCCCTAACCCCCCTTATTAAAGTTTTAACCCCTTGATCACCCCCCGTCACCAGTGTCACTAAGCGATCATTTTTCTGATCGCTGTATTAGTGTCGATGGTGACGCTAGTTAGGGACGTAAATATTAAGGTTTGTCGTCAGCGTTTTATAGCGTCAGGGACCCCCATATACTACCTAATAAATGTTTTAACCCCTTGATGGCCCCCTAGTTAACCCTTTCACCACTGATCACCGTATAACCGTTACAGGTGATGCTGGTTAGTTCGTTTATTTTTTATAGTGTCAGGGCACCCGCCGTTTACTACTGAATAAAGGTTTAGCCCCCTGATCGCCCGGCGGTGGTATGCGTCGCCTCAGGCAGGGCCGTCTTTAAAGCAGGGCAAAAGGGGCAGCTGCCCTGGGCCCTGTCAGTGTTGTGGGGCCCAAAGCAGCTGCCTCATACTTGCCAACTAACCCAGTTTAAATTCCCTTGTCCCTTGAAAGTTTAGTCCTGTGCTGTGACCCGATATCTCAGTGTGAAGTGCTGGTATTAATGCTGCCCAGCTCTGCCCTATTGTGTACAGATGACTCACCTGCAGACCCTGTGTTTACATGTAAATAACCAGAATTCATATGTAAATAGCGGCGGCATTCATAAGTAAATAGCCACGGCATTCATAAGTAAATAGCCGCGGCCGGCGGCATTGATATGTAAATAAAGGTGGCATTCATATGTATATCCTGCCCCCCCTGCAGTGAGGAGATGATGTGCTGTAACCTCTAGCAACCAATTAGTGAGCAGTATTACTGTACAGTAATCTCTAGCAACCAATTAACAAGCAGAATTCATTTGCTGTAACCTCTAGTAACTAATCAGTGAGCCATAATGTGTGCTGTAACCTCTAGCAACCAGTCAGTAAGCAGTAGTGATATGCTGTAACCACTGGCAACCAATCGCAATCGCTGCCTGATCTGATACAGTAAACTGATTTTAAGTCTAACTGCTATTTATTGTATGCCTCAGAGCAGGTGGAGAGTGAAATTGCATGGGGGGGGGGGCCCAAGAATTTTTTTGCCCAGGGTCCAATCAATATTAAAGACAGCCCTGGCCTCAGGCAGCGTCAGATTAGCGCCAGTACCGCTAACACCCACGCACGCAGCATACGTCTCCCTTAGTGGTATAGTATCTGATCGGATCAATATCTGATCAGATCTATACTGGCGTCCCCAGCAGTTTAGGGTTCCCAAAAACGCAGTGTTAGTGGGATCAGCCCAGATACCTGCTAGCACCTGCGTATTGCCCCTCCGCCCGGCCCAGCCCACCCAAGTGCAGTATCGATCGATCACTGTCACTTACAAAACACTAAACGCATAACTGCAGCGTTCGCAGAGTCAGGCCTGATCCCTGCGATCGCTAACAGTTTTTTTGGTAGCATTTTGGTGAACTGGCAAGCAAGCACCAGCCCCAGGCAGCGTCAGGTTAGCGCCAGTAGAACTAACACCCACGCACGCACCGTACAACTCCCTTAGTGGTATAGTATCTGAACGGATCAATATCTGATCCGATCAGATCTATACTAGCGTCCCCAGCAGTTTAGGGTTCCCAAAAAGGCAGTGTTAGCGGGATCAGCCCAGATACCTGCTAGCACCTGCGTTTTGCCCCTCCGCCCGGCCCGGCCCAGCCCACCCAAGTGCAGTATCGATCGATCACTGTCACTTACAAAACACTAAATGCATAACTGCAGCGTTCGCAGAGTCAGGCCTGATCCCTGCGATCGCTAACAGTTTTTGTGGTAGCATTTTGGTGAACTGGCAAGCACCAGCCCCAAGCAGTGTCAGGTTAGCGCCAGTACCGCTAACACCCACGCACGCAGCGTACACCTCCCTTAGTGGTATAGTATCTGAACGGATCAATATCTGATCTGATCAGATCTATACTAGCATCCCCAGCAGTTTAGGGTTCCCAAAAACGCAGTGTTAGTGGGATCAGCCCAGATACCTGCTAGCACCTGCGTTTTGCCCCTCCGCCCGGCCCAGCCCAGCCCACCCAAGTGCAGTATCGATCGATCACTGTCACTTACAAAACACTAAACGCATAACTGCAGCGTTCGCAGAGTCAGGCCTGATCCCTGCGATCGCTAACAGTTTTTTTTGGTAGCGTTTTGGTGAACTGGCAAGCACCAGTGGCCTAGTACACCCCGGTCGTAGTCAAACCAGCACTGCAGTAACACTTGGTGACATGGCGAGTCCCATAAGTGCAGTTCAAGCTGGTGAGGTGGCAAGCACAAGTAGTGTCCCGCTGCCACCAAAAAGACAAACACAGGCCCGTCGTGCCCATAATGCCCTTCCTGCTGCATTCGCCAATCCTAATTGGGAACCCACCACTTCTGCAGCGCCCGTACTTCCCCCATTCACATCCCCAACCAAGTGCAGTCGGCTGCATGAGAGGCATTTTCTTTATGTCCTCCCGAGTACCCCTACCCAACGAACCCCCCAAAAAAGATGTCGTGTCTGCAGCAAGCGCGGATATAGGCGTGACACCCGCTATTATTGTCCCTCCTGTCCTGACAATCCTGGTTTTTGCATTGGTGAATGTTTTGAACGCTACCATGCACTAGTTGAGTATTAGTGTAGGGTACAGCATTGCACAGACTAGGCACACTTTCACAGGGTCTCCCAAGATGCCATCGCATTTTGAGAGACCCGAACCTGGAACCGGTTGCAGTTATAAAAGTTAGTTACAAAAAAAGTGTAAAAAAATATATATATATATAAAATTTAAAAAAATAGTTGTCGTTTTATTGTTCTCTCTCTCTCTCTCTATTGTTCTGCTCTTTTTTACTATATTCTATTCTGCAATGTTTTATTGTTATTATGTTTTATCATGTTTGCTTTTCAGTTATGCAATTTTTTATACTTTACCGTTTACTGTGCTTTATTGTTAACCATTTTTTTGTCTTCAGGTACGCCATTCACGACTTTGAGTGGTTATACCAGAATGATGCCTGCAGGTTTAGGTATCATCTTGGTATCATTCTTTTCAGCCAGCGGTCGGCTTTCATGTAAAAGCAATCCTAGCGGCTAATTAGCCTCTAGACTGCTTTTACAAGCCATGGGAGGGAATGCCCCCCCACCGTCTTCCATGTTTTTCTCTGGCTCTCCTGTCTCAACAGGGAACCTGAGAATGCAGCCGGTGATTCAGCCAGCTGACCATAGAGCTGATCAGAGTGGCTCAAAACATCTCTATGGCCTAAGAAACCGGAAGCTACGAGCATTTTATGACTTAGATTTCGCCGGATGTAAATAGCGCCATTGGGAAATTGGGGAAGCATTTTATCACACCGATCTTGGTGTGGTCAGATGCTTTGAGGGCAGAGGAGAGATCTAGGGTCTAATAGACCCCAATTTTTTCAAAAAAGAGTACCTGTCACTACCTATTGCTATCATAGGGGATATTTACATTCCCCGAGATAACAATAAAAATGATTAAAAAAAAAATGAAAGGAACAGTTTAAAAATAAGATAAAAAAGCAAAAAAAAATAAAGAAAAAAAAAGCACCCCTGTCGCCCCCTGCTCTCGCGCTAAGGCGAACACAAGCGGCGGTCTGTCGTCAAACGTAAACAGCAATTGCACCATGCATGTGAGGTATCACCGCGAAGGTCAGATCTATGGCAGTAATTTTTGCAGTAGACCTCCTCTGTAAATCTAAAGTGGTAACCTGTAAAGGCTTTTAAAGGCTTTTAAAAATGTATTTATTTTGTTGCCACTGCACGTTTGTGCGCAATTGTAAAGCATGTCATGTTTGGTATCCATGTACTCGGCCTAAGATCATCTTTTTTATTTCATCAAACATTTGGGCAATATAGTGTGTTTAAGTGCATTAAAATTTAAAAAAGTGTGTTTTTTCCCCAAAAAATGCGTTTGAAAAATCGCTGCGCAAATACTGTGTGAAAAAAAAAATGAAACACCCACCATTTTAATCTGTAGGGCATTTGCTTTAAAAAAAATATATATTGTTTGGGGGTTCAAAGTAATTTTCTTGCAAAAAAAAAAAACTTTTTCATGTAAACAATAAGTGTCAGAAAGGGCTTTGTCTTCAAGTGGTTAGAAGAGTGGGTGATGTGTGACATAAGCTTCTAAATGTTGTGCATAAAATGCCAGGACAGTTCAAAACCCCCCCAAATGACCCCATTTTGGAAAGTAGACACCCCAAGCTATTTGCTGAGAGGCATGTCGAGTCCATGGAATATTTTATATTGCGACACAAGTTGCGGGAAAGAGACAAATTTTTTTTTTGCACAAAATTGTCACTAAATGATATATTGCTCAAACATGCCATGGGAATATGTGAAATTACACCCCAAAATACATTCTGCTGCTTCTCCTGAGTACGGGGATACCACATGTGTGAGACTTTTTGGGAGCCTAGCCGCGCACGGGACCCCGAAAACCAAGCACCGCCTTCAGGCTTTCTAAGGGCGTGAATTTTTGATTTCACTCTTCACTGCCTATCACAGTTTCGGAGGCCATGGAATGCCCAGGTGGCACAAAACCCCCCCAAATGACCCCATTTTGGAAAGCAGACACCCAAAGCTATTTGCTGAGAGGTATAGTGAGTATTTTGCAGACCTCACTTTTTGTCACAAAGTTTTGAAAATTGAAAAAAGAAAAAAAAAATTTTTTTTCTTGTCTTTCTTCATTTTCAAAAACAAATGAGAGCTGCAAAATACTCACCATGCCTCTCAGCAAATAGCTTGGGGTGTCTACTTTCCAAAATGGGGTCATTTGGGGGGGTTTTGTGCCACCTGGGCATTCCATGGCCTCCGAAACTGTGATAGGCAGTGAAGAGTGAAATCAAAAATTTTCACCCTTAGAAATCCTGAAGGCGGTGATTGGTTTTCAAGGGTCCCGTGCACGGCTAGGCTCCCAAAAAGTCCCACACATGTGGTATCCCCATACTCAGGAGAAGCAGCTAAATGTATTTTGGGGTGCAATTCCACATATTCCCATGGCCTGTGTGAGCAATATATCATTTAGTGACAACTCTGTGCAAAAAAAAAAAAAAAAAAATGTGTCACTTTCCCGCAACTTGTGTCAAAATATAAAATATTCCATGGACTCAATATGCCTCTCAGCAAATAGCTTGGGGTGTCTACTTTCCAAAATGGGGTCATTTGGGGGGGTTTTGTGCCACCTGGGCATTCCATGGCCTCCGAAACTGTGATAGGCAGTGAAGAGTGAAATCATAAATTTACACCCTTAGAAATCCTGAAGGCGGTGATTGGTTTTCGGGGCCCCGTACGCGGCTAGGCTCCCAAAAAGTCCTACACATGTGGTATCCCCATACTCAGGAATAGCAGCAGAATGTATTTTGGGGTGCAATTCCACATAGGCCCATGGCCTGTGTGAGCAATATATCATTTAGTGACAACTTTTTGTAAATATTTTTTTTTTTTTGTCATTATTCAATCACTTGGGACAAAAAAAATAAATATTCAATGGGTTCAACATGCCTCTCAGCAATTTCCTTGGGGTGTCTACTTTCCAAAATGGTGTCATTTGGGGGGGGGTTTGTACTGCCCTGCCATTTTAGCACCTCAAGAAATGACATAGGCAGTCATAAACTAAAAGCTGTGTAAATTACAGAAAATGTACCCTAGTTTGTAGACGCTATAACTTTTGCGCAAACCAATAAATATACGCTTATTGACATTTTTTTTTACCAAAGATATGTGGCCGAATACATTTTGGCCTAAATGTATGACTAAAATTGAGTTTATTGGATTTTTTTTATAACAAAAAGTAGAAAATATCATTTTTTTTCAAACTTTTCGGTCTTTTTCCGTTTATATCGCAAAAAATAAAAACCACAGAGGTGATCAAATACCATCAAAAGAAAGCTCTATTTGTGGGAAGAAAAGGACGCAAATTTCGTTTGGGTACAGCATTGCATGACCGCGCAATTAGCAGTTAAAGCGACGCAGTGCCAAATTGGAAAAAGACCTCTGGTCCTTAGGGAGCATAATGGTCCGGGGCTCAAGTGGTTAATATTTAATTTCCTCATGAATTTTTGAAAATTAATAAAAATATTAAATTTCTTCAAATCCCTATCAGGACTATGTTTCAGGCCCAAGTCTAAAACTTTCAACTCATCTGGAGTGAAAGTGACATTGCTTAAATTAAAAACACCCTGCATTAAGTCTCTCGTTTTCTTTTTCCTTTTGCCTTCTCTACAGCCTCTCCGTTTGCCACGCCTCAAGCCTCCATGGCTATATCCCGCTAGGAAGCTGTCACCAACCCCGATGGCTTAGTACAATTCCTAAAAGTCAATTCTTAAGGGTTAGGCGGAATTGTGCCAGAATCGAGGATTTCGACCTACAGGCTAGGGTTTTGTTTGACCGTTTTTTGGAAAAAAGATATTTCCCTTGTGAGTTAAATAAGACTTTAGAGTTGTAAGAAGCACTGATAGAGACGATCTGTTTAAGAAAAAAGTGGTGGATGATAGAGACTTTTCATTTGCATTTCATTCATGACAGGTTTTAGCCGTCAGTACAAACAGGTGGAAAAAATAATTTGTAAATATTGGCACCTTTTGTTGAAGGACAATGATCTTGCTAAGGTACTACCAAACAAACCACAGTTTATCTATACTAAACCTCCCACTTTACTTCTGAGATTAGCACCCAACGTTGTTGATCCGCCTAAGAAAACATGTACTTTATTGGATCAGGATTTTATAATTGTGGGAGATGTGTGATGTGCAAAACATCCAAACATAGGGTAAGGAAAACTATGGACTTCACTTCACACTCCTCAGGCGAGTCTTTTAAAATGAACAAATTCCTTACGTGTGGTACGACCCATGTCACTTACCTCTTGTCCTGTCCCTGCGGTCTCCAATAGGCAGGACAACTAGGGCTTTGGGAGTCAGACTACGTGAACATGTCAACAGAATTAAAAAGGGTTTTAAACATCACAGTTTATCCAATCATTTTAGGTTGGTCCACGGTAAGGACCCAAGTGGGCTTACCTTCTGTGGTATTGACAGAATTAAAGGGCATTGGAGAGGAGGTAATCTTAAAAGAGCAATTTCTCACAATGAGACTCAGTGGATCCATCGTTTAAGAACTATGAGCCCTCAGGGGTTAAACATGGAACTAGACCTGAACTGTTTCTTGTCCAATTTTTAGTATGGGAGGTTTAGTGCTGTTGTTGTGTTAAGAGATGTTTTTTAGTTTCATTTTTTTTGTTTGTAGTTTTTTGTATGTAGTTATTTTGATTTGTATTTTTATTTTTTGATTATTATTATTTTTATTTTTATTTTTTTCATCTTATTTATTTTATTTTTATTTTTATTTTTCATTTTTATTTTCATTTTCTATTTTTAATTTTAATTTTAATTTTTATTTTTATTTATTTTTATTTATTTTTTTATTTGTATTCATTTTTATTCATTTCATGTGTTTAGTTTAGGTTTTTTGTATTTTCATATTGGGCACCATTTCCACCATGTTACCAGAATTGACGTCAAAGTTTTCTCTAAGTCAGTTTTTTCTAACCAGGTCCATGGTGACCTTGTCTCTCCTATGGACCTTGCTCCATCCATGGTAGCTACAGTTTTTATCCAAGATGGCTGCAATGCCATTCTGATTGGTTCTCAGTAGGGGAGTTTCTCTCTCTCTCCTAGTATTTAAGAATGGTACTATCAACAGGAAACAAGGTCCATGATGACGCCCTGTGGGAGGGCGAAATGCATTGACATTATTTCCTGTTTCGATTGACATCACTTCCGTGGAACGCACGCTATGAACGGCTGTTTCCTGTATTCACAGCTCTATATCCATGCCTGTTTTTAATTGTCTTTTTGTAAGTACCGATCCCTTTGCGCAATAAATTAACTTTTATAACAGTACTTCACTATTAGTCCATCCTCTTTTCATTTTTGGGTGCCTGCATATCCTGTGGAGAGCCTCTGAGTGGAAATTTACACCAATCTACCATCTGATGTTATGACACCAATCCACGTGTGTGGGATACCATTTACGAGCCTGAAGTGACCCCTGGACTGCAAAGCTGGGGGTCGTCCTGTTCTGGTGAGGGGGATGCAAAAGGGGGTGTCACTGTACTCCTGCAAGTTTGTGAAGCATTTTTTGCACCTACTTTATTGTGGACTTACTCTGCAGTTACATTTATTTGGATTTTCATCTGGACTTTTTGTTGTTGATTTCACTTATATTGTATGTTCCGAGCGCTGTATTTCTTTACCCAATACATGACTGACCCCTCTGTGTGCTCCCACTACACGACTGACCCCTCTGTGTACTTCCACTACACGCATGACCCCTCTGTGTGCTCCCCCTACATGTCAGCATACTCTGACCACCTCCTGTATCCCATTCGCATCCTCTGACCACCACCCGTACCATTTCCAGATCCTCTGACCACCATGTGTACCATTTCCACATACTCTGACTGCCTCCTGTATCCTGTCCGCATCCTCTGACCACCTCCTGTACCATGTCTGCAGCCTCTAACCATCTCTGGTACCATGTCTGCAATCTCTGACTATCTCTTGTCTTTTATCATGTCTGCAGTCTTTGAAAGGAAGTCTGGAGAGGAATCAAGAGTGAGAGCGTGCCAGGATGGGGATTACTGGAGGAGTCAGACATGTATGGACTGTGGAGAAGAGACTATAGAATAAAACCAGAGCCACCAACTTGGAGCCGTCTAACTGAGCCCTGTACATTGCACCTGAGAGGAGGTCAGTGACAGCGCCGTCAGGCTAGTCTGAGGGGGGGGGGGGTCACTGATGTAATGGGGGAAGTAAATACAATAATGTAAGGGGGCACCGATATAAAGATTTCACCTTAGATTAGTAACCCCCCTTACCTTAGTGTATTCTTTCTGCAGAAGGTGGTCCCTAGTCACCAGAGTCTCCCCCCACCCCCCTACATCACAGTTTCCGGCATTCCCCTTTACATCAGGGTCTGCAGGATTCTCCCTTGCAGTGCACGGGAACTCAGATGTAAAGGAAAATGCTGCAGAGCATGATTTAAGGAGGAACTCTGGTATAAGGGGTGCTCTGGTCACCAGAGACCACCTTATATCAGAGTCCACTGCATTCCCATTTACATCAGAGTTCTCACTTACATCAGTCTTCCCCTTTACATCAGGGTTCGCAGAGTTCCCCCGTGCACTGTAAGAGTAAAAGGGGTGGAGGCCCAGAGACATGTCCAGGGAACACAGAAGATACATAGGAGGCCTCCATCCCTTCTAATTTAACCCATGTATCCTCTGTGTACTCTGGACATGTCTCTGGGCCTTCATCCGTTCTGATCTAACCCATGTATCTTCTGTGTTCCCTGGACATGTCTCTGGGCCTCCACCCCTTTTAATCTTACAGTGCAAGGGGGAACTCTGCGAACCCTGATGTAAAGGGGAACACTGATGTAAAGGGAAATGCTGCAGACTCTGATGTAAGTGGCAACCCTGATGTAAATGGGAATGCAGTGGACTCTGATATAAGGCGGTCTCTGGTGACCAGAGCACCCCTTACACCATAGTTCCTCCTTAAATCATGCTCTGCCGCAATTCCCTTTACATCCGAGTTCCCTTGCACTGCAAAGGGGAATCCTGCAGATTCTGATGTAAAGGGGAATGCCGGAAACTGTGATGTGGGGGTTGGGGGGAGACTCTGGTGACTAGAGACCACCTTCTGCAGAGTGAATACACAAAGGTAAGGGGGGGTTACTAATCTAAGATGAAATCTCTATATTAGTGCCCCCTTACATTATTGTATTTACTTCCCCGTTACATCAGTGACCCCCCCCCCCTCAGACTGGCCTGACAGCGCTGTCACTGACCTCCTCATAGATGCAGCGTGCAGGGCTGTTAGACGACTCCAGGTTGGTGGCTTTGGTTTTATTCTATAGTGTCCTCTCCACAGTCCAGACAAGAGAAAAGACAAGAGATAGAGATTGCAGACATGATACAAGAGATAGTTAGGGGCTGCTGACAGGATATAGGAGGTGGTCAGAACATGCGCACAGGATACAGGAGGTGGTCAGAGTATGCAGACATGTAGGGGGAGCAAACAGACTGGTCCCCTGTGTAGGGGAAGCACACAGAGGGGTCAGTCATGTAAGAGGAGCACACAGAGGGGTCAGTCATGTAGTGGGAGCATACAGAGGGGTCAGTCGTGTAGGAGGAGCACACGGAGGGGTCAGTCAAGTAGGAGGAGCATACAGAGGGGTTAGTCGTGTAGTGGGAGCACATCCATGTATCTATGTAGGAGGAGCACACAGTGGGGTGAAGTCCTGATAGGAGCTGTCACAGGAGGGCCCTCACACAGGACACATGGCAGGCAGGGCGGTGAGGTTGGCACACACAGGGTGATCAAGCAGGGCGATGAGGTTATCACACTCAGAGTGATCAGGTTCCTGTTCTTAGGGAAGGTGGGGTCCTGGTCCCCAGGGAAGATGGGGTCCCTAGGTGAGATGGAGTCTCTTTTGCCAGGGGAGATGGGGTTCCTGACCTTAGGCAAGATGAGTTCCCCATCCCTAGGGGAGATAGTGTCCATGTCCTCCAGGAAGAAGGGTGTCTCTGTCCTCCGGGGGAGAAGGGTGTCTCTGTCCTCCGGGGGTGACAGGTGTCCCTGTCCTCTGGGGCAGAAGGGTATCCCTGTCCTCTGGGGGAGAAGGGTGTCCCTATCCCCGGGGGAGAAGGGTGGCACCCTCTCCTCCTCCAACCAGCTCTTCCAATTTTGGCCAACCCTGGGGTCATCTCCTTCTCCACCAAACAGCCAGGGGGCCAACTCCTTCTCTGCCAACCACCCTGGGGGCCCTTTCTTCCCCCCCCATTCACCTTGGGGGCCATCTCTTACTCTATACACCCAGGTGCCCTGTCCTCCTCCAAACGTCCACCCAGGGGCCCTCTTCTTCACTAAATGGCCACCCAGGGCCCTCTCCTCCTCCAAACACCCAGGGGCTCTCTCTTTCTCCACCGGCCACCCAGGGGCCCTCTCCTTCTCCCACATCTACCCAGGAGCCATCTCCTTCTCCCACGTCCACCCAGGGGCCCTCTCCTACTCCCACATCTGCCCAGGAGCCCTCTCCTTCTCCTAAGTCCACCCAGGAGCCCTCTCCTTCTCCCACATTCACCCAGGGGCCCTCTCCTTCTCCCTAAGCCACCAGTGACCCCAAAGCGGGTCACATTTGTGCTCTGCCCTCTGGGGACCCGATACTCACCATCCTGGGATGCCATGATGATGGTGTACAAGTCTCCAGTGTGAGGGCTACAGGTAAACTCGCACTTAACTTCTTTGGCCCCTGATTGGAAGAAAAGCAGCGGAGGCGATCCAGCCCTCAGCACTTGACAAAGATCACAGACCAGTGGCGGCCTCTGCATTGTGGGCACACGGGCACTGTCCCCCTGACACCTACACTGCCTTCCCTATTCATGTGCCGGCCCCTTTCAGGATACCGGACACATGTGTATTTTGAAGCATGTGATTAGAGTCAGAGGCTCTAATAAGCTTCAAAATAGGGTGGGCTTGGGGCTCAGAGCACTGCGTCCCAATCCCATCCTGTTGTGTGGCATAGCAAATGAATTTTCGCTATTTTCACACTAACGTTCCTCCCTGCCAATCAGGGGGCAGGTCAGTGAGACCTGTCTCCTTATTGGCCAAAGCATTAGGCGATCCTATTGGATGCCTAATGCTTTGGCAGAAAAGAGGAGACGCGGTGGAGGAAGCCTGAGGATCCCAGCGGACATAGGAGCCCCAGCCGTCACTACAGAAGAGGAGGAGGAAGCCCCGTGACTCGGTAAGTGCTGCCGGACTGGTTGGCTTGTTCTGCAGCCCCATTAGACTGAGGGTGATACGCAGAGGAGAAAGAAAGCTGAATTCCCAACTGTGCACAAAATGCTCACCAAAACCAGGACACAAACTGACTACCCCTGTCCGAGACGATCACCTTGGGTAGCCCATGTAAGTGAAAGATCTCCCATGCAAAAATGGAAGCCAGTTCCTTAGCTGTGGGCAACTTCTTAAGTGGAATGCAATGAGACATCTTCGAGAATCGGTCAACCACCATAAGGATAACTGTGTTGCCCAGAGAGTTTGGTAACTCCACAATGAAATCCATGGACAAGTGGGTCCAAGGCCTCTCCCCATTGGGTATGGGTTGTAGGAGGCCCACTGGAAGGTGTTGTGGTGTCTTACTCTGAGCACACAAAGAACAAGCAGCTACGAAGGTGGCTACATCAGCACATAGGCCACCAGAATTGTTGGGAAATGGCCCAAAAGAGCTGATTCTTCCCAGGGTGGCCAGCAGCCTTGGGAGAATAGTAAGTCTGCAGCACGGCAGTACAGAGACTCTCAGGGACAAAGCAGCGGTTACAAGGTTTCTCAGGAGGAGCATGGACCTAAGCGGCAAGAATGTCACCCATAAATGTACTGTCACCCAAAGGAGAAGTGAGAACTGTAGCCAGAATACGATCAGGAGGAATCACAGGAACAGGAACCGATTCCATCTTGGAAGTGGAGGAAAATTGTTGCGACAAAGCGTCAGCCCTTACATTCTTAGTACTGGGTAAGAAAGAGACACTGTAATTCAAACTTGACAAGAAAAGAGCCCATCATGCCCTTCTGGGAGAGAGGCGTTTAGCCTCAGACTGTGAATGTGAGATGCTTATGGTTAGTAAGAATGAGAACCGGCACAATGATACCTTCGAGGAGATGCCTTTATTCTTTAAGGGCTAAAATGATCGCTGACAACTCTCTGTCCCCAATCTCGTAATTGCATTCTGCAGGTGACAGTTTCTTGGAAAAGTAGCCACAAGGATGCATAGCACTCTCAGAGGTAGAACGTTGAGACAGAGGGGCACCAACTCCAGTCTCAGTAGCATCAACCTCAAGGATAAAGGGTAACGTAGGATCAGGATGTGCCAACACAGGAGTAGAAACAAAGGCAGCCTTGAGACTCTCATATAATGCAGTACTCCGCGCTGCCTAAAATATTAGCAGCTAAGACAACAAACAGAAATTTTGCTCAGATCCGACCATCTGTAAAGGGATCCAGCACTGTCCTCACTCGAGAACCGACTCGAGTGAGGACAGTGCTGGATCCCTGGACAGACAGTTTTTCTATAAAGGTCTAAAGAAACTCCAGGTTTTAATCACGGAGGATCCCCAAGGTTTCACCTCCATTGTCGGCTGACAATATAAGCCTGTTTGACTCATAGAATGTGTTTTGAGTTCAAACTTTCTGGTAAGCCTGTATCTATTCTGGTGGTGGCTTCATCACATTCTTGTTTCTACTTTCCATCTACCATATTGGCTTTGTGTGTGGTGATCGAGACAATCCTGTTTCAATATGGACTGTAATTATTCACTGCACATTGTGGACCTCTGAGATTTCTATGGAATGTATTACCTACTTTGCACTTGCTTTTGATTTTTTCACATATATGCTCTATGTCACATGTGTTATCTATATTTATGTATATAAGTTCACTGTGGTTTGCTTATTGATTTATTTCATTTGTGCATGCTCATGTTAGAGCTGTGTTAACCTAGTTTAGCACTTTAGCGCTACACTTATGCACTTTTTCAGCCTCGAATGGCCTCTCAAAGGCCTTAATGGACTCTGGAGACCAACTCTGTGGGTTACCGTCCTTTCTGGTATCAGTCAGGGGCTTGACCAGAGACGAGAAGTTACGAATAAACTTTCGATAATAATTGGCAAAGCCAAGAAAATGTTGCAGAGGACCTATACCCACAGGTCAGGGCCACTGTAGGACTGGTGAAAGTTTCTCTGGGTCCATCGAAAAACATACAGTGGAAATCACATAACCCAGGAATTTAAAGGGGTTGTAAACCCTCGTGTTTTTTCACCTTAATGAATCCTATGCATTAAGGTGAAAAAACTTCTGACACTGACCGGCCCCCCAATCCCCCGTTTTACTCACCTCGGCGGAGACGTGCTCTAGCTCTTCCCAGGGTTCTCGGCTCTTGATTGGATAGGTTGCTAGAAGCGCAGCCATTGGCTCCCACTGCTGTCAATCAAATCCAGTGATGCAGGCTCCGGGGGCTGTGTCTATGCATGCATATGCTGGACTCGGAAAGACCTTAGCCACATTCTGGAAACATGTCTTGCTGCATTGTGGCGACCAGGAGAGAACCTCAGCATGAAGCCAATCAAAAGAGGTGTTGTGCCTCTGTAACCAAGGATAACCAATAACCAGTGGAAACTTAGGTGAGGAAATAACTTGGAATTGGATTATCTCATGGTGAAGAGCCCCTACGGCCATTTACAATGGAACAGTCTCTTGAGTCACATGGGCAGGCTGTAAAGGTCTCCCATCAAGAGCCTCAATGGCAAGTGGAGTGACACGAAGCTGCAGCGGAATCGAGTGCTTAGATACAAAGGAAGTATCAATGAACAGGCCTGCAGCCCCAGAGTCGATTAGCGCCTGTATCTCAACGGACGACTCAGACCAAGAAAGAATAACCGGGACCAGAGGCTTATCCTTCTGGATAACTGGGGACGAAACAACGCCACCTAAGGTCTGTCCATTATAGGACCTCCAGGTTCAGGCGTTCCCTGGACGGGTAGGAAAAGACTTCAAAAAATGACCTGCCTGGCCACAATACAGGCACAATCTCTCACTCCTCCTAAAGGTTCTCTCATCTGCAGAGAGACGTGTGAAGCCCAAGTGCATGGGTCCATCTTCACTGAATGACTCAGTACCAGGAGGAATGAGAGGTGAGGGAGGCAAGGGTGGGACTGCAAAACTCGGAGACAAATGTACAGGAGGCTTCTGCAAGCGCTCCTTAAAAGAGAGAGTCTTTCTCTGAGTCTGGAGTCAATGAGGATGGCAAACGTGATCCACTTCTCCAGCTCAGTGGGTATATCTCGGGCTGCTATCTCATCTTTGATGGTACCTGAGAGACCATGAGAAAAAGCAGCCATGAGGGCCTCGTTGTTCCACGCAACCTCTGCTGCCAGAATACGGAATTTAATGGCGTAATCGGCAACAGTTCTCGTACTCTGTTTAATGGACATGAGGCACTTAGCAGCAGAAGTGGAGTGTGCGGAAACATCAAATACTCTTTTAAAGGAAGCCACAAACTCTGGGCAACCCAGGACAACAGGTTTTTGCCTTTCCCATAGAGGGTTTTCCCAGGCCAAGGCTCTCTCAGAAAGCAAAGATATCACAAAACTTACTTTGCTTCTGACCGTGGGAAACGTCTGGGGCAGCATGTCAAAGTATATCTCAACCTGAATGAGAAACCCTCTGCATTGAACTGGGTCACCCCCAAATCAATGGGGAAGCGGAGCAAAACCAGACATACCTCTTATAGAGGTAATACTCGAGGCAGGTGCCTGCACAGAGACTGGAGCAGCAGCAGGGACAGCCTGCAACACAGGTTGTACTGGAGCAGCCACAGTGGGAGATTCCAGGTGAGCCATGCAATTCAGGAGCATCTGTAACGCTAAGGCAAACTGATCAATTCGGTGATCCTGCTCATCCAACCTGAAAAAAATATTACCAACAAGTGGATTGACTGCATCTTCTGAATTCATGGCCTTTGCCTACTGTCAGAAACCATGAATCAGACAAAAGTGTAGTTAAAATAACACTTGTTTAATAATAATAATAATAATAGAAAAAGGTAAACAGAGCAACGTAGTCAAATCATAGCCAGAGTTCGGCAACCAGAACGGATAGTCAGACAAGCCAGGACGTCAGGGAGCCAGAGATCTTCAGGACAGGCCAGGAAATCAGGAAACCGGAGAATCAACGTAGTGGAACAGCAAGCAGGATCAAGGACCAGAAAGGGACGTCAACCAAGCAAGTCTTCAACAGGTACACAGGAGAGAGTCTCTGTATGTGTTGACCAAGGCGAAGGCAGAGAGGAACTGAACTGAACAACTTAAGTAACCAGCAGGACTGACGAACAGGATACCATCATCAGGTGAGTCCCTGTGGAAAAGATTGGAGCTTGCAATTAACTTACAGCTAAGCGGCGTGCTCTGAGAAAGATGGGCTGAGCCCAGCCCTGACACAACCATACCATGGCACCATCAACATCCAGGGCACCTTGTCGCCATGCCGCCTGTAGGATGTCCCAGTTAATTGTATACAAGTTTACCCTGCAGAGCACGTCCCTCAGTTCTGGCTGTGAAGGATTAATAGTGGCAGGGACTCTGTGTACGCTGTCCAATTCAATATGAGTGTACGGGGGGGTTTCTCAAGAGTTGATTGAAAATGGCAGAGACTGTTGTTTTCAAGTCAGCTCCTGTGGTGGCCTCTGGGATGCCCCAGAGCCTTATGTTGTCGCTTCTGCTCCTGTTCTCTGCGTCCTCCTGCTGAAGCTGCATAAGAGGTAGCAGGTGATGTAGGGATGGTGCGGGTTGACTGTGTTCTGTCAAAAGAGTCAACTCATCAAAATCACCAAACACGTCACTTCCAGTGACTCTCCAGCAGCTGTAATTGGAGATTTGGATGATTTACCTGTTTTCACAGAACACCGGTAGCGTATACACTGTGGTACAGGACACCAGGTAAGGAGGAAAAAGTTGTCGCCACCTTGGAGGCAGCCATGTTGTTGGTTATTACCAGCCAGACTAACAATGTTTACTCATTTTAGCGTGTACCATAGTGTAGTGTTTTGTGAAAACAGATAACTCGTCTAAATCTCCAATTACTGATGCTGTAGAGTCACTGGAAGTGACAAAATTGGAGATTTTGACGAGTTAGCTCTTTTGACAGAACACCAGGCATATTTGAGAGTATTCCATGCTTCGGCATGTGTGAATGAAGCTAGCAGGGCGGGTGAGCTGCTGATAATACCCCCCCACAACACAGAGCTCAGAGCTGGAGCTTCCTCACAACGCTTGGGTTGAGCCATGCCCCCCGGCTATAAGCTTATTGACTCTGCAAAAAACATTGTCAATATTTAAGATTAAGAAGTAATACATATATCAGTTTCTGGTAGCTTTGCTATCTCCTGGCAATACCGTCTTAAAAATGTATTTTCTAAGCATTCCATACAAAACAGATGACTGTCAAGAACAGTCAGAAAGGTACTAAGGGACTTTATTGGTGTATTACTACTCAAATAAGAACAGACATGCACCATTAAAAAACAAACTTTTTAATTAATGTCAACTCAACCTAGCACTACCAATTCCACTTTTAAAGGCATAACTGAGAGCAACAATGAGAATACCAAGAAAGCAGAAATCTATTGAACCTATTGATTAGTTTTTTTAATACCTAAATGATGAATGTAATAGGATAAGATAAATTCTTCCTCTGCAGATCCTCCGGCACCTCCTCCAGCAAGGCTTTAAAAGTAAGTAATACTTCACCACATTTATTCATAACCACTTTGAGCTCAACTCCAGCTAAAACCTTTTTTGTTTCTTGCTAAATACTGAAAAGGCTAAAACATCTGTTAGCTTTTTATTGTTGCCTATGTCCCCACTGACTTTTTGGTCTATTTGACAGCTGTCAAATTGAACAAGAAATTATAGCAATAGGGACAGGCAGCAATTTAAAAAAAATAGTAAAGCAAAAAAGGTTTAGAGCCTTTCTTACGTTTTTTCTGTGTACTTATATGGGAGCCTTCCTCTTGCTAATAATTAAATTACAAAATGTGTATTAGAACAAATAGATTCAGTATATTTTTTCAACAAAAGTGACATTTTTTTCAAGTCAAAATGTTTTTCATCTTTTTTCAGAAGCATTTTCTCATGATTGCCATCTCTTGAAATGTGGTTAAAATTAGACACCTAAGCTGTGCAGCTGAAAGTCTCATTTCCACAAAATGTCATGACACAGAAGGGTCAGTGTAAATCCCCTTCACAGTTACTAATTGGGTGTCTATGTTCTATGATTCTAACTCTAGCTTGTTTGATTGTGTTGCCAACTAGGCTTGCTGCTAAGCCAGGCAGACATTTTTTATTTTATACATACAGTATACAGCAGGTAATATAAGTATTGAACATGTCAACATTTTTCTAGGTAAATATATTTCTAAAGGCGGTATTGACATTAAATTTTCCCCACAGGTTGATAACAACCCATGTAATTCATAGATACAAAGAAACCAAAACAAATAAGTTCAGAAATTAGGTTATGTGTAATAAAATCGAATGACACAGGGAAAAAGTATTGAACACGCTAACACGCTAAATGTATTTAATACTTCATACAAAATAATTTGTTGGTAATGACAGCTTCAAGACGCCTCCTGTATGGAGAAACTAGTCGCATGCATAACTCAGGTGTGATTTTGGTCCGTTCTTCCACACAAACAGTCTTAAAATCTTGAAGGTTCCGTGGGCCTCTTCTATGAACTATGACCTTTAGTTCTTTCCATATATTTTCTATTGAACTCAAGTCAGGTGATTGGCTGGGCCATTCTAGCAGCTTTATTTTCTTTCTTTGAAACCAATTGAGAGTTTCCTTGGCTTTGTGTTTGGGATCATCGTTTAGTTAAAATGTCCACCCTCGTTTCATCTTCATCATCCTGGTAGATGGCAGCAGATTTTTATTAAGAATGTCTTGGTACATTTTTCCATTCATCCTTCCTTCAATAATATGAAGTTTGCCAGTACTGCATGCTAAAAAAAGCCCCACACCATGATGTTCCCATCTCCAAACTTCACTGTTGGTATAGGGTTATTTTTGGGTTGATGTGGAGTGCCATTTGACCTCCAAACATAGTGTGTATCATGGCATCCAAAGAGTTCAATTTTGGTCTCATCCGACCAGACTATATTCTCCCAGTATTTCACTGGCTTGTCTAAATGTTGTGCAGCAAACTACGAGCTTCAACATGCTTTTTCTTCAGCAATAAAGTCTTCCGTGGGGTGCGTGCATACAGGACATGGTGGTTGAGTCCATTACCTATTGTTTTCTTTGAAACAGTTGTACCTGCTAAGTCTTGCTAGGTCTTTTTGAAGTTCTCCACAAGTAGTCCTTAGCTCTTGGACAACTCTTCTGATATTTTTTTTCAATTCTCTGTCAGAAATCTTGCACAGAGCACCTGGTCATGGCCGGTTTATGGTGAAATGATGTTCTTTCCACTTCCGGATTATGCCCCCAACGGTGCTGGAACATTCAGAAGTTTAGTAATCTTTCTGTAACCAATGCCATCAGTATGTATTGCAACAATAAGGTTGCAAAGGTCTTGAAAGAGCTCTTTAATTTTACCCAGCATGAGATGTTTCTTGTGTGACACCTTGGTAATAAGACACCTTTTTATATGCCATCAGTTGAGACTGAACCAGCTGATAATATTTTGCACTGACAAGGGGCAGGATTGCTTGCCCATGATGTTGAAACGCTCCTCCTGGAGTGAGCCGTTATTCTCTCTGGAGGTGCCAACCCCTTATCCTTGTATGCCATGGCAATTTGTCTTTACGAGCCAGGCGGCGATGATCCTGCTGGAGGCCTTATATCCCTTGCGTATTCCGTTGGGAATTACGAACAGGGAGTCCGAGATTCTGACACTAGAGGTTGCTTCAAGGTACACTTTCAATGTTCTACCCACATCCAGTAGGCTGACTTCTTGTCCATACTCCCGGAAATAGGTGGGTAGCACTATCTCCTGACTTGGTTGAAACTTGGTGGCTACCTTAGGAATGAAGTCTGGCACAGGCCTTAGAATGACCCTACCTGCCCCGAAGGACATGTGGGGCTCTTTAGCCCCCAGAGCTGCTAATTCCGAGACCCTCCTGGCCGAGGTTATTGCAACCAGGAAGGATGCTTCCATCCTCAAGTCCTACAGTGACACGCCTTTTGAAAAGGAAATTCAGAATCAGTGGCAGGTCCAACTTGGAAAGTGCGGGTGCTCTGGGAGGCCTTCGTTTCACTGCAGCCTTAAAGAACTGGATGATTAGTTCAATAGAGGCCCACTAAACTCCCGTGACTGCGGAAAGGGCTGACACTTGGCCTTTGAGCGTACTTGCACTTAATCCCATTTCTAGGCCCTTCTGCAGGAACTCAAGGATGTGACAGGCTCTGAGCTCTTCCATCCCAAGTCTGCTGCATACACTTGGAACTTTTGCCAGCTTTTATTGTAGACACTGCTTGTAAGTGTCTGTACCACTTTCGTAGAGCACCTCTATGTTTATGAACCTCTACCTTTCAATATCCAAGCCATTAACCTGAGTTTCTCCGGCGCTGAGTGTAGAACTAGGCCCTGGCTCAGGAGATCTTGCCTCATCTGTAACATCCGAGGCGCCCTGAGACTCATGCATAAGAGATAACATGGGCGTTTTGGCCAATCTGGGATCACTGCCAGTACCATGATGTCTTCTCGTGTCAGTCTGTTCAGAAAGAGCAGTATTAACGGCACAGGGGGGAAAAGTGTAAGCTGTCTGAAAGTCCCACTTCGCAGTCCGAGCATCCACCAGGGCTGCCCTTGGATGAATCAAATTTGTGAAGAATCTGGGGAGCTTCGCGTTGACCGGAGATGCAAAGAGGTCCATTTCTGGGAGAAAAGACCAAGCTACCAGTTCCCTGAATACTTGTGTCAGAAGGGACCATTCATTGTTGTCCACTGTAGTCCTGGACAGGTACTCCGCTTGGAGATTTGCATGTCCGGGTATATATACTGCTGAGAGGTGAAGCAGGTTCTCTTGGGCGCAATTCATTATGGGTTCCACCTCTTCCAGGGGGGACAGACTCTGTGTGCCTCCCTGCTTCTTGATATAGGCTACAGCCATTACGTTGTCCATCTTTAGGAGGACAGAGCCCCCACGGATTACCTAGGCAAAGGCCAGGAGAGCTTGATATGCCGCCCTCAGCTCCAACCTGTTGGCCACAATTTCCTTTGGTGGGTGAAACCATCTGCCTTGTGCCCACTGGTCTCCGAAATGGGTTCCCCATCTTGACTTGCTGGTGTCTGAGGTGATCACTATCCAGGATGTTGGGAGAAGGGAGTGACACTGCAGCAGTCTCCTCTTTTCTTCCCACCAGGCCAGACTCTGTCTCATGGACTGTTTTAGGGATATGTTCTGATACAGATTCTGGGAGTCTTATTGCCGGAGGAACCTATACTGGAATGGACGAGCGTGTCACTGGGCCCATTTCACCATGGGTGTTACTGACATCATCGTGCCCAACAGCTGGAGGCAGGTCCTGGCGGGGAGACAGTTGGCTGACCTTGCAGGCTTTGCCCGTTCTAAGATAGGGGGAATCTACACTGTATTTTTTCATGTGTCCAGCTCTGCGTCCAGGTAGACCAGCGGCTGGGATGGATCTAACTGGCTCTTCTCCCAGTTTATGAGCCACCCGAAGGGTTGTGATGACTCGTCCCTGTCTGGGTCCAGTGAAGGATGTCATCCAAGTAGTGATGAATGCAAATCCCGCATCTTCTCAGCTGCGCCACTACTGCCAGCAGGATCTTGGAAAAGACCCTGGGGGAAGTCGTCAACCCAAAGGGCAGGCAGACAAATTGGTACTGAAGAGGGCCAATTGTAAACCTCAGAAACCTCTGGAAGCTTGAGGCAACTGGCACGTAGAAATATACGTCCTTCAAGTCCACCGAGAGGAGCCAGTGTCTGGGTTGTATCACCTTCAGGATGGTCTGTAATGATTCCATTTTGAAGTGTTCCTTCTTCACGTAGTTGTTCAGCCCCCTGAGGTCGATTACCGGCCTCCAGTCCCCCGACTTTTTCTGTACCAAAAATAGCGGTGAATAAACACCTGAAAAGCGCTCCCTCTGGGACACTGGTTCTATTACCCGCTGTTATAGGAGTGTGTTCACGTACTGAAGCAGAATCTCCTTTTTTCAGGAAGCATGAGGGGAGAGTGGTCAGTATGAAGTTTGTCTTCGGTTTCTTGAAAAACTCCCAGAAATGCCCCATTTTTTTGGTGGAGAGCACTAGGGGTGCAACAGATCGTCAACGATCCGTGATCCGAACGGTTCAACCTGTTTGGATCGGCACGCATGCGCTCCGCAGAGCGCGCCACTGCCTCGGCCGCGGACATCTTGGTACACCCGGCGGCGCGGGTGCGCGCTGACGTCATCACCCCTCAACTCGTGGATCTGATCTGGCCGGCTTGGCAGCTTCTATTCTGTAAGGTAAGACTAAACAACATTATTATTCCGTCCTAATTCCTATACTCATACTGCATACTGTGGGGGAGATTGTGTATATTACAGCAGTGGGGGAGATTGTGGATATTACAGTGGGGGAGATTGTGGATATTTCAGTGGGGGAGATTGTGGATATTATTACAGTGGGGGAGATTGTGGATATTACAGTGGGGGAGATTGTGGATATTATTACAGTGGGGGAGATTGTGGATATTATTACAGTGGGGGAGATTGTGGATATTACAGTGGGGGAGATTGTGGATATTATTACAGTGGGGGAGATTGTGGATATTATTACAGTGGGGGAGATTGTGGATTTTACAGTGGGGCGGATTGTGGATATTATTACAGTGGGGAGATTGTGGATATTACAGTGGGGGAGATTGTGGATATTACAGTGGGGGACATGACGTGGGTATTATAGTGGGGGAGATGACGTGGATATTACAGTAGTGGGGGAGATGACGTGGATATTACAGCAGTGGGGGGGATTGTGGATATTACAGTGGGGAGATGACGTGGATATTACAGTGGGGGAGATGACATGGATATTACAACAGTGGGGAGATTGTGGATATTACAGTGGGGAAGATGACGTGGATATTACATTGTGGGAGATGACGTGGATATTACAGTGGGGGAGATGACGTGGATATTACAGCAGTGAGGGAGATTGTAGATATTACAGCAGTGGGGGAGATTGTGGATATTATAGTGGGGAAGATGACGTGGATATTACAGTGTGGGAGATGACATGGATATTACAGTGGGGGAGATGACGTGGATATTACAGCAGTGAGGGAGATTGTAAATATTACAGTGGGGGAGATTGTGGATATTACAGTGGGGGAGATTGTGGATATTACAGTAGGGAGAGTCATTGTGGATATTACAGTAGGGACTATATGGTGGTGGAATTTTCACAGGTTTTTGTAAATTCAATTAATTGCATTTTGCACATTTATCCAAATTGACTTTTAGATTATCCATATATTTTTCTAATTATTTTTAATATTTTTGGTGTTCTTGTCAATTTATGTGTTTACGTTAACGTCGTTCACTATTGTAATATTACGTTTAGTGCGATCCTATTTTTTCTATATTTTATTCACTGTATTGGAGTTTTGCAGAAGGGATTGCTGCTTCCACTGAGTTTTAGGCGATTTTTGTGGTCGGCCGCACAAGATCGCTTCCAGGTCTTAGCGCAGTTTCTTTCCTTTTTTCCAGGTGAGCTCCCCTGCCTTCCCTGACTGGCAAGTCGGGCGACCAACTGCCCACTGTGCCCAGTGTTCCGTCCTCCCCTGGAACATCCTCCAGGCTACCAAAGCCCCTCCACATCCTGCCTCTACTTTGGGGAAAGAATCAGTCTGCAGGACTCCACACACACACACACACACAGTGTGGTCATGGTGAGCGGAGGAATGGAGGAGCTTGAACGCCCCACGTCATTTAAATCCCCTGTATGGGAGCATTTTGGCTTCCCTGTCAAATATGATGATGAAGGAGAGGGGTTAGTGGATAAAACCGTGACGGTGTGTAGGTACTGTGGCACAAGAAAGCCATATGACACTGGAAACACATCAAACATGGCCACGCATTTGAAGCGACATCACCCCGGTGTTTCACTGACAGGAGTGAAAACGAAAGCTGCTCAACAACCACTTGTCACTGTGGCATGTAAGCAGCCCCTTGTTGCACAATCAGACTAAAGCCATCACAAAAGCTATCGGTGTGTTTATAGGTGCAGACATGAGGCCATATTCGGTTGTGCAAAACGAGGGCTTTAAACACATGATGAAAGTGCTAGAGCCACGTTACAACATCCCGTCGTGCACCAACTTCAGCGAAAAGATTGTGCCAGATCTTTATGAGCAGGAGAAGAAAAAAGTTGTGGATGAACTATCCCGAGCATCCTCTGTTGCACTCACGACAGACGGGTGGACGCCCACGGGAACGGAGAGCTATGTGACGATAACCGCTCACTTCATCACCGCAGACTGGGAGATGAGAAGTCTGGTGCTGCAGACACGCCCCCTCTACGAGAGTCAAACAAGCATTCATCTTGCGCAGGTACTGACACAAGCAGTGGAGGAATGGAAGATGAAGAGGCCCAGTACTAATATCCCAGTCACAACTGATAATGCCAAAAATCAAATAAATGCAGTGAATGAGGCAGGACTGGGCCCACAGATAGGGTGCTTTGCACATGTAGTGAATTTGGCATCACAGAAGGGAATCTCAGTCAACAGGATGGACTGCCTCCTTGGGAGGATCAGGAAGGTGGTTTCCTACTTCCACCAAAGCACAACAGCTGCTCATGTGCTTAAGACAAAGCAAGAAATGCTAAAGCTGCCTACTCATAAGCTCATACATGATGTCAAAACAAGGTGGAACTCCACTTATGATATGCTGGAGCGTTATCTGGAGCAGCAGGCACCTATATACTCTGCATTGACCGACAAGACCCTGAAGAAAATTGTCAAAGACATCATTACCCTGTCTGATGAAGATGTGAGAGTGGCAGAGGTGGTCCTCCAGGTGCTTAAACCCCTCAAAACTGTTACATCTCTGCTGAGCACTGAAAGTTCACCATCTGTGTCAATGATCCTACCGCTGAAAACAAGGATTCTACAATCCATGGCTCCAAGTGACGAAGGCAGCACCATCACTCGAAATATCAAGACTGCCACTAGAGAGGACCTGCAGCACAGACACACTTCACCCCCTACTTTACAGGACTACCTTCACAGATCTACTGCCCTGGATCCGAGGTTCAAGTCCCTGTCTCACATGGACCCTGCCCTACGCCAGAGGACATACAGTGACCTCACCACTGAGATTGTGAGCAGTCTGGGCACTAAAGACTGTGCTGAGGTAAACAAAAAGAATATTATTTAAAAATGATAAATTTAAATCTAAATAAATTTTTTATTTTCATAATAATGGCTTTTATTAAATGTTATTATTTTCATGTTTCATAGACATGAAAAATGTGGCCATAATATTGCCACATTTTTCATGTCTATGAAACATGAAAATAAATAATAGGTTTAATTAATCAACATTTTTTTTCTGCAGGGTCAAGCTGCAGAGCCAACAGGAGCAAACTTGGACTCCTCTTCTCCTTCACAAAAGAAGTCGGCGATGGCAGAGCTTTTTGGAGAGACCTTTGCCAGCAAAGACAACAAGACTTCTGCTGACATCATCAAAGAGGAGGTGGCATCCTACCTGGCAGCATTGTCTCCCCAGACAATGTAGACATCCTTGTCATTTTGAAAAAGAATTTGAAATTATAGGCACAGGAATGCTTTGCTTTCTTTCTTTTATTCTTCTTTGATGATGTGGACATACTAGGCTTTCACTATCCATGTTTCAAGGTGATGATGTGCCTTATTATGTTGCACTTTAAGTTGTTTTTGGCTCATTGCCCATCGCTCCTTGTTTAAAGGAAGGAGATGTGCCGTTTTTATGTTGCACTTTAAGTTGTTTTTGGCTCATTGCCCATTGGTCCATGTTTAAAGGAAGGAGATATGCCTTTTTATGTTGCACTTTAAGTTGTTTTTCATTATGTTAAAAAGAAGATATTATGCCTTGTGCACTTTAACTTGATTTTATATATTTTCAAGAAATTTAAAAGTGTTAATAAACAAAAATACAAAACTTATGTTTATTTGTCTTGTCTTTTTTTTTTTTTGTTGATCCGAAAATGATCCAATCCGTGACTCCTGATCCAAGGAACGATCCGAATTGTGAGTTTTTTGATCCGTTGCACCCCTAGAGAGCACCCAGCGGTCCCGGACATTCTCCGTCTATACTTGCCAGAAACTGCGCAGCCTGGCTCCCACTGGGCAAGCATGGATGGGGATATCGTCAAAAGGATTTCTGGGACTCCCGGCCCGCAGGGGTGACTGCCTTCTTCTCTTTCGACCCCAAGGGAGTATTCCAAGGCCTGTGGAACTCCCTCCCTGGCCTATAGGATCTTGCTTCTCTCCCTCTTGTTCTTGCAGGCCAGCCAAAGGCCAGATTCTTCTGGCGAAGTAACCTCTTATCCTGGGGGATGAAGCCGGACTTTCCCCCTGGCGATTGCTGTTTTGAGCTTGTCTCCAAATAGGGAGCCTCCCTCGAAGGGGATCCTGCACCAGTCTTGTTTGGAGGATGGGTCTGCCACCCAAGGTCTGAGCCACAAGGCACGTCATGCTGAGACTGCGCCAAGCATCACACGTGCCAGGGATCAGCCTCAGGTTGTTGAGCGAGGACATTATCTCGGTTTTATCCTGATCGCTGGCAATGGGTGATTCTGAATTGTCTAGTCATACCTCCATGGCTCTGGAGATTGCTACCAGGGCTATCAATGGCTTGCATGCTCCTCCTGCGACTGTGTAGACCTTTTTCAGGTCCAAGTCTACCCTCCTATCGAGGATGTCCTTGAAAGATTGAAAGAGAGCGCATTGTCTAGCGGCAACTAACATGCCTGGCTAGATGCATCATGGCTGCGACAACTTCAGGTGGGTTTTCCAGATGTTTAACATCCTCCTTTTTAAAGGGGTACAACTTAGCTAAGCGGCTCTGAAAAAAAGTGTTTTTCTCTGGCTGCCTCCACTCATCTTCTATTATGCTTTTAATTTCATTCATGAAGGGGAAGGTGAGCCCCTCTCTCTCCCTGTTCTTGAAATATCGTTGCTGTTTCTTCAGTGGCTCCTCGATTATATCTTTCTATTGTAAGGCCTCCCTGACATCCTTAAGGAAGGGCTGTACCAGGTTGAAATCAAATCCTTCATAACCTGCGTCCCCTTCCTCTCCAGAGTCTTCAGACGCTGATCTGGGTAGTGCTTAGGCCTCTTCAGCCCCAAATCTTAGCTGAGGCGTAGTCACTTGGGACACAGAAGGGGCTTGCTGATGTGACGGCTGCAGCTGTTCAGCAAATGAATTTATCTTTAAACACTTCTTTCACAAGAGACACCATCTCCTCCTTCCCTGCTTCCTTATCCTTGGTTACCCCCTAAGGCAGGTTTCGCAAACTGTTTTGCCAGGAAGCGACTCCTTTGGACAAACCCAGCACATCTGGGGCCCAGGTTGAGGATGGTGGGATGGGCTTTGTGTCCTCACAGGGGGAGCTACGGTGTCTGGACCTTGGCCGATCACGTCGGTCTCTTGACCTTTCTCTGCGCTGGCTACCCCTGGACCTGAAGCGGTACCCTTGTTAAGACCAGCTTCACTCTGAGCGGGGAGATGAATGGTGTCTTAATGAGCTGGCAGAAAATCTAAAATAATAATAATAAAATATATGGCTTTGTTTGTTTTTTGTCTTTTTAACACAAGTGCCAAAAATCGGAACACGACCATTACTTCTACCTTCTCGGCAAACACTGGTCTTTTGGGGTTGACATTGTCTCATTTGCAGCAATAGGAGATGCAGACTTTTCAGGAAGCATAGGATGACAGGTCATCTATGGTTCACACAACCCACAAGCTCCACAGCAGGCAGCCCTGCCTACCTCACTCTCCTCCTTGCAATCACAGCAGCACCAGCACACTGTCTCTGGTGAGGCAGCATTATACTGAACCTTCACCAGTTTAAATCCTGTAGCAAGTCGTCTGGCCCGCCTACATCCGATTGGTCACTAACTTCACACATGCTCCGTCCACCCGACTTCCTGGAACTACTGTGGATCATACCACCATCTGGCTACGGCTGGAGGGCTTGGCTATAGCTGTACAGCGGGATCCCTGGGGCTCCATGAGCGTCCGGAGAGGAGAGACAATGCCACCCCTGCTGCAGACCCTTGGTCCACTTATCAATGCCCCAAAAGCCAGCAGCGGAGACCCCATACAGCCTTTGCATTTAGCAGGCATAATGGGGGGCTACGTCCAGGAGGCCCACATTGGACAGACGGCCGGATCATTGATCCAGCAAGGTAGGAGACTGCACCAGGTCCTGACCACAAAGAGGAAAGAAAAGGAAGGCCGTTCAGGGCATGGGGGTCAAATTTATGAGGTAGGTCTTGATTGCATGGGGGTGGGGGGGGGCCTTACCCGGTAGTGGCTGACATGGAGCTGTCAGGAAATATATTTACCTAGAAAAATGGTGACATGTTCCATACTTATTTTACCTGCTGTATATGTAAAACTTACCACCAAAGGAGCCGCTGAGAATATACCCAGGTCTGTAATTCAGAGGCCGTCAGTCACACAGGCACCGTGCCATGTACACCAACAATTCAGGCTCAGTCTAGAGGATTTCTTTTTAATATTTTTTGCTGAAGAACTTTTTTTTTTTATTAAAAATTATTTTTAATAAATATTTTGCACAAGTACAAATACACAAACAGCATATCACAGTACACTTCCATGAAAAATCAAGGCCATGCAGGGCCAGACATAGTCAATCGTTGCTTATACCTGAGCTCTCCTCCAATGATCAGACTTGAGCAGCAGGGTAGAGCGTGTCCCTCTAAAGCAGTTTTTTCCCAACCATTTTCCAGTCAGGGTGCCCTTGAAAAATATTTTCAGTCTCGAGGCACCCAGTCTAAGACTTGGCTCACAGTACTGCAAAATCAACCATATACCTGACACACAGACAAACATGCTGTTCTTTACCAGGTGTGCCATTAATTGTTAATGGTACCCCCACGCACTGGAAAAACGCTATGATTTTTTTTTTTTTGGTGTGGCTTAATTTTTAAAAATTGGTCAGGGACTTCTTCCCCTATGTTTCTTTGGGAAGGGCAGCCCATTGAAATGAACAGGCTGCCCAATACGCAGCTGCACAGATATAAACATAGGGCTCTTATGCCGGGTACACAAGATCGGAATTTCCGTCCGAAAAAACTTGGATGGTTTTTCCAACGGAATTCCGCTCAAGCTTGCCTTGCATACACGCGGTCACACAAAAGTTCTCTGAACTTTCGACCCTCAGGAACGCCAAAACAGGCGCTCACAAGCGCTGATGCTAAAAGATTAAAAATTCGGACTGCAGTACAATGCAGTGCCAACACACACAGTCTGGCAGCGGGTGACATCCGTATCATAGCTCCTCCCCCCGTACGCGGCGTTACGTCCTATAGGACTGCGTCAGCGAGGTCCCCAGCAGTGTTCCTCTTCAGTGACATCACCAAGGAGATCGTAATCCCCCTGGGGATACACGTGAGTTTGACCCCTGCTGTGCAGAGGTCCACTTTCTCTGGTAAGCGCAATTGGATACTGCATGCAAGATTGTTTCTCTGGTCGTTGGAAGTTTTATGTGGACCTGCCTTGATTGACTATTGGGGAATTCGTCCATTTTATTAATTGCGCTGCACTTATCCCCTTTTACTTTGGTTATCTTTCAGGCATTTGTGATTACCTGTAGTGTTCAGCTTGTAATTGAGTGATTGTTTACAGTTGTTTGCGCTGATTGTTACCTTTTATATTTCTCTGCTGCAAAGTATTGCATCAAAAATTGTAATTATATGCCCCTGTTAAACAGGGCCTGAAAAATTGGGCCTTGGGCACTGGTGCCACAACACTGCAACCTCTCACAGATACTATAGTTGGAGTGTAGGAATGAGCCCTGCTGCAAAGTATTGCATCAAAAATTGTAATTATACGCTCCTGTTAAACAGGGGCTGAAAAATTGGGCCCTGGACACTGGTGCTGGTGCCACAACACTGCAACCCCTCACAGATACTATAGTTGGAGCGCAGGAATGAGCCCTGCTGCAAAGTATTGCATCAAAAATTGTAATTACACACCCCTGTTAAACAGGGGAAGAAAAATTGGGCCTTTGCCACTGGTGGCAGTGACCAGAACCAAAAATGTTCTTACAAGCTATCAGCATGAAAATTGAGGAGGAAGAAGATTGTGACTCAGCATAACAGGATAGTCACTCAGCATCAGCATAGGCAGTCTTGAAGGGATCTCACATTTTTAAAAAAATCAATCGTTTACATGAGCATCAGGTGCTTGGTAGCTAGTGATCCAAGACTTATTCATTTTTATCAAGGTCAGCCTATCGACCGATTTGGTGGACAGGCACAACATGTGATCGGTTACAAAGCCTCCAGCAGCACTGAATGTGCGTTCCGACAGAACGCTGGATGCAGGACAGGCCAGTAGCTCGATTGCATTCAGTGCAAGCTCTGGCCAGTGATCCATCCTCAAGACCCAGTAACCCAGAGGATTTTCGGTGGGAAAGGTGTCCAAGTCTGATCTTGCCCCTAGGTAATCCTTCACCATGTGAATCAGACGCTGGTGATGGTTGCTGGAACCGATCAGACCTTGGGGCTGCGGACTAAAAAATTGTCTGAACGCATTGGTCAGATGGCCACCTTCTCCACCGCTCCTTCTGTGACTGACCGAAGCCTCAGCAACACGTTGTCCAGGAGGACCAGGAAATTGTAACCTCCCAGGCTCTGGAAACTCGTTGCACAAACCTTTCTGCAAGGCCTCCCGAAGATGTTTCATCCTCTGCTCCCTCTGCGACGGCAAGATGAGGTCCGCAACCTTACTCATGTAACGTGGATCAAGGAGGGTTGCCAGCCAGTAATAATTCCTCCCCTTGAAACCACGAATACGAGGATCCTTCCGCAGGCTTTGCAGGATCAGGGAGGCCATGCAGCATAGGTTTGCTGAGGCATTCGGTCCAGAGTCCTCTGGGTCACTAAGGACGACATGATCCGCAGCCACCTCCTCCCAGCCATGTAAAAGTCCATGGGTTTCTTTGGACTGTAAATGATCCCTTGAAGACTGCTGCTGATGCTGAGTGCCAGGCTCCACCTCCATGCTGACACAATCCTCCTCCTCCTCGTCCTGTGTGATTGGTGGGCATGCAGGAACACTATCTGGATAAAGGGGGCCTTGAGAGGTAAGGAAGTCCTCCTCTTCCTCCCTCTGTTCTGCCTCAAGTGCCCTGTCCATTATTCCACGCAGCGTGTGCTCCAACAGATGGACAAGAGGGACAGTGTCACTGATGCATGCACTGTCACTGCGCACAATCCTCATGGCCTCCTCAAATCGTGAGAGGACAGTGCATGCATCCCTGATTATAGCCCACTGGCGTGGGAAAAAAAAAACAAGGTCCCATGACCCTGTCCTGGTGCCATAGTCGCATAGGTACTCATTGATGGCCCTCTGTGTGCAGCCGCTGCAGCATGGCCAACGTTGAGTTCCACCTGGTGGGCATGTCACAGATTAGGCGGTCCTTGGGCAGGTTAATTTCTTTTTGGAGGTCAGCCAGCCGAGCACTGGCATTATATGACCTGCGGAAATGCACAATAACTTTCCTGGCCTGCCTCAGGACATCCTGTAAGCCCAGGTACCTGCCCAAGAACCGCTGCACCACCAAGTTAAGGACGTGAGCCAAACAGGGCATATGGGTCAGTTGTCCCTGTCGGAGGGCAGAGAGGAGGTTGGTGCCATTGTCGCAAACCAACATACCTGCCTTAAGCTGGCGTGGTGTCAACCACCTCTGAACCTGCCCCTGCAGAGCTAACAGAATCTCTGCCCCAGTGTGGCTCCTGTCACCCAAGCACAGCAGCTCAAGCACCGCATGGCATCTTTTTGCCTGCGTGCTTGCGTAGCCCCTTGAACGCCTATGGAGCACCGATGGTTCCAAGGACAAATCAGCACAGGAAGAGGCCATGGAGGAAGAAGAAGAGTAGGGGGTGGAGGAGAGAGGTGTGGGAGAATCACCACTAGTAGAACTTTGGAGACGTGGTGGCGGAACAACCTCCAACACTACTGCACCCTGTCCTGCATTCTTCCCAGCTGCCAGAAGAGTCACCCAGTGCGCGGTGAAAGATAGGTAATGTCCCTGTCAATGCCTGCTGGACCACGAGTCAGCGATAATATGCACCTTACCGCTGACCGCCCTGTCCAGCGAGGCCAAGACATTGCCTTCCACATGCCGGTAGAGAGCCAGAATCGCCTTCCATGAGAAAAAGTGGCGTTTGGGAACCTGCCACTGAGGAACCGCACATTCCACAAACTCACGGAAGGGGGCAGAGTCTACCAACTGAAAAGGCAGCAGTTGAAGTGCTAGCAATTTAGCCAAGCTAGCATTCAACCGCTGGGCATGTGGATGGCTGGGAGCGAACTTCTTTCGGCGGTGCAACAGCTGAGGCAGGGAAATTTGCCTGGTACAATCTGACGTTGGTGTACCGATAGCAGATTGCCCGCAAGTACTTGGCTGTGACACGCCTAATTCTACACCTTCTTTCCTCTCAGTGCAGGTTTCAGAGAGGAATGAGGGTATAGTGGGGTTGGAGATCCCAGCTGATGAGGAGCAAGGAGAGGCCGGCTTTGTTCTTTGGTGTGGGTCTTTTAGGTAAGAGCCTGGGTGATAGAGGATGAGGAGGATGAGGAGGATGAGGACGGCTTGGTCATCCACTCTACCAAGTCTTCCACATATTGCGGATCAACATGGCCATCCGCCGAAAAAAAGGACAAGCGTGTCCGATGGCCACGTGCTGATGAGGATGCACCGTCTCCACGACCAGCACTGTTGCTTCTAGACACAGAGCCTGCTTGCCCTCTTTTATTGGCTTGTGACTGTCTGCCTCTCCTTGTTGGCCTTCCAGACATACTAATGGCCTGCAGTGAGAAGTAGCTGCACAAAGCTGGGATGTATATATATACTGATACTGTAGCTAGCAGAATCAACTGCCTGCCTGTGGTACTAGCAGGATCAGAAGAACACCACCAATTTTCTTCAGGTAGCTTTTGGTGCACACTGTGCAGATGACACAGTACACTAACTGTAAATACTGTAGCTGCCTGCCTGTGGCATTAATAGGAGCAGAACAACAGCAATTGTCTTCAGGTAGCTTTAAGTGCACACTGTGCAGAGGATGCAGTACACTAACTGTAAATACTGCAGCTGCCTGCCTGTGATACTAATAGGATCAGAAGAACACCACCAATTTTCTTCAGGTAGCTTTAGGTGCACACTGTGCAGAGGACACAGTACACTAACTGTAAATGCTGCAGCTTCCTGCCTGTGTTACTAATAGGATTAGAAGAACACCACCAATTTTCTTCAGGTAGCTTTAGGTGCACACTGTGCAGAGGACACAGTACACTAACTGTAAATACTGCAGATGCCTGCCTGTGGTATTAATAGGATCAGAACAACAGCAATTTTCTTCAGGTAGCCTTAGGTGCACACTGTGCAGAGGACGCACTACACTAACTTGTAAATACTGCAGCTGCCTGCGGTACTAATAGGATCAGAAGAACACCACCAATTTTCTTCAGGTAGCTTTAGGTGCACACTGTGCAGAGGACACACTACACTATTTTGTAAATACTGCAGCTGCCTGCAGTAGTAATAGGATCAGAAGAACACCACCAATTTTCTTCAGGTAGCTTTAGGTGCACACTGTGCAGAGGACACAGTACACTAACTGTAAATACTGTAGCTGCCTGCCTGTGGTATTAATAGGATCAGAAAAACAGCAATTGTCTTTAGGTAGTTTTAGGTGCACACTGTGCAGAGGACGCACTACACTAACTGTAAATACTGTAGCTAATAGGACTAATAGGATCAGAAGAACACCAGCATTTTTCTTCAGGTAGCTGTAAATACTGTAAAAACACCTGCCTGCCTGTCAGTAGGAAGAGAATAA
Organism: Lithobates clamitans; assembly: GCA_037952925.1. Classification (NCBI taxonomy): domain Eukaryota; kingdom Metazoa; phylum Chordata; class Amphibia; order Anura; family Ranidae; genus Lithobates; species Lithobates clamitans. Next base: position 4,864,606 of record JBBGZY010000108.1, on the reverse strand, counting down.
CAGGAACGGATCTAGTTAAACTGAATACAGTGTATATATATATATATATATATATATATATATATATATATATATATATACAGAACACCTAGGATGCATATATATACACAGTACACTGTAAGTGCAGCTAACTGACTCGCCTGCCTACTCTATCTAACTTAAATCAAATGACACTGTCTCTCTCTCTCTCTCTATCTCTCTCTCAACGCCAGAACACACTACACAGGGCCGACGTGCAGGCGGCCTTATATAGTGTGGGGCGTGTACTAAACCCCCTGAGCCATAATTGGCCAAAGCCACCCTGGCTTTGGCCAATTACAGCTCTCTGTACAGAGGGCGCTGTGATTGACCAAGCATAGTGCATGCTTGGCCAATCATCAGCCAGCAATGCACTGCGATGCCGCAGTGAATTATGGGCCGTGACGCGCCACTCGAATTTGGCGCGAATGGCCCATATTGTTCGCAATTCGACGAACGGTCGAACATGTGATGTTCGAATCGAACATGGGTTCGACTCGAACTCGAAGCTCATCCCTAATGTAGATCGTGCATGATGTCAGTGTAATAAGAGTTAGGCTTTACAGACTGTGGGGCATAGTTTGCACTGCATTTGTATCAAAGTCGTGTAAGATCTTTTAGGCTCACACTAAAAACTAGGTGTTTACACCCATGCGATCTGATTCTTGACTGAGGTGAAGGTCCGCCATGGTTTTTGTTTTTGGTTGGCTGTGCCTCTGTAGTGCAATCGTTTTTGCAATATTTTCTTGGGTTTAATAGCAATGAATCAAATATTTGCTCTTTATATGATATATGAGGTGCTAAGGTGGTGCACTGTACAGGTATAGATAAACAATTTACTTGTTATGAGATTATATTAACGGTCTGCTAATTACTCATTTTTGCGATTTGACAAGTATTATAATCTAATACTCTCTGTGGAGGGGTTTTTTTTTGTTTTTGTTTTGTGTGTTTTATTTTTTTGTGTTTTTGGTTATTTTTTTTTTCTTTAGGTAATGGTTGTCTAGTGTCTTTTCCACATGGTTCACGATGTTTGGATTAATTTGATTAAATGTCGGGCTCCAATGTATATTGCAGTAAGCCATGTGGAAGATATGGCATATCTACTCTGTCTGTCCCGGGTCTCTTTCGTGATACACCCTCTGTGCTCACCCACTTTCCCCCCTTGTAGGCATACCAGCGCGCCGGTAGGGTTTGGTGTTTTTTATTTGGATATATTCCATTTCCTTTTGTTCTGCTCCCTTTTCTTTGTTCTTTTTCTTGTTTCCCATTTATTGTTATCCCTTGTGGCCCCTGGGCAGCCCAGGGTCCTGTGAGAGGGATCCTCTCTCTTTTTATTCCCAGTTTCCCCTTTTTTCCTTTTATTACATTTTTTTATAAGAAGAATGCAAAAAATTCTTCAGCATTTTCATTGAAACGTCGTGCTTAAAAAGTTAAAGGCCTTAATAATTAGTCAAAAAGAGGTCAGATCTTATATAGTTTGCACAAAGCTAAGGCAGACATTATACTCCTCCATGAGACCAATTTTTGTACTGATGGCATTCCTGTGTGTTCTCATAAACATTATTCCCAGTGGTTTCATAGCAGAATGCCTAACTCAAAGGCAAAGGGGGTTTTCATCGCCTTTCACAAACACTTACGGTGCATTATTTGGAACATATAGCTGACCCTAACGGTAGATATCTCTTACTTAAATTTCGGTTGTGGGATAAACTTTTCACAATTGCTAATTTCTATATTCTGAATCTTGGTCAAACTACAACAATTTACCATTATCTTCGTCTTTTAGCGGGTTTTGCAGAAGGTATTATCCTTGTGGGAGGGAGGAGATCTTAATGTAGCTCTAGAACCCCAGTTGGATACCTCTGGCCAGCGATCTAATATCTCATACTCTCGGTTGAGGGCCCTTAAAAAACAATTGTTTGACCACAGGTTACTCGATCTATGGCGGATTTTCTATCCTAAAGATCATAATTATACATATTTTTCATCAGCCCATAATTTCTATAGTAGGCTAGACTACTTTTTATTGGGTCCAAGCTGTCATGGTTATGCAATAGAGTTCGTCTGTAAGCTTACCTATCACCATGTGTTCATCTCTAGAGACCAGCCGACTGTCACCTGACTGCTTTTATTATCTTTCCTCTAGCATGGGTCCACCCCAACTCCTATCAGAGAACTATATATTAACCTGCAGGCAAGCCCTGCTGATCAACCTTTGTGTGTTTGGCTTCTTGTTTCCTGCTGACGTGTGCTCTACGTTTGTTTTCTGTTACCGACCTTGGCACGTTTTCAACTATTCCTGTCTGCTCGTGACCCTGATCTTTGGCGTGTCCCCAACTATTCCTGTTTGCCTGTGACCCTGAACCTTTGGCGTGTCTCTGTTGTCCTTGTCTGCTTGTGGCCCCGACCTTGGCTTATTCCTTTACTATCCCTATCCTACTGTTGCCTACTGTGGGCGTGAGCTAGGGGACCCTGGGGGTCGCGACCTGGAGCCAGTTGCAGCACAGTCCATCCTCAACTCCCTCTTCCTATGACCTGTTCTTTCAACATTTCAGCTTTGGCTACTGTTCAGGAATCATTCAATTCCATGTGGGCTGATGTTCATGATTCCCTCCAGAAAGCTGCCAACAAATTCAAGAGTTTTGCTGACCGTCGCAGGCGTAAGCCGTCTTCTCTTCAGCCAGGAGACAAAGTCTGGCTCTCCACCAGGAACATCAGACTCAGGGTTCCTTCTTTCAAATTTGCCCCAAGATTCATTGGTCTGTACACGATAACTTCTAAACTGAATCCGGTTTGTTTCAAGCTCCAGATTCCCAAAAGCCTCAAAATCTCTAACTCCTTCCATGTTGCCCTTCTGAAGCCTTTAGTCCTTAGTAAGTTCTCTCGTCCTCTCTCTACCACAGTGCCGGTCTCTGAGGATAATCAGGAGTACGAGGTTAGCCAAATTTTGGATTCCCGACTCTGTAGAGGCATTCTCCAGTGCCTTGTGCATTGGAAGGGGTTTGGTCCTGAGGAGAGGTCATGGATCACAGCTTCTGAGGTCTTTGCACCTCGTCTGTTGATGAAGTTTCATTTGAAGTTCCCCTCTAAACCTGGTCCCAGGCGGGGAAGAGGGAGGCCTCGTAAGAGGGGGGGTACTGTCATGGTTATGCAATAGAGTTTGTCTGTCAGCTTACCTATCACCATGTGTTCATCTCTAGAGACCAGCCGACTCTCACATGACTGCTTTTATAATCTCTCCTCTAGCATGGCTCCACCCCAGCTCCTATCAGAGAATTCTATATTAACCTGTGCACTGCAGGCCAGCCCTGCTGATCAACCTTTGTGTGTTTGGCTTCCTGTTTTCTGCTGCTGTGTGCTCTACGTTTGTTTCTGTTACCAACCTTGGCGTGTTCTCAACTATTCCTGTCTGCTCGTGACCCTGGCCTTTGGCGTGTCCCGACTATTCCTGTTTGCCTGTGACCCTGAACCTTTGGCGTGTCTCTGTTGTCCTTGTCTGGTTGTGGCCCTGACCTTGGCTTATTCCTTTACTATCCCTATCCTCCTGTTGCCTACTGTGGGCATGAGCTAGGGGACGCTGGGGGTCGCGACCTGGAGCCAGTTGCAGCCCAGTCCATCCTCACCACTAGAGGCTCTGGTGAACACCTGCTGGCTCTTAGACTCCGCACCCTAGGGAATCTTACGCTCTAACCCCGGTGGGATCCATGTTGGTGTTCCAGCGGCCCTGCCTTCCTTAACACCCTGACTCCCATCCACAGCAGTTAGCCGCAGGGTCCACTACCTTGCGGTGCACCCCTGATCCCAACAGTGTGCATCGGTCACCTAGAGTCACGTGACCTGACACAAGGGTTCTGGAGTGGAACCCCTCTTTAGAAATAGGGTATTTTATTTGGTCTGACCATTCACCTGTTTTTTTAACAATATATTTCCCTCAGACTCGGTGCACAAGGTAGTCCTGAATGATACTCTTATGTCAGACTAACTTTGTCACAAGGCAATTGTAGAGGCAATTGGCAACTTTGTCTCTGATCATGAACAGGATGAGACTGCGTTACCATTAAAATGGGAAGCTCTTAAGTCAGTATTACATGTGTTGTTTATTCAACATGGTTCTTGTCTTAAAAAAGAAAGGTCTGCGACCATTCAAAATACTTTGTCAAAGCTTCATTCCCTAGAAACTTTACATAAAGCTTCCCAGTCCGCAGAAACATTAGCTAACATATTGTCTACCAGGAAATCTTTATTGCAGCTCTTGGAAGCGTCCCACAGTTCCTATCATAACATAGATGTGCCTTAGGTAGCTACAGATATGGGAATAAATGTGGGAGATAGTGAGCACGTACACTACATCCCTGATCTTCTCAGACTTTTATACCTAGTATTAAGAAGTCATCTGGGGAAACTACATCAGATCCACAATGACTTCAACAAACATTTAGGGAATATTTCTCAGATCTCTATAACCTGGTTCCACCAACATCTTTGGAAGACATGGGATCTAGTATTCGTCGTATTGAAGACTATGTGCAGCAAAACTGCCATTCTAATACTAGACAATGATACTAGGAAATCTTTGGATTGTCCTTTTCCAAATGAGGAATTATTAGGTGTAATTACTGACATTCCATCAGGTAAGAGTCCTGGTCCAGGTGGATTTACCCCAAAATTTTATAAAACATATAAAGAATATCTGTCCCCATTTATGCTTTAGGTATTTAATTCCATCTCTTCCACTAACACATTTTCGATTCAAACACTGGAAGCCTATATTACTTTGATTCCTAAACCAGATAAGGATTCAACATTATGCTCTAGTTATCGTCCGATATCTTTAATTGGGGTAGACATAAAAATGTACGCCAAACTGATTGCGTTATGTCTCCAACCCCTTCTTCTGAGCCTAGTACATATAGATCAGACCAGATTTGTCCAAGGAAGAGAAGGACGCGACAATATGATTAAATCTCTCCTACTTATGAGCTATGCCCAAACAGCTAAAATACCAGTATGCCTTCTCTCTGTTGAAGCGGAGAAGGCCTTCGATCGGATCGGGTGGTCCTTTCTTGAGCATTCTTTGATGCAAATAGGGTTGGGCCCAAACTTGCTTAATAAGATTCTAGCACTATATTCTAAACTTAAGGCCAGAATAAGGATCAATGGATCATTGACTACAAGTTTTCCTATAAAAAACGGTACTCGCCAGGGATGTCCATTATCTCCCTTGCTCAAAGTAATGGAACATTTAGCAATAGCAATTAGGCAGAACCCCTCTATCACTGGCATACAGATAGATCAACAGAAAGTAAAACTTGCTTTGTTTGCTGATGATCTGTTACTTTATGTTACCAATCAACCTGTTTCTATGCCTTCTATCCTATCTGAATTTCAGCGTTTTGGAGCCTTGAGTAACTTCAACGTAAATGTATCAAAATCGGAAATTCTTAATATGTCACTTTTACCACACACCACAAGTTATGAGGTTAAGCAATAATTTTTCATTTAAATTTTGCTCATCTGCTCTAAAATATTTAGGTATTAATATCCCTCCGGATCCGGTCCATTTATACTCAACAAATGATATCCCTCTTATGCAACGTACTCTACAGGATCTAAAAAAATATGATTTTAATCTGTATTCGTGGTTCGAGAGGATTAACAGTTTGAAAATGGATATAATACCCGTTTTCTGTACCTTTTCCAAACAATTCCTGTTTTTGTCCCTAGATCATTTTTTACCACTTTACAATCTACCTTTACAAGGTTTATCTGGGAGCATAAGAGCTCTAGATAACATATAAAAACTTTATCATTATGTAGCGGTACCCCATGAGGGCTGCTAATAGACTTTGTACCCCACTGATTACCTTGAGTGCAAATCCTCCATTACCTCTGATACCTTGGGTTCAGTCATCTTACCAACTGTAGTAGTAAATCTCTATTACTATATTAAATATTAAATACTATTAAATACTCACACAGTATTAGAGAACAGTTCAAATATGTTTACTGTATTAATGAGAACACAAAGTAGGTATATATCAACTTGGTCAGTTAGCTAGAAAACACTCCTACACAAAGTTATTTTATCTAACTTATCGAAGATACAATATGACGCAAAGTTCCTTCAATTGTGGATGAACACAAATATGAACCCAATTACAGAAACCTATGTGAACAGATTAACAGGAGGGTATACAGCTGGCACTATATCTTCTGTGTCAGGTTTCTCCATGCTGCTTCCTCAACTCACAGGACATTAACTCTTGAACAATATAAAGAAACAATATACAGACTATGTATTCAAATTGCTTGCTCCCTCTAGATGAAGTCCAATGCAATCAAGGCAGATGAGGAAAAGGGATAATAAAAGGGTAAAGGGTATTCCTTGAAATCCAGATATCTTCAGCTAGCCTATTTGTGTTGTAACTAAAGTAATCCTTGATGACAGGGTGTAACAAATTTGGCTGAACCTTGGTTTATCCTTGTTGTATTGTAACTTCCTTCTTTTATGATCCTAATGAGGTTATCCAATATAGCTGCTAGAATCAATAATGTGAACTGGGCATAGATGTCTGCTTTCAGTAGAAGTTATAATACATAATCTAACTTCTGTGGGACTACAAGTACCACAAGCTGAACTGTGTATGATGTCTGAAAGCAGTGTCTTTAACTATAACATGGGCTATGCCCGCTCACCACTCTGGGACTCAGATGAAATTGGCAATGATGCAGATGATGAGAAGACTCTAACAGGAACTCTCTCTCTGTATCCTGGCTCTGGGTAATGGCACCCGCCACGCCACACTGCAGCCCACTGGGATCTGAAATGCAGACGTCTCTGAACGGCCCGGAACACCCTCCGATTCGCTGCAAGGAAATGATGCTGTCACGCTCCCCACTGTGTAGGCTGCAAATCATCAGCAACTCTTTGTCACACAGACCTCCTGCTGGCAGAGTCAAACGGCATCCCGAGAGGCTGATATAGGCCACGCCAGCCCCTTTTATATCCTTTCCCAGCAATCTCTTCTATCCACTCAGCATTCTGTTAATTGTAGTTCAGATCAGACCTGCTGGCATAGTCACTTCAGCATTCTGAACTACACATCCCATGATGCCTTGCTCTAAATCCTCTCACAGTAAAAAGGAAATTTACATATAGAGTCCAGCAAACACTAGAGGGAACCAACCCCACATTAATAACACAGAAAATGTCTCTAGATTTTAGGCATAATAGCCAGCCCCGGCTACAATTACCTAAAACGAAAGGAGGAGCAGGCTCACCGGATTTATACTATTATTATGTTGCGGCAGTCCTGACTAGATTGGTGAACTGGTTCCATCATTCTGATACTAAACAATGGGTATTAACAGAGAAGTGGTTGAATCAATTTGACCTCCAGGCACTTCCTTGGATAGATTTACCTTCCCATGGTACCCACCAAGACCCATCCTCTTCCTTACCTTTTCTTACATCTCATCTATTGAATATCTGGGATAAAATGGTCTCGCGGCTAGAGCTTTCCTCACAAGTAGGACCAACGACACCCCTATTCTGTAATCCTCAGTTCCCACCTGCAGTAGACCGGACAACTTTCCTTACGTGGAATAAGGAGTCTCACCGAAGAGTGAGCAAGATTCTTTGCCAGGGAAAACTTCCGCCCTTATTAAATTTAATCTCTACATAACAACCTTCATTTATGCATTGGTTGAAATATCAGCAATTGTTGTCATTTTTGTCCTCTACTCGTTTAAACAACTTTCTTAAATTTGTTTGAGTCCCTTCTGTTGCAGAACTCTAAACCAAAGCATGTCCTATCAGCAATATATAAGATTCTTATTATAAAAAATCAGCCTGAGCTCCCGGAATTCACAAACAAATGGGAATGCGATCTTAATGTTCAAATTGGAGCAGAAGAATGGGAGAAGTCGTTCACCCTCACGCATTGTCTGTCTTTGGCAATTAAAGCTCAAGAGACAAGCTATAAGCTTGTTTCTCACTGGTATAGATGTCCAACGTCCTTGCAGCGTATATACCCAGAGGCATCTGACATATGTTGGCGGTGTCACTCTGCTAAGGGTTCGCTGTTACATATCTGATGGGAATGCCCTCAAATTCATAATTTTTGAGACAGGATCATGCAATTGTATTCTACAGTTATAAGGTTCCCAACACACTACAAATACCTTGCTTTCTATTTTACCAGGTTCGTATTAAAACACTTTAAAACGGGTCTGCTCAGACATTGGTTGACAGCGGCAAGACTGGTTATTCCGCGGCATTGGCGATCAATACAATCCCCTTCGGTGAATGAATGGGCTATAGAAATGGACCACATTGAGAGGATGGAGATCCTATTGGCACATCATATGAATACATACAAAAAATGCAGTCAGGTATGGGTCCCCCCTGAGGATTTTCAGGGAATCAACTGAAAATTAGAAGGCTTTAGGGGAATTAGAGTAAGACCCAAATGCGATTAAGTAAGATTACAATATATAATGTTTATTTGTGGCCTTTTTCTCTTTTTTTTCTCTCCCCCCCTTTTTTTTAGGAGGGTTTCTTGTATTTTGTCTTTGATAGTTTGTGTAAATGTACAAGTTGTAATGTGTTTGATGGTATGACAATGCCATTTATGTATGTATTCTTGTCTATATGTATAATAATGTTCTAATAAAATTCAGATTGAACTAAAAAGCAATTCTGGTCATACAGGATTAGGGGTCAAAATTAAATGTAACGTACATACGTGTGTTGCGTTTGTTAAAATATGATTTTTTTTTATACTAATCAGACATAACATTACACAATAGTGGTTGCTCATAGAGATACTGTCAGTTTTTTTGGCTTGAGTAGATTTCTCAAACAAATGCTGTTTCATACAATGGGGTTAGATACCATTGTTTCAATTGACAGTTTTCAACAGGCTATTGTCTCTATAGCTACAACACACGTGTAAGAGATTTACTTGTTTGAGGTTCTTTCAGCTCTCAAACTGAAAGAATGACTATAAGATTACTGTTAGGTGTTGGCTTGAGTAGACAATGGGTACGTAGATACAGTTTTCAACAGTCCATTGTTTCTACAGCTACAGTAAACAGGCATGTTTTTTGTTGTTTAGTAACTATGGTAAACAGCCTGACACATAAAAGGGGAATTAACGGATAAGCTAGGGACACACACACACACACATCATCATGCTTTGAAGATCAGAAGCCACCACTCATGATACAAGAACAGTGCCTGGTGTCCAAGAAGCATTGTTGCCAATGGAGATCGCAAACATAAAGTAACAGAAGATAAGTAACTTTTAAGTGTTTTTGTACTGATATAGACCATAGGCTGTTCACAAGCTAGGCATTTTGCTTGTTATAGGTATCTGTCAGTCTTGTGTTGTATTCCTAAGATTGTAATAGTTCTGTAGGTACAGCATCTTTGTATAGTAGAAGCACATTTACACACTGCAGAAATCTCAGCTTCCTTGCTTATACCACAGAGTAACCTTGCTAGATAGACGCAAGCAAAACATTTTGGGGCTCGTGCCGCGCTCTGTGCTGTAATTCAATTGAAGCAGACCTGTTTTTATGCAGTGTGTTGTGTAGCTTGTGCTAGGTAAAATTCTGGGTAAGCTGTTTGGGGAAAGCAAGGCTGCAGAGGGTTCTGGTGGCCAGAAGAAAGTGTGCAGCTTACCTATCTGGGCCAGAGACAATGAGTGGGAGCCTCTTGCTAAAGAATTTGTGAAGTATGCTTCTCCGTTGAAGCTGACTTGGGGTGATAAAGTCTCAGATCATTTTGTAGATTTTAGCCTTAAGGGGTTGGATTTAAGTAAAAAAGAGAAGAGGACAGCAAGTCCTGAGGGGTGCCCAGCCTTTGGACCCCATCACGCTCCAGTTAAGAACCTGTCAAGATGGTGGCATCCTGAGATATCCAGACCTGATCTGAATTGGGCGTGAGGAGGAGGCCATCCTTGAGAAGAAAAAGGAAGAAGTCCAAAGGCCAGAATCTGTTGTTGGAGTCAGGACGGCTAGTACAACTGATGGCGACCCTCAGATCGAGCTTCTCAAGACTGTTACAACTGATATAGATGATGGCTTTGTTGACCACCAGGTCCACTATTCCACCCGATGAGGGAGCTCCAACGACCAAGAAGTTGTCAAGCTCTACAATTGTGAAAAAACAAGAGTCCTGTTTCAACTTCGGAGGAGTTGGACACTATAGACGAGTGTGCCCAAGTCCAAAGCCAGAAACATTGCACCAAAAGCCGGCAGGAAACTTCAGAGGGCCCCGGTGAAGGAGTCAGCCGGGGCACCCTGTTACATTAGCAAGCTCCAAAAAAATCAACGACACCAAGAAACTGCAGCAAGATTTCAAACACCCACACGAGGCCGCAGTTGTCGCCACCAAGCAACCCAGTGTCCCCTTCCCTTTGACTCAGGCTACCCTGCATCAGGGAGTTAATGCGCACCAGACCCCCAGAGCCAAACAGAAACTAAAACAGGATCATAATCTCCGAAAGAGAGGAGCCAGGATACGACTCACCAAACAGGCTAAACCTGCCACTTCCCATGGATTCCCTCCTAAACTGGTGGGACCTTCTCCAATTGTCCCCATTCAAGTGGAAGGAATCTACATCAAAGTCCTGTTGGATACTGGAGCCCAAGTGACTCTACTCTACAGAGACTTCTATGAAAAGCATCTCAAACACTTGCCACTACAGAAGCTGGAGGAATTAGAGATATGGGGCCTAGAGACCCAGAATTTCCCTTATGACGGCTACCTACCCATTAATCTCACCTTCGACCCGAGTGTGGCAGGAAAGGCCAAAACTTTCGATACCCTGGCAGTGGTGTGTCCTCGCCCCCCGGGGGCTGATAGAAGTTCTCTCATCATTGGGACCAATACTGACCTGGTCCGAAGACTCCTGACACCCCTTGTCCAAGGACAGGGCACTCCAGCCATAAGGGTACACCCAATGTTAGCACAAGCGCACCAGAATCTAGTGCAAGAGCAGAGAGCTCCATCAGAAGGGGTGGGAAAAATTTGGCACCTAGACAGGAGTGAGAAGGTTGTGCAACCAGGTGAAGTAGTCTGTTTAAAAGCCTCAGTCAAACTCAGTTGGAGACAACCTGGCCCTTTCATCGTCCTTGAGACGGACAGAGAAAAGGAAGATAAGGGGTTGGAAATAAATCCCAAGAACATTTTTTGAAGATGCCAGCCAGAGTGTTGCTGGGGCAGGTGAATCAGGCAACCCCAGTCTCATCACGTGGTATCGTGGAAGGACAAGAGGGAGAGATTCCCATGGAGGAGTTCTACCCGAAAAACACTCCCCTTACACCTGCTGGGATGGAGAGAGCAAAAAAACAGCTCTTGAGATAGAGAACTGGCTTTTCCAGAAGAGTTCGATGTGGGGCTACCAAAAAGTGCTGAACACAAAATCCGATTGGAGGAAGATAAACCCTTCCGAGAGAGAGTCAGACGGATTCCACTGGGAGACTTGGAAGACCTGCGGGAACAGCTGGCTGAACTGAAGAACACAGGAATTATCCAAGAGTCTCGGAGTCCGTATGCTTCTCCTATAGTGGTGGTGAGGAAGAAGAATGGGTCATTACGTTTGTGTATTGACTATAGGACACTGAACCGAAGGACCATTCCTGACCAATACACCACACCCCGAATAGAAGATGCCCTACAGAGCCTGTCAGAGGCGAAGTGGTTCAGTGTGCTGGATTTAAAAAGTGGGTACTACCAGATCCCCATGCACCCCGAAGATAGGGAGAAGACCGCTTTCATCATCCCTGTAGGATTCTTCTAATTCAATCGCATGCCACAAGGTCTGTCTGGAGCCCCAGCCACTTTCCAGAGATTGATGGAGAAGACTGTGGGCGACATGAACCTGATTGAAGTGTTGGTGTATTTGGATGAAAGTGTTTGGTAGAACATTGGAAGAGCACGAAGAGCGCCTGGAGAAAGTCCCAAAAAGACTCGATGATGAAGGCCTGAAGCTCTCTATGTAAAAGTGCCAATTCTATCAACCCTCAGTGAACTACCTAGGCCACATCGTGTCTGCAGAAGGAGTGGCCACAGACCCTCAGAGGTCTGCCTAAGTTATCTCGGAAAGATCTCCGGAAAGATCAACAAGAAGATCCTCTCTGCAGCCTGGCATTGAAGGCCTTGGAGAACCAACATCCTGATCTACTTCTCCAGAGCACTCAGAAGGAAGCTCACCTGCTACGTAAAGAGTGGGATCGGTTGCAGCTGCAACAAGGGGTGGTCTACCGAAGGGGCCCCTCTGAGGATCCTGAAGAGATGTGGCAGTTGTTTCTGTAAGAGAAACATAGAGAGAAGGTACTGATCGCCCTGCGTGATCAGCATGGCCATTTGGGATCAGAAAGGACTCTCCAACTAGTAAGGGACAGGTTCTATTGGCCTTGCATGAGGACTGAAGTGGAGAGCTACTGTCACTCCTGCCTCAGGTGCATACAAAGGAAGACCTTGCCCCAGTGAGCCGCCCCAATGGGTCATTTAGAGAGTCAAGGGCCAATGGATCTGGTCTGCATGGACTTCCTATGCTTGGAGCCTGACTTGAGCGGGAAGGGAAACATCCTAGTAGTCATTGATCACTTCACCCGCTATGCTCAGGCATTCCCTACCAAAGTTCAGCAGGCATCTACAGTGGTGAAGATTCTAGTGGAAAAGTTCTTCGTCCACTATGGCTTACCTCAATGGATCCACTCAGACCAGGGAAAAGACTTTGAGAGTGCTCTCATCAGACGCCTGTTGGATCTACTAGGCATTCAACCAGAGAGGTTTAATCGAACTCTTCTCAACATGTTGGGGACTCTGGCTTCTGATCAAAAGCAACATTGGAGTAAGCACATCACTGCCTTAGTACACGCTTACAATAGCACCATGAGTGATGCTACAGGGTATTCACCCTATCTTCTGATGTTTGGATGAGAAGCCAGACTACCGGTAGATTTAGCTTTTGGAATTTCTCTAGACCATACCTCAGAGACTTCCCACCAAGGGTATGTAGACAGATTGCGGAGGAGTCTGAAAACCACATATGAAAAGGCTCGAGCCACGTCAGACACCACAGGAAGTAGAAACAAGAGGAACTTCGACCTCAAGGTACGAATTCAGGATCTACAACCTGGTGACTGAGCCTTGTTACGAAATCTGGGCATACCAGGGAGACACAAGCTGGCTGATCGCTGGAAGTCACAGCCATATATTGTATGCAGACAACTTTCAGGGCTGCCGGTGTATGAGATCAGGTCAGAGGGGAGTACGGTACCACTGAAGACCTGGCATCGGAACCACCTTCTACCCCTTACAGAAGCAGTCAGAATACCTTCACAGGAGGAACTACCATCTATGTCTACTACCATATCTCGACCAGCAACTATGTCTCAGTCTGGACCCCTAGCAATGGAAAATGATGAGGAGGAAGAAATGGAAATTAGCTGGCTGTGGCTATCTGAAATGCCAGAAGCTGCTGTGGGCATCTCACCTCACACAAGCAGGGGGGATAGTGGGACTCTTAGGCCAGAAGCCCCAGAATTCGTGCCTCTGACTGGACACTCTAAAGAGCACTTGTCCCCCACTGGCATTGAAATTTGGGAGGCTGAGGTGGGAGAGAATAATACTTGCCCAAGGGTGGTGACCACACAAAAAAGACAGAGAGTTAAAAGAGACATTCGCCCACCAAAAAGAGTAACCTACGATGCACTGGGCAAATGCTCTGAAGTGACCCAAGTTACCAGCAAAATAAATTCTGAGGTGCCTGGTCCTTCTACTGTCAATTCAGAAAGGGACAATCCCATCGCACCCCTTGACACATCTGTACCAGACACCATGGTGTCAACTGTGAATGCACAGAACAGTCTCCCATCACATGAGAACTGATGGGAGGCTCCTCTGTCAGTATTGTGCAATCGCTTAGAGGCAAAAATGTGCAGTTGAGCAAGGATTTTGCATATCTTTGGGGACCAAAGACTTAAAGCAGGGGGGGTATGTAGCTGTGGCATTTTTGCCATGTAATGTTAAATGGTAGACAATGCTATAAACTGGTATTTGGCTCCCTCCAGTGGTATACTTGTGAATAGACTTGTTATTTATTCACATTAAAGCTAAGCAGGAAGTGACTTAATTATTTACTTTGTGAAAGGACTTACCTACCCACAATGCCCACTTACCTACCCATGAACACTAAGTGGCAGAATTGCATGCTGGGTAGGTAATAAAAGGCCCGGCGCGGCCATTTTCGGTCTCTTCTGGACGCGTGGCCTGCCTGCAAGGATCTGTGAGGAGGTGTTCCAGAGAGCGCGGCCTGCATCTCATGGAGCGGAGCAAGCCACGGACTCTGCTCTACCCCAGTGTGCTGGAGAAGCAGTGTGATCGGATCAGGAAGGATCCAGAGACACCTGACGGAGCCATTTGAGGGTCCCGGTCATCTTGCAGAGCGGAGCAGCGTGACAAAGCTGGCTGGCAGCAGGAGCGGAGGTTTCCAACTTTCCAGACCTGGTGTGATGAGAGGGCGAATGCCTAAAGTTCTTTAACGCACTTTACACACTTAGACTCATACCACAGTGTTGCTGAGACCTGCAGTTCTGCAGAGGGGTCTAAATCAAGTAGACTGAGTTCAAGCAGGCCTCAAGCCTATACTTCACTGAGAACTGACACTGTGCAGTTCAGAGACAACTATACTGGAGGCAGTTATAAGTGCGTTACACATCAAGAACAGTTTCAATCATCAGTTTATATTACTTCTTTGCTTGTTAAACCCTTGGATTACAAACACTGCAGTATAATAGCTAGCAGAAGACAGAAGACCAGAGACTGCATATTTCACTGAAAGGCCTTGTGTTTAGTTACAGTAACAAAGGACTGCATCATGCCTCAGGGGGAGCTCTTGAGTAGTTGTACTGTGCTGTGTTTGATAACCTTGCATTACTTTGTTAGTACAGCATGCTGGAAGTGGGAAGGTGCCCAGTGTTAAGGCATTGTCACTCTGAGTAGTAGTCCCACTTGGAGACGGGCCTGCAGGGGTCATTCAAGAAATCTTTACACATTAATAATTTGTGAATTCTTATCACATTGTCATATTACGTTTGTGTGGCAATGCAGTTATTATGATTACCGTTTATACCAGTCTCAGTAAAATTACATTCTGGTTAATTACAATTGGTGTGGAGTGTTGTTCGTTCTTCTACAGGTGGAAAAATGGATACCCAGGTAATGGTAAAGGTCAATTATTGGTATATTGTTATTGTGGGATTGTCCTTTGTTGTTTAGCTTTACACTAAAACTGTTCCACAGCTGTGCCAAGTGGGTTGAGCCAATTTATTGGGGGTAAAATATCAGAGTACAGGCCCAATCAAATACCAGCAGCTCCTTCAGGAGTCAGTGCTACACGTGAGATGGGTTGTATAACTGGATTAAATACGTTTCCAGAATGCATGGGTCCAGATATGGAACCCTTTACGTCTGCTCTGCGCTCTAAGCTGATGAAGTCTGCGCCATTTAATCTCAGGGCTCCATTATTGTCCTTGTTGGGAGGCCTGGGATTAAACAGCAAGATTCATGAAGCCACAACCCTTTTAAGCCAGTTGGGGGAGCTAGAGGAGGCTAAAACAAAACCTGTCAGGGCTGTGGATAAGGTCAAGGCCAGACAGGAAGAATACAAGCAGAAAAGAACAGAGAAGAAAGGGAATGGGGTAGATAAGACAGAAGGTGAAGAGAAAACCAGGCTAGTTCTTTCTAGGAAAGAAATGTGGGTGGACCTATTAAAGGCAGGAGTACCTAAAGATGAGATAGATGGCATTTCTACTGCAGAAATGCTGAAGAGGTGGAAAGATTTAGTAGGGAAAACTGTCAGGGTTAGAAACACTACTCCTAGTGAAGATAACATCAGCCTAGACTTAGAGAAAACACAACAGACCCCTCCTGTTAGCCCCAAACCAATTCCCAAAACTGAACATGAACCCAAATCCCTTTATCCTGGGGAGGAGAGAATCAGAAAAGGGGATTGGGAAGTTCCTTATCCTTTATGAAGGGAAGGTGAGTCTCCTGTAATAGCCCTGAGGGCAGTGATAGCAGGAGACCGACGCCCATATGCACCTGTCACTGTATGGTGGGGGAAGTCATCTTCTCCTACACATGTAATGGCTTTAGTTGATAGTGGAGCCGCAGTTATACTTTTTACACTTTTGCAAGGAAATCCTTCCCATCACAAAGGAGAATTGATTTATGTAGAAGGTTTGGGAGGGCAAACTACACCAGCAGTTAAGATACGGGTGAAATTGGCTATTGGCAAGGGATCAGGATTTATGACAAATGTTTTGGTATCAGAGTTACCCGAAAATATTCTTTGGATGGATGTACTTCAAGGTCAGTCAATTCAGACTGAAAAAGGTACATTCACATTCGGGTATCCTGATAAAGCGTATCTGGTAAGGGCGGTGAAGGCTGTGGTCAGAGGTCATGCGAAATGAACCCCTGTCTACATTCCTCCACCAGAGAAGCCAGTCTGTCTTAAGCAGTACAGACTTCCTGGAGGCCACAAAGAAATTGGGGAGACCATTCAAGAATATTTGAGAGTAGGGATCCTTAGACCTGCTGCAAATCCTTTCTCGTCTCCGGTGTTCCCAGTAAAGAAACCCGATGGGACATATAGAATGACTGTGGACTACAGAGGTCTAAACAAAGTGGCAACTTTATTGAAGTCAGCTGTACCAGATATGATCTCAATTGTTAAGAAAATTGCTAAAGATGCAGGAGAATATCATGCTGTGATAGACCTGGCTAATGCTTTCTTTTCAATTTCAGTTTCAAGACCAGTTTGCTATGGTGTAGGACGGCCGCCAGTACACTTTCATCGTGCTTCCTGAAGACTATGTTCATTCTCCAACGATTTGTCATGGACTGATTGCCCGAGATTTGAGTTTGAAAGTCGCTGTGTTTTACTACATTGATGATATCATGATCTCTGGAACAAAAGAAGATGTAACTGAAGCACTGCACCTGCTGATAGAGCACTTGGAGAACAGAGGGTGGGCTATCAACAGAGACAAAGTCCGAGGACCTGCCACAGAAGTGAAATTCCTGGGAATGATGTGGACTGGGTCGCAGAGGAAAAATCCAGAGACAGTTGTGCAAACTATCCAGGCTCTGTCGCCCCCTACTACCAGGAGGCACAGAAGTTCATTGGAGTTGTGGGGTTCTGGAGATCGTTCATCCCACATCTTGGACTGATTCTGAGGCCTATATATAATGTCACCAGAAAAAAAGACTTCTCATGGGGTTCGGAGCAGCGAACTGCATTCCTGGCTGCTAAAGAAGCTATTTTGCAGCATCAGGGATTAGGAGCCGTGAGACAAGGAGATTTCAGCTGGATGTAGTGGAGCAGAATGGTACCATATCTTGGAGTCTGTGGCAGCCAAATGAAAAGAAAGCACTGAGAGCAATACCCATTGGATTTTGGTCCAAACAACTGACAGGGGCACAGAAGAGATACACGCCCCTAGAGAAGTACCTGTTTGGGGCCTACACAGCACTTCAACATGTAGAGACCATTACAGGAAAGGACACAGTCACCATCCATACTGCATTGCCAATAGCAGGATGGGTGGGAGATAATGGACTGACCACTAGGGCAGCTGTAGCCCAGAACCAGACACTGATGAAATGGAAGTGGTACCTTCAAGAAAGAGGGGGTATTGCAGTTGGAGATGTTAGAGACATTTCAAAACAGTTGGCAGGGCTTGTTACTTTTACCAGCACCCAGCCAGAAGAAGAAATTCCTGTGCTACAGTCATCCCCCATTCAAGAGGCTCCACCCTTTGAGTCTCTGTCAGAAGACATGAAGGAGTCAGCGTGGTTCACTGATGGTTCAGCCATAGTCGCCTCGTCTGGTTGTAAATGGACAGCAGCAGCCTACAACACAAGTACAGACACAGTCCTGCAGGAGACCGGAATTGGAGGGTCCAGTCAGTATACAGAGTTGAAAACTGTAGTGATGACTCCTTCTTCCCATGTCACTATCTACACTGACAGCTGGGCGGTTTTTAAAGGACTGACAACTTGGATGCCCACGTGGAAGTCCAATGAATGGATGATCCATGGAAAGGTGGTGTGGGGAGGCAAGGAAGTATGGGACTACATCTGGAAGGAAGCTCACTCCCGCACCATAAAAGTGGGGCATGTTGATGCACATGTGCTCCTAATCCCAGACTTTGAGAACTATAACAGAGTTGCAGATGAAATCACAAAAGTGAAGGCAGTTGTGCCAATTGATCCTGTCTTGAACTTGGCCAACTGGGTCCACAAGCAATCTGGACATTTAGGGCAGAAAGCAACATATGAATGGGCACAGCAGAGAGGATTGCCTATATCCATGGACATGATAAAGACTGTAATAGGGAACTGTACAGTGTGTGGAGAAGTGCGATAATGGCCATTGCAAAAGTACTCCACCGGGTCGATTAAGAGGGGTGAGAGGCCTGCAGAGATCTGGCAGATTGACTTCATCGGTCCCCTGCCCCGGGGAAACAATGGACTGAGATATTGTTGCACTGTAGTGGACACCTATTCAGGACTTAGGCTTGTTCATCCTTGCAAACGTGCAGATCAAGCCGCAACACTTCAACTGCTCCAAAAACTTGTCGTTGATTATGGTTGTCCCAAACATGTCCAAAGTGATAACAGCTCACACTTCACTAGATCAACAGTACAGCAGTGGGCCAAAGATTCTGGAGTGTACTGGTTGAGCAACATCCCATACCATCCACAGGCAGCTGGTTTGATTGAAAGATACAACGTGCTATTGAAGGACCAGATACGCAAACTTACACCCACACATACACTAAGGGGGTGGGATTGGGTCCTCACACAGGCAGTCATGTTGTTAAATTCTAGGCCAATAGCCAAAAGCACACCATATGAGAGGATGGTAGGGGCTGGGGCACAGAAGCTGGAGTGCAGAGTTCAATATTTATGTAAGGTTCCTGAAAGAACAGGGTTTAACAGATACCATGTTACTGCTTCCCATGACATAGAAACCAAGAGTGACGTATCTGAAACTGGAGCCTATCTAGGAATGAGAGGAAATATGGCAGGAAGGCTTGAAGTTATATTTGCATTGGCAGATGAGCTTGAAAACAGTGGCTGGGACTCTGACTGGTTAGTGGATACTTCTCAGCAAGAGTGGAAAGTGAGGCTACATAACATCAAACCTTTCAAAATAAACAGCAGGGATCTTCTGGGAAATATCAGTATATTTCTTCTCCTCCCTATTGATGTTTTTTTGAGGGTCAGAAGTGGGTACAGGCAGGGGGCAAAGTGTTAGTCAGATATCCAGGCAAGAAGCCACTTAGAGGAGAGATTGTAGCTGAAGGGCTTGGATCTACTGTCTATGTATTATTAGAAGGAACAGATAATCCGCTTTGTTTTCCACTCCACAGGCTGTCTCCGATTTGATCCATAGGGCATGATGGAAAGAATGATGGAAGATTGCAAAAGCTGTGGAGAGCAAGGCCTTTGATGTATTACAAGCCTGGACTTGTTTCTAAAGAACTTTAGAATGGACTTTGTAATGAACTTTTAGTTAAAGACTGAAACACCTTCTCAATGTCAGAAATATGGGAGGTGTTGCATTCAAGGAAAATTAATGTTTATAATGAGTTTCCTTAGTAATGAAGCGATTTTCTGTATAGAGTCTGAAAGAAAAAAAATCTAGGGCAGAATGTGTTGCGTTTGTTAAAATATGATTTTTTTTATAATAATTAGACATAACATTACACAATTGTGGTTGCTCATAGAGATACTGTCAGGTTTTTTGGCTTGAGTAGATTTCTCAAACAAATGCTCTTTCTTACAATGGGGTTAGATACCATTGTTGTATTCAATTGACAGTTTTCAACAGGCTATTGTCTCTATAGCTACAGTACACAAGTAAAAGATTTCCTTTGCTATCAGTTTTTAAAATACTTTTTTTTTTTTTTTTTTTTTCTGACACTTTTTAAACACCTTTTTTTTTTTTTTCCTGCTAATTAAGGGGAGTGGTTAATTGTTCCCAGGTGTATAAAAGTGTCTACACACACTCCCCTGGAGCTTGCTCCCAGCTGATGGTGGCTTGCATGTGGATTTTGTGAACACAAGTGGAATTTTTGAACTAAAGTGGGAGAGTTAATAACCAGGAGTTGAAAACAGGAGTTTAAACAGAAGTCTTCAAATCTGTAAGTAACATCTTAAACTTCCCTTAAGTAATTGTATTGTAACTGGGAAATGAGTGCTAGCAGGGTTGAAGGTTTTGCTCAGTGCACAGTGTGCCACATGTATGCAAAATTGGTGCAACAGCTCCAGGATGCATACCGCTGTGACAGATGTGAGCAGGTTGCCCTTCTGGAAGCTCGCATTAGAGATCTGGAGGAGCAAGTTGCAACACTGGGCAGAAAGGACAACCTTGAAGGGGGTCCTCTGCTCGCTGAGCAGGTGGTCAGTAGGGTTGATGTGGAGGGTGGAGGGGCAAGTCAGGATTATCAGATAGGAAGATGGGTTAATGTAGTTAGAGGGAGTGGAAGGGGCTCGCAGAATAGGAAGGCCAGTCCTGTGTTTGTGCATCAAAACAAATTTGCCAAGTTGGGTGAAGATGTGGAGGTGGCAAACACAGAGGTGGCAGCCCTAGATGTCACTGCTATCCCTAACAGCCGGGAGAGCAGCCCATCTAGTAAAGGTGGTGAGGGGAGTGCAGGTAGGCCTAGACAGTTGGTGGTTATAGGGGATTCTATAATCAGAAGGACTGATAGAATAATTTGTCGCCAGGATCGCCTCAACCGAATGGTTTGCTGTCTCCCTGGTGCTAGGGTTCGGCATGTGGTGGACCGGGTGGATAAATTACTGGGAGGGGCTGGGCATGACCCAGCTGTCTTGGTCCACGTTGGAACCAATGACAGTATACATGGAAGGTGGAGGCTCCTTAAGAATCAATTTAAAGAACTAGGCTGCAAGTTGAAGGGAAGGACCTCCAAGGTGATATTCTCTGAAATATTGCCTGTGCCATGCGCAACACAGGAAAGGCAGTGGGTGATTAGAGAGCTGAATGCATGGCTCAAGACCTGGTGTAGGGAGGAGGGATTTGGGTTTCTAGAGCACTGGGCTGACTTTTCATTGGGGTGCAACCTATATGCTAAAGACGGTTTGCACTTGAATGGAAGGGGGTCTGCTGTGCTGGGGGAGAGGTTTATAGGAAGGCTGGAGGAGTATTTAAACTAGGATTGAGGGGGGAGGGTGAACTAGAATTACATCAAGAAGACAGGTCAGTTAGGGGTCAGACATTAATGGAGGGTGGAATGGGGACAGATGGGGGGAGGGTTATGGCAGGTGACAAGAAATTTCCCATGTTGCAAACAGCCATTGGAAACTGTAGTGCCATTTGTACTACTAAAAAATATATGAAAAACACCAGACCAAAATGTAATAATGCATTAAAGTGTTTGTTCACCAATGCCAGAAGTCTGCCAAGCAAAATAGGTGAGTTGGAAGCTCTGGTGCATGAAGTGAACTATGATGTAATCGGTATTGCTGAAACTTGGCTTCAATCCTCACATGACTGGGCTATTAATATTCCTGGCTATGCACTCTTTCGGAGAGACAGGGTAAAAAGGAAAGGTGGCGGGGTCTGTCTCTATGTGAGAAGTGATCTCAAAGCAAGTGTGAAAGAAGACCTGATTGATGGAGAGTGTGATGAGTCTGAAGCATTATGGGTGGAACTACATATAGATGGGCGTAGTTCAAAGTTAATCATTGGAGTTTGTTATAGACCACCCAATGTTAACGAGGAGGTGGAGACTCAGCTCCTTGCACAGATGGAAAGGGCTGCAAGGGCTGGGACAGTGATAATAATGGGAGATTTTAACTACCCAGAAATTGACTGGAGTAATGGCACTGCTGGGACAGTTAAAGGGCAAAAATTTATAAACCTAGTACAGGACAATTTTATGGTCCAGTTTATTGAGGCCCCAACTAGGAATGAAGCTCTGTTGGACCTGGTAATCTCAAATCATGCAGAGCTTATTACTAATGTGCAGATAAAGGAACACCTGGGTAGCAGTGACCATAACATGATTTCATTTGATGTTAGCTGTAAACAAGAAATACATAAGGGAAAGATAAAAACACTTAACTTCAAGAGAGCAAATTTTCCAAGGATGAGGGCTGCTCTCGAGGACTTAGACTGGGAGGGAATATTGGCAGCGATAAACACAGAACAGAAATGGGAATTCTTCAAAAAGACTGTTTGGGACCTCACTGCAAAGTATATTCCCATGGGCAATAAGTTTAAAAGGCTAAAAAGAAAACCTATGTGGCTCACGGTCAAAGTTAGAAAAGCTATAAACAATAAGAAAAGAGCTTTTAAAAAATATAAAAATGAAGGAACACTAGTGTCATTTAAATGCTACAAAGAATTTAACAGAATATGTAAAAAGGAAATCAAGGGTGCAAAAATTCAAAATGAACGAGAGATCGCAAAAAATAGTAGGACAAACCCCAAAAAATTCTTCAAATATATTAATAGTAAAAAGGTCAGGTCTGAGCATGTAGGCCCTTTACAAAATAATCTAGAGTGGGTGACTGGGGACAAGGAGAAGGCTAATTTATTAAATACTTTCTTCAGCTCTGTGTATACAAAAGAGCATGGGGAAGTTCATGTCCATAATGGGGGTGGTATTGACACAGCCCCCAATGATCCACAATGGCTCAAAAGGGATATGGTCCAGAAATATTTAGACAGAATAAAGGTGGATAAAGCACCTGGACCTGATGGCATCCACCCACGGATCCTAAAAGAATTGAGCTCTGTAATTTCAAAGCCATTGTATCTAATTTTTAGGGACTCGTTAATGACGGGAATAGTACCGCTGGATTGGCGCAGGGCGAACGTGGTGCCTATATTTAAAAAGGGATCAAAGTCTTTACCAAGTAACTATAGACCTGTTAGTTTAACTTCTATAGTCGGGAAGATACTGGAGCGTTTAATAAAAGACCACATAGACGAGTTCTTGCTGGAAAAAAACATTTTAAGCAACAGACAGCATGGGTTCATGAAAGACAGAAGTTGTCAGACAAACCTGATTTCTTTTTATGAAGAGGTAAGTAAAACCTTGGACAGAGGGGTGGCTGTGGACGTGGTTTATTTGGATTTTGCAAAAGCGTTTGATACAGTTCCGCACACACGGCTCATGTGTAAGTTAAAGTCTACAGGCTTGGAAATATCAGTTTGTAAATGGATAGAAAACTGGCTAAAAGACAGAATTCAGAGAGTAGTGGTTAATGATTCTTACTCTGAATGGTCTAAGGTTATCAGTGGTGTGCCCCAAGGTTCAGTGCTGGGACCCTTACTCTTTAATATCTTTATAAATGATATTGGGTCTGGGATCAAAAGTAACATTTCTGTCTTTGCAGATGACACCAAGCTATGCAGTGGAATAACGTCCTTACAGGATGTCTCCAATTTACAAGCTGACCTCAATGCTCTGTCTAATTGGGCGACTATGTGGCAGATGAGGTTTAATGTTGAGAAATGTAAAGTTATGCACTTGGGGGCTAAGAATATGCATGCATCATACATGCTAGGGGGAGTACAACTGGGGGAATCTGTAGTGGAGAAGGATCTGGGGGTTTTGGTAGATCATAAGCTCAACAATAGCATGCAATGCCAAGCTGCGGTTTCCAAAGCGAGCAAAGTTCTTTCTTGTATTAAGAGAGGTATGGACTCCAGAGAGAGAGATATCATTTTGCCCCTGTTCAAATCATTAGTAAGACCTCATCTGGAATATGCAGTTCAGTTTTGGACACCAGTTCTCAAAAAGGATATCGGGGAACTGGAGAAAGTGCAGAGAAGGGCAACCAAACTGATAAGAGGCATGGGGGAGCTCAGCTATGAGGAAAGATTAGAGGAACTGAATTTGTTCACTCTTGAGAAGAGGAGAATAAGGGGGGATATGATCAACATGTTCAAATATATAAGGGGTCCATATAGTGAACTTGGTGTTGAGTTATTCACTTTACGGTCAACACAGAGGACAAGGGGGCACTCTTTACGACTGGAGGAAAAGAGATTTCATCTCCAAATACGGAAAGGTTTCTTCACAGTAAGAGCTGTGAAAATGTGGAATAGACTCCCTCCAGAGGTGGTTCTGGCCAGCTCAGTAGATTGCTTTAAGAAAGGCCTGGATACTTTCCTAAATGTACATAATATAACTGGGTACTGACATTTATAGGTAAAGTTGATCCAGGGAAAATCCGATTGCCTCTCTGGGATCAGGAAGGAATTTTTTCCCCTGCTGTAGCAAATTGGAGCATGCTCTGCTGGGGTTTTTTGCCTTCCTCTGGATCAACTGTGGGTATAGTATTGGGTATATTGGATTGTACGTTTTTTTTTTTTTTTTTATGGTTGGACTGGATGGACTTGTGTCTTTTTTTCAACCTGACTAACTATGTAACTATGTAACTTGTTTGAGGTTCTTTCAGCTCTCAAACTGAAAGAATGACTATTAGATTACTGTCTGGTGTTGGCTTGAGTAGACAATGGATACGTAGATACAGTTTTCAACAGTCCATTGTTTCTACAGCTACAGTAAATAGGTATGTTTTCTGTTGTTTGGTAACTATGGTAAACAGCCTGACAGATAAAAGGGGAATTAACGGATAAGATAGGGACACACACACACATCATCATGCTTTGAAGATCAGAAGCCGCCACTCATGATACAAGAACAGTGCCTGGTGTCCAAGAAACATTGTTGCCAATGGAGATCATGAACAGACAGTAACAGAAGATAAGTAACTTTTAAGTGTATTTGTACTGATATAGACCATAGGCTGTTCATTTGCTAGGCATTTTGCTTGTTATAGATATCTGTCAGTCTTTTATTGTATTCCTAAGATTGTAATAGTTTTGTATGTACAGCATCTTTGTATAGTAGAAGCACATTTACACACTGCAGAAATCTCAGCTTCCTTGCTTATACCACAGAGTAACCTTGCTAGATAGATGCAAGCAAAACAATACGTGCATATAAACATACTGTACATACATACATACTGTATACTGCTCAGTAGGGAATTAGAAGAGTGACACAAGACAGTTGTCTTAGGAAGGGGGGAGGGGGCAAAAGTATATCTGTC
The DNA here is from genome assembly GCA_037952925.1 of Lithobates clamitans. Lineage (NCBI taxonomy): Eukaryota > Metazoa > Chordata > Amphibia > Anura > Ranidae > Lithobates > Lithobates clamitans. The sequence continues at coordinate 4,839,399 of JBBGZY010000108.1, read as the reverse complement.
CTGGTCAGTAAGCAAACACACAGCTTCTCTGTGACTTTAACCATCGCCATGCAAGCCTGGACAACACCTGGGCACCAGTACCTCACCTGTCAGACCTGGAGACACCTATATTTAATTATCACAGCAATGGCAGCCTTCATGTAACAAATTACAGAGCAGGCTGTATTGGACACTGTCACTGCCTGTCCCCTCTAAAAGAGAGCCAGATGGAGACTCCCATAGGAACCCAATACCGCCGCCTTCAGCACCATGGCCATATCCCCATCATCCTCTAGGAGCCAATGGTGTGCAAACACCATTTGACCTGCAAGATAATATTTTTGCCAATCAGGTAAAACCACCCTGACCCTGGGCTCCTGTAATACTTTTAAACCAATTCGGGGAGGTGAGGAGGACCAAAGGAAAGAGTTAATGAGGCTGCTGAGGTTCTTAAATTAGGTCTTGGGAATCCTAACTGGGTCAGGAGTCTTTGATAGTGAGCCCTTGTAATTTGCTAACTTGGAATTCCCCAGGGTGTGAAGTCTAAGCCCCAGCCTGCTTCTTCACCAGGGCCCCTGATGGTGGGGACGGCCTTGCAGCAAGCTGGAACCAGGTCGCGACTCCCAAGTTGGCCCAGCTGAGAATGTGGAGACCAGTTGGTGAGTGCAGAGTACAACAACAGGAGACTGAAGGGAAAACCAGAAAACAAGTCGAGGTCAAGGCAGGCGGCAGACAAGCATAGACAGAAGACCCAGTAGAAGGGTAGTCAAAGTGAATACACACGTAGTGATCAGACAAGCACTCAGAGAACTGTGAACTTTCTCAGGCAAAGAGCACTACACTGAGCACATGTATATATAGGGAAGTAAACAGGGAGGTGACCCAGGAAGTAATAGGGAAAGGATATAAACCCACAGTAGAGCAGGGGAAGCCCATAGGTGAACAGAGAAGCCAAACAACACATGTGAAATGAAGTCTTAGATCTAGTAGAACACTGCAGCAAGGAGGTAAGAATTTCACAAACAGAAATCTGCAGGCTACAACATGGCACATGGCACAAATAGTAAAAGATAACAGGAAGGATTTTCATCGGAATAGGTTGATCCTGCCAATCAGAGATAAAGGAAGTTTCCTCCAGGCTTGGGTCTTTCTTTTCAAAAAGGTAAGAAGAGGAGTCAGGTTCAAGGCCATATAATCCTATATGTTAGCTGTAGTTTGGACCCCAAGAGAAGTCAACTGGGACACCCAACATAACAGGAGAGCAGGATCCAGTACTGCCCTAGCGTCCGAGTCCAAAGGCAAAATAGAGGATTTGGACCAATTAACCTGCAAACAGGAGTAGATGGCAAAGTCATTCAGAATATGCAGCACCGCCTGCAAGGAAGGACTCAGATGCCTAAGGAAAAGGATCAAGTCATCAGATAACAAATCAAGGCACTCCCGAGTGCTACCCACTCACAGAGCTGCTACCGCAGGGGATGACCTTAGTACAACAGCCAGGGGCTCCATCATTCATGCAAAAAGGCAGGACAATAACAGATATACTTGTCTGGTCCCCTGCCAATAGAACAGAAGGGGGAGATAGAAAACTCAGATTTGACCACCGCCTGGGGACTGCTGTATAACAAGGTCACCCAATGATGGAAATGCTGGCCATATCCCATCATCTCCAGGACCATGTGCATATACCTCCTGTCAACAGAGTCAAAAGCCTTTTCTATATCAATGGACACCAGGACTCTAGTAGACGAGCTGTCTTGCGGGATCTAGAGGTGGGTAAAGACTCTAAGTTAGTGTCTGTTGATTTTCCAGGCATAAAGCAGTTTAGTCAATATTACCTAGGAAAATGATGACTTTAGTTAGTCTTGTGGCAGTTTTTACATTGTTTTTTGCGTACGCCAGGTAGAGTCATAACCACTTGTGTCCCAGAGCCATTCTTTCATAAAAAACAGACAGTTTGTCCATTTACATCTGTTTTTCATCCAATCCGTTGTTTTAATGAAAGAAAAATAGGGCTTTGATCTGTTCCAAAAAACTGATGTTGACCGTAGTGAATGTAAACGGATGTAAATTGATGATCATTCGTCTAGATCTGTTTTTCCATAGAGATGCATTGATGTCCATTTTTCATCCGTCAACGGATGGATAAAAAAAGGAAAAACAATCTGTATGTGTGAAAGGGGCCTTTATTTAAAGCATGTTATTTACCTGTAAAAACCTCCCTTGTGTAGGCATCCAATAACCTTGAGACTGTTGCTGAGCGCCACCAGCAACAGTCTCAGTAATTAGCCAATATCAGAGAGGAGGGGTATGACAAGCAATTAGGTAGGGGGCTGTGCTGAAAAATTGATTTTATCTGAAGTACAATGTAAACAAATTTTCCACCAATTTCAAAGGCCCTTTGCAAACCAATGGAAATAATTTATGGAAAGAAAAATCCTGCAATCTTTTAAAATGCTGGATTTTTCTGTGTTTATACCTGCAATGCTTAAAAGGATAAGTGCACCTTAAAACAAAGTGCATTTGTCATTTTTGCCTCTTTATCCTTACCTAACCAAACCTAACCTCCCCCTAACTTCTACGGGTTTGTCTGTAGCTGTCTTGGGACCCAGCCCTTTAGAAATCTATGGGGCTGTAATTCTCTGGTGCGACTAGAGCAGTGAGACGGAGGATGTAAACAATCACAGGAGGTTATGGCTGTCAGATAAAGAATTAGAGCACTTTAATGATAAGGGCACTTTATCTTAAAGGGTTAGTTCACCTTTACAAATGTAATGCACACCCTAAGGAGCCACAGTTAAACTGGTATTCTCCCTCCCCCTGCACAGCTAGACACACTCAATTTTCACAGGCACTCCAGAGACAGAGAACAGTCCTTGACTTTGTTTTTGTTATTTATTGAGGGTAATAACTTGGATAGGGATGGGAGGTTATGGGATGCCCACCTAACTTTAGCAGAACTTCAGTGACACTTTTCCTATATACAGTCTATATATATACTCTCTATATACATCTCCACTTCTTCCTCCGACACACACTTGCTTGCAGAACCCAGCTGGATCATTGTGTGGAGATCTGACAATCACTCAGTCAGATTAAAGGCAATGGTCTATTACAGACAGCAACCCGAGGACCCTTGGTTGTGTAGCAAAATTAGTGTCCAGCTTGTACTCTTCCTCCTGTGGCTACTGATCCCAGCACCACCTCTTCAGGCACTGCCGACCCACCTGGCTGCAGCTGCCGCTTTACTAGCCCTCCAGGCTAACTTCTCCACCACAGTGCTTCAGACTGACACTCACCAGACATAGTAGGTTACATAGTAGGTGAGGTTGAAAAAAGACACAAGTCCATCAAGTCCAACCTATGTGTGTGATTATATATCAATATTACATTGCATATCCCTGTATGTAGTGGTCGTTCAGGTACTTATCTAATAATAAGTGGAAGAGTGGATGGAATAGTAGGATTTTTGCGGTGCCCACCACCAGCTCCACTTCTTTATCTAATAATAAGTTTTATAAAACTATCGATGTTGAGACCACCACCTGTGGAAGGGAATTCCACATCCTTGCCGCTCTTACAGTAAAGACCCCTCTATGTAGTTTAACCACTTGCCGACCAGCCGCTGCAGTTTTACTGCGGCAGAATGGCACGGCTGGGTGACACGACGTTACCTTACGTCGCTTCGCCTTTTGGCCACTAGGGGCGGACCCGAAGTGTGTGCCCGGAGCCGATGCGAGTGCCCGGTGGGAGCGATGACCGATGGGCTCCCGCGATCGCTCATGACAGAGCGATAACCAGGATCTGTGTGTGTAAACACACAGATCCTGGTTCTTTCAGGTGAGTAGAGCCAGATTGTGTGTTCATACTATGTATGAACACCAATCTCTCTCTCCTCCTAGACAGTCCCACCCCCCCCTACAGTTATAACACACCTAAGGAACACAGTTAACCCCTTGATCGCCCCCTAGTGTTGACACCTTCCCTGCCAGTGACATTTATACAGTAATCAGTTCATTTTTATAGCACTGATCGCTGTATAATTGTCAATGGTCCCAAAAATGTGTCAAAAATGTCCAGTTTGTCCAATATCGCAGTCTTGATGAAAATCGCAGATTGCCGCATTACTAGTAAAAAAAAAAAAATAATAATAAAAATGCCATAAATATATCCCCTATTTTGTAGACGCTATAACTTTTGCGCAAACCAATCAATAAATGCTTAATGCGATTTTTATTACCAAAAATATGTAGAAGAATACACATCGGCCTAAATAGAGGAAAAAATATTTTTTTTTAATAAAAAATGTGGGTATTTATTATAGCAAAATAAAAAATATTGTGTTTTTTCAAAATTGTTGCTCTTCTTTTGTTTATAGCGCAAAAATAAAAACCGCAGAGGCGATCAAATACCACCAAAAGAAAGCTCTATTTGTGGGGAAAAAAAGACGTCAATTTTGTTTGGGTACAGCATCGCACGACCGCGCAATTGTCAGTTAAAGCGACGCAGTGCAGTATCGCAAAAAATGGTCATTGAGCAGCCAAATCTTCCGGGGCTGAAGTGGTTAAGGTTAAACCTCTTTTCTTCTATTTTTAATGAGTGGCCACGTGTCTTGTTAAATTCCCTTTTGTGAAAAAGTTTTATCCCTATCGTGGGGGTCACCAGTACGATATTTATAAATTGAAATCGTATCCCCTCTCAAGCGTCTCTTCTCCAGAGAGAATAAGTTCACTGCTTGCAACCTTTCCTCATAACTAATATCCCCCAGTCCCTTTATTAGCTTTGTTGCCCTTCTGTGTACTCGCTCCATTTCCAGTACATCCTTCCTGAAGACTGGTGTCTAGAACTGGACAGCATACTCTAGGTGCGGTCAGACCAGAGTCTTTAGGAACGGGAGAATTATCGTTTTATCCCCTTTTTAATGCATGCCAGTATTCTGTTTGCTTTGTTAGCAGCAACTTGGCATTGCATGCCATTGCTGAGCCTATCATCTACTACAGGGATATGCAATTAGCGGACCTCCAGCTGTTGCAGAACTTCAAGTCCCATGAGGCATTGCAATACTCTGACAGCCACAGGTATGACACCCAGAGGCAGAGACATGATGGGACTTGTAGTTTTGTAACAGCTGGAGGACCGCTAATTGCATATCCCTGATCTACTAGGACCCCCAGGTCCTTTTCCATCCTAGATTCCCCCAGAGGTTCTTCCCCCAGTGATTGCATTCATATTTTTGCCACCCAAATGCATTATTTTACATTTTCCTACATTAACCCTCATTTGCCATGTAGTTGCCCACCCCATAAACTTGTTCAGATCTTCTTTCAAGGTTTCCACATCCTGTGGAGAAGTTATTGCCCTGCTTAGCTTAGTATCATCTGCAAATACGGAGATTGAACTGTTTACCCCATCCTCCAGGTCGTTTATGAACAAAATAAATAGGATTGGTCCCAGCACAGAACCCTGGGGGACTCCACTACGCACTGACTCTGGTGTGTAGCTGTGTATATGACTGTTATTCCACATACCACTTGGTACAGTTAACATTGATGAACACTAGTCTACAGACATGATGGTAAACACACTGCCTTTGTGTATGAAGTCAATTTATTATTATTATTTTTTAAACAACTATATACGTATCTGGGTCTTGGTACCTGCTATTCATTGGTGGGTGTTCACCTTTGATTGTGGGCCACCTACCAATATGGACGGGGTCTCTGGTTCCCATTGGGAGGTACCTTTCAGGTGGATGTTGGTGCATATGTGTATATATAGGAGAAGCTGAAGGATGCAACACTGCGTGGCTCTGAGGAAGAAGGTAATCCTTCGAAACGCATCAGCCGGCAGTGACCCCAGTGATCTCCTCTTTCACGATCTGGAGCTTGTTGTCAATTGTCATAATTTGGAGACTTGTATCACGAGTTTTCATCTATACGTTTGTGAGTAGTTTCCTATTTTACTTTGGTGCGTCCTCGTTTTCTTTATTTTCACCCTACTACCCACCTCTGACCATGCCGAGTACTCCCCATTTATCACCACCCTCTAAACTCACCCTTGTAGCTAGTTTTCAATCACCCTATGGTACGTGCCAACGGACCCTATTTTGTACAGTAAATGTTTATGGGGAACTGTGTCAAATGCTTTTGCAAAATCCAGATACACCACGTCTACGGGCCTTCCTTTATCTAGATGGCAACTCACCTCCTCATAGAAGGTTAATAGATTGGTTTGGCAAGAACGATTCTTCATGAATCCATGCTGATTACTACTAATGATACCATTCTCATTACTAAAATCTTGTATATAGTCCCTTATCATCCCCTCCAAGAGCTTTCATACTATTGATGTTAGGCTAACTGGTCTGTAATTCCCAGGGATGTATTTTGGGCCCTTTTTAAATATTGGTGCTACATTGGCTTTTTTCCAATCTCCTGGTACCAATGCAATCAGTAGATTGTGAGTAAAAATTAGGAACAATGGTCTGGCAATTACTTGACTGAGTTCCCCAAGTACCCTCAGATGCAAGCCATCTGGTCCCGGTGATTTATTAATGTTAAGTTTCCCAAGTCTAATTTTAATTCTGTCCTCTGTTAACCATGGAGGTGCTTCCTGTGATGTGTCATAAGGATAAACACTGCAGTTTTTGGTTACTGAAGAGAAGAATAAATTCAATACCTTCGCCATCTCCCCATCCTTTGTAACCAGACCATCCGGCTGACTCTCAGGAGATCTTCCAGTAATGCTGACCTGCTCCTGCTGTCCTCATTCCTTGCTCCGTCTCTCCAGGAAGGGCTTTCTCCATGTGTTATGGCAGGATGCTTTCAGCACTCGAGCCCCAGCCCAAGGTCAAGGGGGGGGGGGGTACCAGAGAGTCTGCTAGGATGAGTCATTCAGCCCTGGCTCACTAAACCCTGACTCAGATTCACAGTTCCGGCTTAGCCCTGAGCGAAAAAAATTTACCTACACTAATACCTAGAACTAAAGGGTGCTACACTAAATAACTGCCTATGCAGATAAGGGGTGTCTGTAGATATAAACAAACTGGGCAGCTCTCACTAAAGTTGAATAATGCCCTTGCTATAGTTGTGGACTGACTGGAATACTCCCAGGACATCACAGGAGTGAGTAGGGATGAGCCGAACACCCCCCTGTTCGGTTCGCACCAGAACATGCGAACAGGAAAAAAGTTCGTTCGAACACGCGAACACCGTTAAAGTCTATGGGACACGAACATGAATAATCAAAAGTGCTAATTTTAAAGGCTAATATGCAAGTTATTGTCATAAAAAGTGTTTGGGGACCTGGGTCCTGCCCCAGGGGACATGGATCAATGCAAAAAAATTTTTTAAAAAGGGACGTTTTTTCAGGAGCAGTGATTTTAATAATGCTTAAAGTCAAACAATAAAAGTGTAATATCCCTTTAAATTTCGTACCTGGGGGGTGTCTATAGTATGCCTGTAAAGGGGCGCATGTTTCCTGTGTTTAGAACAGTCTGACAGCAAAATGACATTTTGAAGGAAAAAACTCATTTAAAACTACCGCGGCTATTGCATTGCCGACAATACACATAGAAGTTCATTGATAAAAACGGCAGAACCCCGAACCAAAATTAAAAAAAAAAAAAAAGACGTAGGAGTCCCCCTAAATTCCATACCAGGCCCTTCAGGTCTGATATGGATATTAAGGGGAACCCCGGCCAAAATTTAAAAAAAAAAAATGACGTGGGGTTCCCCCTAAATTCCATACCAGACCCTTCAGGTTTGGTATGGATTTTAAGGGGAACCCCGCGCCAAAAAAAACCAAAAAAACGGCGTGGGGTCCCCCCAAAAATCCATACCAGACCCTTATCCGAGCACGCAACCTGGCAGGCCGCAGGAAAAGAGGGAGGGACGAGAGTGCGGCCCCCCCCTCCTGAACCATAACAGGCCACATGCCCTCAACATTGGGAGGGTGCTTTGGGGTAGCCCCCCAAAACACCTTGTCCCCATGTTGATGAGGACAAGGGCCTCATCCCCACAACCCTGGCCGGTGGTTGTGGGGGTCTGCGGGCGGGGGGCTTATCGGAATCTGGAAGCCCCCTTTAACAAGGGGACCCCCAGATCCCGGCCCCTCCCTGTGTGAAATGGTAAGGGTTGTACCCCTACCATTTCACTAAAAAACTGTCAAAAATGTTAAAAATGACAAGAGACAGTTTTTCACAATTCCTGTATTTAAATACTTCTTCTTTCTTCTATCTTCCTTCATCTTCTGGTTCTTCTGGCTCTTCTGGTTCTTCCTCCGGCGTTCTCGTCCAGCATCTCCTCCGTGGCGTCTTCTATCTTCTTTTTCTCGGGCCGCTCCGCACCCATGGCATGGGGGGAGGCTCCCGCTCTTCTCCTCATCTTCTTCATCTTCTTCTCTTCTTCTTTTCTTCTCTTCTTCTCTTCTTCATTTTCTTCTCCGGGCCGCTCCGCACCCATGCTGGCATGGAGGGAGGCTCCCGCTGTGTGACGGCGCTCCTCGTCTGACAGTTCTTAAATAACGGGGGCGGGGCCACCCGGTGACCCCGCCCCCCTCTGACGCACGGGACATGACGGGACTTCCCTGTGGCATTCCCCGTGACGTCACAGGGAAGTCCTGTCAAGTCACCGTGCGTCAGAGGGGGGCGGGGTCACCAGGTGGCCCCGCCCCCCGTTATTTAAGAACTGTCAGACAAGGAGCGCCGTCACACAGCGGGAGCCTCCCTCCATGCCAGCATGGGTGCGGAGCGGCCCGGAGAAGAAAATGAAGAAGAGAAGAAGAGAAGAAGAGAAGAAAAGAAGAAGAGAAGAAGATGAAGAAGATGAAGAGAAGAGCGGGAGCCTCCCCCCATGCCATGGGTGCGGAGCGGCCCGAGGAGAAGAAGATAGAAGACGCCGCGGAGGAGATGCTGGACGAGAACGCCGGAGGAAGAACCAGAAGAACCAGAAGATGAAGGAAGATAGAAGAAAGAAGAAGTATTTAAATAAAGGAATTGTCAAAAACTGTCTCTTGTCATTTTTAACATTTTTGACAGTTTTTTAGTGAAATGGCCCTTACCATTTCACACAGGGGGGGGGCCGGGATCTGGGGGTCCCCTTGTTAAAGGGGGCTTCCAGATTCCGATAAGCCCCCCCGCCCGCAGACCCCCACAACCACCGGCCAGGGTTGTGGGGATGAGGCCCTTGTCCTCATCAACATGGGGACAAGGTGTTTTGGGGGGCTACCCCAAAGCACCCTCCCAATGTTGAGGGCATGTGGCCTGGTACGGTTCAGGAGGGGGGGGGCCGCACTCTCGTCCCCCCCTCTTTTCCTGCGGCCTGCCAGGTTGCGTGCTCGGATAAGGGTCTGGTATGGATTTTTGGGGGGACCCCACACCGTTTTTTTTTTTTTTTGGCGCGGGGTTCCCCTTAAAATCCATACCAGACCTGAAGGGTCTGGTATGGAATTTAGGGGGAGCCCCACGTCATTTTTTTTTTTTAATTTTGGCCGGGGTTCCCCTTAATATCCATATCAGACCTGAAGGGCCTGGTATGGAATTTAGGGGGACTCCTACGTCTTTTTTTAATTTTGGTTCGGGGTTCCCCTTTGGGGAATTCCCATGCCGTTTTTATCAATGAACTTCTATGTGTATTGTCGGCAATGCAATAGCCGCGGTAGTTTTAAATGAGTTTTTTCCTTCAAAATGTAATTTTGCTGTCAGACTGTTCTAAACACAGGAAACATGCGCCCCTTTACAGGCATACTATAGACACCCCCCAGGTACGAAATTTCACCTCTGCCCGATATTACACTTTTATTGTTTGACTTTAAGCATTATTAAAATCACTGCTCCTGAAAAAACGTCCGTTTTTAAAAATTTTTTTTGCATTGATCCATGTCCCCTGGGGCAGGACCCAGGTCCCCAAACACTTTTTATGACAATAACTTGCATATTAGCCTTTAAAATTAGCACTTTTGATTTCTCCCATAGACTTTTAAAGGGTGTTCCGCCGGCATTCGAATTTGCCGCGAACACCCCAAATTGTTCGCTGTTTGGCGAACTTGCGAACAGCCAATGTTCGAGTCGAACTAGGAGTGAGCTTTTTTCTGATTCACACCCACCCACATGCTCTTTCTCTCCTGAACTCAGCATTTGAGAGCTCACTCCTGTGGGGGTGAGCAGTAACAATTTAGGCCTCATTTAGCAACATCCTGGCAAGGTCCAGGGAGTATTGCCTTATCTGCATAGGCAGTTTTTTCATAAAGGTGAACTAACCCCTAAAGCAGGGGTGTCCAAACTTATTTAAAGAGGGCCAGATTTGATGAAGTGAAGATGCATGAGGGCCGACCATTTTGCCTGACATTCTTTGAACCATTAAAATTCGGTCTAAGTGTGTACGTTCGAGCACTAATACACTGCCCAACAAGAATTATCTTGCCTTTATGGCTGTGTGTGAGTAAAGAGATGAGCTCGGGCGTATTTTTTCGATATACCGTATTTATTAGCGTATAACACACACCTTTACTTTAAGAGGGAAGTTTCAGGAAAAAAAAAAAAATTTAAATAAAGAACTGTGAAGCACAATAAGGGTCAGTGACCATCAGCCTCACAAGTGCCTATCTGCAGATCAGTGCTGGGACAAGGCCATTTGGTGCCCAGGGCGAAGATGGCAAACTGTGCCCCCCCCCCCTTCCCGTTTTTAGGAAAAAATCAAAAACAAGAATGTACTTAAAGCGGAGGGCCACCCGTAAAAAAAAAAATGCCACCAAAATTCCTTAAAAAATAAAAAAAAAACATTTGGAAAAAAAAATTTTTTTTATACTTACCTAAACCCTTGTTGCTAGGCCGTCTTCCTAATCTGCCTCTAATCTGCCGCAAGGCTCCACTGCCTGTTTTCCTTACATAGGATGGCGGTGCCAGGACCCGAGAGCCGAGGGACGGTTCGGCCTTGAGCGGCCGACATCGCGGGCACCCAGGACAGGTAAGTCTACTTATTTAAAGTCAGCAGCTACAGTGTTTGTAGCTGCTGACTTTAAATTTTTTTTTTAGCTTTGCCGGAATCCCGCTTTAAAACAATACAAATTCAATCAGATTTAATGCGATAGAAACAGAGTTCACTCACACATTTTAATTATATGTATTTTTATTGGAGGCACTTTGAAATAATAATGCAACAAATGTGCTTGTAGAAAGGCCTGTTAACTGTTTTTTCTGTCAAAGCCCATGTGAACATACTAAAGTTTTCAGTTTTGTCTTGTGTCCTGTGTCCATCAATACTACTTCACCTCTGCCCAACAATGCAGCCTACCTGTGTCCATTAATGCAGTTTACCTGTGTCCATCAATGCAGCCTACCCTTGTCCATAAATGCAGCATACTTGTGTCCGTCAATGCAGCCTACCTGTGTCTATCAATGCAGCCTACCTGTGTCCAACAATGCGGCCTGTGTCCACCAATGCGGCCTGTGTCCACCAATGTGGCCTGTGTCCACCAATGCAGCCTGTGTCCACCAATGTGGCCTGTGTCCACCAATGCAGCCTGTGTCCACCAATGCAGCCTGTGTCCACCAATGAGATCTTTGTCTAACAATGTAGCCTGTGTCCACCAATGCAGCCTGTGTCCACCAATGCAGCCTGTGTCCACCAATGAGACCGTTGTCTAACAATGCAGCCTGTGTCCACCAATGCAGCCTGTGTCCACCAATGCAGCCTGTGTCCACCAATGAGACCTGTGTCCATCAATGCAGCCTCCCTGTGCAGGGCAAGAGAAGAGAGGAAGAGGATAGGTTGGACTTGATGGACTTGTGTCTTTTTTCAACCTCACCTACTATGTAACTATGTAACTAAGGATTGCTGGCCGGATCATCAGAGCGCCGAGGAACATCACTGTAACTGCTTTCATTTCAATTGCCATATGTTCCCGCCGCCCGCCATCACATACAGCCCCGGCTCCCGGGATTGGACTGGTGACCTGTCTATCAAGGTCCCCGGACAAGGCGGGGGGGCTGTATGTGACGGCGAGTGGTGGAAACACCCAGCATTTGAAATGAAAGCTGCTACAGCTATGTTCCTCGCTCTGATGATCCGGCCTGCTCTGTCTTCTCTCTTCCTCTGGTGCGTTCGCTGGGAGAAGAACTCCCATTCAAGCCCGCCTGCCAGCAGTGCTCGCAACCCCCCCCCCCCCGCTCCCAGGCAGCCCACACTCACCAGCGCTAATTTTCCACAAAATGTGAGTAGGCGAGTGGAAAATTTGAGGGCTGATTTAAGGTCCATAAAAGCATTGTCACTTTACCATACTGTAAATGTAAATTAAGTTTGCACCTGTTCTCCCGCGTTGCCTTGGCGGTCGCTGCAGAGTCCCAGTCCCTCTCTCCAACAGCGATCACTCCACAGGCAGCAGGAGTAGTGGGATGCCCCACGGGCCCTAGCCAGATCACAGCCAGTACACAACACAGCCAGTACACAACACAGACAGTACACAACACAGCCAGTACACAACACAGCCAGTACACAACACAGACAGTACACAATTACATTAGGAGAGCAGTGAGTCATCAAAAATCAAGTTATTATAACAAAAAAAAAGTCAGCGGTGGAAGCGGACATTGCAGGGACCTCTCATGGATACCAGTGTCTGTGTGCGGACACCTTGCCAATCCCTGTCCATGCTGCATATTACACAAATTAAATAGCATTTATCAATAACCTCTGCTCAGCCTCCTTCCCTCCCCCAATCCAGCCATTGATTAATCTGCTGCTGCAGCCTGCAGATGCAGTCAGAAATATCTGCTATTTTGCTTACTTTAATACAGAAGCACTGACTGTAGCACAGTGTCACTGTCACGCACTGCTTTGGTTTCACTTCAAAGTTCCAACTTCCAGCTAGAGCCAGGCTCCTCTAGGTTGCAGCGCCAACACAGCTCCCTGCGCTCCTGTGAGTCCTCCCACCCGCCTCTGGCCATGAGTGACATCACGCCGCCGGGATGGGACTAACGAGGCTTCTCTGTAGGGGGAGATAACAACAGTGAAGCTCAGCGCGCTGACAAGGAAGGGAGGTGAAGCTAGGTTTTATTGTGCCGGGTGCAGGAGCGCACTCGGCACGCTTACAGACAGTTTTTCTGGGAAAAGGCAGCGGTGCTGGCTAAAGTTTACAGTGACACCTGCGAGTGCGCCCCCCCTCCTCCAGAAAATTGTACCGCCCAGGGCATCCACCCCTTCCGCCCCTGCCTTGTACCGGCCCTGCTGCAGATCCACCATTGCCATGAATGTAGCCTCACAATTGCTTGGAATGCAGCACCCACCATTGCTAGGAATGCAGCACCCACCATTGCCAGGAATGCAGAACCCACCATTGCCAGGAATCCACCCACCATTGCCAGGAATGCACCCACCATTGCCAGGAATGCACTCACCATTGCCAGAAATGCAGCACTATTGCCAGGAATGCACTCACCATTGCCAGGAATGCACCACCATTGCCAGGAATGCAGCACCATTGCCAGGAATGCACTCACAATTGTCAGGAATGCAGCACCATTGCCAGGAATGCACTCACCATTGCCAGGAATGCACTCACAATTGTCAGGAATGCAGCACCATTGACAGGAATGCACTCACCATTGCCAGGAATGCAGCACCATTGCCAGGAATGCAGCACCATTGCCAGGAATGCAGCACCATTGCCAGGAATGCACTCACCATTGCCAGGAATGCAGCACAATTGCTAGGAATGCCCTCACGAGCGCCAAAGATTACCTACAGGAGAATCTCCTGTTTACACGGTGGCCTCTTTAATAGAAAATCCCGCCTCCTTTGATGGAAAGAACAGTCGTCCAATGGCAGTGCCGGAGACGGGACATCCTATTACAGAGGCTGCCCGTAAACAGGAAATTCTCTTGCGTGTGTACAGCGCTCGTCCCGCCTCCTCTCTGTCCCCTCCAAGGCACATACATCTTTTGTGGCCCCGGCGCTGGGAGATCGTCGGGGGCCACAAAAGATATATATGTCCAAATAACCAGGTGGGCCGTTCAAAACCGGAAAGCGGGCCGCGATTGTCCTGCTGGCCAGACTTTGGACATGCCTACCTTAAAGGTATAGTTCCCCTTTACCAAAAAACTGCCTATGCAGGTAAGGGTCACCTGTAGATAAAATCTAACTATGCATTTTTTTACTGAAGTTGAATAATGCCCTTGCTATAGGTGTAGGCTATTTACATACCTCCTGAATCCTGACTAAAGAACTCCTAGCGATGACATCCTGCCTTGTTGCTAGGACATTGTTAAGACACGTCCAGCCTTTACTGCTAATCCCCATAATCACAGGAACAAGCTCTTAACCCCCCGCACATGCGTCGTCCACTATCTTCTCCAATTCAGCATTGCTATTGCAACAGGGGAGAGTGCACGTAAGGGGATTTGAATTGGCTGGGAATGTCCTAGCAACATCCTAGCAACAAGCCAGGACAGGATGATGCCTTCTCTGGGAGTTTATAGACCAGGCTTCGGGAGGTATGTAAATGGCGTACACCTATACCAAAGGCATTATTTTTATTCATAGCTGCATTTTTTTTTTAATCTACAGGTGCCCCTTACTTGCATAGGCAGTTTTTTGGTAAAGGCAAACCAATCCTTTAAAGGGCACATTAGGGCTTTCTGCGGTCAATTGCAGACAACTGCAGTCGCTGTCAGCCTATTGCTTTGTACATTTTCAGCAGCAGCAGTAAAGTACCAATCGGTTCAAATCAGTGCCCACCATAGTGCCAATCAGTGTCCATCACAGTACCAATAAGTGCCCAGCATTAACACCTGTCAGTACCTGTCCAATCAGTGCTGCCTATCAGTGCCATCTATTAGTGTCCATCAATGCCACCTGTCAGTGCCAATCAGTGCTGCTGGTCAGTGCCCATCAGTGCCGCCTGTCAGTTCCCATCAATGCCACCTGTCAGTGCCCATCAGTCCCGCCTGTCAGTGCCCATCAGTGCTGCATATCAGTGCCACCTATCAGTGCCCATCAATTCTACATATCAGTGCCTCCTCATCATCCTTCGAGGAAGGTGAATCGCATTAAGGAAACCCATCCTCTTCACCAAAGCACTATCCATCTGCTTGATTCGGCCCATTGGGGGCCGCCACTGGAGGTGAGAGGCTGGGGGAAACAATTGGTGTGTGCACCAGAACTGAAGTAGAAGAATTCAGCACAAGTCCCTTTTGTTTGCACTTTAGAATAGACTTTTTTGTGTGGACATCAGAAGTCACATTTGCATGACAACAGCATTGGTGTGGACTTTATTGCACTATTGTCACCTTTTATGGACCACACTGTCTAATTATGGATATTGGGTGTTTTATTGCATCTCAAGTTGCAGGGATGCATGTATGACTACATTGCACAATTATCACTTTCTGTATACTATTACTGCCTATATGTTGATGCGGGGCTTTTCCCCGCATCTATAGTCGTAGATATATATTTATGAGTATTTTGCACACTGGGCTATTTTTGGATTTTTTTCAACATTTTTTTCAACAATTGTTATATTTTAGAGAGAAGCAGTGCACACTCTACATTTTACAGCACGAGGAACCATACATAATTTTCTGCACTTTAGTAATTTTTGGACTGTATCTTCAGTCACATATTATGCAACTTATGATTATTTTGCACACTGTGTCACTTATCATTATTTGTATTATTTATCGCATCAGGAGTCGCACTCTGCACAAAGCACTTTATTCGTTTATGTAATTTTAAGTATGTAGATTCACACGTCAATATTGTTACGCAGGGGTTATACTGTGGCAATTTTAAGATATAAGCATTGTGCACTTGGAAGTAAGAAGTCATATGCTAATATTGTGATAGTAATCTGAGTTTTTTCCGGGTTTTTGGAGTGGTCTTAAGGTTTATTGCTACATACCTGTATTTGTAATAGGAGGATTGTACTCATACTGATTGGTGCAGCATTGGTGATCCTTTTTTCCGCAGCTTGGTACTTGAGGATAGATCAGCGCCACATACTATATCTGATTTTAAAATTTTATAACAGGAACGAAGAAAAACATTTTTTTTTTCAAAAATTCTGTTTTTTTAGTTTGTTTAGCAAAAAATAAAAACCGCAGAGGTGATCAAATACCACCAATAGAAAGCTCTATTTGTGGGAACAAAATGATAAAAAATTATGTTTGGGTACAGTGTAGCATGACCGCGCAATTGTCATTCAAAGTGTGACAGCGCTGAAAGCTGAAAATTGGCCTGGGCAGGAAGGGGCGAAATTGCCTGGTATTGAAGTGGTTAAGGAGTAGCATTTGAGGATGGGTTCACACTAAAGATCGCAGCGGCTCACAGCTGGAGTCTAGTGCATTTCCATTCAATTTTTGGCTGAATTCGGACCAAAAGACACACAGGTCTCCTGTGCAATTCGCACCGGAGCCGCTGCGGAGATGTGTGAACCGAGCTCCACAATCTCAATCTCGTCACAATCTCCTGCTATGGATGCAGGGAAACCGCGTCCAATTCCCAATAATGTGAACCCAGCCTCAGGGCGGTAAAAGCATGGCTCAGCTGCTTGTTTTTACTAAAATGTAAATGAGCCCTTAGGTTTGTTAGCTGTTTTTATCACCCTCTCTGAAAAGCAATCTACGTTGGATATGTTGTTTGCTTGATATCTGTTTTGACCTTTGAAAGTTTGCAGCTGCCTGCATTACACATGGCTGAATAGTGTTTGCAGCGTGGCCCCATGCAAAACCACAAATCTACCGTCAGCTGTGTAAACAAGGCCTAAAGTGCAAAAAAGGGAAAATAAATGAAATGGATCGATGCAACCATAAGTGAGGTTGTAATATAAAAATATTGAAGTACTTTATTCACACAATTTGTCATAAAACTTGTTGGTACACAAGAACTTTCTTTAAAACCTGAAGCACGTTTTATATGTGGAAAAAGAGGCCCTAAACCTACAGTGACAAAGGCGCTCTCTAGCTCTTGGGCAACGCAGCAGCTATTTCTAGCTGTGAATCCGGCATATTGAATCCCCTAACAAACTTCTTCTGGTGACGTCACCGTTGATTTTACTCTCGCGGCACCATACGCAGCTTTAGACTCGGGAGCGCGCGATACGTCTTGCACATGCGTAGAAGTAATTGCAGAGGCGTGAGCGCGCACTGTACCTGTTCTTCACTAGTTTAAGGGCTTGCAGGTAGTTTGGACACCGTGAAGTTTTACAGCTTAAAAGAACGGTATCTTGTGAAAGTGGCGCCAGCAGCTCCAGGTAAAGGGATGTGTTTTTACTTATATGGAGAAGGTCTTTTGAGGTGGTTATTATAAATGAAGAAAACAAAAATAGTCGCTGAGTGTTGTTATGGGACATGTGTTCATTACCAGATTGAGCTAGTGAAGTAGTCAATGAGGTGAAAGGTTTGGCAAAGTGATAAAAATCTACAGAGATATAGTTGGAACAGACCTCGTGGCGCAACGGTAGCGCGTCTGACTCCAGATCAGAAGGCTGCGTGTTCGAATCACGTCGGGGTCACTTTTTTTCTTCTTCCCTAAGTGCTTTCTTTTTAATTAAATAGAAAAGCTCTAGGTGCCTGTTAATACCTGTTGTGTTTACTAGCTGATCTGCAAGGCTTTATACTAGATAATTACGTTTAGGAGATTCTAATATATTATAGAGTTCAGGGTAGGGTAAGACTGCCATCTACTGGCAGCTTCCAACCAGTGTTTTCAGTCATCAACCTGTACTACTGGGGTTTTAGTTTGAAAATCGAGAAGTCGCTTGTCATCTTGCAGTTTTAGCCCCGATTTACGCTTCCAAAGTGTTTAAATCGCACTGCCCTTGCAATCCGTAGCGGATCTCAGTGCAATCTTAATGACACCCCAAATGCAGGTCACAAACACAGTGCGTTTGCCTGCACCTGGGCGTATGGTACAAAAATACCATGCAATCAGGTTGCAGTACAGTTCCAAAATTGGTGCACAAATGACTTTGGTGTGATGCGGTGCTCAAATCGCACAGCATGCGGCGCAGGATTTACAGCGATCCCTGCTAGGGTTGCCACCTCATCCCTTTTAAAACTGAACGCATATTACACAGGTTCTGTGGCTGATTAAGGTGGTAATTGAATTCACTTAGTGCCTTACCTACATTAAATTAGCTCCAGAACAACGTGCAAATAATGTTTGTTTTTTTTAAGGGATGAGGTGGCACGCCTAAATCCTGCACTGCTTCACAATCTCACTGCATTCAGGCAAACCGCTGCAAATGTCAATCTTAAGATAACGACAAAATATAGTAAAGGTTTTGCGAGCTACAAAATCAAATATCAGCTGTCATTATACTATCTTATAATAGTATGACAGCTGCTAGCACTAATCACATCCCATACTAATGTGTGAGAATCACAGATAAATCATGTGCTGCGCTATCCCCTTAATGATCTGCTGAACCTGCAACAAAACCCTAAAAACAAAATTGTTAAAGTGATGTGCCTATAAATCAAATCCAAGAATATAATAATATATAAGCGACTAAAGTCGTCATTCAGCTTTCAACATCATATAGCGTGAATATACACACATTTCATAAAATATAAATACAAAAGTGATCCATAAAGTGCTCAAGTGCATATACGTTCGTGATGCTCTGACCATCCAGGGTCAGTTTTCAGCATCCTTAATACAGCAATAATGTGACTTGATAGGTGACTGTGAATATAGCGATCTTCAGCAGTAATTACACTCAGGTGCTCCCCAACTCAAGGTAATGGTCGCTCATCTCAGAGCGTGTGACCTCGCAATTAAGTTTTGTCAATACACGCTTTTGAATCGTCAAAACAGATTCCAGGTCAGGTTGCAAGGGCCAAACACTGCTCAAAGATGTGGCATCCTCATATATAAATATCAAAAGGAAACACCATAGTGTGATACTGTTTTAAAAGATTTTATTTACTGCAAACAAAGCCCTTTCATAGGGTACTCACATGGGTCTGGTGCGTTAGTGCACCGCTCTATAGCACGCCTTAATAGCTCCAAACCGTGGATGAGATTGTGTGCTCCTACTCCAAAAGGTAGATCAGCTGTCTCCTACGCCGTACAGACTGGTTAACAACTACATAAACAAGGTAGGCTTTGCTTCTACTTTAAGCTGCAAAGGCAGCAAATGGGGGTGTGCACATGCTAAACAATTGCAGCGTGGCAAAAATACCCCCATGGTCGCATTTGTTGGCAGCACTACCTCGTACCTCCCTCGTTCCTATCTCCAAAAATTGGGACGCCTATTAGCAAAAGTATGTAGGCATAGGACACAGACCCCCTTGCCACGCCCCTTAAAGGATTATTATATATAAAAAAAAAAAGACTAGTTAAACCCACAAGTGATATATATATCACTACTATTCCTTTATATTGGATTTTGAAATTTACAAATGTAGTAATTTAGAAATTGGATAAAAGGTTTAGCACTGGGAAACACCTTTTGAAAGATAAAGTGCATTTTATGTATAACTATATAGATCAGACCAAATGAGGTGGAAAGAGGGACTTTGTTCCAAATCAGGGACAGTTGGGAGTTTAGCTACCTGTTGTACGCGACCCATTTAACTATCTGGAACTGTGGTTTCCATGCAGTGGTGGGGTTATTAGGGTTTAGTACAGGCAGCAAGGACACAACATAATGCCCTTCTCCGCCTTCTACAAAGTAATGCATCGTTGTTTGTGCTTCGGGGGGTGAAGCATGTGTATGTGCGGCCGTGTTGAAATGATCCAGACTTTGTGGTACAGCTGTTCAGTGTTGACTTGTTTGGATTATTGTAGGTCATAAGAAATAGCCAGCTCACTTCTCAAGCTGCCTACACATTATACAATTTTCGTGTATAGTTTTCCTTTAGATTTACCAAAATCCTATAATATGAGGTCAAACCTAAACACTTTCAAATTGCATGCAATTAGGCAGGCCCTTGCACTACATAGTTGAAGGTACAGTGCCTTGAAAAAGTATTCATACCCCTTGAAATTTTCCACATTTTGTCATGTTGCAGCCAAAAACGTAAATGTATTTTATTAGGATTCTATGTGATAGACCAGTGATGGTGATCCTTGGCACACCAGATGTTTTGGAACTACATTTCCCATGATGCTCATGCACTCTGCAGTGTAGTTGAGCATCATGGGAAATGTAGTTCTAAAACATCTGGGGTGCCAAGGTTTGCCCATCACTGTAATAGACCACCACAAAGTGGAAGGAATATGATAAATGGTTTTCAGGTTTTTATTACAAATATCTGAAATCTGTGGTCTGCATTTGTATTCAGCCCCCCTGAGTCAATACTTTTTAGAACCACCTTTCGCAGCAATTACAGCTGCAAGTCTTTTTGGAGATGTCTCTACCAGCTTTGCACATCTAGAGAGTGACATTTTTGCCCATTCTTCTTTGCAAAATAGCTCAAGCTCTGTCAGATAGGATGGAGAGTGTCTATGAACAGAAAGTCTTGCCGCAGATTCTCATTGGATTTAGGTCTGGACTTTGACTGGGCTATTCTAACACTTGAATATGCTTTTGATCTAAACCATTCCATTGTAGCTCTGACTGTGTTTAGGGTCGTTGTCCCTGGAAGGTGAACCTTCACCACAGTTAAGTCTTTTGCAGACCCCAACAGGTTTTCTTTTAAGATTGCCCTGTATTTGGTTCTGACCAGCAGGGACAGGGAAGCTGAAGAAAAGCATCCCCACAACATGATGCTGCCACCACAATGTTTCACAGTGGGGATGGTGTGTTCAGGGTAATGTTCAGTGTTTAGTTTTCAGCCACACATAGCGTTTTGCTTTTAGGCCAAAATGTTCAATTTTGGTCTCATCTGACCAGAGCACCTTCTTCCACATGTTTGCTGTGTCCCTCACATGGCTTCACACAAACTGCAAACTGGACTTTTTATGGCTTTCTTTCAACGATGGCTTTCTTCTTTCCACTCTTCCATGACTAATAGTTGTCCTGTGGACAGATTCTCCCACCTGAGCTGTAGATCTCTGCAGCTCCTCCAAAGTTACCATGGGCCTCTTGACTGCTTCTTCGATTAATGCTCTCATTGCCAGGCCTGTCAGTTTAGGTGGACGGCCTTGTCTTGGTAGATTTGCAGTTGTGCCATACTGTCAGGAAAATCTCCTGGTCACCTTAAATCAGGGGTGTCAAACTCAATTTCATCGTGGGCCGCATCAGCATTATGATTGCCCTCAAAAGGGCCGGTTTGTATCTGTAAGATTAGATGTCAAGCACATCCCACCCCCCTACATTAGATGTCAAGAACCAGCCCACCATCAGAAGTTGAGTCCCCCACTCTCCCTTACATCACAGTGCATCCCCCTTTCCTTATGCTGCTGCTGGGAAGAAGCTGGATGCATTGCTTGAAAGCAGAAAGTAAGGGTCTGGAGGAGGACCAGAGGAGGGCTGGAGCTCTCCTGCAGCTGCAGGAGAGGTGCGAGGGTAACATGAAATGGCCTGGAGGGCTTCATTCAGCCCACGGGCCTTGTGTTTGACACCTGTGCTTTAGATCAATCAAGACTCCCGGTCTGTAGCAAGGAAGAAGCTTTATTCATAGGTATTGATGCATATGGGTGAAATCCTTACATGCATAGATTCAAGCGAAACTGGTCACACCCAGTGACCACAGACTCTGCCTTTAATAGTAGTAAAAAGAGGAAGTTACAGGAGTCATAAGTCTCTAGGCATATGCTGGCAGCTCATTGGCCTTAACTTTATTGTCTGCATGAGCAAACCTTACAATCTTAGAATATTACCATATATAGTTATAAGAAAGTAAAACAATTGTTTGTGCAGGATATAATCGCCATCTAGCAATACTTCTTAAGTGTCCTTAATTAAGCCTATAAGATGGCGAACAGGCACAAACAGTTCTTTGATAATTCCAACATATACTCTTTCCAATTCCAGATGATGGATTGAACAGTGCTTCATTAGATGTTCAAAGCTTTGGATTTTTTTAATAACCTAACACTGCTTTAAACTTTTTCACAACTTTATTCCTGACCTGTCTGGTGTGTCCGTTGACCTTCATGATGCGGTTTGTTCATTAAGAACCCTTTCACACTGAGCCCCGGTTCACACTAAGGCAGCGCGACTTGCAGCGCGACTGCCTCAGGCGACCTGGACACGACAGGGGCTGCGACTTGCAAAACGACTTCTATATAGAAGTCTATGCAAGTCGCCTCAAGTCCCCCCCAAAGTAGTACAGGAACCTTTTTCTAAGTCGGAGCGACTTGCGTCTTTTCAGGCATTTTAGCTCTAGAAATAGCCTCTAAACACCTGAAAACCGCCTTCCGTTCAGTTCAGTGTGACTTTTCACACTGGGGCGGTGCGCTTGCGGGACGTTAGGGAAAAGTCCTGCAAGCAGCATGTTTGGGGCGGTTTGGTAGCGCTGCCAAAATGCCCTCCCCATTTGAAATGAATGGGCATCGCTTCCAAAGCGCCTGAAAAGCATTTCGGAAGGGCCGCAACACGGGCATTTTTATCCCCTTCCTTGGGGTTTAAAGTACCCCACTAGCGGACGAAAAGCACTGCTTAAACGGTGCTAAACCATGGCTCAGTGTGAGAGGTCTAAGGTTCTCTAACAAACCTCTGAGGGCTTCACAGAACAGCTGTATTTATACTGACATTAAATTATACACAGCTGGACTCTGTGACTTCTGAAGGCAATTGGTTCCACTAGATTATAGTTAGGGGTATCGCAGTAAAGGGGACTGAATACAAATGCACGCCACGCTTTTAAGATATTTATTTGTAAAACATTTTGAAAACCATTTATCATTTTCCTTCCACTTCACAATTATGTGCCACTTTGTGTTTGTCTATCACATATCAAATCCCAATAAAATACTGTATTTAGTAAACCTTGCCTGCGAGCTATATGCCAATATCTGTTTGTTTTTTTTGTTTTTTTGTTTTGTTTTTTTACACCAATACCCGCCCTGGGTGCCAACTATTGGGAGGGTGTCAGGCCGGCCGCCCCGCCTCTCTTGGCCATGGGACAGCGCTGCCAGTAAACCCTACAGTTCAGAAAACATTACTGCCAGCCTTTTGTCATATACCGCCGCTCCTGTGTAACTCTCAATGTAAATCTAAGCCTCTAAATTCCCTTTATTAACACCGCTTGTTGTGGCTGTTCTCCTCCGCCTCCTTGTGTGTAGCTTTTGATTGGAGGAGGAGAGTGGTCACGTGACTGCCTCTATAAATTTCCTCCTCCCCTGCTGGCTCCTCAGTTATTTGTGTTTCTTCCAGAGGGGAGACACCACAGGAACCAAGCCAGGAGAGCCAGAGGGAGGCTCAGGCAGCATGTCCTGAAAGAGGAGTAGAGACTCCTAGGACAGACCAGGGAAGATGTTGGTGTGCAGACCCACAGCGGTTTTGACACTAACCTGGTCAAAATTTTTTTCTTCTTATTGCCACCCCCGCATCCCTGAGTGCAGGTTGAGGTGTGGGGGGGGGCGCCTTTTCAACACTGAGCACGGTGAAACGGAGCACAGCTCCTGCAGTCCCATGCCCCCAGCAGCGTGTGAAACAGCAACCACGCCGGGTACTGGGACTGCACGGCCTGTGGCGGGTGACGTCATATCCGGCCAAAAGGGGTGTGCATTTCCGGGTTCGCGGCTTTCGTTTCCGGCCGCGAATAGTGAAAGGGAGCCAGGCATGGGCTGGAGAGGAGCCGTTCATGCTGTAGAGACAGCAAAGGCTCCGGAGGTGACTCAAGGATGGCGGATGCAGAGGATTCAGACCGCACTGCTCCAGCAGAGACCAGCTCCAGCCATGTAAAGGTAAGGGGAACCTAGGGTGGAGCTCCCCTGGCCTGAACCCCCCCCCCCCCCCCTTGGTGTGGAACATATACGGGGGGGGTAGGTAAAGGACCCTCTGGTGTCAGAGGGTGGATTCATAGGGCCCCTGGTGAGGCAAGCCCAAAAGAAAATGTTGCACTCCTGCAGTTATGCAGGGGAGGGTACTGTATATTATTGTGGGGTTTTTCTTATGTCTTTTCAGAAAACAGAAAAAACTAGGGCCCCTCATGTTTCAAAAGAGGTGCCCTTCCTGTAAAGTTACCCCTAGAGATTCATGGGAAAAGGCATTATGTAAGGATTGTATTAGTAAACTAGTACAGGAACATTCTTCAGAGCAGGGGGAGCTAGGGTGCATCTGTTAAGGAATTGTCCAATACTTTCGAATCCTTTAAAACCTTTTTTTGAAGGGTTTCAAATGTCACAGCTTCAGACTGCTCCTCCGACACAGACAACGTTACCAAAAACGCAGGCAATACCCTCCACTAGCGCAGGTCCTTCAGTAGCCCCTAGAGAGGAGGCGGAAGAGGAACCTGACAGTGCAACATCTGGCTCCCAAGAGTCTGAGGGTGAAGCTCTGGATGGGGATTCCAGAAAGCCATCCCGATATAAACTCTCATTAGAAGAGGTAGATCATCTTTTAGGGGCCATTTATACCACACTAGGTATATCAACAGAAAAGAAACTATTATCCTTGCACGATCAGACTTGGCATTTGAGGACATGGGGGTTCTATCCAAGCCAATGGATAAGAGGATGGACTCGTTTTTAACAAAAATCATGGGACTCGACAGTGGGTAGCCTGAAGCCACCTATGGCGGTCACGGTGGTGGCTAGGAATGTAGAATTTTGGTTAAACCAATTACAGGCTCACATTGAAGAAGGAACTGCGAAGGAGCAGATCCTAGCTTCATTTCCCACACTGCTTCATAGCATTGCGTATATTGCAGACGCTTCTGCAGAACTGGTTTGGATGGCAGCCAGATCCTCCACACTAGCCAATTCCACAAGAAGGGCCTTGTAGCTAAAGACATGGCAGGGAGACTGCGCGTCCAAAGCCAAACTCTGCGGGATTCCCTTTACAGGGGATCTGCTGTTCGGACCAGGGTTAGAGAAGGTACTGGACCGAAAAAGAGATTGAAAGAAGGCAGTCCCATTAAAGCATAAAGCAAATTGGAATCAGCCACAACAAAATAAGAAGAGGCAATGAGGGAATGCAATATCCTGCTTTACAACTCCCAAAATGGAGACCCAGAGGAAACCTTGGGTTCAGAGAGGGAAAGGCAAGGGAGGAGCAATTTTTTTTTTTTTTTTTCCTCCTGAGCAAACCCACAAAAAACGACAAAGTAGTCACAGTAGGAGGAAGATTGGGGGCAATGGGAAGAAATATCTTCCAACCGATTTATTCTGAGAACAATAAAGGAAGGATGTCGTCTAGAGTTCTCAAGATCACCCCCAAATAGGTTCCACACCACCAAACTTCCAAAAGACAAGGAGAAGGCCAGAGGGTTAACGAGATCCTTAAAGGAACTCAAAGAACAAAGAGTGATCATCAAGGTACCAAAAGAAGAGAGAGGGCAGGGTTTCTACTCCCACATATTCCGAGTGCAGAAACCTTCAGGAAAGGTCAGACCAATCCTCAACCTCAAACCTCTCAATTTGTCTATAACCTACAAGAGGTTCAGAATGGATTCCATATATTCAGTAAGGGCGCTATTGCCCCCAAACTGTTATATGGTTTCCCTAGACCGAAAGGACACGTACCCCCACATCCCGATACACCAGGAGTGTCAGAAATTCCTAAGATTAGCAATAGAGACGGAAGAGGGAATCGTGCACCTTCAATTTCAGGCTCTACCCTTCGGCCTCTCATCACCCAGAATTTTTACAAAAATTCTGGCCGAAGCTCTGGCACCATTACGGGTCAAAGGCATATCCATCATTGCCTATTTGGACGACCTTCTCCTGTTTGCAGAGTCGCCCGGGAAGTTACTAGAAAACCTCAAAAATGCGCAGACGGTCTTAGAGCGTCTAGGTTGGCTGGTAAATTTGGGGAAAATCCAATCTACAACCCACTCAGTAAATATACCTGGGGTATGTCATAGACTCGGCGCAACAGAGTGTGCCATACCATGTGCCATAAGGCAGATAATGTCAACGCTGGGACTATTAACATCTGCAATCCCAGACCTGCATTTCCAGCCACTGCAGATGTTCCTGTTAAAGATATGGGATCACAGGCAGGAATCCTTAGACACCAAGGTTCTGCTGCCAGCAAGGGTAAAAAGAACCTTATGGTGGTGGAGGAGAACAAGAGAACATGAACAAAGGACGGCTGTGGAGCCTACCGATTTCCCGAATCTTAACCACAGATGCAAGCGGCGTAGGGTGGGGAGCACATCTAGGCTCTCGGATAACAAGGAAGGAATTGAGAGCAGTATGGTATGCACTTCAAACCTTCCAGAAAGAGTTGAGAGGTCGTCATTTGTAGGTCAGGTCCGACAATGCGTCAGTGATCGCCTATATAAACAGGGGGGAACAACAAGCGGAACCCTGTGGACCTTAGCAGAGGAAATATTGAAATGGGAAGAAGAAAACATACTCTCATTATCAGCAGTCCACTTAACCGCTTCAGCCCCGGAAGATTTTACCCCCTTCCTGACCAGAGCATTTTTTGTGATGCGGCACTGCGTCGCTTTAACTGACAATTGCGTGGTCGTGCGACGTGGCTCTCAAACAAAATTTACGTCCTTTTTTTTTCCCCACAAATAGAGCTTTCTTTTGGTGGTATTTGATTACCTCTGCGATTTTTTTTATTTTATTTATTTCTTTTTTTTGCGCTATAAACAAAATAAGAACGACAATTTTGAAAAGAATGCATTATTTTTTACATTTTGCTATAATAAATATCCCCCAAAAATGTATAAAAAAAAAATTTTTTCCCCCTCAGTTTAGGCCGATCGTATTCTTCTACATATTTTTGGTAAAAAAAAAATCGCAATAAGCGTTTGGTTTGCGCAAAAGTTTTAGCGTTTACAAAATTGGGGATAGTTTTATGGCACTATTATTATTATTTTTCCCTTTACGTCATTCAGGACAGCCACTATTGAGAGATAGTCTCCTCCTCTTCCTGTAGGAAACACTGCGCCAGCCCATAAAACTCTCACTTCCCCTGCGAGACCTCAGTTAATAGTGTTTCCTCCGGATTATGTACCTAGGATACCTGCTAGACTCGACACTCTTGAAAGTTTTTCTTCCAAGAGAAAAAATTCTAAAACTGGACAGAGCAGTTTTATCTCTCCAGTGCAACCATCGGGTGTCCAAAAGGTCCTTAATGTCAACGCTAGGTCTGCTGACCTCTACTCTCCCAGCAGTGCAGTGGGCAGGATTACACTTTCGTCCCCTGCAGTCATACGTACTCAAGGTATGGGACCACAGTCAGAGGGATCTAGACACCTTAGTACAGGTTCCCCATCGATTAAAGAGATCTCTTTGGTGGTGGAGGAAAGAAGCGAACTTGTCGCAGGGACGTCTGTGGCTTATTCCAGTTTCACGGATAGTAACCACGGACGCAAGCGACAAAGGCTGGGGGGCGCATCTGGGATCCCTTCTAGCGCAGGGCATATGGAGGGTAGACGAACTAAAAAGATCGTCCAATTGGAAGGAGCTGAGGGCGGTCGGCCTGGCCCTCAGGTTTTTCAAAAAAGAGCTGCAGGGTCACCATATACAGGTACGGTCAGACAACTCTTCTGCCGTAGCCTATATAAACAAACAGGGTGGCACCAGAAGCGGAAGTCTCCTGGTCTTAGCAACAGACATCCTAAATTGGGCCGAGACCAACACTCTCTCACTCTC
This sequence comes from Lithobates clamitans, assembly GCA_037952925.1. Taxonomy (NCBI): domain Eukaryota; kingdom Metazoa; phylum Chordata; class Amphibia; order Anura; family Ranidae; genus Lithobates; species Lithobates clamitans. The sequence continues at coordinate 4,811,752 of JBBGZY010000108.1, read as the reverse complement.
AGCGGTTTTTCTGAGAGGAGAAAGGAACGTTATAGCGGACTTTCTCAGCCGGAGGAGGCTGAGAGAGGGAGATTGGGCCCTCAGCCAGGAGGTTTTCAATCTCATATCTGAGAAATGGGGACCCCCGGAGGTGGATCTTTTCGCTTCAAGAGACAATGCGAAAATCCCCTGTTTTTTTCTCCCTAAACGAAGGAGCACTGGGGGTGGACGCATTAACACAGAATTGGCATTTAAGGACATGCTATGCCTTCCCCCCTCCGGTGTTATTACCGGCGGTTCTGCGGAAGTTCCAACTAGAGAACACCTCCCTCATTCTAGTAGCTCCACATTGGCCGAAAAGGGCATGGTTTTCAATCCTCAGTCAGCTAGCAGTGGAACCACCCCTATTCCTTCCACCTCAGGAGGATCTTCTCTCACAGGGTCCAATCCTCTGTCCACAGGTACACCAGTGGAAGTTAGCGGCCTGGCTACTGAGGAGAGTATATTAAAATCTAAGGGATTTTCTCAGAAATTAATCTCCACCCTCCTCAACAGTAGAAAAAAGGAGACGCGTCATATTTATAAAAAGGTCTGGCTCCTTTTCAACAGGTGGTGCACTGAGAACTCCTTCTCGGTACAGAGCCCTATAGCTGTTTTGGAGTTCCTACAGTGTGGAGCAGACAAAGGGTTATCCATAGGTACCCTTAAAAGCCAGGTCTCAGCTCTTAGTGCTTATTTAGAGAGATCTTTGGCCACCAATCCATGGGTGGTCAGGTTCTTTAGGGCACTGTCCAGACAGAGACCTGTCCAAGGTCCCCCCTTTCCCGGATGGGATCTATCTTTAGTGTTGCAAAGCCTAACAGGAATTCCCTTTTGAGCCCTTGGACAAATGTCTGTTAAAAGAGTTAACTTTAAAGACAGCATTTTTAGTGGCAGTGACAACTGCCAGGAGAGTCAGTGAAATTGAGGCGTTATCAATTAGACCTCCTTTTTGTGTTATTTTTCCGGATAGAATAGTCCTTAAGACTGATCCAGCATTTTTGCCTAAAGTGGCGTCAGGCTTTCACAGAAGCCAGGAAATAGTCCTACCTTCGTTTTGTCCCAATCCTGCTGGAGAAGGGGAACTGAAATTTCATTTCTTAGACGTAAGGAGGTGTATCCTACAATACTTAGAAATGACTAAAACCATAAGAAAGTCTGATTCTCTATTTATTTTATTTTCCGGGTCCAGAAAAGGACTCAGAGCGTCTCAACGCACGATGGCCAGATGGCTTAGATTAGCTATTGGGCAGGCATATTCTCTAGCAGGGAAAGAGATTCTTATGGGCATAAAGGCACACTCTACCAGAGCCGTGGCAACTTCCCAGGCAGAGAAGGCTGGAGCAACGCCAGAGCAAATATGCAAGGCAGCGACATGGTCCAGCTACTCCACTTTCGTTAAACATTACAGAGTGGACCTGGTGGCGGCAGGTGAGCAGGCTTTTGGGCGAAAAGTTCTGCAAGCTGTAGTCCCACCCTAATTGGTAAGTGCTCGATTATCCTCTCAATAGTGGCTGTCCTGAATGACGTAAAGGGAAAATTAAAGTTACGTACCGGTAACGTCTTTTCCTGTAGTCTTTCAGGACAGCCCTAGTTACCCACCCTAAGCTTGGGGGGGTCTTATTTAAGACCAGAACGCAATATGATAATGATATTGAATGGTATGTTATTAATGTGTTCTTGTGTCTCCCCAGCTGACCGGAGGTGATCTTGTAAAAACTGAGGTCTGGCAGGGGAAGTGAGAGTTTTATGGGCTGGCGCAGTGTTTCCTACAGGAAGAGGAGGAGACTATCTCTCAATAGTTGCTGTCCTGAAAGACTACAGGAAAAGACGTTACCGGTACGTAACTTTAATTTTTTTTTTTTTTATTGTGACTGCGACGTTATGGCGGACATGTTGGACATTTTTGACACATTTTTGGGACCATTGTCATTTATACAGCGATCAGTGCGATTAAAAATGCACTGATTACTGTGTAAATGACACTGGCAGTGAAGAGGTTAACCACTAGGGGAGGGGTTAAGTGTGTCCTAGGGGAGTGATTCTAACTGTAGGGGGGATGGGCTAGCAGTGTCACTATGCTGATCACTGCTCCTGATGACAGGGAGCTGTGATCAGTGACACTTGTCACTAGGCAGAACGGGGAGATGCTGTTTACATCAGCATCTCCCCATTCGTCCTCTCCGTGAGGCGATCGAGTCCGCGATACCCGCGACCCGACTCACAGAGTTCCCGGCCGGCGTGCGCGCATGCGATGGCACGGCGGGGAATTCAAATGGACGTACCTGTAAGTTCATTTGCCCAGCCGTGCCATTCTGCTGACATACATCGGCGTGCACCGATCGGGAAGTGGTTAAAAGGGGATTTAAACAAAGTGGCGGATTTCCTCAGCAGGAAAAAAGTGAGAGAAGGCGATTGGGTGCTCAAAAATGGGGAATACCTCAGGTGGACTTGTTTGCCTCAAAGGAAAACGGGAAAGTCAGAGCATTCTTCTCCCTGAAAAGAGAGGACGGAGCGCTCGGGGTAGATGCGTTAGCACAAAGGTGGGCAGATGCTATGCCTTTCCCCCACCTGTATTACTACCAGCAGTAATAAGGAAATTGCGTACGGAGAATACAACACTAATTCTCATAGCGCCTTACTGGCCCAAAAGATCGTGGTTCTCTATGCTCGGAGAACTCCCTGTAGAACCCCCCTGGTTATTACTGATCCAGGAAGATCTACTCTCCCAGGGTCCAGTACACTGCCCCCAAGTGGAAAGATGGAACTTGGCCACATGGTGTCTGAGGAGCAGTTGCTGGAAGCAAAAGGGTTCTCAGGCCGTTTAATAGACACACTGCTGAAAAGCAGGAAGATAGACACATAACATCTACCAGAAAGTATGGAGGTGTTTTAACAGATGGTGCACAGACGAGTTTCTACAGAGCGAGATAGACAAAGGACTAAGTCTTAGCACGCTTAAGAGTCAAGTGTCAGCACTACCAGGAAAAGGAAAAGAGATTAGCATCTGATCCGTGGGTTATCAGACTCTTTAGATCGCTGAGCAGACCAAGACCGATACAAAGTACAGTCTTTCTAAAGTGGGATCTGTCATTAGTGCTGCAAAATATGACAGCAGACCCCTTTCAACCATTGGATAGTTGCAGCCTGAAGATGCTAATGCTTAAAGCAGTCTTCCTGGTGGCAATTACTACAGCCAAAAGGGTCTGTGAGATAGAGGCCCTATCAATCAGGCCCCCCTTTTTTCAGATTTTTCCGGATCGCATAATCTTTAGGATGAATCCGGGATTTCTGCCTAAGGTGGCCTCGAAATTCCACAGAGGCCAGGAGATTGTTACCATCGTTTTGCCCAAATCCCTCTAAGGAACAAGAAGTAAAGTTCAATAGTTTAGATGTGAGGAGATGCGTCTTACATTATTTAGAAGCAACAAAACATTATAGGAAGACGGATTCCTTATTTATTTTATTTATTTTTATTTTTTTAATTTTATTTATTTTGATTTCTGGAGCAAGAAAAAGCCATAGGGCCTCAAGGCGCACCATAGCCAGATGGCTAAAAGAAGCCATTGACAAGGCTTATAGGTTAGGAGGTCCCAGAGGGTATCAGGGCACACTCTACAAGGGCAATGCCAGCGTCACAGGCAGAGAGAGCTGGAGCAACGCTGGAACAGATTTGTAGAACTGCAACCTGGTCCAGCTTTGCCATCTTTGTAAGGCACTGTAGAGTGGATCTCTGGGCGGCTAAAGATCAGACCTTTGGACGCAAGGTCTTACAAGCCGTGGTCCCGCCCTAGGGGTAAGTGCTCGTTTATCCTCTCAGGTGGCTGTCCTGAAAGACAATTAGGGGAAAAACTAAGTTATTTACCGATAACGTTCTTTCCCGGAGTCTTTCAAGACAGCCGGGTACCCACCCAATTGTGTATTAAGACATAGAGATTTCCTTACAGAAAATGTGATATAATGAATTATGTGTATCATATGTTCTTGTGTCTCCCCAGCGGACTGGAGGTGCTCTTTAAAGAACTGAGGAGCCAGCAGGGGAGGAGGAAATTTATAGAGGCTGGCGCGGTGTTTCCTACAGAGGGGAGGAGCCAAGGTCTCTCAGGTGGCTGTCCTGAAAGACTCCGGGAAAGAACGTTACCGGTAAGTAACTTCGTTTTTTTTTTTTTTTTCCTGAAACTTCCCTCTTAAAGATAAGGTGCGTGTTATACGTCAATAAATACGGTACTTTTACGTTTTTGGTTGTAACATGACAAAATGTTGAAAATTTTCAAGTAGTATGAATACTTTTTCAAGCCACCATAAATCTAAAAGAAATCGTACAAAAAAAATTGTATAATGTGTAGCCAGACTTGGACCTCATATGGAATGAGCCTCATGTTGAATCTCATTGCATTCCTGTGCACATGCGTTGTCTGTGCGTTTATAATGTGAAGAACAGAGGCGCTCATCTGAGTGCAGTATAATAAAATGATTGATGAATTAAGATACAAAATTAAATAAGAATTGACTTGCAGGGTAAGGGTTAAAATGGCTAGTCACAAGAGGAGGCTCGCTGTGTAGTCCTGATCCAGATAGCCGGCGGAGTGGGGTGCTGCTGCTGTCCCGCTAGCTGCAGGGGTTTCCAAGGCTCCGAGTCAAGCTGGCAGTTGTCTCCCCGTCGGATGTGACGTCACAGGATGTAGGGCACAGGGCCAGGAGGTGCGCAATCAGAGCATGCGTGCTCCTTCAGGCTGAGATCACAGCCTGACTCAGCATGACTCAGATGAGCGCCGCTGTTCTCCATATTATATATCTACAGAGCTGCTTCCTCTTCCACAGCTGGCTGCACCCCCTAGAGCGCTATATACATCTTTAAACCCATCAAACTTGTTCCTAACCCATTCAAAACTGAACTTTCCAGGGTCCAAGCCATCCCTAACCACTGGATTTTTCTTATCATAATCACCTTTACCAATAGTTTTTGTTTCACACCCATCCGTCTCTCTCCAACGCCACTATACTCCGCCCCTCCCCCACCAATTTTCTCGTTAATGATGTCTGTGCATTGTGATTTGAGCCATACATTTTTGTATGGCTCAAATCGCATTGTATCCGCACCAAAATGGTGCAGGATCCATTTTTTTCCCACACCTAAATCGCATTGCAGTGCTCCCAATTGCACTGCGTTTTGCGTTCTGTTTTGGGGTGTTTATCTAACATTGACACCCGCAGCAGATCACATGGATGCTGTGCAATGCGTTACGGGCAATGCAAAGGATTTGGTGCTTTTCCCATATCGCATCAGTGTGAACCTAGGCTAAGTGTTTGCTCTGCTCTTCTGAACACATTTTCTACTGGCAGGAGAAAAGCTGCTTACAAAATGCACCTAAAGCTGTGTTTTGCACATGCATTTAGGTGCTTTAAGCATTTTATGGATTCCGTTGGCCATAATAATAACTTATTCTGGCCGCTGGAATGAATGCTAATATTTAGGTGCATTTAGACACATTTATACCTCCTGCACACGAGACGCCGATGCAAACTCTGCTGAACACGTTTTTAAAAGCTAAAACCGGCGTTTAGAAACACCCGTTTTGCTGCGTTTGCATGTCGCGTTTAGCTGCGGTTTACCGCGTTTACATCTAGAAGCGTCTGCAGAGAACAGAATGACATTTTGCGACCCAATTTTGCGACCCAAATTCGGGTCATAAAATGTTCCTTTAAAAACCCTTCTAAACTCAAACGCGGCTAAACGTGGTACCGGCGTTTAGCCGCCTGAAACGTGGAAAACTTTTGCGTCTGAACCCGTTTTTTTGCTTCTGGAAAAACGAGGTTAAACGCAACTGCCAAAAAACGAGACTGTGTACATGGACACATAGGATAACATTGAATGGGTTTAGAGGCAGTTGAAAAAAGTGTCCAACTGCCTCTGACCATGAGTTTAACAGCGTCTCGTGTGCATGAGGCCTTACATGCATTTTATGTGTCAAGCATTTTTAATGCACCTCTCCTGTATGTGCTGGTGATGTATTTTTCTCCAGCCTGTAAACTCTTCTTCAATGCCTGTAAATGCCTATGTGTGCATGGACACAGGCTAACCTAGAGGTGCATTGACAGGCTGAAAAAAAAAAAGACGTGTCTATAAAAGCAACATTGTTTCTGCCCAGTGTTCATGAGGCTTATATGCTGGTCAAACGTTTAGTATTTCTACATGAGTTGTCCTACACTTCGGAGATTCCCTGACAGTGAAAGTTTTTGAAAACCAATAAATATAAAATATAAATGGTCTTTAGCTGGTAAACTCGGTTCCTAATACTTCATGTCTTTATAAGTTTTAGGGTGGGCTCACATATGAGCATGCATTGGCTCACAGCAGGGGTCTAGTGTGTCTCCATTCACTGTTTCGGGTCTGATTCCAGCCCAAATTTTTGGCTACATTCAGATCTGAAACGGAACGAGATGCACAGGGCTCCTGTGCAAATCGCACCAGAGCTGCTGCTGAGATGTGTGAATGGGCTCCATCTCCTGCTGTGTGAATTGGATGTGAGGAAATTCGAACTAGTGTGAACCCAGCCTCAAACTTAACGTTAAACATATTTAAGGGCAATTACCGTATTTATCGGCGTATAACACGCGCCGGCGTATAAGACGCACCCCAAGTTTAGGAGGGAATTTTAAGGAAAAAAAACTTACATTAAAATGCCCATCAATGCAGCGTTATTGGTGTCCATCTGCCGCCTTGTCAGTGTCAGTGCAGCCTTGCCCCAGTGTCCATTGCAGCCTTTTCAGTGCAGCTTTGCCCCAGTGCAGCCTTTTCAGTGCAGCTTTGCCCCAGTGCAGCCTTTTCAGTGCAGCTTTGCCCCAGTGCAGCCTTTTCAGTGCAGCTTTGCCCCAGTGCAGCCATGTCAGTGCAGCCTTGCCCCAGTGCAGCCTTGCCCCAGTGCTCGCCGCGATCGCCGCCGATATACACAGCCGTGTGTAAATTCAAATATGGCGCCGAGACTGCAGGGACTCGGCAGAGCGGAGATACACATACCCGAGAGTCCTCGGCTTTTTTCGGCGCCACTCAGTCACGCCCAGTCCCGCCCTATGATGGACATAACACAGGTCCAATGGCGGGACTGGGCGGGACTGTGAGCGGCGCCGAGAAAAGCTGAGGTCTCTCGGGTATGTGTATCTCCGCTCTGCCGAGTCCCTGCAGTCCCTAGCCGATCCGAACAAAAAGTGACAGGGATCGGCCTATAACGTGCACCCACGATTTCCCCCTGATTTTCAGGGGAAAAAAGTGCGTGTTATATGCCGGTAAGTATATTATGGTCAGGATAGATTGTGATTACGGTAGAAATCTGGAAACAATAGTTTTAAGTCTGACAAATATTTAAATGTGCCTATGAGAGCCTTCCTCTCTGAGCTGCACAGCAGATTTTAATAGAGGCCTAGCTAGCTAATGAGACATTTAACTCCTTTTCAGGTCAATGAGCCTAGACAGAAGATACGGAGACTGTGAGCTAGGGGCATGCACAGCTAAAAGATTGCAGGGATGCTGAAGACTTTCTGAGGAGGCAGGAGGAAATTGGATCTGACAGGTGGCTGACCTTCCAGTGTGGGGAGACTGAGCTCAGAGCCTGCACATCTAAAATGGTTCTGGGAAGCCTTTCCTCTGAATAACTAGTGGCTCTGACAAGGCAGCAAATTTTGAAGTGGCAGGTGGCTGAGTATCTCAGTGCAGCTCAAGTGTACAGAAAAAAATAGCTGAAAGGTTGGTTATATTTGCCTGCCTATGTTAGAGCCAAGGTATGTTAAAGTACTCTTTTTGAATGTAGTTTACACTTGTGGATTAACTTTGTATAACACTTCAGTGTCTATATCTAATCAGCATGTCAGTTTCTGAGGTGGTGGCGCAGTGAGGTAGTACTGACTGCTCAGGACTCTATTACAGCAATCCTCTTTCCTTGTGCTTTAGATATGTTCAAATAATGCTAACAGACTTGTGTTATGTGTTTTTTATTAGTGAAGACACAATGGAAACAGGAGTTAGGCCTAATGTACACTGCTGCTGGTAAAGGGACGCTTAGGCTGGGTTCACACTGGTGCGACACGACAGCTGTCCTACTTTGGATCCGACTTTGCCCTGCGACATGAAGCCGGCATGTGTCCGACTTTCAATGAACGGGGATCCGACTTGGATCCCCGACAATGCCCGGCATTGTTTGGTATGAATCTTTAGGGGGAACTCCGCGCCAAATTTTAAATAAAAATCCGGCATGGGTTCCCCCTCCAAGAGCATACCAGGCCCTTGGGTCTGGTATGGACCTTGAAGGGAACCCCCTACGCCGAAAAAACGGCGTGGGGGGTCGGCCCCAATCCATACCAGACCCTTATCCGAGCACGCAGCCCGGCCGGACAGGAATGGGGGTGGGGACGAGCGAGCGCCCCCCCCCCTCCTGAACCGTACCAGGCCGCATGCCCTCAACATGGGGGGTGGTGCCTTGGGGGAGGGGGCGCGCTGCGGCCCCCCCACCCCAAAGCACCTTGTCCCCATGTTGATGAGGACAAGGGCCTCTTCCTGACAACCCTGGCCGTTGGTTGTCGGGGTCTGCGGGCGGGGGGCTTATCGGAATCCGGGAGCCCCCTTTAAAAGGGAGCCCCCAGATCCCGGCCCCCCACCCTATGTGAATGAGTATGGGGTACAGCGTACCCCTACCCATTCACCTAGGAAAAAAGTGTCAATTTAAAAAAAAACACTACACAGATTTTTAAAGCATTTTATTAGACAGCTCCGGGGGTCTTCTTCCGACTTCGGGGGTCTCTCCGGTTCTTCTCCACACTCTCCGGATCTTCTGCCGGGCTCCTCCGCTCTCTTCTGCTCTTTTGCCGCTCTTTTGCTAAAGCGGAGGAGCCTGGTCTTCAATCTTCTGCCTTCTGCCCTCTTCTCCTGATGTTGACACGACGCTCTCTGGGGCTAGAATGCTCTCTGTGCGCTCTGCTCTGACTTATATAGGCGGTGACCCCGCCCCCTTATGCCGTCACAGTCCCTGGGCATGCTGGGACTGTGACGTTTTAGGGGGCGTGGTCATCACCCGATGACCACGCCCCCTTATGCCGTCATAGTCCCAGCATGCCCAGGGACTGTGACGGCATAAGGGGGCGGGGTCACCGCCTATATAAGTCAGAGCAGAGCGCACAGAGAGCATTCTAGCCCCAGAGAGCGTCGTGTCAACATCAGGAGAAGAGGGCAGAAGGCAGAAGATTGAAGACCAGGCTCCTCCGCTTTAGCAAAAGAGCGGCAAAAGAGCAGAAGAGAGCGGAGGAGCCCAGCAGAAGATCCGGAGAGCGTGGAGAAGAACCGGAGAGACCCCCGAAGTCGGAAGAAGACCCCCGGAGCTGTCTAATAAAATGCTTTAAAAATCTGTGTAGTGTTTTTTTTTAAATTGACACTTTTTTCCTAGGTGAATGGGTAGGGGTACGCTGTACCCCATACTCATTCACATAGGGTGGGGGGCCGGGATCTGGGGGCTCCCTTATTAAAGGGGGCTCCCGGATTCCGATAAGCCCCCCGCCCGCAGACCCCGACAACCAACGGCCAGGGTTGTCGGGAAGAGGCCCTTGTCCTCATCAACATGGGGACAAGGTGCTTTGGGGTGGGGGGGCCACACTGCACCCCCCCATGTTGAGGGCATGCGGCCTGGTACGGTCCAGGAGGGGGGGGGGGGCGCCAGCTCGTCCCCACCCCCATTCCTGACCGGCTGGGCTGCGTGCTCGGATAAGGGTCTGGTATGGATTTTAGGGGGTACCCCACCCTGATTTTTTGGCGTAGGGGGTTCCCCTTAGATCCATACCAGACCTAAGGGCCTGGTATGCTCTTGGAGGGGGAACCCATGCCGGATTTTTATTTAAAATTTGGCGCAGAGTTCCCCCTCAAGATCATCTGAGCACAAGTCGCGTGCCGAAGTCGGATCATGCAAGACGGCAATCCGACTTTGATCCGACTTCAATGATAGTCAATAGGCTGAAGTAGGATCAAAGTCGGACCAAAGTAGTACAGGGAGCATTTCTAAAGTCGGAACGACTTGTGTCGGACCAGTTAGGACGGCTCCCATAGGGAAACATTAAATTTCACACGTCATGCGACATGAGCTCCCAATGTCGGAGCGTTTGTCGGACCAGTGTGAACCCAGCCTTAGGAGCAGTTGTTTTTTTTTTTTTTTTTTTCCCAACTGCCCTTTAAGTGAACTCTCCTCTGTTCAGTACTTATCTTATCAGTACATGTACACAGGGTCATTTAGAAGCTTTTTTTTCAGACATCCCAAGTCTCCTGCGAGGTGCGGGAGCCTCCCGCATTTCGGGGTTGGCTTCTGGACACCCGCAAGTGCTGCCCGATATCCTGGCTGCGGGGCTGATCCTGGTTCATAGTCGGGGATGATTGGTGCAGCAGGAGGGATAGCTGTGAACACTGATCTCCCTGTATAGCTGACAGCCGCTTCTCCTATCCCTCCCGCAGCTGACGGCAAAAAGGCTATACAGGCAGATCGGTGATCACAGCTGTCCCTCCTCCTGCACCAATCATCCCCGGCTGTTCCCTGTATCCTCCTCCAGCCCCCCTCCGTGTCCTTCAGCCTTTACCCTCCCCCCCCCTCTTCTCTGGCTCCCTCTCTTCCTCCGCCCTCCCCTCCAGCCGGCTTCCCTTCTCTTCTCTCCTCTCCTGCCAGCTGTGGGGATCTGTCAGGATGGCGAGCGGAGGAAGGGACTGGTCATTTACCGGCCCCTGCCTTTTTTGAGTTGGACACAGTGAGCGAGATCGCTCCTGTGAAAACTGAGCAGTGTTTACTCTGCTCAATTTATGAATTCATCTTCAATGCTGAGAAAGGGACTGGGGAATCTGTGTCCTCAGTCCCTTTTCCTGTCTCAAAGAGGAGATGTCAGGGGTCTCTGATATCTCACCAAAGCATACCCCCCCCCCCCCCCCACAGGGTTGATTTAGAAAAATGAATTTGTAAACAAAAATTATAAAAAAATTAAATTATAAAAAAAATATATAAAATAAAAAAACTGACACCACCCCTCTGCCCTACAAACACTGTCCACTGCCCCAACACCCTCCCCCCAAAGCATTGTGAATTAAAAAAAAAATTAAATTGTAAAAAAAAAAAAAGCAATATGTAAAAATAAATACTGACACCGCCACATACTCTCCACCCCTTCCCCAGAAACACTGTGAAAATTTAAAAAAAAAAAAATGATTTAAAGAAAATAATAAACAACAAACTACTGACACACTGCTCTACTGACACTGTCCACTACCCCAGCCCTAATCATTGTGAAAAACAAAAAATAAAAAAGTTAATTGTAAAAAATAATTTAAAAAATATAAAAAACTACTGACACCATTCACTACCCTACTGACACATCCTGCACATACTACTCACCGCTGTACACTCCTCACATGCACATATTACCAACTACCATACACTCCTCACTGTATATTCCCTTTTTAACATTACTACATTCTGCACTATGTAAGTCATCTCAGACTCTAATAAACCACACCATTTAAGCCACGCACAATATGTAGCACGGCACACTGCAGCAGGTTTTTAATGCATCCTAACCTAAACAATAGGATATGAGTCAAATTTGCCTTGTCTGTGCATTGGGAAATGCTACCCAATGTATATGGTGTGAATTAGCCCTGTTCTAAAAGCCTGAAAAACCCTCTCAATAGCGTTTTAAAAGTACCTTTGACTGGACCATTCATGTAAGGCCACGCATATACAGGTTTCACTATGTCTGGCAAGCTTTTACAAAAGTATTTTCAAAGCTTTAAGTAAACTTCAAGCAAATTTTTTTGAAGAATTTACCCCTTTTGAGGCCAGCAACATAAAGGTTATTTTGGCAGTGCAGGCTTTTAAAGCGGTTGTATACCCCTTTACCTACATTTAAGCCTATAATAGGTCTTACCTGTAGGTAAAATGAATATCTCCTAAAACTGTATGGTTTTGGAGGTATTCACCTTGCATGCAGCCGTTAGTGGCGCATGCGCTCTGAAGGTCCGACGGATGCTGCTGCAAAATCAGAGCTCCTTGCTGGGAAGAAGTCTCCAGGGCGCATGCGCGGGAGTGACGTCTTCGCGGCTCCCGACACTCGCAGCGCTGGGGCCGCACACCCTTTAGAATCGTCGAAGGCAAAATGTCAGCTCCCTCGACGGTGAACGGGAGACTGTGCGGGGGCTTCGTACTAAGGTAAATATTTCATAATGAGCTAGTATGCGGTGCATACTAGCTCATTATGCCTTTGCCTGATAGGGATTTTTTATTCTTCTGGGTATACAACCGCTTTAACCACTTGCTTAATGGGCACTTAAACCCCCCCTCCTGTCCAGACCAATTTTCAGCTTTTAGCGCTGTCGCACTTTGAATGACAATTGCGTGGTCATACAACACTACCCAAATGAAATTTTTATAATTTTTTTCCCACAAATAGAGCTTTCTTTTGATGGTATTTGATCACCTCTGCGTTTTTTATTTTTTGTTAAAAAAAATTGAAAAAGACAGAATTTAAAAAAAAAAAATTATATATTTTTTTTATATTTTGTTATAAATTTTTGCAAACAGGTAATTTTTCTCCTTCGTTGATGTACGCTGATGAGGTGGCAGTGATGGGCACCGATAGGTGGCAGTGATGGGCACTAATGGGTGACGGTGATGGGCACTGATGGGTGGCAGTGTTGGGCACTGGGCACTGATTGGCAGCACTGCTAGTGGGCATTGTTGGTGGCACTTGTGGGCATTGTTGGTGGCACTTGTGGGCACTGGCAGGTGGCAATAACAAATGGCACTTGGAGGCACAGATGAGGCATCTGTGCCTCCTTCCTCTTCGGGACCGATGTCCCTTTCACATAAGCCTGTGATCGGCTTTTTTTTCTTCCTCACGCTCTTAGCGTGAGGAGAAAACGAAACCGATCACCGTGTTTTGTTTACATCATGTGATCAGCTGTCATTAGCTGACAGCTGATCACATGGTAAGGGGCCGGGACCGGCCCCTTACTCGGATCTGTGATCATCCGAGTCTCCGTGACTCGGTGATCACAGCGCGCACGCCGCGCGCCCTGCAGGGTGCGCGCGTTGCGCGTGCACAGGGGAGGACGTCCTATGACGTCCTCCCGGAGATTGAGGTCCGCGCTGTAGCCGTCATTCGGCTATGGCCCGGACCTCAAGTGGTTAAACACACTTCCTGCTGCTATAGTGATAATCCTTTCATAGCCAATTCACACACTATATGCGGTGACAGATGTTTTACCACTTGATAAAACATCTGTCACTGCAGGGACACAGACAGTTGTTTCCTATGTGTCCCATTCACACTGCAATGCAGCCTAGGGCTGAGCTGCAATGTTCTGCGATAAAATGCAGACATGCTGCATTTTATCACAGTGTAGCAGCCTGAATCCCCCTGCAATGTCAGGCAGCACAGTGCATTGCACTGCCCAGCATTGCAGCGATGAAGTGCTTTGTACCCTTCAAATAAAGCTTGTACAAAAAAAATGGATGGTTTGGTGCGTTGAAATCACTCTGGCTGCTCTGCCATTTGACTGAGGACCAGTGTAAATTCGCCCTCACTGTTTTTCCTATATATTGTTTTGCAAAACACAGATTTTTGTGCTGGAAGAAGAGTGTGTTATTTGCCACACATTTAATGAGCTTCCTTGAGATCTGAATATGGCGGCAAATGGGAATCTGTGTGAAACAAATGTGTGTTGCATTTAGGACAATGGAATGCAATACAAAGTATGCTCTGAGCTGCTTGACTTAAAGTTTGCTGTTGGACCCAATGGTTAGAAGGGGCTTGACAGTGGTCAAACACCTGCTGTGTATTCCCTTTAACATTCATAAGGATATACCTAAAGCAGAATTAAACCCTCTCCTAAAAAAATTAAAATGGCCCCTGGGAGTTTTATGTCATGTATTGGTATGCACTGCATATTAGCGCATTTTGGCAGGAATGCCTTCCAAATTCCCTCCAGTGCTGTGGCGTCAGCACTTTTGAGTGCCATGGGCACCACACACACACGGGTTGCATCATCACAGCATAGTGCTGTGCTGTAAATGTACACAAAGCTGCACATGTGTTGCTCAGTGTAAATGTAATGCTGACAGGCAGAGAAAAGTGCTTGTGATCGAAGAATCCCATCGTACACGTTCCTGGAAATGGCAAGATGTAAGTTGGTGTTGTAGCAATTGCCAGCTGGAAAAAATGAGAATGGAAAAGAAGTTGGAAGGTGGTCTCCTTTATGGGTTTTGAATGGTGGATGGAGCCTTAAACCCTAAGCCCACGTTCACGTTGGGCTGATTTGGAATGTGAAACTGGAGCCTATTGCTGGCAATGGCACAGTCCGAATCAGTGCGACGCTGACTTTGCGGCACCGCACTGATTCCCACAAGTAGTTTCTGGACTACGTTGGTGACTTCTGGGGCGATTTCAATAGACATCTGTGCATGAACCTGCACAGATGTCTGTCAAATTGCCCCCGAAGTTGGACTGAAATGCCAGTTTGAAATTGTGCGAGTTCAGCTGAATTTGCAAAATTTCAATCCCACCCTCAGTGTGAACGTGGGCTTAGAGCAGTTTCACACTGCCATGCTGAAGTTTGGCTGCAGTGGGGGTGCAGATAAGTGTACCCACGGTTTCTGGTGTGTTTTCTGAAAGCGCACCAAAGTATTACTTTCATAAAATGCACCAAAAATGTGCAATCTAATAGAAGTTTGTCGAAAATCGCGGTTACTCTGTGCTGCACCCGTGCTGCGGCAGTGTGAAACCGTCCTTGTACAGTGCATCCGGAAAGTTTTTCACGTTTCACTTCCCAAATTTTGTTATGTTAGTTTTATTCCAAAATGGATTCAACTCATTATTTTCTCACCTCGTCTTTCAGGACAGCACCTGGAGAGAGCGCAGCTCCACCCACTTTCCCAGGAAACACTACAGTCAGTTTCTTTAAGGACAGGTCGCTTCCACCATGGCCTCAGTTGCAGTGTTTGCTCCGCCATGGTGGAAGTGCTGCAGGGAACCAGGGGTGTGCTACGCTCTCTCCAGGTGGGGATAGTAAGGGGCATACCTGTGTCATCTGTTTGATTGTTGCAGGTCAGCCCAGCACTCTCCCTGATGGGAGAGGGGTACTCCGTTGTCATCTCCTCTTCATGCCCGGCGAGGGTTCAGGCTGCTTGGGGTCCCCACTCTCTTTAGACCGGCAGCTGCAGGCTGGGAAAGGGATGGCGTTGTCTGTTACTCCTTGCCTCCATGCTTTTTGGGTGGCGAGCACGTCCTTTCCGGTCGGGGGCAGGACTTCCGGTGGTGCATCACTCTCCTTGGGTTCAAACACTGAAGAGTGATTTTAAGCATAGTGACTTAGTGGTTTGTTTGTTTTTTTTTTTTTTTTTGTTATGGTTCAGACACCTGCTTCCCAGCCGGAGCAGTTGCTCAGCTCCTTCTGGAAAGTACTATACTTTTAAAACGTTCCGATCTTTCCTGGACAACGTCCAGTTGCGGGGCCTAGAAGCAGGGGCAGTTCACAATCCTGTTCTTGTCCCTTTTTATTGTGGCACCCAGAGAGGTCAGTGAAGGGGAAAGTGATTCCCCAGGTTCAGAGGAAGATGAGGAAAAAGAAGTCTCTTCACGCTACAGGCTGTCTCTAGAAGAGGTGGATGATCTAGTAAAGACCATCCATACGACTTTGAACATTTAAAGAGGAGCCCAATTATCTTTACATGATGAAATGTTTCAGGTCTTGGGGGAAGTTAAACACTGTGTGTTTCCAGTACATAAGTTCCTGTGGGAAACCATGAACACCTCTGCAGAATCCATAAGGATGTCTGCAAGATCCTCAGCCCTGGTAAACTCGGCACATCGAGCACTATGGGGTAAGTCAAGGTCAGGAGATACTGCCTCAAAGGCGAAGCTATGTGGTCTTCCGTTTGAGGGAGATCTAGTGATTGGCCTGGATCTTGAAGCTGTGTTGGACAGGACAGACAAGAAGGCCTTTCCAGTAAAAAAATAGGTAACCCCTCAGGGTAAGAAATATTTCATTGCTACCCAGACGGAGGGTATTTCAATTTGATGTGCCTGAAAATGTTGGAACACATCCATTGATCTTTTTAATCGTTCATGATCCCTGCCATTTGTCCAAATGGCATCTGATAAAGCTGTATCTTCTCAATCTAATATGAACTTTGGCAGCATTCAGCGTATAGTCAGGAGGAGATGGACACAATCATTTTTCAGCATTTGGGACTGATACCACCCCAGACCTTCTAAGGGGAATTAAATAATTAAAAAAAGAGACTTGTGGATCTTGGATTGCACGGTCAGACATTGTTGGAACACTACAGGACAAAAGATTCTGAGAGGTTTGTGCGCTAGGAACCAACTTGCAATTGGGTGCCATAAATGTGTTTTTTTTTTTTTTTTTTTTTTTTTTTTGAAGGGTGGTGCAATGTGACAACCTAGAACTCTATAGGGATGTATGCTCACTATGCTAGTAGACACCACAAGTTATATAATGTTGGCTAAAGTCCCCTTATAAGTACTAAGAACAACTTGGCGATCTTAATTAACATTGGCCGATCCAATGGTTGAATAACTGATGAGGTGGCAGATTTTGGGTGGGTGTTGGTTTTTTTAACAATCAGCTAGTGTTCATTAAAATTTAGCGTGAATCGACCACCCCTTATTTAACCACTTGCCGGCCGCCATATAGCAATATGGCGTTGGCAAATCGGTTTAGTTATCCTGATCGGACATCATATGATGTGATCAGGATAACAAGCCGGCACACTTATCTGACAAACCACAGATCTGATCGTGGTATGGAGCCTCTAACGGAGACTTCTTATCACATGTTCAGCTGTGACCAATCGCAGGTTTTCATCGTGTGAACCGGGAAGTGCCGGTAAACAGCTTTCCTCGGTTCACGCTGACAGGGAGAGCCGATTGGCGGCTCTCCCTGCCGGGGCGGGGTGGTGTCTGTGCTGACAATCAGCACAGCCCCATCAGATGTGCCCATCACCTGCCAGCCTGTGCCCCATAAAGAGCGCTTGTCAGTGTGCATAAAAGTGTCAATCAGTGCCCCATCAGTAATGTCTGTCAGTGCCACTTGGTAGTTCCGGTCAGTAGCCCCTCATCAGTAAACAGAACAAGGGTGCACACACCGCTTCAGGCACAAAATGGACACACCTGGTCCAAGGTGCTAATCCTGGCTCATCACCGTAGGCAATATCAAGAAGAGAAGAAATGATTGATCGCACACTTGAATCCAAAAGATACTGTAGAAATCTCTCTTTGTCATGAGCCAGACAAAATTGCAATGATGATCAGTTGACGCATTTCACGCGAAAAGAACCGTGCTTGTTCACAACAAAATTTCGGTCTTTTTTAGTTTAGCAAAAAATAAAAACCCCAGTGGTGATCAAATACCATTAAAAAAAGCTCTATTTGTGGGAAGAAAATGATAAAAATTTTAGTTTGGGCACATTGTTGGATGACCGCGCAATTGTCATTCAAAGTGCGACAGCGCTGAAAGCTGAAATTTGTCCTGGGCAAGAAGGGGCGGAAGTGCCCGGTATTGAAGTGGTTAATGAATGCTTTTGGTCACTTAGACAGGTATATACAGCATTTACAAAGTATTTTAAATCATAAAACTGCATGTGATAACCTTTTGTGAATTGACCCCATTGTCTCAGTGGGGATTATTCCTCTATCCACCTCAATTGTGGGGACGAAGCAATCTATTCATCATTCATTAAATTCACTGGATGAATGGGGAAAGAAATGATCCATCTGCGGCCAACCTTACCTACCTAATTAGTAGTCAAGCTACCCCTCTACTAGTAGTCCAGCAGGTGGGAGGGAAGAGACAGCTGTTTTTGTTTGCTTCCTCTGGTAGATCTGATAAACATGTGCACGCTTTTTTTTTTTTTTTTTTTTTTTTTTTCTACAGGTCCTCTGTTTTTAGAAAATATATTTCCTTGCTGGAGGGTCCAGAATAAAGCATCTTAAAAAAAAAAAAAGTAAGCTGCCATTTTTATTTTATTTATTTTAAGCTAAGGTATGCTTTGTGATTTGGGACATGTTACAAATGTAAAGTAGGGGTTATTCCAATTTGGCTGCAAAAACAATGCCATATTTGGCATGGCATTTTTTTTTTTTTTTTTGTCGTAAGGGACACAACGGTGGAGTGGGCATTTGGCTGTGTGGTTGCTGCCCACAATTAGGATGGATGAAAGCTGCTTGGTCAGCTGCCCACAAGATACCGCTGCTGGAAGCCTAGTAAAGAACTACCCTGTTTCCCCGAAAATAAGACCTAGCGTGATTGTTGGTGATGGCTGCAATATAAGCCCTACCCCCCAAATAAGCCCTACCCTGTTTCCCCAAAAATAAGCCCTACCCTGAAAATAAGACCTACAATGACTTTAACTAGGGCTTATTTGGGGGGTAAGGCTTATATTGCAGCCATCACTGACAATCATGCTAGGTCTTATTTTCGGGGAAACAGGGTAGCAGGGGTGAGGGCTACGCTGGATTCCTGGACAACTAGGTGTCCTTATATTAAAAGTCAGCAGCTACAGTATTTGTAGCTGCTGACTTTGTTTTTTCCCCCCAGATTGGACAACTGCTTTAAGTTCTGCTCCTTTCTCCTCCCTTCAGCAGTGGTAAGTGACTACTGCAGAGCACAGGAGTATACTTACATGGTGATGAAAATGTTGCTACATAGAGAATTGCACAGGGGGGGACTGGTCTTTCTTTCAGTATGTGTGACTGATTTAACACTCTAGAAATCTAGTAACTGCAAGAACATTTTAGTTTCTACCACATCAAATTGCCAGTCTGATTTTTTTTTTTTTTTTTTTTTTAAAGATTGCTGATGATAAAAAATGTGTATAGATGATGTAATGAAGTTTGGTCTCTACCCAAACATTTAAGGCCTACTCAGGCTCTTGGTTATTACAGACCATTTCATTAGATAAATGGAATACTATGTTATACTCCAAGGCATCTTCAGGAAGCTGTAAGCTGCAGCAAATGCATTTCTTCAGCGCTTGTGCACACTAGGCATAAAAACCACTGCTTTTTAATATATATATATATATATATTTTTTTTTTCTCCCTCTAGACGCTCCTCTATTAGTCTGTGGCCATGCACACGTAGACGTTTCTAGAAGTATTAGAAGTGGAGTATTTAGGGGCTAAAAAAAAAAAAAAATCACGAGAGGACTGTTTTAGCGGATAAAAAGCTTGATAAAGACCCTTAAACATGAAGCATGTTTAGCTCTTCAGCATTCATTCCTTTCACTGACCAGAATAAACTAATATTCTGGCCACTGAAATAAATGAATGCCCAAACCTTTGACACGCCTAAATGCGTTTGCGAAAAAGAGAGGCTTTCAGAAAAGCTGGGCAAACGCCCAGGGTTCACGAGGCCTCAGCTCTAAGACAAAGAATGTCAGTGGATGAGGAGAGTCACTTGCTATGATCAGCTGTGGTCACTAGGGGAGACTTTGGAGGCAATGTGCAGACTTTGAGGTCATCACTGTAGTGGAGGGATGTCACCATTAATATACTATTGACATTATATGGCTCTTTAGATCGTGGCATGTTGTGTTGCTTTTATTCTTGATTCAACAGGTCTGATAGTAATCAGGCCTGGGTATGTTAAGTGAAATATAACGCCGCTTTCCAAAAAAATCTGGTTAATCACAGTTCATTCATGATTTAGCAAGGGATCATCTAAGAGAGAGGGCTCCTCCCACCTGCGAATGGGAAACATAACGTCCACCATTATAAAAGGTTTGCACATGCATGCCTCTGTTCTTGCGTTTCCTTTCAACCAACAGGATCATCACAGTGTTTACTTTTCTGTCCTTGTGCTGGTTGCAGGGGGCTCCCTGTCCAGTTGCCTTTCTTTACCTCTGAAGGGAGGGGTCAGGCGGCACAGGGCCAGGGCACCCAGAGACCCCCAGGGAGTCTCCTTTCATCTGTGAGAATAGAAAAAGAGGGCGCAGTGGCCTAGTGCATTATCCAACAGATTTATTAAAAAAAAAAAAATAAAATCATCAAGGTGTCTACTCAAACATGAGCTAAAAACACGCTCGTCGGACCACATCTCTCATCGGTTGCTCGAATCACTGAACCTGGGTTTGGGGGGGTCCTGGATAAGACCTCTTAAGGTGATGCATTTTGAAGGACTGGCCGCCTTCTTCAGAGCCTAGCTTGAAATGGCTTAATTCACAATACTTATACCCCGCAGACACACCCATGATGTGAAAGCCATGGCCCCTCCCATGGGATGAAATTAGGGGTGGTTGAGAGGCGAAGTGAACCAATGCACCAAACCCATGAACACCACCAAAGACCCACAAGGCAGATCTGCAGCTAACCAGGGGATAGCCAAATGCACATGCTACATTGTTACAGAGTTGGGTTAAAAAAGACATAAGTCCATCTAGTTCAAGCAAAAAAAAAAAATACAGTCCCATATACACAATCCTTCACCCATAGTTGATCCAGAGGAAGGCAAAAAATCCCAGCAAAGCATGATCCAATTTGCTACAGTAGGGGAAAAAAATTCCTTCCTGATCCCCTGAGAGGTAGTCGGATTTTCCCTGGATCAACTTTTCCCGTAAATGTTAGTACCCAGTTATATTGTGTACATTTTAGGAAAGAATCCAGGCCTTTTTTAAAGCAATCTACTGAGCTTGCCAGAACCACCTCTGGAGGGAGTCTCTTCCACATTTTCACAGCTCTTACTGTAAAGAAACCTTTCCGTATTTGGAGGTGAAATCTTTTTTCCTCTAGACTTGGAGTGCCCCGTTGTCCTCTGTGATGACCTTTTTAAAGTGAATAACTCAACACCAAGAACTCTATATGGACCACTTATGTATTTGTACATGTTGATCATATCCCCCCTTAATCTCCTCAAGAGGGAATAGGGTAAATTCCTCTAATCTTTCCTCATGGCTGAGCTCCTTAA
Source organism: Lithobates clamitans (assembly GCA_037952925.1). Lineage (NCBI taxonomy): Eukaryota > Metazoa > Chordata > Amphibia > Anura > Ranidae > Lithobates > Lithobates clamitans. Next base: position 4,790,736 of record JBBGZY010000108.1, on the reverse strand, counting down.
TGCCTCTTATCAGTTTGGTTGCCCTTCTCTGCACTTTCTCCAGTTCCCCGATATCCTTTTTGAGAACTGGTGCCCAAAATTGAACAGCACATTCCAGATGAGGTCTTGCTAATGATTTGTTCAGGGTCAAAATGATATGTCTCTCTCTGGAGTCCATGCCGCTTAATACAAGAAAGGACTTTGCTTGCTTTTGGAAACCGCAGCTTGGCATTGCATGCTATTATTGAGCTTATGATCTACCAAAGCCCCCAGATCCTTCTCCACCATTGATTCCCCCAGTAGTACTGCCCCCCCCCCCCTCCAGTATGTATGATGAATGCATATTCTTAGTCCCCAAGTGCATAACTTTACATCTATCAACATTAAACCTCATTTGCCCAATTAGACAGTGCATTGAGATTGGCTTGTAAATTGGAGACATCCTGTAACGACGTTATTCCACTGCATAGCTTAGTATCATCTGCAAAGACAGAAATGTTACTTTTAATCCCAGACCCAATATAATTTATAAAGTAATTAAAAAGTAAGGGTCCCAGCACTGAACCTTGGGGTACACCACTGATAACCTTAGACCATTCAGAGTAAGAGTCACTAACCACTTCTGTATTTTAGCCAGTTTTCTATCCATTTCCAAGCTTGTGGGCTTTAACTTACACATGAGCCGTGTGTGGGGAACTGTGTCAAACGCTTTTGCAAAATCCAGGTATACCATGTCCACAGCCACCCTTCTGTCCAAGATTTTACTTGCCTCCTCATAAAAATAAATCAGGTTTGTTTAACAACTTCTGTCTTTCATGAATCCATGCTGTCTGTTGCTTATTAATATAGTTTTTTTTTTTTTTTTTTTTTCCAGCAAGAACTCGTCTGTGGTCTTTTATTAAACTCTCCATTATCTTCTCAACCACAGATGTTAAATAGGTCTATAGTTACTTGGTAAAGACTTTGATCCCTTTTTTAAATATGGGCACCACATTGGACCTGTACCAATCCAGTGGTACTTTTCCAGTCATTTAATGAGTCCCTAAATATTCGAAACAATGGCTTTGAAAGGACAGAGCTCAATTCTTTTAGGATCCGTGGGTGGATGCCATCTGGTCCAGGTGCTTTATCCACCTTTTATTCTGTCTAAATATTTCTGGACGATATCACTTTTGAGCCACTGTGATACACCATCCCCAACAGTCACAATCATCTCATCTGTACTAATACTACAAATGCCGACAATGAGTGACCGTATTACTAAATAGCAAAGGGCTTGGGGATCCAAGCCACCCATCATTGGCATTTGGAGTGTAGGACAGATGAGATGATTGTGACTTTTGGGGATTCTGCATCAGAATGTAGCATGTGCAATTGGCCATTGCCTGGGCAGTTGCAGATCTGCCTTGTGTGTCTTTGGTGGTGTTCATGGGTTTGGTGTATTGGTTCACTTCGCCTCTCAGCCCCACCCCATTCCATCCCGTGGGAGGGGCCATGACTCTCACATCATGGGTGTGTCTGTGGGATGTAAGTATTGTGAATTAAGCCATTTCAAGCTGGTAGAAGGCCAGTCCTTCGAAACACATCAGCCTGAGGGGTCTTATCCAGAACCCCCCGGGTTTGGTGATTCGAGCAACTGATGAGAGCAACTCATGTGGCCTGACAAGCATATTTTTAGCTTTGTTTTGTGAGTGGACATCTTGATAATTTTAATCATATTTTTTGAATAAATCTGTTGGATAATGCACTAGGCCAGTGCGCCCTCTTTTTCTTTTTTTTTTCTATTCTCACAGTGCTGACAACCCCAGGCCTAGAGGGCAGCAAGGCATCTATGAGATTATCCACGGTTTGACCAGGCACCTGTGACACTACACAGTCAGCTGACCCTAACGCAGGAGTGTGTTTGTTTTTGTCTCCTCATCTGCCTGAGGTTTCGCCCCCTTGAGGGGTAAGCAACCGTCCCCCTGAGTCAACAGATATCTTGGGATGCCTCTCTGCAGTGCCCTCTCCAGCTCTGCGGTACAGCAGCAGTGCTTTCTGGGCAAGATAGTGGCAGGCAAGTCCTGTGACATCGATCTCGTCAATTCTGGTGGGCCGAGCTTCCGGTAAAGCATTTACGGCCGGCGCTATGTTTTTGGTGGGCGCCTGAGCACTGAAGGGGACAGTTAAAATGGAACATACCAGGGAAATCACATCTGGTTGCAAGCGACGACCAGAAACCTGAAGACATGCAGGCTGAAAACCACAGTGCAGGTATGTGTCCACCCATACCTCGACAGGGTGGTAAGAGGTGGGGCTGGAGCAGAGGGCAGGGCAGCCTTAGAGCACCTGGGAGGTAGCTCAGTGGGCTAACTATGTCAGAAGCTGCATCACCCTGCCTTGCAGATCCTGCAAGCCAGGACAGCTCAAAGGTAAGCCAGAGCATGCACTTTTCTTGTCGGCCACTATACGCCTTAGGCTATATAATGGTAATGCAACGGGTTTACTTTACCTCTTGTCTCTCACTCTGGGTCCCTTGCTCTTGTTCACAGACAAAAGCCCCAGAAGAAAACGACTAGGACCAGCAGTAATGCATGCACTTCATGCTGTCCCAAAAATGCATCAGCAAACTGGTGGCACAGGAATCGCAGGGATTCTTTAAAGATCTCATGTCAACTTTTAAAAAGCAAATGTGGGACACGTTTAACCTCTTGCGTACAGCAATTAAAAATTGTCAAGCCCCAGGCAACAAATCGCCTTGGAGCAACCCCTCCACTAGTCGGGCAACCCATTCTGTCCTGTAGCAGGGGACAGCCTGGCAGATCTGACCAAGATAAGTGTTCAGAAGCCACCTCTTCAGAATCTGATGTTGGCCTATGCTCTGACTCAGAAGAGGAAGACTTCTCATTTATGGACTCCGGTACCCTAAAAAGACCCCATGGATATGAAAGCTGAATCACTGCTAAGGAGAGCATGGGAAGCAGGAGCATCAAATCTCAATCTGGCGATCGCATCCACATGCACAGCAAGAACCCTGCTACTATGGTTAAACCAACTGCAACACTTTTAGAAGGGGACATACCCAGGAAAGTTACAGAAAACAATTCCAACCTTGACAAGAGTGGTGACCTTTTGTAGCAGATGCTTCCGCTGAAGCAGTCAAAACCACAGCCAGGACAACGGCACTGATAAATTCTGGCAGGGGGGGGCCTTATAGCTTAAGGATTGGACAGGAGATGTCCCCTCCAAAAACAAGTTGTGCAGTATCTCCTTCACAGGCAAGCTTCTCTTTGGGCCAGATTTGGAACAAGTACTTAACAGATCAGCAGATAGGAAAAAGGGTGTTTCCTCAGCCAAAGCAAAACATGACTACCTTTCGTCAACAGAAGAAAAGTTACAGGGAAACCATGTTCCTTTCAGAGGAGGAAGAAGAGGGAAAACTTTTTCCTTAAGCCTCCCAGGACCAACACCCAAAAAGCACAGGTGGGTTCTTGTCATTCATAGACCAATGGCGAAACATCACCGCAAACGTAAAAGTATTTGATTCCCCGCTGATTTTGTATGCTTGCTCACTGACAAGAAATGATCTGTCTATCATTTTAATGGTAGGTTTATTTTAACAGTGAGAGACAGAATAACAAATCTTCAGAAAAACGCATTTTAAAAAAAGTTATAAATTGATTTGCATTTTAATAGGGGATCAAATACTTATTTTACCTATCAATCAGCAAGATTTCTGGCTCCCAGGTGCCTCCTCTCTCCTCCCTCCTTCTTCCTCCTCCTCCCATAAGTAGAGAAGGATTGCAGCAGTGCATTATGAACCTAATTAATGCTTTTAAGAGAGAGGGCAAGAGCAAAAAAGCATAAGGTAGTATATAGTTCTACTGTAGGTCATGTAAAGAAGATGGGTAGCATCCGACCCCAGTTCGGCTCTCTATACCAACTCTTTCCTTATATATAATCAGTATGGGAAGACAGGGAGGGAGAAAAAGGAGAGAGGAAAGCACCGAGTAAGGGGAGAAGAAAACAAATAAAGCAAAGGGGGGTGAATGTGGGAGGTGGGTTCCCAGGGGGTTGCGTCAAGAGTGGGTGGGAGAACCACCAGCTACCCTCCCTAGCTGCCCCCCGGGCATTGCACGGAATGTATAGAATCTATTGCTCCCTTGGGTTTGATGTATCCAAGGGACCTAGACCTGTCTTGCTCAGGTCAAGCAGTCTCCTGTAGTAGTTCTTGGTATCGTGAATTCCGGTATTCATACCAGGGTGCCCATGTGGTCGAAAAGTGTGATATTCTATCCTGTGTGGTGTGAATCAGCTCCTCCATTGCTGCTATGTGGTTGGTTCGGAGTGCCCATTCCTTCATTGAAGGAGGTCGTTTGGACCTCCAATGGACCGGCAGGCATAGCCTGGCTGCATTAATCGTATGCATGGCCACTGACTTGTAATATCTTTTGTGGGAAATTTTGGAATGATGTAAGAGGTATTGTGTGAACTCCAAGGGAAGTGAGGATATCTCAGTTGTCGCTGCATGAACCTGTTGCCTATATGGTTGAATCAGTGGGCAAGTCCACCATATGTAGAGAAGGGTACCTGGGCTCTGTTCACACCTCCAACATTGATCTGGAATCATTGGGATGAATTTGTGGAGTATATTCGGGGTTCTATACCACTTTGTTATAAGCTTATACCCGTTTTCCTGCGTTTGTACGTTAAGTGAGCCCTTGTGAATGTACAGGTGGATGCGGTCCCATCTGGTGTCCTTTATAACTGTCTCTAGCTCATTCTCCCAGTATGCATGTTCTGAGCGCAGGGAAGCGTAGGGCTTCCCAAACATTGAGGCGCAGAGAACTGAAATCAAGTGACTGGGGAGAGGAGCCAGAATACAGTGATTCCAGGGCTGTTGGGGCTTTTGCAAAGCTTTCCCTGTTCGCAGGACTGTCTAGGTCAGTGGTTCTCAACTCCAGTCCTCAGGGCCCACCAACAGGCCAGGTTTGCAAGATAACTGAAATACATCACAGGTGATATCATTTGCTGCTCAATAATTGCAGTATTCTAGTCTGCATCTCCCCAAGGTAATACTTAAAATCTGGTCTGTTGGTGGGTCCTGAGGACTGGAGTTGAGAACCACTGGTCTAGGTAGTGTTTTAGTTGGACATAGGCCCAGAAGGGGAAAGACTTAGTATTTTGAAGTTCTTCCTGCCGGAGAAATCTTCCCCTTGAGAAGAATTACTTGGCTTGGTCTGGGTATGGCCATTCTGCTGCTAAGTAAGCTTTCTCCATACCCGGGGGGAAATCTGGGTTATCTTTTGATAGGTGTGATGGCGAAGATTTTCGCTGAAAGGGAGTATATCTTGCATGCCCTGTCAAAGGCGTTCAGAGTCGCTCCAATAAGCGGGTGGGATTGAATGGGTGTCGGCATATGTTTTTTCAGGAGCCAGGGGGTTAGACAAAGTTCGGTCCCCAAGATCAGCTGCTCTAGCAAAACCTAGCCCTTACATCGTCTGTGGAGACTCCAGTCCACTACTTGAGTCAAGTGTACAGCCCAATAGTACCTCTGCAAGTCCGGAATGCAGATTCCACCTTTAGCTTTTGGCAGGACTAACTTTGACCACCTAACTCGTGCTGTCTTGGTACCCCAAACAAAAGCCCTACACATCCTCTTGTAGGCTGCAAAAAAAGAGGGTGGTAAGTGAATGGGTATAGTTTGCAGTTTATACAGTAAGCGAGGAAGTATATTCATCTTGAGAATCGAGGCTCGACCAAACCATGATATTGTAGGGGCGACCCATCTATTGAGATCCTGCTGTATAGTTCTCAGTTCTAATAGGAAGTTTTTTTCATACAAGTCTTTAAGTTTGCTAGGGAGATGTATGCCTGGGTATGTGAGGCCATCTGCTTTCCAGCGGAATGGGAAATTAGTCTGACAGAGTTGCACTGTTGCAGGGGGTAGAGAGACGTTTAATGCAAAGGATTTTGAGTAATTTAATCTTCAGGTTCGAGATAATTTTAAATTGTTCCAGGACCTGCATTAGATTGGGTAAGGATATTAATGGGGATGAGAAGAAAAGCAGAATATCATCTGTGAAGGCGGCGATTTTGTGCTACCGTTGGTGTACTGTTATGCCTTTTAATGTTCGGGTTCGCTCGGATACACTGAAAGAGGGGTTCTAATGTAAGAATGTACAATAAGGGAGAAAGGGGGCAGCCTGCCTGGTCCTGTTATGGATGGGGAAGGCGTCTGACAGGTGGCCATTGACTTGGACTCTAGCTCCAGGACTGGCATATAGTGCCTTGATATAGGCCCGCATACAGCTTCCCAGTCCCAGGGCCTCCAGGACCGCGTCCAGGTAGTCCCAGGCCACGCGGTCGAATGCCTTCTCTGCATCATGGCTAGAAAGCAGCCCTCTCTCTGAGTGGAGGTGAGCCAGTCATGTATGTTGAGGGCCTTGATGGTGTTGTCCTTAGCCTCCCTTCCTGGAACAAAGCCACCCTGGTCTAGACCTACCCATGCAGGCACATGATAGGACAATCGAGTGGCCAAGATTTTTGCTACATCTGTGGGATCTTTGTTTTTCTTTGGGGATAACCGTGATATATGCCACTAATAGGCTTCCTATTATAGGTGCAGGGAGCATGGGAGAGGGTATTGAAAGCCTTGAGGAAGCCCGGCGCTTCTGCAAAGCTTTTGTAGTATTGTGCCAGGAAACCGTCCGGTCCTGGGCTTTTGCCAGGCTTCATGGCCTTTAAGGCCTCCCCCCATTCCTCCACTGACAGCGGACTTCCAATGCCTGCCAATCCTCAACCAGAAGCGCCTGGGGGCTATATGTGCCCAGAAACTCCCGTATGAGGTCCGCACGCACGGTTTCATCTACTGTGCTATGCTCGTGTGATTGAAGATCATAAAGTTTGCTATAAGGGGATTGAAACCGACAAGCAATCTCCTCGTTTTTGCAATGGGCTACACCACCTCTATCCACTATATGGTGGACAGTAGATGCGAGAGTGCGCTTTTGTGTAAGTCTTGCTAAGAGTCTCCCTGGTTTGTTGCCCTGTTCGTAGAATAGTTTCTGTGAGAGAACCTGTCATTTTCGGGACCTTTTGAATAGCTCTTCCAATAGAAGAGCTCGTGGGTCAGCTAGGACTTTCGCTACCCACGATGCCAGTGAGCGTTTGTGCTGCGCTTCCAGTGCGGCTGTCTTTTCAGGCTGCTAATAGTAGCTTGGTGTTTTTTGTTTTTTATTTTTTCTGGCTGCAATCGAAAGCAGTTGTCCTCTTACGATGCATTTAAGCGCCTCCCGTTGAGTCATGGGGGACACATCTGGTGTGTCATTATGTCTGAAGTAGTCTTTAATGGTCTGTGTGATATCTGCAAGGTCCCTAGGTTCAGAGAGTAGGGAGGCATCCAGCCTCCAGATTTTAGTCGACGTTTCCCTCTGTGGGAATTGCAAGGTCAGGGTGATGGTCAGAAAGAGCCATGCTCTCTATGGTCGCATCAGAGAGGCCAGTCAGGTCTGTTTGGTGAATAAAAAGTAACGATTATGCCGAGCTGAAAAGAATGTGTAGTTTTTCTCCTGTGGGTTTATTGTGCACCAGGTATCGTGGAGTATGAGGGAGGCTAATGGAAGCTTTACTTGACGTAGTGCAGAGAATGGAAGAGTGGATGCGCCATTGGAGGTGTCAAGCAGCGGGTCCAGGGCTATATTAAAGTCCCCTCCCGATATTAAAAGGCCTGCCTGAAATGACGTGAGCTGCAAGAGGACCTCCTTCATAAAAAACTAGTTGTCCAGAGTTTGGACAGTATACGTTCGCCAATGTCACCGTTTTTTGTTTTTCCAGATCCCTTTAAGGAAGAGGAATCTGCCCGCTGGATCAAGAACTTTGTTAGTAAGACAAAATGTGACTGATTTTGCAAGCAGCATCAAGACACCCTTTATTTTGGTGTCGGCACAAGTCACATGATACTCCTCAGGGAATTGGCCATTGGAAAGGCGGGGGGGGGGGGGGGTTGAGCCTGATTTAAAGTGGGTTTCTTGAAGACACACCACCTGAGCGCTATGGCGTTGCTTCAGCAAGAACACTACTGCGCTTTTCTGGGATATTAAGGCCTTTGACATTCAGGGAATAAACCTTGAGAGATAGAGGAGCTGATGACCGCACTGTAGAGGGCATGTTCAGTTAATACCATCTCCGAGTGTGGAGTAGATAAGTTTTAGGGGGATGGGACGGGGAATGGGGGGTAGGTGAATGTAGGAGGGAGAGTGAGCAGGAAGAGAGGTTGTAGAAGGGGATTGAGCCTGCCTCGAGGGGCCACTCAGTGTGCCCAGTACCCGAGGGGGGGCCCAAACCGAGCATGTTATAGCTAACCTCTATATGGGGTTTGCTACAAAAAGAAAAAAAAAATGGAGGTTCTGTCAGTCCAGCTGAGATACCTAAGGTGGGAGAGTATGGGGTGTAAGGGTAGTAGAAAGCTTTTCCGGCAAGATTCAAGGGGGAAACCTGCCCCCTTGTGGTGGGGAGGAAACTTAGCACCAAAAACAAAACTGTGCGACCTGCCATCGAAAGGCTCCAAAAGGCTAAGATAGGATTCAGTGAGGGGTCCCCGCCCCAACAGGTGGGGGAACGCCGAGCCGACCCGCCCAGAAACGGTCAGCAGATCGCCTCTTGGCATCCCACCACCTGCCACGCCGGGGGTTCCCACCAAATCCCAGTTACCCGTAACATTATATGATCACATGTAATGGTATAAAGTATGACTATTAAGAGGTGAACATGCAAAACTAAGAAAACATAGTCAACCTGGCTACCATCGTGACTACGTGGTGGTCTATCGAAACCCTTGTCCACGGGGGCACCCAAGTCGAAGATGCACCCGGGGGCAAGAGGTCCGGTCCACCAGCGCAGTGGTCATCAACTCCTGTCCTCAGGGCCCAATAACAGGCCAGGTTTGCAAGATAACTGAAATACATCACAGTATTCTAGTCTGCATCTCCCCAAGGTATTACATAAAACCTGGCCTGTTAGTGGGCCCTGAGGACAGAAGTTGATGACCACTGCACCAGCGGATCTCCAGGGGGAAAAAAGAAAAGAGAAAAAACAAAAAAAAAAAAAAAAACACCCCTCAGGACAATTTGCTTAAAGAGAGCTATGTGACCCAACAGAGCATCGCCCAACTCAACTATGGGAGCATACCCACTGCCCGAATCGGGTAAAGTGTGAGCGCTCCCTAACGTCACGGTCTCTACGTCCTCTGGCCTCTAGAATCTGACCTGTTATACAGCAACAAGCCAAAGGTCTTCTCCGTTAAGGTACACTATAGGTTGATCTGGCTATGAAAGAGATCATGCATGGGGAAACAATGAGTCAAACAGTAATACACAAATACAATTTCGGCAAGCTGTAGTGGTCGCCTTCATCCTCAGAGCCCATGTAAAGGGAGGCCTAAGGAGGTCTCAGTACCACCAATGCAGTTTCTGCGTCAACCGCGTAGCAAGCTTGTGTCCCCGCGGTCCCCCCCCCCAAAAAAAAGGGGTGGGGTGGGGAAGCGAGATGGTTAGGATTTTGGTATCAAGTTCAACAATTCTGATGCTAAAAGCAAATCGCCAGTGTCCCGCTTATCCATCCCTCTGCCAAGGTCGCCCGCATTTTGGTCACACCTCGAGGGTCGCGTGAGGGGGACATAAAAAAGAGAGCATCTCTGGGTTATTTTAGGCAGTAGCTTTCTGCATTTTAGTAGGTGACTTAGAGCTGTGAGATGGGAAGGGCACGCTTCTTCCCACGGAACAGCTACCTCCGCAGGTAGGGGAATGTTCTTTTTGATTCGGCTAGGGCCGAGTAAGTCACGGAGGGAATGAGGTTTTTTGTGGAGGTTGGTGCATACCTCTGCTGTGGAACAAATCAGAGTACTTTAAAGAGGTCACCTTACCATAGTCTTTATATGCATCACTGCCTGGACAGAGAAATGTCTTCCCTCAGATCATGAGAGGAACACAGTGGACTCACACCAGTGTGGGGGAGAGGGAGAGAGAGAGAGAGAGAGAGAGAGAGAGAGAGAGAAAAGCGAAAAGCCCCCCACAGTACCTTACCCAATGTTCTCTATTTGCTCGGAGCCAGGGTGCCCTTGTGGGCCTGTGCACTGGTCAGTACGGGTTGATGGGGATAGTCAGAGATGAAGAAAGGTTATAGGACAGTTCACCAAATCTTGATTGTGTGCTCAGTCATCAGTTTTGCGTCTAGAACAGATGATGGGGAAATGTGCGGGCTTTTATCAGTTTCCATGTCTCCGCGTCTATTCGGCGAAGATTTAGCTGAGGGTCTGCGGCGGCGCTGCCTGCTTATTTGTGACCTCGGGGTGTCTCCCAGGGTGGGTAGGGATCCAGGGCTCTGCTTGCAGGAACGCGATGTACTAGTCTGGAACAGGAACCACCGGTATGCCTGGGGTTTCACAGAAGGGTTGGAGGTCCGCTGGTGTGCACAAATGTGTTGTGCGATTTTCAGTGGTGGCTTGCAGGTACAAAGGATGTGTCTGTCCTGCAAGACTTGCAGGAGCGGGCGGAGATCTCTCCTATGCTGCAAGGTGATGGAGGACAAGTCCTGGAACAATTGGATGCGCGCCCCTTCATATGCCTGGTGGGAGTGGTTGCGGGCCAGGCGTAGTATGTCCTCTTTTTGGGTCAAGTTGACCAGGCAGCATACTGCATCCCTGGGAGGATCAGTGTCCCTTCCCCTAGGTCTTAGCGCTCTGTGACACCTCTCCATTTCTAATGGTGCTTCTGGTGGTCTGCCCAACAGAGTATTAAAGCCCACACAGCAGCTTGCAGTTGGGGACCCTCCACTGTCTCAGGGATCCCCCGGAAACGTAGATTACATCTGCGGCCCCCGTTATCAAGGTCCTCCAAGTGCCTATGCATGTCCATGAGGTGCTGAGAGTCAACATTCACTACTTGCTGTACCTGTGTAATGGCCGCTCCATGCATCATGGCCACATGCTCCACACATGCTGCTACAGCCTTAAGTTGTGAGAGTGCTCTTGATATCCAGAGCCACTTGCTGCAGGTCCGCTTGGCTCAAGAGGGGAGAGGCTTGTGAGGAGGTCATGTTTGAGAGGGAGATTGCTGGGGCAACAGCGGCGGCGGTGTAGCCTGGATTACTACAGTCCACGGCTTGGGATGCGGCCTGCGGGTCCATGTGCTGGGTGCGGAACATCGCTGGTATGTTCCTGTTAAGCTGCCTGGATGGGTCCAGCTGCAATTTGGTGGTAGACTGGTTCCTGCCCGTCATCTATCTGTGCGGTCTTGGGTTGGGTATTACCGCTGCTGAAAGGCTTAGCTGGAGTGCTGGATGGCGGAGCTCTTTCCCTAAGCAGCCATTCTGTTCTGGTGCTAGGCCACTCCCCTCTCCCAGGTGTCTTCTATACAGGTAACCAGCTGAGTTTAGAAGCACTCTCTTAAAAGGGGTGCTCCTAATCTCAGCTTGTTACCTGTATAAAAGACACCTGTCCACTATGGCCACAACCAAAGAGCTGTCCAAGGATGTCAGGGACAAGATTGTAGACCTTCACAAGCCTGGAATGGGCTACAAGACCATTGGCAAGCAACTTGGTGAGAGGGTGACAACAGCTGGTGCGATTGTTCGCAAATGGAAGAAACATAAAATAACTGTAAATCTCCCTCGGTCTGGGGCTCCATGCAAGAGAATCTTGTCAATGATCTCAAGGCGGCTGGGACCATAGTCGCCAAGAAAACAATTGGTAACACACTTAAAGGACTAAAATCCTGCAGCGCTGGAGATTGCTAATGAACATCTGAATGATTCAGAGGCAAACTGGGTAAAAGTGTTGTGGTGAGATGAGACCAAAATCGAGCTATTTGACATCAACTCAACTCGCTGCCTATGACCCCAAGAACACCATCCCCACCGTAAAACATGGAGGTGGAAACATTATGCTTTGAGGGTTTTTTTTTGCTGAGGGGACAGGACAACTTCACCACATCCATGGGACAATGGATGGGGCCCAGTACCGTCAAATCTTGGGTGAGAACCTCCTTCCTTCAGCCAGGTCATTGAAAATGGGTTGTGGTATTGGTATTCCAGCATGACAATGACCCACAACACACAGCCAAGGCAACAAAGGAGTGGCTCAAGAAGCACATTAAGGCCCTGGAGTGACTTAGCCTGTCTGTAGACCCCAATCCCATAGAAAATATGTGGAGGGAGCTGAAGGTTCGAGTTACCGAATGTCAGCCTCAAAATCTTAATTACTTGGACAGGATCTGCAAAGAGGAGTGGGACAAAATCCCTCCTGAAATGTGTGCAAACCTGGTGGCCAACTACAAGAAACATCTGACCTCTGTGATTGCCAACAAGGGTTTTGTCCCCAAGTACTAAGTTATGTTTTCCGAAGGGGTCAAAATACTTATTTCACTCATAAATATGCGAATCAATTTATAACTTTTTTGAAATCTGTTTTCTGGATTCTTTTTGTTCTGTCTTACTGTTAAAATAAACCTACTATTTAAAATTATAGACTGATAATTTCTTTAAGTGGGCGAATGTACAAAACCAGCAGGGGATCAAATACTTTTTTCCCTCACTGTACCTCTGAATTTTCCAACACTCCGCCAAACAGATTCTTGATGACCTCACTCCCCAGAGACAGAGAGTGCAGGGGGGTTTCTATCCTCCCTAGAAAGCCTACTGACACAGTCATCTCGGCGGTCCCGCAGGACAAACTAAGCAAAGGTTTTTACGCGCATATCTTTGCCAGGAAAAAAAACACCTGGAAAGTACAGGCTCATCCTGAACCTAAAACCCCTTGACAAGAAAATAAAATACAAAAAGTTCCAGATGGATTCCATCTACTCGGTGAGAAACTTATTACCGCCAGGAGTCTTCATGGCAATGGTAGATTTGCAGGATACCTACCTGCACATACCAATAAAGAGAGATCGCCACAAATATCTAAGGTTCGCAATACAAGGGCCAAAGGCCACTCTGTATTTCCAGTACACCCCTTTTGCCCTTCAGCATCTCTTCAGCACCCAGAATTTTTAACCAAAATCCTGGCAGAAGCACTGAAGAGTCTAAAACTAAAAGGCATGGGAGTCGTACCATACTTGGATGACCACCTCCTCTTTGCCAGCACGAAAAAGACCCTGACACAAAACCTCAAATCCAGTACCGGTTACCTAAAGGGTGGATAATAAACGACCAAAAATCCCATCTAAACCCCAGCCAAAAGGTAAATTATCTAGGGTATGTGTGGACGCTAAGGAAACAAAGATCTTACTCCCACAGGACAAAATACAAAAGGTAATGGAAGAGGTCTCCCCAACCCTGTCACTATCAGGAAGAGCATGAGGCTGCTGGGTCTCATGACATCCTCTATACCAGCCATCACGTGGGCACAACTGCACACAAGGCTGTTACAGAACCTCATCCTGGCACATTGGGACAGGAACCCGCGATCTATGGAGGCCCAGATCACAGTCCAACAAGAGGTCAGATCGTCTCTGCAATGGTGGTTCAAACCACATATATACAGCCAGAGGCGCCTGTGGACACAAGTGAATATGATCCGTATCGCCACAGATACCAGCTCCTCAGGCTGGGAAGCGCACTTGGCAGAGCACCTAGCCCAAGGCATCTGGAGTCAGGATTGGTATTGAGCCTCATCAAACAATTGTATTTGAATGTGTCTGTCCTTGATCAACGTTTGGAAGGATTTTAGCGCTAGATGCACCGCTAGCACTAGTAGACCTCCTTTGTAACTCTAAACTGGTAGCCTGTAAAAAAATTATAAAGTGTGGAGGTTTTTAATTACCAAAGTTTGGCGCCATTCCACAAGTGTGTGCAATTTTAAAGCGTGACATGTTGGGTATCTATTTACTCGGTGTACCATCTTTCATATTATACAAAAAAAGGGCTAACTTTGTTTTTGTTTATTTCGTTTTCCAAAAAAAAAGTTAGAAAAATTTGTTGCGCAAATACCGTGTTGCAACGACCGCTATTTTATTCCCTAGGGTCTCTGCTAAATATATACAGTGGGGACGGAAAGTATTCAGACCCCCTTAAATTTTTCACTCTTTATTATATTGCAGCCATTTTGCTAAAATCATTTAAGTTCATTTTTTTTTCCTCATTAATGTACACACAGCGCCCCATATTGACAGAAAAACACAGAATTGTTGACATTTTTCCAGATTTATTAAAAAAGAAAAACTGAAATATCACATGGCCCTAAGTATTCAGACCCTTTGCTGTGACACTCCTATTTAACTCAGGTTCTGTCCATTTCTTCTGATCATCCTTGAGATGGTTCTACACCTTCATTTGAGTCCAGCTGTGTTTGATTATACTAATTGGACTTGATTAGGAAAGCCACACATCGGTCTATATAAGACCTTACAGCTCACAGTGCATGTCAGAGCAAATGAGAATCATGAGGTCAAAGGAACTGCCTGAAGAGCTCAGAGACAGACTTGTGGCAAGGCACAGATCTGGCCAAGGTTACAAAAAAATTTCTGCTGCACCTTAGGGTCCTAAGAGCACAGTGGCCTCCATAATCCTTAAATGGAAGACGTTTGGGATGACCAGAACCCTTCCTAGAGCTGGCCGTCTGGCCAAACTAAGCTATCGGGGGGAGAAGAGCCTTGGTGAGAGAGGTAAAGAAGAACCCAAAGATCACTGTGGCTAAGCTCCAGAGATGCAGTCGGGAGATGGGAGAAAGTTGTAGAAAGTCGACCATCACTGCAGCCCTCCACCAGAGTGGCCCGACGGAAGCCTCTCCTCAGTGCAAGACACATGAAAGCCCGCAGTTTGCTTAACACTTGAAGGACTCCAAGATGGTGAGAAATAAGATTCTCTGGTCTGATGAGACCAAGATAGAACTTTTTGGCCTTAATTCTAAGTGGCGTGTGTGGATAAAACCAGGCACTGCTCATCACCTGTCCAATACAGTCGCAACAGTGAAGCATAGTGGTGGCAGCATCATGCTGTGGGGGTGTTTTTCAGCTGCAGGGACAGGACGACTGGTTTCAAACGAGTGAAAGATGAATGCGGCCAAGTACAGGGATATCCTGGATGAAAACCTTCTCCAGAGTGCTCAGGATCTCAGACTGGGCCAAAGGTTTACCTTCCAACAAGACAATGACCTTAAGCACACAGCTACAATAACGAAGGAGTGGCTTCACAACAACTCCAAGACTGTTCTTGAATGGCCCAGCCAGAGCCCTGACTTAAACCCAATTGAGCATCTCTGGAGAGACCTAAAAATGGCTGTCCACCAACGTTTACCATCAAACCTGACAGAACTGGAGAGGATCTGCAAAGAGGAATGGCAGAGGATTCCCAAATCCAGGTGTGAAAAACTTGTTGCATCTTTACCAAAAAAACTCATGGCTGTATTAGATCAAAAGGGTGCTTCTACTAAATACTGAGCAAAGGGTCTGAATACTTGGGACCATGTGATATTTCAGTTTTTCTTTTTTAATAAATCTGCAAAAATGTCAACAATTCTTAACTTTAAATGATTTTAGCAAATGGCTGCAATATAACAGTGAAAAATTTAAGGGGGTCTGAATGTAGGAGGAGTGCCAGAATAGTCCCGATATGGAAGTGGCTAGAGATATACTTTCAGCCAAATGCAGCAAAATTGATTGGACAGCGCTTCACAGGACAAGGATCCAATACACACTGCAAAAGCAACCCATGAGCTTTTGAAGGAAAAGTGGAATATTCTGCAATGGCCAAGTCAATCACCTGATCTCAACCCAATTGAGAATGCACTTCACTTGCTGGAGGCTAAACTAAAGGCAGAAAGACCCACAAACAACTGAAGACAGCTGCAGGCAGAGCCTAGCAAAGCATCAAAGGAAGAAACTTAGTCTTTGGTAATGAACATGAGTTCCAGACTTCAGGCAGTCATTTCCAGTAAAGGATTCTTAAAATATTAAAAATGAACATTTTATTTATGATTTATATTAATTTGTCCAATTACATTTGAGCCCCTGAAAATGAGGACTGTGTTTAAAAAAATTTGTTGCAGTTCCTAAAATTTGTACTTGATATTAATGTTTAACCCCTTGAATTAAAGCTGAAAGTCTGCACTTCAAATTCATTTGGATTGTTTTGATTTTACTCTGGACACAGGCACACTTTTCATACTTTTGGCTCTGTATGCCACCAAATATATATGGACCTAACTGTGTGTTTACAGTATCTCCACAAAAGTGAGTTTACACCTCAAATTTTTGTAAATATTTTATTATCTTTTCATGTGACAACACTGAAGAAATTACACTTTGCTACAATGTAAAGTAGTGAGTGTACAGCTTGTATAACAGTGTAAATTTGCTGTCCCCTCAAAATAACTCACACAGCCATTAACGTCTAAACCGCTGGCAACAAAAGTGAGTACACCACTAAGTGAAAATGTCCAAATTGGGCCTAATTAGCTATTTTCCCTCCCCGGTGTCATGTGACTTGTTAGTGTTACAAGGTCTTAGGTGGGAATGGGGAGCAGGTGTGTTAAATTTGGTGTTATCACTCTCGTTCTCTCATACTGGTCACTGGAAGTTCAACAGGGCACCTCATTGCAAAGGACTCTGAGTATCTGAAAAAATGAATTGTTGCTCTATATAAAGATGGCCTAGGCTTATAAGAAGATTGCCAAGACCCTGAAACTGGGCTGCAGCACGGTGACCAAGGCCATATACAGCGGTTCCACTCAGAACAGGCCTCGCCATGGTTGACCAAAGAAGTTAAGTGCACGTGATCAGTGTCATATCCAGAGTTTGTCTTTGGGAAATAGATCTATGAGTGCTGCCAGCATTGCTGCAGAAGTTGAAGGGATGGGGGTCAGCATGTCAGTGCTCAGACCATACACAGCACACTGCATCAAATTGGTCTGCATTGGTGTCACCCTAGATGGAAGCCTCTTCTAAAGATGATGCACAAGAGAGCCCGCAGTTTGCCAAAGACAAGCGGAATAAGGACAAAGATTACAGGAACCATGTCCTGTGGTCTGATGAGCCCAAGATGAACTTATTTGGTTCGGATGGTGTCAAGCATGTGTGGTGGCAACCAGGTGAGGAGTATAAAGACAAGTGTGTCTTGCCTGCAGTCAAGCATGGTGGTGGGAGTGTCATGGTCTGGGGTTGCATGAGTGCTGCTGGCACTGGGAAGCTACAGTTCATTGAGGGAACCATGAATGCCAATATGTACTGTGACATACTGAAGCAGAGCATGATCCTCTTCCTTCGGAGACTGGGCCGCAGGGCAGTATTCCAACATAACGACCCCAAAGGAGCGCAAGGTCTCTAACATCCACTTGCTCCATGATGTCGTCATGGAGGAGTGGAAGAGGACTCCAGCGGCAACCTGTGAACCTCTTGTGAACTCCATGTCCAAGAGGATTAAGGCAGTGCTGGAAAATGACGGGCACACAAAATATTGACACTTTGGGCCCAATTTGGACATTTTCACTTAGGGGTGCACTCACTTTTGTTGCCAGCGGTTTAGACATTTAATGGCTCTTTTGAGGGGACAGCAAATTTACACTGTTATACAAGCTGTACACTCACTACTTTACATTGTAGCAAAGTGTCATTTCTTCAGTGTTGTCACATGAAAAGATAAAATATTTACAAAAATGTGAGGGGTGTACTCACTTTTGTGAGATACTGTATGTTGGTAATGTCTGACTTGCTCAGTGGCCTAGGGGGGCCTAGTCAAGCAAGGCAAATCAGATCCTCCTACTCTACAGTGGCTTGTGGGTAATTTTTAACTGTGGTGGTTCATGAAGTGGCCTTGTCAGTAATGGCTTCATTGTACTGTGTGCACAGTGGCCTGTGGTGACCTGTTCAAGCATGGGCTTGAACAGGTCACCACCCTACTGCCCTGCAGTAATCTGTGATTATATGTTCCTCTGTATGCGCACTGGAGCACCATCTTCACTATGGGCACTATAGGGTACACCCTCCTGGGCACTTCTGACAGGGGGGTGTAGCCTATTTATTCTGATGGACGCAGTCTAAAGGACTCCTAGCATAGCGTTATTAGCATTGTTCTGAGCCAACAAAAGTTTTTAGTAGGCCTCTTTCTAAAAGAAACTTGGCTTCTCTTGGTTCCTTAGGACCACCCCAGGAACTTTAACAGGGATTTTTCTCTGGCCTTGCTTGTGCGATTGATTGCTTTCTCATCATCATTGCTTCTACTCAGTGAGTTCTGAGTTCTTCTTCTTTCTTCTTCTTTCTTCTTCTTTCTTCTTCTTTCTTCTTTCT